>OX637665.1:1220963-2441926 GCA_951802225.1 Euspilapteryx auroguttella
AGAAGAATGAGTTATCTAGGTACAGTCACGGACTAGGAGGCCGTAACAGATTTGTCTATGGTTTCGTCAGCCCTAGACTGTATTACAAAAGAAGAAGAGCTATTTTGCATTACAGAAAAACCGTAAGTGTTACGCCGACCGTGTCTGCCACTGTACACTTATTGTCTATGCATTTTACTTCCTTTGCATCATTATCCCTGAAATACTACTAAGATCAAACTTTTGAGATCTTCCAGTTGTAAATAATCTAAACCTTTATGTTCCAAGGGATTCTCCTCAAACTTTTTCTTTATCATCAGCAACCTTTTAACCGCCACCTCCCTTGAATTCCACAATTCCACATTTATTCATGCAAAGGAAGTAAAATGCATAGACACTTATATACACTTATGGAGCAAAGATTAGATTGTTTGTTTATTTGAATCGAATAGGCTCCTAACTACTTGACCGATTTAAAAATTTCTTTCGCCGTTATAATCCTACATCATCGTTTTTTTTTTAAGTGAAGGATCGATCAAAAAAAAACAACATAACTAGCAGAACGAAGTTCGACGGGTCAGCAAGAAATAAACTAGCAAATCAAGCTTATCTACACAAGACAACACAAAACTCATGCAAACAATGCAGGTAATTATAAACCTTGTTTCAATAGAAATACGGACGGAAAACCCAAAGGTGCTTGTGTGACCCTACCTTGAACATTTGCACGCCCATGACGGCGAACATAAACTGGAGGAGGTTGGTGACCAGCAGTATGTTGCCGATTGTTTTGATGGCTACTATCACGCATTGGACTACGTGCTAGAAAATTTCATATAATTAATTGGAGGACATACATTTTCTGTTTCACAAAAAAAAAATTGTAGAATTGCGGTTCTAAAAGTCGGCAAAAAAATTCTTCCTTGATATATTGCTGTTAGACCCACAGAATATCTAATAGTATTAAATAGTAGTAAGACCATACATTTTTCAATGTGATGTTTCATAAAGGAGGATAACAATACCATTATGATCTAAGTAAGTACCAGTTATTGGTAAGACGTGTTAGTTTATTTTTAAACAATAAACCAAAACTTTACGAGTTGGATTTATCCCCTTGCACTTGCTTTTCTTGGGCTCTATCCCGAGATATCAAAGACCTAAAGATCTAACATATCAGATGATCACGCCTTTATTTCCCGAAGGATAAGCAAAACCACCAGCTCAGTAACTGGGCCCACGAGAGGTATCAATCAGTGCATCGATCTAGACCCATGTTTGGCCAAATTTATGTTTCATCCATTCCATCATACCATCGTGATAAGGGGCCAGCAAGTATCCCCCAAGAGATAGAGTTATATATATATAGATTGAATAAGGAATACTGACCTTCAATCCTTTAGCTCTATTGATGGCCCTTAGAGGCCTTAAAACCCTGAAGACTCGTAGAATTTTGATGAAGGACACATTGTTGGATCTGGTAAAAAGACAGACAAGTTAAACTTATAGCACCTCTCTCTTTTTGCTATCGGTATCTTTTTGCTACCTCTCTCTTTTTGATATTGCTCTAGTCGGATGTTAAAACCACTGGGGCTGAAAAGTTTTCGAATGGTGACCTCAAACTGGAAGACGCAGAGAAGGCAGACCCCCCACAGGGTGGTCAGACGACCTGGTGAAGGCTGCAGGAGTACACTGTATGAGGGTCGCTCAAGACCGGTCGCTGTTGCGTTCAGTAGTGGAGGCTGATGATGATAAAAACTCACCCACTCAAAGATATAAGTGACACGATAACAACAAGCATATCGAGCAAGTTGAAGGCAGAGCGACAGAAGGCGTCCTTGTGGAGGATGAAGCCGTAAGTGATCAGCTTGAGCAGCAGCTCCAAAGTGAACACCGTCGTAAAGAAGTAGTCGATTTTGCGTAGAATCTGCGAAAGGAAAAGTGAAAATAACGGATAAAGTGATTTGTTACGAAACTTGTTATAAAGAAAATAGGAGGAAAGTTACAGCGTGGATGACCAAGGATCAAGGATGATCAAATAAGGTAGCAAGTCAGTGCATATTTTATGGTCAACGAGCTGGCACGAAACAGTGATAAATTGAGTAGGCTATACCGACAAGATAAGAATAAGAAGAAGTCACAATTAAAACACCGACCGATGGATGACCACTGCTGGACATAGGTCTCCACAGATTGCAACAAGAACAAAAATTACATATGGGGAAAGTTTACCGTAATCTCCACGATTATGAGCAGTCTTCAAGTATTTCAACGAAGAACGCTTGCCATAGCGACGCGGATGTCCAGCGGATGAGATAATAAATATTATGATAACTACTCACTTCGCTCTTCCCTTCACTAGCTTTGCTGCCAACAGGGTCTTCCATAGCCAGCATCAGTGATGAGGCCAAGATGCAGAGCAAGATCAGGTTCCGGAACCACGAGTTGTTTGAGGTCTTGTAACAAAATACTCGGAACCTGATTAAGGAAAACAAGGCTTTAGATATCAGAAATCTACATTAACCCCGTTATTCATAAAGTTAAAGAGCATTTTAGTTATTAGATGTACATATATGTCAATTTAGATAATTTCATTTAGATTGGATTTTACGTATGTACCATAC
The DNA here is from genome assembly GCA_951802225.1 of Euspilapteryx auroguttella. Taxonomy (NCBI): domain Eukaryota; kingdom Metazoa; phylum Arthropoda; class Insecta; order Lepidoptera; family Gracillariidae; genus Euspilapteryx; species Euspilapteryx auroguttella. The sequence continues at coordinate 1,223,567 of OX637665.1, forward strand.
AAGTAACCGGAGAAGTAGACCTCCTCCAGTTATTATTTTTACTTACCAGTTTGTCTTGGAGAAAATGAAGAAAGAGCTGGCATCCGGGATAGGTTTCTCCTGAGTTTTGATTTCTATCTCAGACAGACGTCGCGGTCGAGCCGATATGGTAGGCTGCCTTTTGATTTGTGACGACTCTTTTACTATATCTCCTAAGAAAACATAAATAATAATAATCCTAATTATCGCAGCACACTTAGAGACCCTAGGAAGCCGAAGAACCTGTAGTGTAGGGTGCCCGAAACATTTACACAAAGTAATACACACCGTGACCCAGAAAACAAATACATGAGCACTGAAAATACTCAGCAAATTTATCTATTGTTATACAATTTTTATTTGTATACATATTCCAAGAAATATTTTTTGCGCGTATTAGCTGTGTACGACCCACTAATTAGTCAATCAAGAAATGATTTTTATTGATTGTAATATAGCAAAAGTGCCGCGTGCAAGCTTGGAAATTATGAAAAAAACCCCCCACCATGTCCATCCTTATATTGTCATGATCTATGCGGGAAACATACGTCCAGCAGTGGACCTCTGTTATAAAAAAAGCTGTCCTCACCATTCTGTTTCAACTCATTACCGACGAGAGCATTCTCAGCATTGTCCGTCTCATCAGCTTCCTGGTCGTCTACATCTTCCTCTGAGCCTGTTTCCTCGTACTCCCGGTCTGACCTGAACATGACGTTGAAAAATAAAAATTAAGCAATACATTATGATAAAAAAAAAAATGACGGTAGAGTTGTTATAATTCTATACATTCTATACTCGAGTCATTGCAAAAGGAATACAATCATTTCACTGAGGTGAGTTCGTTTGAGAGTGTCTCCTGCCGAATAAGTATGATCAGCAGAAGGTATGCTTCGGGAGGGTGCAGTTTGGCTCGCGTGGCATAATAGCTGTCTTCATACAGTGTTCTACTATTCGGGCAAGTGTTCTTCTGTGAACTTTTGCTTTCTTCACTCAACGCTTAACCCCATAAGAGAGGTTTCTGAACCAATTCGCCTCATGCACTATAAAGGATACTACGTTTTAAATTAAACGAGGGTATTTTTGTCTACTATAGTTTTATTTAAAGAGATACAAAATAGGTTTTCTTAATTAGCTTACCTCGCAACTCTTTTATAAGGCCGGCTGTTAAAATAAAACATTATGTTTTAACATGATTATCATATATTTTAAAAGGGTAACAAAATAAAATATCTACAAACCCTTCAGAAGAATATCCTTCTTCTTCATTATATTCATCATCAGTCTCGCCTCTCTCCGTTTCTTCATCCAACTGAGGGTTACCAGCCTCTGGGTTATCTGCATCTTCTTTTTCCTTCTGTATCTCATCCATTTCCTCGGCGTCACCAAGATTATCCACAGCGATAGCCAAGAACACGTTTAGTAGAATATCTGTGTATTTATTGCTAAGAAAACGATTGTTTTTTTTTTTGACCAACTGGATCTTGGTAGGCGGTTTTGCGATCTCAGAATGTATCCTTAAGTTTCACGACAAAGGACGCTGCTCTGATCATTCGAGTGTTCCCTGTCGCCTTTTACGACACCCAATGAAAGAATTGGGATGCTGGAATTCTATACCCTTAGGCACCACACGGTGACGGCTCTTTGTTGTAATTAAAAGGATACAATTGCCACAAATGAAGATGATGATGAAGTAAATAGAGGCAAGCATGCCAGGCGACCCAACTCCGCCGTACGCGTTGATGCCCTCGTACATTACCACGTTCCAGTCTTCTCCTGTTAATATCTACAAAAAAGTTGTCTAACATTGCTTTAATTTCTTTTTTGTATCGTCGTCCTTTAACTATTAATGATAGATTATTAATAAACAAAACTATCCATATGTAGAAGACTTTGTGGATTTTTAAATAAAATAGCAACTAAATTTGGTTTAAAATTTCTCTCTTACGCTTTCCATACTTTGCGATTTTGGAATTTACCAAAAGCAAAGTAGCCAAAATAAAAAATAATAATAAAGATAACTTGATAAAAAGTTCATCAGTTGAAAAGCTTTTCAAAAAAATAATTTATCATCATCATTTCCGCCAAAAGCTGTCCACTGGCTGTACATAAGCCTAGTTAGTCCTCTTCAAAGATCGCGGTAATGATTTGTCTATTTTATGTCTTATCGATTCCCGCAACTGTCACCGTATTGTCTGAGCACGTTTGGGGCGAAATGATTTAATTTTCTTCGTTATTTACCTGAAACATAGTAAGCACTGCCTGCCAGAAAGAGTCAAAGTTATGTCTTTCTTTTTCTGACTCAGGCGCGTAATCGAAGCGGCCTCCAAAGACTTGCATGCCAAGCAACGCGAAAATCATGATGAACAGGAACAGAAGTAAAAGTAGAGATGCTATAGACTGGATCGAGTTGAGTAGAGAGCCTACTAAGTTGGACAGGGAGCGCCAGTACCTGTAAATATTGATCATCTTAGAATTTTCAATGGAAGTTATACGTTGTAAACCTTTTTTTATGCACAAGGTGTTTTTGATTAGGCCGTAATAAATAAAAAGGTTGATTTCACTATTATATAACCTTCCTAAAGCACTTAAGGTAAGTATCTCAAATAAAATTGTTGTTTTATATCGGTTCGATCAGCTGAGACAGAGTCAAGCAAGATACGGGACTGCTGTTTTTTGTAAAGAAATGCCATTTAATTTTTCTAGTTACCTTGTTTTTAATAATGATAAGAAATCACACTAGAAATGTAGTCATCAAAGATCTCAGAAAATATCAAATACAGTTAAGTTAGAAACTGAAAGAGAACTTACTTGGTAACCTTAAAAACTCTAAGCAAACGGACGCATCTGAGCACAGAAATGCCGAGCTGAGGGATTGTATCAGTTATAGTAAGAGCCAGCTCCAAAATCGAACAGATCATTACAAAACAGTCGAAGCGATTGAACTGGGAGACGAAGTAACCCTGGAAACAGAAATAAGTAATCATCATTATCACAATCTCAGCACTGCTAGACCTAAGCCTCCACCACAAATCGCCACAACGACCAGTCGCTCAAGACCGATGGACCACCATCCAATGTCCTTCTGCCACCTTCATCAGGTCGTCAGACCAGAAAGATGTGTTGATAAAGAATTTATAGTTTGGTGACAAATGAACGAATTTAGTACACGGGCCTCAGCTAGTTGAAACAGTATTTAAGTCTTTACAAAAGAAACAGATTCACAATTTACTAACCGAAAAAAACTCAATTAAAACGGATTGGACAAGAAAACACAAATTCAATTTAAAACCAACAACTTACTTGGATTCCCAGAGCATACATTTTCAACAGCATTTCCATAGTAAATAGTACTACGAATAAATAATTAGCATAGTTTTGGAAGTAATCCAACCAAGGTGGTTGACTGTAACAAACATAACAACATCATCAATGTATACATAAATTTTCTTGAGATTGCGAATATGAAGCTAAAAACAGCCAGGCGTGGGAAGAACACCGGACCCGATCATCAATGTTTTCCGGGTTCCTTCCCGAACCGCCGAATCTTACACTTTATTAATTTATTTTTCTGCCTTGACAAAATAATTGTGTTAAAAGCCATGGTGATATCCAGTCGAAAAACTGAAATAATTATAAATACTCTTTCTTACCCATAATGTTCTGTTGATAATACTAAAGTGTTCAAAAATACTAGTATAATGATAAGCCAATAGAATGTTTGAGTTTTAACAGCTTTTCGGCATGAGCGACGCATTCTTCTGTTTACCTGAAATTCCAACCCTTTTTAAATTGAGTTCGATAAAAGTCTTTCTGGTAACTCTGAGGATGTTGTAAATCATCATACCTTATCAAATCTCTTGCAGTATATTTTACATGTTGATGTTTTAGTATCTCCATTCTGATTTATATTATTTTGAGATCCTTCGATGCTTTTTCTGTCTTTTGTTTTTCCTGAAATAATAAATTTTGCATTAGCTCTCCTTTCATTCCTCTACATTTTGTCAATTTTGAACCATTTCAAAACATTGATATCCTCAAAATAGCTTTGAACCTGAACCATCTCTCTCGCAGTATAGGATACTTTATTATTAATCAACTGATTTACAATAAGCGATACCAGATTGCATCCTCTTTATGGAAGAAATCTTTTTGAAATTTTGTAATTTCGAAACAACCCGCCTGCAAAGCGTAGTGATAATTGCTATTATTAAAAACCTTGAGCATCCTGATCTTCCTCTTTCTTTTCAGGGTCATTCTCCAGATCTAATTCCTCAGCCACTGTGATCCAGTTCAGGTAGCCCTTGACATCTTCCTCAAACTGCTGTTTCTCTCTCGACTTTTGGAAGTCACCTCGGTTCTTTGCTTTCTCTCGTTCTTTTGAGAACTCTCTAAAAATTACATTAAAGAAAAGTATTTTTTTGTTTATTATTTATTCTCACCGCAATACGCTAATAATAACTCATCTAACTCAGAGCCCATAAATGGGAAGAACCTGTATCTAGGGTTCCCGAAACACATACAGAGACAAACAATATACTCAGACCGGGAAACAAACATCGACATGCATCATAACAATGTTCGCGCCCCCAACTGAGCCACGGAACAGTGAAATTATTTATTAACCAATTTAACAATTAACTAAGTTAAAGTTTAATACCCATAAAGTTCAAATTAAAATAAGAATGTAAAATATCACTTACCCAGACAACACACCAAGAATCAGGTTCATAACGAAGAAGTTTCCGAATATGACTAATGAGACAAAGTAGATCCAAACCCATGTGTTTCCTTTAACGTCAGCTATCTGAAAAAAATGCAAATTAACATTTTACAGTGTTAATATGATGAGTTCCGAAAACAACATGCCTTATAATCTCGCTGTCCCCACCTCCCAAACATTGAATTGACCAGTTGGCAGGGTCAAAGTGGTGGTCATTAATACTCAAACATAACCAACGACATTATATATAATCTCATGCCTATATTCCCTGAAGGGTAGGCAGAGGCACCAGCTCATTGACTGAGCCAACGAGTGACCGAGTTTATGTTTATGACAAGGATCGCCAGCTTGTTACCTCACTGAATTATATTATGTTTGAAACCAATGAAATGGTACGTAAATTAACTTACAGCATACATAATATCAGTCCAGCCCTCCAGGGTTATGCACTGGAATACAGTAAGCATGGCATAGCCAATATTGTCAAAGTTGGTGATGCCAAAGTTAGGTCCTTCCCAATATCCACGGCAAACAAAGTCTGGTTCACAATTTACTCCTACATCCGCTTCGCTGCTGCAGGGTCCTGCATCTTCTACCATTACACCTGGAAGAATTAAGGAATTAATCATTGGCAGTAGCGTCCAGTGTTGTCCGATCTAGCTGCTACTTCTTATGATCCTAAAAGGCTCCTTGCAGACAGTTAAATTGTAAAGTAGAGTTTGTTACCCCTTTCTTCTCTACGCTGTAAAATCATTGCGAAAGGGAGTAGAATCATTTGACAGAGGAGAGCTCGTTTGGGGGCCTCTCCAGGCGACTATTGTCGTAAGGCAAGCCAAACATTTGTTTGCCTGAGCCAATTGGTGGGCACCCAGAACTACCTTGGCTCTCACAGTATAGGATACTTTACCAAATAAGGGGTCAATAGCGATTAGATTAGATGTAGTCTAATTGACTTTCAATAAGTGATATCTTGTATCCTATATTGAATAAAAAAATTATTTCATTGGATTTGATTTGACACACTTCTGCTGATCCACACTGTGGATGGTATTGACCCGGCTATTATGCTGGTTTCAGTGTCACGCTGACCACTCGCTGACCGTGATCCCTAATAGCATCTAATATTAAAATACCATATGCAATTCTAGAAAGCGCTTTTGAATAACGCGTTCCTATCAGCACGGCCTTTTTTACATAATTTACTATCAGCGTTTACGTATAGCGATTGGAAGAAAAAAACCGCGTTGCTTCGTGCTCAGCCGAAACTCGTGTACGTGCACGCGTATCATGCCTGAGAGTGAGATAAGACGTGCTATTTGTACTGAGCAGTAACTGAGAGGTAAACGAGCGCGGGGGCCATACATTGTGGTCCTGAGAGAAGCAGAGAGTGCCCATACTGTATGTAGTTCTTTTGATTATGTTGTGCTTAAGGTCTTACCAGTAGCATTATCAAAGCAGGTCTCGTGAAGCACTCCAGAGAACAGTTCTAACCCAATGATGGCGTAGATGATGATAACAAATAAGACCAGGAAAGCGATGTGGAAGAGAGGAACCATGGCTTTTAGGATGGAGTTGAGAACTATTTGAAGACCTGGTGAAAAAAAGAGACTTTAGAACATAAACTCCAAGTTATGTATTCCTTAGAGGACACAACGTATCTTTTATCGAGAGTTTAGTAAACTACAATACCTTCAATTATTCAGAAATATAGTATCCTATATTGCGTAAGGTGAAGTTATTGAGGGTTGTCCCTCATACAGGGTAAGAGCCAGTTTACAGCGATGCTAGCGCCATTCGCGAAAAAAAAAACTTCTAAACTAAGGCAAATATCAAAAATGTGGCACAGTATGACACTAGATAATGTAGCCTAGTATTTTTAGGGCACTGTTGTATTGCTTTTGGATTAAGGGCCAAAAAAAGCTAAACACTTTGCTAAAAGTGGCCATTTTTAGCAACAATCTGTGTATAATTTTGTTCTTTTAAGTTAGGAATACTTTACTGTGCTCAAAAATACTAAGCAAGATTATCTAGTGTCATACTGTGCAACATTTTTGATATAATTGCCTTAGTTTAGAAGATTTAATTCTTTTTCGAGAATGGCGCTAGCATCGTGGTAAACTGGCTCTTAAGGCAAGCGAATATAAAACCAATAGTCCACGAATTGCAGAACACTGCACAAAGACAGCCTGTCGATTATAAGTAATTAACCCGTAGCGGCGGTTTCCTTACTCTGAGAATTAACCCATACTAAATAATATTTTTTTACCCGCCTTCAACGAACTGAAACAAACATAATCTGAGACCTTCCTGTTTTTTGAAACCGGTTAAAATAGGTACTAAAACCTTCTCCTGAATGTAACAAATACATTACTGAAAACCGCATCAAAATCGGTTCAGCCAAACGCGAGATAATCGCGGACAAACATACATACATACATACAGGTCAAACTGATAACCTCCTTTTTTGAAGTCGGTTAAAAATTCGAAAGTAACTCTGTCTGTGTGTTACGCATTCAATCGATTAATGAAATTTGCTACCTAAATAAATAGTCTAGAGCCTAAAAAAGGTCGTAGTCTACTATTTTATTCCGAAAATCCCACGAGAACGGAACATTAAGATTTGAGGTTTGCAATGAAAATTGCGCTGGAAAAGCAAGGCGCTTTCTGTATACTATAACGTTTGTACAGTGGCGGACTAGGAGGCCGTAACAGATTTGTCTATGGTTTCGTCAGACTGTATTACCAAAGAACAAGAGCTATTTTGCAATACAGAAAAACCGGAAGTGTTACGCCGACCGTGTCCGCCACTGTACTTGTAGAATAAATTATTATAAAATACTTACTGGGCACTCCTGAAACTAATCGTAGAGGCCGAAGCACCCTGAAAGCTCTTAGAGCTTTGACATCGAACGAGTCCTTCGATATGTACTGGAGAGCCATACTTGCTATTCTGGAAATGGAAATTACATCATTCATCATTACAACCGACAAACGTCTACTGCTGGACATAGGTCTCCCTTACAGTATTCTATACCACCATCACACGGCAATAAACAAAAAAAAAAATGTTTCTTACCCAATAGTGACTATAGTGAAATCCAATGAATTCCAAGTATTCCTCAGGTAGGCTCCTGGATGGAAGACGAAGCCGTAAGCTATGATCTTCATGATGCATTCTCCCGTGAATATCACCATGAATATCCATTCCACTTTTTCCTAAAAAAATAAGATATGAAAATATGTACAAACTTACTTTCTTGCAACTGCAACCAAAATCACACATAAAACATCAGGAAAATCAATGAAATCGTTAAATGCTGAAGATGACCTTAAGGAAGATATGATCATGTATCGATTAAAATGGTCAGCGCATCTGATTATCTGGATGCGCTGATCACAAACCCACTATCTAGTCTCTAAGTAGTCTCTAGCTCCTACTTATCAATGGGACGGCTGATCCACACGACTGACGAGGAGCTAGAAATGCAGGAACCTTAAGGCCTAAAGTGCCTTCCGAAGAACGGAAATCCACTCTCATTCCTTTATCATCTTCATGATCATTTTAGCCGAAAGACTCATCATTTTAGCTGCTGGACATAGGCTTCCCTCAAAGAACGCCACAGCGACCGGTCTTGAGCGACTAGGTCGTCCGACCATGTGGGGGGGGTCTGCCTACTATGCGTCTTCGGGTTCGTGGTCGCCGCTCGATAACTTTTCGGCCCCAGCTACCATCTGCCCATATTATTTTTGCTATGTCGGTGACTTTAGTTCTTCTGCGGATCTCTTCATGTCAAACTTAGTGCATAGCCCTTTCCATCCTTTCCTCATTTATTTAGCTCCGTTGTATTGTTGTGTCTGTAAGAGCTGACGGGGGTATACTATAGACCGAGACAGGTAAGTCGAAAGAAAATACACAGAGAAACAAAAAAAAAATTTTTGGTGGTGCGAGCTGGACGACGACGAATTTCCCCAGCATCGGCTTTTTGGTTCAACTCACATGTCTCGGTCGAAAGAATTGAAACGAAGTTTTAAAATCTGAAGACTGAGATGTTGAAGAAGAATAAATAACTTACTAAAACTCCATTAGTATGGTTCGTGTCTCCTGATGGATAAGGGGTGAAGACAGCCAGTGCTATGCAGTTGGCGAATATTGTTGTTAATATCATGTACTCGAACGGTCTGAGGATAGGGGCTAAGGAAAATATTTTTTTAGTAGTGCATTATTTTTTCATTGCTTGCAATCGAGCAGTGCAGCAAATATACTCATTTTTCTCTGATGATATCAGCATCCTCATCATTTCAGCAGGTCTTGAGCGATGCTAATCTATATTTAATGAAATACTTGATATTAATGAGCGGTCTTTTCGCTTCAAGCTATTTCTATCAGAAATACCATTTGTGTTCTTTATATTAATAATCAAGTAGGTTAGGTATACTTTGGTTTGACTAAATTTAAAGAGCTACTACGATCGTCAATCCGACTAACAAAGCGATATTGGCCTCCTAAAAGGTTTTGTCCTTGAGGCGATCTTTGGGGGATGCCTTTGTCAAACAGAGACCTCTGTCAGCTGAAATGAAGACAATTAATACCAAATAAATATAACACGTTTTTTTTTTCTTTTTCAAAAAGGATACTTCCATTCAACAATATCGTAGCACAACTTTCTGAGCGGATTCTTCAAGTCTAAGCAAAACAGACTTCGTTTAGGTTTTTCAGGTTGCGGCTTGCCCCTTGGACGAGCCTGTTTCTTGGGGGCCAGGTTTATTTCTTCACCACCTAAACTGTCCACCCCAGGAGTCACTGCCCCACCAGCTGTTGATTCTGCCATTGCTAGAAAACAAATCCAAAAATTTCAAAACTATAAGAGCTGATAATCTTCAAACTGCAGATCGGTCATGGTTGCCTTACCGTATAATTTCAATATCATTTAAGTAACACGGTACCTAATTTAGATCGATCGGACATAAGGAAGCTATTAGATCCCCTCATCAACTAGAAAAGAGCTGATGATCTTCAAACGTCTGAACAGATTTTCATGAAGCATGGCTGAGAACACTCGGGCTAAAATTATCTATGACACAAAAAAAATCTAAATAAAAATCGGTTCATCCGTTTTGGCTCTACGATGCCACAGACACACGTTAAACTAATAATACCCCTCTGTTTTTTCGTTGGGGGTTAAAAATAAATAGCCAATGTGTTAATCCAGCTAAACGTACCAAATTTGATTGAAATCTCTCCAGACTCTTAGACGTGAAGAAGTAACAAACATACACACTCACAAACTTTCACCTGTGTCATTTAACTAGTCGACCGGGCGAACTTCGTACCGCCTAACCTATTAATATGTTGTGCATGTATTATACTTCTAAACCTTCCTCTTGAATCACTCTATCTTTAAAAATACCGCATCAAAATCCGTTGGATAATTTTAAAGATTTAAGCATATACATAGGGACAGACGACTTTATTTTATACTATGTATTGATATTGATATTGATAGGTTTAGTGTGATTTTAAGAATGCGAGCAATAGAAGAAGCGGAGAGACGCCTTTGCCCAGCAGTGGAACAGAACTGGCTCGTAATAATGATAATGTGACAGTTGGGTGTGTGTAACAGTAAAGTATGTAAAATGTTCATTATTTCCTATCAACAAAGGACAAGACTCCCCACTGAGATAACTGGGGGCTTTTAAAATGAACTTGTTTCGTTATGGTGGGGTATAGTTAGGTATATACATCCATACTTTGTAGAACGTTTCACTCAACAAGAATGCACAATTAGGCAGTTTTTGCATCGAAAATTCGTTTAGATTTAGAAATTCGAGGTTGGGGAATTTTGTACTACGCCCCGCGTATTCCCCAGCGCATATTCACTTTAAACAACAAATTCCCAATTTTCCCGTGGTAAGTTCGGGATAAAAAGTATCCTATGTTCTTTCTCAGGCTCCTATCCATAGATTCAGACTTATAGGCCCCTGAAATATAGAGATATTGTGATAAAAAAATTAATCGGAAAAATTTGTTTGTTTTACGAAACCAATGCATATGTCGTAGTAAGATTGGATAATTAGGTTTTTTGCAAAAAAACTAGGGTTTTTTGCGAAAACCCGGATAATTTGATATAAGCATTACTTTTTTTCAATCATCCTGACATTAAGCAGTTTTTTTTGCAAAAAACCTAGTATAATTGAAAACTTTGAAACCTTCCTTAACCCTAATTGGCTTGATTATTGCTTGCTGGTAAACTCTTCTTCTGATTGGTTCGTTAAAATATATTTTGACGCTACAGAGAACCAATCAGAATAAGAGTTTACTAATCTAGCCAATCAGGGATAAGGCAGTTTTCAGATTTTTCAATTATACTAGGTTTTTTGCAAAAAAACTGCTTTATGTCAGGAAGATTGAAAAAAATTAATGCTTATATCAAATTTTCCGGGTTTTCGCGAAATCCCTAGTTTTTTTTGCAAAAAAAACCTAATTATCTAATCTTACTACGACAGATATAAAAAAAGGAGAACGTATAAACCTAGATTATTTAATGCTGGCTAAAGCGAATGGCATCAAAATCATTGTGATTTGCTAAGATTTTGGTAGTGAAAAACGTTCTGCCGAAACGCAAATTTCATTAAAATATTTGCTCCCCCTCTGTCGCATGTTCGCGGCTAGCATGTGATTTTCTAGATCTTTTTGCTTTGAGGTGCGCAAAGTGGAAAGTAAGTAGATGTGAAAATTTTCCGTAAGAAAAAGGGCATTAATCGTGATAAACTTTTAGTTATTTATTCCAATCTCCAATGACGCAAAGGGTAATAAAATCAAACTGTCATTTTATGATCGGAATTCGCTAATTTACGAGCAAATGCAAAACAATCACTTTATCAAGACGATAATGTTACCATTCACACAAGCCACTATGGCAAAAAATTAAGTTTTTTTTAGTAAAATTATTTAGACGATGTAATCACTCATACAAGCCACTATGGAGCGGCTTGTATGAGTATTACATCGTCAAAACTAGGGCATGTAATATCGGAAGGTTTTCAATTCCGATACTGATATCGGACATTTTATCTCAATACCGGAATTCCGATATTAATATCGGAATCGTAAAAACTCAATAAAAATTACTGAAGTAACTAATATTTAAATCGTAGCTGTATACTAATACTGTATTATTTAATTTGAATAACATGATTTGTGGAGTCAGCAATCAAGCTGAGATGATCTGTTTCTAGGTTTTTAATACAACAAATGAGAACAATTTTTTTTTTTTTTGAATTTAATAATGAAAAATATTACTTTATTGGTCTATTATACTATGTGAGTACCATTCAAAGATTAATTGTACCAGTACCTACAAAGTATCAAACACCTAAGTGAACTGCTTTGAAAGCATGTTTCTGATTAAAAACGGTAAGAATTGACGAATTTACAGGTTACTTTTTATATTGTAGCCATGCAGAACGCTTAAAACAACTCAAATAAAAATAAATGTCTTGTAACGAGATTCCGATATTGGCTTTTTCAATATCGGAATTGAAAATATCAAAAATTCTTCCGAGATTCCGATATTACGAGATTCCGAGATTCCGGTATTCATGCCCTAGTCAAAACATTACGTTTTTTTATGAGTATATTTACACCTTTTACAGGAAGACAGTAATGGAAATTAATGTTTTTACTAATTTCAAAATCAGCTAAATCGACCCGGCCGTTCTCGAGTTGTAGCGAGACTGAGACTAATTAACCACGATAGAAGATTAACTAGTGGCGCTAGTGCTAAGGGTATTGAAACCCTAATAAAATTCCTAACGCCTACGGTATTTAGATCTTTATTGCAAGTTTTACTGCAGCGCGGATTGCGAACGTACCAAAATACATTTACTACCATTATCATTGTTTTTCATCGACCAACCTTCTTAATTTAAGTTTTTGAAATTGAATACGTAGAGTCTTCGACAAAAGTGTTACGCTGAAGGAGTCCATGACTGTACATAAATGTACGGTTCTAGCACTCGTCGTATTATTGCTTTCAACCATTGGTGTACAAATACTAAAGTGTTCGTGTAGTGACGTACGTGATATCACGCCCACGCACGCTCTGTTATTATGAACTTGACTGGACGTGATCAAATGAAGTTTCTCTATTATTCAGTGAAATCCTTTGTTCAGGGACGACAGCGTAGGGTGCCGATGGATTTGTGAGAGATTTTATGGACCGTTATTTTAGGCCGCTAAAAATGTTTTTTTTTTTTTAAAGGAAGACAAATAATCTTAATTTCCTCAGGGCACCAACTGGGTAGATCACAGGCTATAGGTTTAGTGATTTCTACTGAGACTTTGTATAGATTTGCCAACCTAGAGGTAGTGCCCAAAACATAAACAAAGACATAGAAATATCCAGCCAGACCTAAGTAAACAAACATAAATATTATTAAAATCAATATTCGCCCCGGCCGGGGATTAACATGACCTTTAAAGTCTCAATCAACAACACTGCTAACTGAACCACGGAGGCGGTATTCATTTTAGTATTTTTTTTTTATTGCTTTGATTCTAAGGTATCGTGTGCCCCACTTTAATACCATATAACAAGAGCTTTTGAAATACAGAAAAACCGAGAGTGTTACATACATCGTCCCAGTCTTGCACACAAATTTTAATGTGAATAATTTCTAAACTACATAAAAATCACTTTTTCTGTTTTAAAATTATAACTTACTAGTCAACCCGGCGAACTTCGTACCGCCTAACCTATTACTATTTTGAATTTTGTGCATGTATTATACCTATAAACCTTCCTCTTGAATCACTCTATCTATAAAAAAACACCACATTAAAATCCGTTGCGTATTTTTAATGATATAAGCATACATAGGGACAGACGCAGAAAGCGACTTTACTTTATACTATGTATTGATGACAATAATGCGTGGTCACCCACTAGTCTAGTCTAGACTAAGCAAGAGGCGTCACGTCAACCTCGCTTTAACTATTATTATCTTTTAATTATTAAAATGGATTTATTATAATAATTATAGCATGACGTCATCTTTAGAGAAGCTGTTTTACTGTTGACTAACAAGTATTTTGTAAGATCGCGGACGTCGTTGAACGATTGGATCCAGTATTGTACAGTGGCGGTCTAGGACGGCGTAACAGATTTGTCTATGTTCTCGTGTGTCCTAGACTGTAATACCAAAGAACAAGAGCTATTTTAACATAACATAATCTCACGCCGCCTTTTATTCCCCGAAGGGTTAGGCAGAGGCACCAGCTCAAGAGCCGGACCCACGTTGAGCCGAGTTTATGCTTTATTACCAACGTGAGGCGGCCAGCTTGTCGCCGCGGTTATAACGACCACTACTGCGGCCGGGACCAACGGCTTAACGTGCCTTCCGAAGCACGGAATCATCTTACTTTTCGGACAATCAGGTGATTCAAGCCTGCAGCAATACTATTTTACAATAGAGAAAAACCGGAAGTGTTACGCCTTCCTAGACCGCCACTGTACTATAGTATTTTTTAAAAGCAAAATGCCTTCATGTGTTTAAGAGAAACACTCGCGAGTGGATCCAGGTCATGATACCAGCTATTTTTAGAGGCTGAAAAAGAAACTCCCGCATTTTAGCTTTCTATAACGGGATGAGTGATAAACAGACGCGGTCAAGTGTGGATTGGTCGGGTTAAACGCCCTCTTTAAGAGGCATAGCACAGCTAAAGTAGCGCCATTCGCGAAAAAAATTAATGTCTTCTAAACTAAGGCAAATATCAAAAATGTGAAACAGCATTCCACTAGATAATGCAGCCAAGTATTTTAAGGGCACTGTTGTATAGCTTTTAGATTAAAGACTAAAGAAAGCTACTGATTGTTGCTAAAAAGGGCCACTTTTGTCAACAATCAGTAGCTTTCTTTAGTCTTTAATCTAAAAGCTATACAACAGTTTCCTAAAAATACTAAGCTGCATTATCTAGGGGAATACTGTTTCACATTTTTGATAATTGCCTTAGTTTAGAAGATATTAATTTTTTTCTCGGATGGCGCTACTTTAGCTGTGCTATTCCTCTTAATATACTAGCGTTTGCAATACAAGCGCAAAAATATGTTTATTTACTAGGTACATCACATTTGTTCTCTCTTTCTGTAGGTAGTCTACTGTTTAAACCTACATATAAATAAATCGTGGTTCGTTAGTCTCGCTAAAACTCGAGAACGGCCGGGCTGATCTGATTTTGGTTTTGAAATGTTTGTCAAGGGAAGATTTAAAAGGTGAGAAAATATATGAAAAAATTTATAGGGGAATTTAGTAAAAATAACAATTTAATTTTCCCATGCAATTCTAACTTTTGTGGTAGAGTCGCTCTATCCACAAAGTTTACCTATAATCAGCAGAAACAGCCTTGACAGATCAATAGCTTTCGCAAATAAGATAAGATAGCAAACAAAATGATAGGATATAATATAGCCCTATCTATCTTCGAATTAAACCGCTAATCGATGACCTGTCACGCTGAAGTTTGTTAGGATGCTCAAGAGTGCAAGATCATAAAATGTACATTATTTATATTGTTTGTTTGTTTGCATCAAATAGCCTCCGGAACTACTGAACCGATTTCAAAAATTATTTCACTGTTGGGAAGCTACACTATACCCCCGAGTAACATAGGCTACATTAGATTTTTTTTTTTTAAGTTTTTTTTTTTTTAAAGGCATTCTACACCTCAGAGGTTCTACACTCAAATAATGTGACCCAAGGTGCAATTTTGTTGTTGTTGTTTGTTTTTTTATTCGCCCATTCTGGGCAGTTAAAAGAACAAAGTCGATAGAGCCAAGTTTTTAGTAGTATCTTATATCCTATGGCGTAACGAAGTTAGCCGGGACAGCTAAGTAGTAAATATACTTACTTAGAAGTACCTATGTAGGTATGTAGGGACGACTATCTGTCGCGTCGCCACGATATATACACTAATATAAGGGAAACTCGCCCTAAGGTAATTAAGTTCTTGACCTCATTACGAGAACAACTTGTATGAATAATTCAGAACTTCTTAGGCCCTGCTCACATTTGACAGCGAAGATAACGACCGACAGAATGTCAATCTATACCAATAAAGAGGAAAAATTTGTTTATTTGTTTGTTTGTAACGAATAGGCTCCGGAAATACTGAACCGATTTAAAAAAGCTACATTGGCCCCGAGTGACATAGGCTATATAAGATTTTCAAAATAATTAGGGATCCTTACTAAAACTCAAATAATGTAGCCCAAGGTGCAATATTTTTTCCGTTGTTAACATATTTTGACAGGTGGTTTGTTGTTGTTGTTTGTTTTTTTATTCGCCCATTCTGGGCCGATAAAATAACAAAGTCTATAGAGCCAACTCTTTAGTAGTATCTTATATTCTATGGCGTAACGAAGTAAGCCGGGACAGCTCGTTTTAAATAATTCGAAATTCTTAGGTCGAGGGTCGAGTATGATACTCGGACAAGTAGTTCCCGAGTACTGACTGTTCCGTGGCTCAGTTGGCAGTGATGTGGAGTGAGTAAGCGTGTGCACCCGGGTTCGATTCCCGGGCGGGGCGAATATAGGTTTGAATTGCTTTTCTCCTAGTACCTTCGCCTCGCCTCGCAAAATGAGCGCTGGGCTACGAAGGATGTTGTGATATTTTCCTGTTTGTTCCCTGTTATCAAGGATAACAAACAATTTTTTTGCTTTGAAACTCTCTTTTAGTAGTTTTTCTAGTTTCTGGCCCATAAATTATACTTCTTCAAAGTTATATTAGTCTGACTTTTTACATCATCTTATTATTTACCTATAGCACAGGAGAATATAATACTTAATATTTTAGCGTTTATGTAATTAAACATATAGGTACCTAGTTCTTGTATACTTATACATTTGTAGTGAGTGAGTGTAATGTGTTATTATTATTATTACTTTTCTTTAAATACTTTCTGGAAAAAGTCGTAAAAAGCCAGTTTTAGAAATCTTTTTCGAAGTTGATCACGTAAACAGATACTGAAAGTACAATCCAAAACTTCGCTTATCGCGTCTGTCCCTATGTATGCTTATATCTTAAAAAGTATGCAACGGATTTTGATGCGGTTTTATTCAAAGGACAGGCAATCAAGAGGAAGGTATAAAGTATAATACATGCACAAAATACTAATAGGTAAGGCGGTCCGAAGTTCGCCGGGTCTACTACCATTGTATAATATTATAAATCTATTTAAATATCAATGTCTGTATGTTTTGCTTTCACACCTTAACTACTGAGCCGAAACGACTGAAAGTTATATCGCTTAGGTAGTGGAACCACGAGACGCACATAGGAATAGGATACTTTTAATTCTAAAAATCATAAGGGAACATAAAATAGTGATTTGCAGTTTTAAGGCAATTCGTAAATATAAACAAACATACTATTACCAATACTCTACATTTCTAAAAAAAAATACATCTCTATAAAAAAAAAAAAACAAACTTACCTAGTAAATAAGGATATAAGTTTAAGAAACAAAACACAATCACCAATGTACTTTAAAAGTACCCTCGAAGAATTATCGTCATTTTCAGGCAGTACTACTTATAATAATATGTCACCGAAATATTAGCAGCTTTCCGTCTGCATTTAGTCTCGCCAATGACGCGTAGGCACTATTTTTAAACATTTCCATACAAAATACAGTTATTCACACAAAAACCGTGAAATTTCCTCATAAAATCCAAAAAGCACCATTTTATTTTGAGCTGCTTTTAACGAAACAGCGCGCTCGGTTGCTCAGCTATTTTTTTTTTCTTATAAAAAATATATTTTATTTTTAAAATAGGAACTACGGCTCTTTGCCGACCGTCCTCCCGGAATGAAGCTCGAAATTCGAATTTAGGTTAGAATCCGCGGGTTATGGCGCCACGCACACATGCGCACACCGACCGTGTTTACTGGCAAAGAGCAAATAATGGGGAAAACTAATTTAATCTGCCTATCAAAATAGTGACGGAAGAACGTCGCCTTGGATTGAAAAATATAAGTATACTCCGTTTCAACAAGTATCATTTCTCCTACATTTAACAAAAAAAAAACAAAAAAAGCTTTATTCAATACAGGATACAAGATATCACTTCAGTCAATTAGACTACATCTAATCTAATTGCTATTGACACCTTATTTTGGTAAAGTATCCTATACTGTGAGTGGCGAGGTAGTTCAGGGTGCCCACCAATTGGCTCAGGCAAACAAATGTTTGCCTTGCTTTACGACAATGGTCGCCTGGAGAGGCTTTAATTATATGAAACAGGTTTTAATTATATGGTAAAAGGCCGGTGACTCGTGAAAACTCGTGTTCCTTTTTAACCGACGAAAAAACAAAAAGGAGGAGGTTCTCAATTCGTCGCGTATATATTTTTTTTTTTATTATTATTTTTTTATGTATGATCACGCATAACTTTTTATTGAGTGGACCGATTTTAATAATTCTTTTTTTAATCGACAGGGTATACCTTGAAGTTGGTCCCATAAAAATTAGGAACTAAAATTCCCACCCTAAGGGTGGGAAAATAGGGGTGACTTTTTGGTCGGCGGGTCGATTTATCCACTCACAGGTTGCATTTCCGTGTTACATTATAACTTTTGATACCTACCTACAATATCTTTGGAAATGAAATAAAATCAGCCGAAAGACGTCCACTGCTGGACATAGGCCTCCCTCACAAATCGCCTCACCGACCGGTCGTGATCGAACCTCATCCTGTTAGTCCCTCAACCTTCACCAGGTTGTGTGGCCACCTTGTGGGGTGCGACCACTCTGTGAAGGGTGATTAGCTGGAGTCAAAAAAATTAGCCCAAAAAAAACTGAAAAGCAAGAAATAAAAACTTTTTATAAAAAAATTAAACCGCCGAAAAAACTGAAAAGCATTAAATAATAGGAAAACATTTTCTATTAGGCCTTAATTTACTCACTTCTTAAAGTAATTTTGGATTACCAAGAAATTTTGAGTCGGTGCCACAGAATCAACAAATAAAGATCACTAAATTACCTGAAATTCAAAGAAATAACCGAAAAACGTATGCCGCTGCGCATCGCGCTTTACATAGATAATGAATTTGCTTGTGTGGTGTGGCGCCGACTTAAAATTTCTTGGTAATCCAAAATTACTTTAAGAAGTGAGTAAATTAAGGCCTAATAGAAAATGTTTTCTTATTATTTAATGCTTTTCAGTTTTTTCGGCGGTTTAATTTTTTTATAAAAAGTTTTTATGTTGTATTACCTTGTCATAATTGTTGAAATTTTTTTTTTTATGCTCGCTGTAGACTCTACAATGAAAGTAAAACAGACAAAGACAGCCAGAAGAAATATTTTTTAACAACGACTGTCTGAAAATTGTTATTTAGGACATCTGCGTGATATTCTAGTAAGTTTTCACCCATGTTTTCTAGAGCAAAATTGCATGGTAAAGTGGAGTTCTATGAGGGCGTAACACTACAGGTTTTTCTTTATTACGAAATAGCTCTTGTTCTTTGGTAAGACAGTCTAGGGCGCACGAGACCATAGACAAATCTGTCACGCCTCGCTAGACCGCCACTGTACATTGTAAGTAGAATAAATATAAAACTTTTTATCAATAAATAAAACCGCCGAAAAAAAAACTGAAAAGCATAAAATAATAATCGAATTACTAAGTTCTTAAAGTAATGTAGGGTATATACCAAGTAATTTTAAGTCGGCGCGCCACACAAGCAAATTCCATAATTACGTAAAGATTGATGCGCGGCAGCGCATGAATTTTGGTTATTTCTTTAAATTTAAGGTACCTAATTTAATGGTCTTTGTACGAGGAATCTGTGGCGCCGACTCAAAATTACTTGGTATATACCCTACATTACTTTAAGAACTTAGTAATTCGATTATTATTTTATGCTTTTCAGTTTTTTTTTCGGCGGTTTTATTTTTTGATAAAAAGTTTTATTTTATGCTTTTCAGTTCTTTCAGGGTTTTATTATTTTCTTCTCCCACAAGGTGGTCAGTGGTCACTCCGCATAAGTCAGACGACATGGTTGACAGGGACGACAAGACCGGTCGGTATGGCGATTTGTGGGGGAGGCCTATGTCCAGCAGTGGACGTCTTTCGACTGATTTTATTTCATTTCAAAATATATTGTAAGTAGGTATCAAAATGTATAGTGTTACACGTAAAATGCAACTTGTGAGTTGATAAATCCACCCGCCGACCAAAAAGTCACCCCTATTTTCCCACCCTTAGGGTGGGAATTTTATTTCCAAATTTTTATGGGACCAACTTCAAGGTATGCCCTGTCGATTAAAAAAAGAATTATCAAAATGGAACTACTCTGTAAAAAGTTATGCGTGATCATACATTAAAAAAAAAAAAAAAAAAAAAATATACGTGTCGAATTGAATACCTCCTCCTTTTTTTTCGTCGGTCAAAAAACAATATCAATATATATAAAACTCTGCCGTTACTGACTGACTGACTGACTGACAGACAACGCAGAGCCGCAACTACTGGGCGTAGCGGGTTGAAATTTTGCACGTGGGTTCCTTGGAGAGTGTAGGGGAGCACTAAGGAATAATTTCCCGAAATTCCCATGGGAACGGGAAAAAACTGGATTTTTGTGTTTATGAGAAATCTGAGCGGGTGAAACCGCGGGGCAGCTTCAAGTTTATATAAGCCTATCCTCTTTTTTCTTCATTTACCATACGATGCCTAGGCCCTTCTATACGTATTGTCATATTCTATGACGCGCACTCACACAGACAAATGTTCCTCGTCATTCTGGCAGACTCCGAGGCGTTTACTCGATTCCACTCAATCCTGATTATTATTAGTGAAAACAATCGGATAAATATCCGTGTAAATGTACTGATCAGTATCTGTTACTAAAAACATTTATTTTCACGCCGCAGGGGATTTGAAAAGGCAACATTTGCAGAATATTTTCCGTTCATCTAAATTCAAAATTCAGTAGTCACAAAAAAAAAACTCCAGAAAAGCGTCAGCGATACTAGCGCCAATCACAAAAAAAAAATCTTCATAATATGCGTCAATGATGCAGTAGATATCATGATAAGATTTTTTAAAGGCGATTAGAAATATACGGTTCGTTTCTAAAAGTGGGCACTTTGGGCCATTTTTTATTTGAGCCCTGCTGAAGATTTTTTGGCTTCTTCCCCATTCGCCTGAATTTTTTCGCCCGAAACATTAAATTTCCCCATTCGCCTGAATTTTAAAATTGTTCTCTGTATAAATCATGAAGTAACAATTCTAAAAAAGTGAATGGGGAAATTTAATGTTTCGGGCGAAAAAATTCAGGCGAATGGGGAAGTCGACGATTTATTTATTTTGAAATTGGCGCTAGTATCGCGAGGTCGCAGACGGATCAGAATCATATTTTTTTTTTTAAATTATAAAAAACTTAATAATAAATTATACATCTTAATAGAAACTCCTACAAAGAAAGCTACAAAGTGTTGATAAAAGTGGCCACGTTTGGCAACAATCTGTTAATAACTTTCTTCTTTTTACTTAGGACTACTTTACTGTGCTCAAAAAATACTTAGCAAGATTATCTAGTGTCATACTGTGCCACATTTTTGATATTTGCCTTTGCTTAGAAGATTTAATATAATTTCGAGAATGGCGCCAGTATCGCTGTAAACTGGCTCTTAAGTAGCAGGCACTCACTCTTACACTTTATATCAAAACTTATTCAGCTGATTTACCCTGAAAACAGAACAAACATAACCGAGGGTAACATTACTTAACTATAAATGTAGGGATAGGGAATTAGGTATATAAAGTACTAGTCGACCCGGGGAACTTCGTACCGCCTAACCTATTACTATTTTGTGTATGAATTATACTTATAAACCTTTCTCTTGAATCACTCTATATATTAAAACTAGCTTTCCCGGCTTACTTCGTTACGCCATAGAATATAAGATACTACAAAAGACTTGGCTCTATAGACTATGTTCTTTTGCCTGCCCAGAATGGGCTTGATAAAAAACAAACAACAACAACAAACCACCTGTCAAAATATGTAAACAACGGAAAAAATATTGCACCTTGGGTTACATTATTTGAGTTTAGGTAAGGATGCCTAATTTTTTTGAAAATCTAATATAGCCTATGACACTCGGGGTTAATGTAGGTTCCTACCAGTGAAAGAATTTTTCAAATCGGTTCAGTATTTCCGGAGCCTATTCGTTACAAACAAACAAACAAACAAACAAATCTTTCCTCTTTTTAATATTGGTATAGACAATCCGCATCAAAATCCGGTGCATAGTTTTAAAGATATAAGCATACATAGGGACAGACGCGGGAAGCGACTTTATTTTATACTATGTATTGATATTGATATTGATGATATATAGGGATATTAACACCAAAATGTTTATAGAGTTGCCTTGTCAGTCCGTGACGTCATCGCTGTTAAACTAGGCTAACCGAATCATGCTATCAATGTCTTTATTGAAGTACGTATAATAGGTATTATGTACATCTAAGCTACCTAGTTTATTTTGCAAAAGAAAAAAAATATTTATTAGGTAAACATTTTTATTATTTTTATTTTGGATATTTGTTTTTAGTAGAGACGACTTTATTCTGTTAAGAGGCATAGGCATAGCACAACTGAAGTAGCGCCACCCGCGAAAAGTAATTATATCTGATTATTTTTTGGGTATTTTTTCGATGAAATTCCTCATAGCACGCAAGCTTATCTAGGGAGTCAAGTCAAACGCGCATTTTTTTATTTCGGCCATGGTTAACAAAATATCAATTATTTATCGAAGTGGCACTAGTTTCGCACCGTGTGGCGCCTTAAAACTGTATTACCAGTACATAGTGTAAATTAAAGTCGACTCCCGCGTCCAATCTTAAAACTATGCAACGGATTTTGATGAGGTTTTTTTTTAATAAATATATAAATAAAGCAACATAGTAATAGTTTCGGCGGTACGAAGTTCGCCGGGTCGACAGACAAAAACATTATAATTTACTATTGACTAAAGTGGCCGCTTAGCAAAAAACAGTAATACTTACATAACAGGCTTAACTAAACCTAGATATTAATTAAATACGAATAACATCTAATGCACTAGGGTAGGTAAGGGAGCCCTTTTCAAAAAATAGGCTTACTTTAGAATCTTTTTAGAATATTATAATTCTTATTATTCTATGGTCAGTCACAAAAATAATTTCTTTTTTGCAAAAAGAGACCCGCCTTCAACAAACTGACACGTACATCATCTGGGAACTTCTTCTTTTTCGAAGTCGGTTAAAATTGGTACTAAAATCTTCTCCTGAATGTAACAAATAAACAAACAAATACATTACCTACTGAAAACCGCATCAAAATCGGTTCAGCCAAACGCGAGATAATCGCGGACAAACATACATACATACATACAGCTCAAAATGATAACCTCCTTTTTTGAAGTCGGTTAATTAAATTTAAAAGAAGCGATAAAATGTTTAAATAAACAAAATGCTCCTTAGCAAAAAGTGTTCTGTTTCCCGAAGGGAAAATTAAATAATAAACAGTTTTATGACATGTTTATTAAATATATATCTATCCTGCGCAAGACAACGATAGCCCGATGTAGACTTAAAAGCGCCATCTAGTCTTCTACTCTGAAACTCTTCCTGGTAGTTAGTGTTTATTTTTTTCTTCTTACTGTAACATCAAAACACCCGTCATCTTATTTCAATTTACCGCTAGATGGCGATGTTGAATCAAATATAGTAATTAAAAAATTTAAAACTTTTAATAATAGGAAATAATTCTCTATTCAGACGTAATTTAGGTATACCAAGGTCATTTTACCAGCAAATTTATTGATTATCTACGTAAAGCGTGATGAGCGGCGGCACACGTTTATCGGTTATTTCTATAAATTTCAGGTAATTGAGTGATATTTGTTCGTTAATTCTGTGGCGCCGAGTCGGTGAGGCGATTTAAGAGGTCGGATAAACTTGATTTATCTTTATTATATTTTTATTACTAGTCGACCCGGCGAACTTCGTATCGCCTTACCTATTAGAAGTTTGTTCATGTATTATACTTATAAACCTTCCTCTTGAATCACTCTATCTGTTAAAAAAAACCCCATCAAAATCCGTTAC
Organism: Euspilapteryx auroguttella; assembly: GCA_951802225.1. Lineage (NCBI taxonomy): Eukaryota > Metazoa > Arthropoda > Insecta > Lepidoptera > Gracillariidae > Euspilapteryx > Euspilapteryx auroguttella. The sequence continues at coordinate 1,247,459 of OX637665.1, forward strand.
GAAGTTTTATAGATTTTAGCATACATAGGGACAGACGCCGGAAGCGATTTTATTTTATACTTTAACTAGTCGACCCGGCGAACTTCGTACCGCCTAACCTATTACCATTTTGTGCATGTATTATACTTATAAACCTTCCTCTTGAATCATTCTATCTATTAAAAAAACCGTATCAAAATCCGTTACTTAGTTTAAAAGATTTAAGCATACTTACATAGGGACAGACGCGGAAAGCGACTTTATTTTATACTATGTATTGATTGATTGATATTGATGACGTACGTTCGTAGTTCGTACATCACGGATTACGGAGAGTTCTATCTATTGATTTTGATAAAGATGAAGAAGCATTTCATTGAATAACTTCGTTCAAAAATAGAAATAAGTGATTAAGTGAAGATTAGGATTTCTAATCGTAAAGTGACTCTTTATCCGTATATACCGTATATGTTTCGTGCGCAAGACAACGTTAGCGCGATGTAGGGTTAAAAGTGCCATCTAGTGGTTCTACTCCGAAACTCTTTCTTGTACGGCAGTCGGCAACTAAGGCGCTCAAACAGACAACAGTTGTCTGTTTTGAGCGCCTTAGTAGTTACGCAGTTACTGCCGCCGCGCCGGACCGCACCGCGCCACACCGCGACTCGCGAGACGCCGCGCTGCCGGCCGTCACGCGCGATGTTCAGAACTAGCAATGTATTACTTACAACAATACAATAGTACAGTGTAGTAGACCCACAATATTAAGCACTCTAAGCACTAAATCTCAGTGCTTTTATTTATCTCAGCGATCTCCGATCAAAATAAAAAGTTGAAGCGAAACATTTTACTGAATGCGCTTCATACAAAAATTTCTTCAAGTTTTTCAAGATGAAGGTTATTTATAGTATAATACATGCACATAGACAAATACTACTTACTATATATCTTTAAAGCACAAGACAACGATAGCGCAATGTAGACATAAAAGCGCCATCTAGTGTGCTACTATTAAACTCTTCACAATCCAGCCGTTTTGGAAAGGCCGAATACTTACATTAAATTTAAATAATGTTTTATAGCTACATAGTATTTGTAAACAGAAACAAAAAAAAATATTTGCGCCCTCACAAAGAGCGCTGCAAATAGTATAACACAGCCGATTCAAAATGAACCTAACACAGTAACATTGTGTTACCTAAATATAAAAGTTTTAGCCATTATTAAAACGCTTCTAATATAAACGCTAATAATATAGAACAAAAGTAGGTACCTAGGTACAGAAAAAAAAAGCGCCACCCGGGAAAAAAAAAACATTTTCTAAACTAAGGCAAATATCAAAAATGTGAATCAGTTTCCACTAGATAATGTCGCCTAGTATTTTAAGGGCACTGTTGATGGTACCAATTAGTTTTGTTTTATTTAAAAAAAAAAAACTTTTTTAAAAGTAACTTGTAATAAAATTATAAAACTATAAAATATTTTTTTTTACAAAAAAGGAACCCGCCTTCAATAAACTGACAAATACATAAACTTATCACTTCCTCTTTTTCGCATTCGGTTAAAATAGGTACTTAAACCTTCTCATGAATGTAACTAATACTTATTCACTACTGTTCAGCCAAACGCAACATATACGCGGACTAACATACATACATACAGGTCAAACTGATAACCTGCTTTTTTGAAGTCGGTTAAAAAAACTATTTTTGTATGTTTTATAAATTTTGGATAGTTTTTTCCGCTATATAAATAAATATTTATACGTTTAATTACCAATATTTTTATTTAATGTATAATGACACTTCAAAATGAATCTAAATAGAAAATATGTAAACTAGGAGTAGGTCTGTTTCATCAATACATAGTATCAATTAAAGTAGCTGCGGACGTCTGTTCCTATGTATGCTTGGATCTTTAAAATTAAGGCGGTAAGTCACGGTATGGCGCGAAATTCAAATTTTTTCGTGTTTTTTATTTATTCTGGCGAAAGTATTCATTTTTAATAAAGTTTAAGGGTAGGTTCAGATGACGGGCGTTGAACGCGCGTTTTGATAACGTGCGTTTACAACTACATAACAACTATTCAGGGCCGTACACATGCTAACGCGCGTTTTATTAATACGCGCGTTGAACGCTGCACTAGCGCCGACTGTTGTCAGCGCGCGTCAACGCGCGCTTTGAGATCATTGGTTTTCCATATTTCCGTTCAGTTGAGCGCGCGCTTTCGACGCGGATGGATGTATAGGGTTCATCGGGTCGTCAAGAAATCGTCCGAAATGGAAACCGAAGCTTTTAATACAGAATTATTTATAGACGAAATAGAGAAACGTCCTGCGATATGGGACATGACAAGTAGCAATTATTCTGATAGGAATTTAAAGAGACGGGCTTGGGAAGAACTCGTCCTCATATTCTGTGAAGGAGATGACAGTGAAGAAAAGAAGAAATTATTTTGTGAGTACATATATTTATTGACATTTCCAATCAGTTTGTATTACAAATTAAATGTTGTGATCCAGCCAATCAAGTTTTCCTTCGTTAATGAAATAATTAGTTAAATTTTCTCGAACATTATCCGCCTGTCGCACAGCACGCCCAGTATAATGTGAAGCTAGATTTTCCAGTTGTGGAGTATACAGTGTATCGTCAAAATTGTAGCCATCCCTCATTCTAACATAGTTATGAAGTGTACATATAGCTTTTACAATCTTTTCTGCAAAACACATGTTAACATCTAATGGCCTATGTAAAATACGCCATTTATTGCACATTATGCCAAAAGTACATTCAACATAGCGGCGTGCTAATGTCAAACGATTATTAAATATTTTTTTAGCATAGGTTAGTGACCTTCCGCCGTAGGGCCGCATTAAATTCTCCATCATACCAAAAGCTTCATCAGCCACTATCACATATGGCAACACTGTCGGTCTATTTTTTATTAACAATGTCTTTGGATCAGGCAGGTCTAATGACCTTTCAGTCAGCTTTTTGTACAATGAAGAATTCTTGAATATACCCGAGTCACTATTTTTACCGTACGCACCAATGTCAACCCATACAAAACAATAGTTTGCATCCGCTAGCGCCATTAAAACTAGCGAAAAAAAAAGTTTATAGTTATAATACATGGAACCCGTGTGTTCAGGCTGTATTAACCGTATATGTTTTCCGTCCAAGGCTCCCAAACAATTGGGAAACTTTGAGTGCTTTTCAAATATCTCCGATATTTCATACCATTTTTCTTTCGTTGGTTCACTCATAACAATGGGTTTCAATTTTCTCCAAATAGTTTCACATACATGTGGTATTATAGTAGCCACAGTAGATTTGCCAATTCTATAATCGTAGCTTAATGACCCAAGTGAACATCCCGTGGCCAAATATCTGAAAAAAAAAACACAATCTATTATTAAAATCTGTCTTTTTTCAGCGTCATCTCTGCAAAAGAAATGGAAGAGTTTACGAGATAATTATATGAGAGAGGTCAAGAAAATGAAGACTGTTAAATCTGGATCAGGAGCTTCCAAAACCTCATCATATATTCATTTTAATAGACTACAATTTCTACAGCCATCTATAGCCGACAAACATACAGAAAATAGTTTCAATGCAGAAAATGAATCAGCTTCGTCAGAAGTTGCTGAAGTAGAAGGAAGTTCTGCCTTTAAGAGTCCTAAATCTACTCCAAGAAAAAAACAAAAAATGAGTCCTGCTGACGAAAGGTTTGCAAGCATATTAGAGCAGAGTTTAGTACAGAAAAATGCTTCGCACCCAAAAGAAGATGACGATGAAGATAAGCTGTTTTGTTTGTCACTCGTTAAAGAGATTAAAAAGATCCCGGAATATAAACGGCTTCACACTAAAATTGGTATTTATAATTTAATCTTGCAAAACCAAAATGTCTTTCAAGGAATGCAACATCAGACATTTGAAAAGCAAAATTATCGTAACCCTGTACCACCACGAAGAAATTATTTGTCACAAGAGCAGCGTAATCAAGACTTTCAATATCATGATTTTAGATCACAGCAATCTGGTGTGCCAAATAACTTAGCGCATTACGGTTATACTACAGCAATGGGATCTCAATCGCCAGTAACTCCTTTGCCAGCAACTCCTTCGCCAGCACCAACCTATACCAGCAACGAATCGGAGTTAGATTTATTCTGCGAGTAACAACTTATTGTATTTTCTTTAAAAAATCTTTCCTAAACAATTTTGATTTGATTTAATTTATAGATAAAAAATACGTATAATAAAAAAATACGTATATAGATATGTTGATTAATAAAAAATACATATATAGATATGTTGATTAATAAAAAATACGTATATAGATATGTTGATTAATAAAAAATACGTATATATGTATGTCTATTAATAAAAAACTTACCTCAATGTAATTATGAGTTTTTCTTCTGGTGAAATGGTATATCGCACTGCGTTTTCATCTGCTACGAGTTCCTCGTTTATGAGAGCCAGTAAGTCATCAAATGACTTGATGGACATTCTGAAGTAGTTAAAAAATTTGGGTCCGTATTGCCTTAATTTAGGATACAAGATTATGTAGTGGCTTTCAGTCAGCCTGGTTGACAAAATTGGATGAACCCAATATCTCCGTCTTCTGTTGCCTCGTTTCAACCGTCGGTATAATATCACCGTTAAAACAGTTTCTACGTCCATCTTCGACAAATGAACTCTGCTGACTGAACTGAACCATGGCGGTCGCGGCAACGCGCGTTGAACGCCTGGCAAGCGCGTATCATGTGAACACTGAACAAAATTTTAGCGCGCCTTCAACGCGCGTTCAACGCCCGTCATCTGAACGTACCCTGAATTCGCGTATGTATAAAACCATTTGCCACATTGTAATACAACGTTTTTCGAAGACAGACCTACTAATTTTGTGTCTAAGGACCTAACTTGATTAAGGCCTTTATGTCCTTAGGCACAAAATCAGTAGGTCTGTCTTCTAAAAACGTTGTATTACAATGTGGCAAATGGTTTTTTACATACGCGAATTCATTGAAACTTTTAAAAATATGTATACTTTCGCCAGAATAAATAAAAAACACGAAAAAATTTGAATTTCGCGCCATAGCGAGAGTTACCACCTTAAGTAGCGGATTTTGATGCGGTTATCTTTTTAATTATTAAATAGAGTGATTCAAGAGGAACGTTTATACGAGCACAAAATAGTAAAAGGTAGGCGGTACGAAGTTTGCCGGGTCGACTAGTAGGTAAAAAACAGGAATAGTAAAGCTCCTGAAAATAAAAAAAATGTAATAGGAGTCCATATTCCCTGAAATATGTCCCGTCTATTTAAATCGGCCGGCAGTTTGTATATTCGCATGCAACCACGACGCTACGTGAATAACTCAGGATCAAAAACTGCACTGCAATGCAGTTTTCTATCGCCTAGGCAAATAAAGCATGGCCTAATGCTTAGGACATTCACCTGTATTACCTAAATACTAACCAACCTTTTAGTTTTTTGACAAATATACTTACCTAAGCGGTTTCACCCGCGCTGATTTCTCATCAATACTAAAATCCCGTTTGTTCCGTTCCCATGGGAATTTCGGGAATTCATTCATGCTCCTCTACACTCACCAAGGAACGCTACTCCCAGTAGTTTCGGCTCTGCGTTGCCTGTCAGTCAGTCAGTAACGGAAGAGGTTTTTTAAATATTAATTTAGTCTGACCTAAAATCTTTGTTACTTTTTGCTAACGAACAATATTTAATTTTGTTGTTATTGTTAGAATTTTTATTAAGTTATACTGCTTGAAGAACAGATGGTCGCTAGGGCCGAAAAGTTCTCAAGTTGCGACCACGAACCGGAAGACGCAGAGCAGGCAGAACCCCCATACGGTGGTCAGACGACCTGGTGAAGGCTGCGGGAATACACTGGATGAGGGTCGCTCAAGACCGGTCAATCTGGCGTTCTGTGGGGGAGTCCTATGTCCAGCAGTGCACGATTTTCGGCTGAAATTATGAAATACTTACCCTAAATAATCAATCAATATACATATTTAAAATGAAGTCGCTTCCCGCGTCTGTCCCTATGTATGCTTAAATCTTTAAAACTATGCAAGAGATTTTGATGCGGTTTTTTGTAATAGATAAAGTGATTCAAGAATAACATTTATAACTATAATACATGTACAATATTGTAATCAGTTAGGCGGTACGAAGTTCGCCGGGTCGACTAGTAAATTAAAGAAAATAAAGCAACTGCCAACGAAAAATCAAATTTCCCGCGCAACCCCGCACGTCACCGCCATTTTGAACATCTGATTGGCTCCCAGACAAGGGTTGTTCGCGAAGCGATAGAACACAAAATACTGCCATCCCTCTCCCACCCGGTTACATAATACGGAAATGGGTGAGCAGTGCTAAGTTTTCTAGGGTTCCGCATGCAGAGCGTTTATTGATTTTTCCCAGTCTGCACCAGTCTGTTACGCCGGTTTTAGCGCGGAAAACACGTCGCTTTTGGTTCCCTAAATCATTCGTTATTTAAAAATTCTCACAATTACCGTTAATTTCACAACCCCACGCAACGCAGGTTCGAAAAAAGTTGATTGCCAAGGGCCGGTTTTGTGTCCAGGGATCCGATTAGCGTAAGCATTGAATTTTGATTTTTATTGCTTAATTTTCTGTTTTGAGGGCTGTATCGACTCATGTTTGCTTTCTTTATGGGCCGTAAGATATCGTCATTGATTAGGGTGTAAGGCAAGGTCGTTTCAGGTTGATTCAAGGGTGCTGCGTCAAAATTTTAAACAGCTGATTGTTAAAACCGCACCCTTCCCATTGTGTCACTAAAGCTTTGTGTTTAGCTTTGCTTTAGCTACATTATTAACTTGTTTTTTTTTTGTTTTTTTTACTCGTTTTCAGTCTAAGTAATACCATGTTAGATCCTACCATCAGTCGCTAATATAGCTTATTTTTAACCGACTTCTAAAAAGGAGGTTATCAGTTTGATCTGTATGTATTTATGTATGTTTATCCGCGATTATATCGAGTTTGGCTGAACCGATTTTGATGCTGTTTTCACAAAAGTATTTGTTACATTTAGGAGAAGGTTTTAGAACATATTTTAACCGACTTGAGAATAGAGGAAGTTCATGTACTTATGTGTAAATTTATTGAAGGCGGGTATTTTTTTGTAAAAAAGAAATTATTTATTCTAAACTTTTTATTGAGATCACTATCAATAATTCATAACGTACTATTAATGTAATAACATTACTAACCTTTACCTAAACATTTCACACTGCAATAACACACGCACAACAAACTTTAATTGAAATTACGAATTGTATTTTTTTTTTATTCGTCTTCGCGTGTGGGCAAAGGCGTCGAGACTCCAGCCTAGCAGCATCTTTCCCTATGGCATGGGAATAGATGACGTCATTGATCGATACCCCCTGCCTACCCCATGCTGACATTGCTTGCCCTCGGCTTATGTGAGATTAGCAATGAAATGGTGGAGAATTGACCGAACTGTAAGGGTGAATTTTCCATTATCTGCATCGAACCGAACTTTTATAACATTCATACTATACTTAAATATTAAATATTATTATCCAAATTCCAACTAATATTATAAATGCGAAATTAACTCTGTCTGTCTGTCTGTTTCTATATGTCTGTCTTGCTTTCCTGAGAAAACTACTGAACCGATTTGTATGAAATTGGGTATATGGATAATCTAGAGCCTGAGAAAGGACATAGGCTACCTTTGATCCCGAAATTCCCATGGGGAAATTGGGAATTTGATATGGAAAAATGCGCTGGCGAAGCTGCGGGGCCGCACTACTATAATGTAATACAATAATAATAATCACACATCACACTCAGAGCCCCTAACTAGGAAGAACGTGTCTTATAATAAGGGTGCCAGCACATACAGAGACGAACCACACTCAGACCGGCAAGCAAACTTTGATATTTAGCATATTATAAATGTTCGCCCCGCCGGGAATTGAACCCGTAGACCCGCGGTCCACATCACTGACAACTAAGCCACGGATCAGTCATTAAATTAACGTCACGCCGGTTTCCCTGTATCCCATCGAGGTAGGCAGAACCCTTTGATTTTCACTTGCTACAATGATATTCCTACTTCTAAAAGACAATGAATTACTGACTTCTCATAGTCAAACCTGTTTTTCATAAGGGTAGGCAGAGACTATGACAATGTCAATGTTCATCAGGAATAATGTAAGATAGTAATGATAAACAGTTTTTTTAATCCAGTAGTTGCGAAGTCTAATCGATTCAAACAAACAAAGAAATCTTTTCTCTCTATAATATTAGATTAGAAAAAAATATGGTATTTTTCTTTTAAGAAAACCTACGATATACAGTGTTAAATTGAAAGAAAATATTTTCCAAAAGTTATTTGGCTCCGTTCCACCCCATAAATTAAGTTGGGGTAAGTAAACAATATTTTGTCTGTCTGAGTTTTTTTTTACGAAAAATTTAGGCAGACTACAAAAATACTTGGGTTGGATTAGATTCAGCAAACCACAAGAACAATCATTTTTTAGTAAATTTTCTAAAATCGCCAAGCTTGGCCGGCAAGTTGGCGATTGCAGCGTGGCTATTCAAGTGTTTCGACAAAGGACGCGCTGCTGCTCATTCTGGTGTTCCCTTAGTCGCCTTTTACTACAACCATGGGAGGAGATGGAGTGACGAGAAGAATAATTTGGGGCTCGTTTTGGGGGGGCGTCTCCAGGCGACCATTGTCGTAAGGCTAGGCAAACATTTGTTTGTCTGAGCCAATTGGTGGGCACCCTGAACTACCTCGCCCGCTCTCGCAGTATAGGATACTTTACCAAATCAGGTATCAATACCAATTAGATTAGTCTATTGACTTTCAATAAGCGATATCTTGTATCCTATATTAAGTAAATCATTTTTGACTTTTGACTTTTTTTTTTATTCACAGTCAGTGTTCTGAGTATACTCTCTCAAGTTTGAACTCTAACATACCATTCTCGGCTTCAGTTTATTCTGGCTCGCGCAGTCTTACGCTACGTGGAGCGCATGCTTTTTACTTTGTGGAAATTAGAACTCAGCTAATCTAATATTGTATATCAATAACATAATCTTATGCCTTTTATTCCCGGAAGAGTTAGGCAGAGGCACCAGACCAGCTCAAGAGACGGACCCGCATTCACCCGAGTGTTATGTTTTATTTGACAAGGGGCCAGCTTGTCGCCGCCGTTATAACGATCACTACTGCGGCCTAGACCAACTTATAACCTATACGGTATATCAATATGGAGCTGAAATCGAGTTAAAGTAAAATATTGTCAGTTCTGAGTCCAAAATCAAACTCCAACCCAACTGTGAATGTCAGCCTAAATCTTTATCATTATTTTTCTTCTCCAGGTGCAACAGACATTGATGTTGGCTTGGTGCAAGAGTTGAGGTCTTCAGTAGCTGAGCGCAGCCCCCGGGGAACGTCCAGATGATCGGCTCTTTCTGGAACCTGTGCCGTGCGTGCCCTTCTATGCCCGTTGATAAGGTATGTCTTCAAGCACAGTATAATAAATAGTTCTACATACAGTATGGGCAATCCCTGCCTCCCTCAGGAAGAGCTGCCCCCGCTCTCGGTTACCTCTCAGTTACCGCTCAGTAGAAATAAACCAGCGTCGCGCGTCTCATCTCACTCACACAAGCATGATACGCGTGCACGTACACGAGTTTCGGCTACGCTCGAAGCATCGCTTTTTTTTCTATGAAGTGTCCGAGGTGTGGCATAAGCTTCCATTGACAGCTCCATCGGTGGCTTTGCGGATGGGTCTGACCGGCAGCCAGCCGCGGGAGGGTGCAGTCTGGCTCGCGTGGAATGACAGCTGTCTCCGTACAGTATTCTGCTATTCATGCTAGTCAGTTGTGTTTTTATGGACTGTGGGTTTACATTTGCTTTCCTGGAGCTTCATAGGAGGCGACTCTGAATCTCCTGGCAGTATAGGACTACGTTTTTAATTAATTTAAGATACTTACTGTAGTTTTCAAGACTTTCAATAAGCTGTAAGGCTTTATTGAATAAATTATATTTTGATTTTGCATACCATTTATACCGCGAAGCACCTCCCGGCAAACTTCGTACTGTTCTATGTGATTACCCATTGCAATCTATATTTATACCATGTCACTATTCAATCTAAAAGCTACTTATTATAGGTCATCTAGCCCAAAACCATTTAGCATTTAATTGTACTAAAACTTTCTCTTGAATGTAACAAATATTTATTTGAAAACCGCATCAAAATCGGTTTAACATGTCAATTCAGTAAGTAGCAGCCACAGAACAACTAATAGTACTGAAGTAGTTTAGCACAGTATAGTATAGGACATAAAATTTTGTCGTAAAACAATCGTTTAAAAAAAAAAAACAAATTCAAAATTATTTATTAAAAATTTCTTTAGACAAAATTAACAAAATTCTGCAAAACCCACATTGGGGTTTGTCTGCAGAAAATAAAAGCCTAAACTTAAATCTATTAGAAAAAATTTATCAGCCCTCATTTTGAACGCTAGAACCATGCCTTGATGAGGTCCTAAAAGTACCTAATAATAATCACAGCAATGACTTTTTATAGGCAGTTTTTACTGGGAATTAGTAACAAATATCTACTTAAGGCGGTAACTCACGGTATGGCGCGAAATTCAAATTTTTTCGCGTTTTTTATTTATTACGGCGAAAGTATTCATTTTTAATAAAGTTTTAATGAATTCGCGTATGTAAAAAACTATTTCCCACATTGTTATACAACGTTTTTTTAAGACAGACCTACTGATTTTGTGTCTAAGGACATAACTTGATTTTAGGCCTTTATGTCCTAAGACACAAAATCAATTAAAAATTAATACTTTCACCATAATAAATAAAAATCGCGAAAAATTTTGAATTTCGCGCCATACCGAGAGTTACCACCTTAACTAGGTATATTAGATACATAATCAAATGCGATTGCTACACATCAAAAACTATCGTGCTCCCTTGCGCCACTTGCGCTAAGCCAGCGCAATTCTTCTTCTAAAAAATAAAATTATCCTAAGTCCGTGGTTCTAAGGTACCGAAAAAATTTTCAGTCATACCTATGATAATAATAGTACATGGAGGGGCAGGAACCTACCTTGTTGCGGGAACACGTTTTCCTCCAGAGCTTGCGGTGTGTGGTTTCCGAAAATCCAGGCTTCAGGTCACTAGCACAGACACTAGATAGTTCAGAGTCCAGGATCGCGGAATGTACGGCCAACGGAGTTCACGAGTTTATTTTTATGGTTTTATTCGAGTTTTTTAAGTTAATTCTTTTAAGAGCGCGCGCGGCGAGCGGTGAGTTTTGCGAAGCGTTGCGTAGGAGTTTTTTTTTTTTTTTGTAGGTGCGGGGGATGGGAAAGGAAGGAACAGTGTTGCAAGAGTAAAAAATATATAAAATGCGTGCGTGAGTGTGTAGCGTTGAATATTGTTAATAAATTTTAAATAAATATCAATTATAAATAATACGGCGCAGCCAACTTCGGGGGGCCTAGAGGTTTCCTCTACATTGCGTTAAATATACTAAAATTAAAAAAAAGTTTTATGAAAAAGGAGTTATTGAGTGGGCAACGGGCAAAGCCGAGTTACAGGGCGAATATAACTTCCTGAAGAAGTCTTCACTTTAGCGACTCTAACTATATTATCCCTACCCGGGAAAACCTCTGAGACAATAGCTAGCGGCCAATTCATTGGATGAGAGTTGTGTTCTTTTATTATTACAACAGTTCCCACCTTCACAGGATTTGATGGTGAGTTCCATTTCTCGCGTTGTTGGAGTGAAGTAAGATACTCCATGCTCCAGCGTCTCCAGTAACTTTGTACTATTCTATTCAGAAGCTGATAACGAGTTAATCTGTTATCAGGGAGAGCGTTATCAATATTTTCAGCGGGTAAAAATTTCAGCGGCGTTACATTTAAGAAATGATTAGGCGTTAATGCGGATGGATCAGCGGGATCCGAGGATAAAATGCACAAGGGTCGGCTGTTTAACAAGCCTTCCACTTGGACGAGAATTGTGTTAAATTCTTCATACGTGAGAATCTGACTTCCAATGGCCTTTGCTAAATGAGTTTTTGTTGATTTTATATTAGTTTCGCTTTGACCATTGAAATTCGGACCAAACGGCGGGGAGTGCATAAATTTTATCTTTTGTTGCGCAAGATACTCAGTTAAATATTGATTATAATCAGTGGACTGTATTAATGTATAAATTTCATTGAGCTTGCGTTTTGCTCCAATGAAATTGGTACCTCCGTCACTGTAAAGGACAGAGACGGGGCCTCTGCGTGAGATAAAGCGTTTGAAAGCGGCGAGAAAGAGATCAGAACTTAAATCCGATACTAATTCTAAATGTAATGCCCTTGTCGTCAAGCATACGAAAAGGCAAATATAAGCCTTATGGCTTTTTATACCACGGTGGCGGATATGCGTTACGTAATAGGGACCTCCATAATCGACAGCAGTGTGGACGAAAGCCTTCACTTGGGAAACTCTTATGGAGGGGAGATCTCCCATCGGAGGGGTAGTGTTGCGCGGATTGCGTTTAAAACAGATGTTACATTTGTGTACCCTGTTACGAATTAGATTTCTTGCTGCAAGAATCCAAAATCTTTGGCGAATGAGCGAGAGTACTAAAGCGGGACCTGTGTGCATATTAGATGCATGAAAGTGATCGACTAAGAGCGATACTATGCGACCTTTGGCTGACAGCAATATCGGGTGCTTCTGTCCAAAATCCAGGTCAGCGTGAGATAGTCTACCACCTACGCGTAATAGACCATGATCATCTATGAAAGGTTTGAGTTTTAGAATTGCTTTGCTAGGGCAAACTTTATTATTTTTTATAGCGTCGAGCGAGTGAGACAAATGCTCATTTTGTGCGTAGCGAAATGCATATAGTTCAGCGTGTTCTAAATCATCTACCGTGATGGAACCTCGGGTAGCGATTACCTTTGCGAAACGGAGTACGTATACTAATGCGCGAATAAATTTATTCCATGTGGAACAGCGTTCTGCGAGATCATGTATGGGGTGAGTAGCGGTTGTTGTAGCTGATGTTTGTACGAGAAAAGCTACATTTTTAATTTCTTGTGTTTCCGTATTTTCATTGTGATTAACAATATATCTTTTCACAGGCCAGGCGTTTATTGGTGCGGACAGCCACTGCGGACCATGGAACCATAGAGTGTTATTTACTAACTCCGTAGGTGTTACAGGGCGCGAAACGATGTCGGCGGGGTTCTCTACGCCACGAACGTGAAACCAGTGAGAAGCGGGTAAGTACTCATTTATTTGAGCGATGCGGTTAGCTACGAATGTATGATACTTGTACGCGGGAGAATGAATCCAGGTAAGAGTAACTGTTGAGTCAGAGAATGCGTATATTTCATTTATATCACAGCGCTTATTAAGAACAGAGCGGACAGAGTCGATTAACTTTGCCAGCAGCACTGCGGCGCAAAGTTCTAATCGTGCGAGCGTTTTATTCGTAGTGGATACTTTTGATTTAGAGGTGAGTAGTCTGACAGAGTGAGCGGCGGCGTTTTCATCGGAGTCGACACGTAAGTAGACGGCAGCTCCGTAACATTGCTCGCTGGCGTCGGCGAATCCGATTAGAGTGACCCGAGTGTTCGAGGTTATACCTATATGGCGCGGTATTTTTAATTTAGAGAGTTGCGGTAGATCCTTTTGGAACTTAGTCCATTTTGAGTGAATAGAGTCTGGTACTTCGTCATCCCAGTCCAGCTGTAACTTCCAGCAGTCCTGAATGAGAAGCTTCATATAAGCGATGACGGGACTGATGATACCTAGCGGGTCATATAAGCGCGCGGTTACCGAGAGCATCGAGCGTTTCGTGCAAATCTCTGGCATATCTATATTAATTTTAAATTGAAAGGTATCGTCCGTAGGCTGCCATTGCATGCCTACGATTTTGGTGTCGGCGTTGGGGTCATCGTCAAAATTAATAGCGTGCGGACTTCTATGCGCGGTTGATATGCGTGACATGAGTTGAGTATCATTTGAGATCCATTTTACTAAATTGAAACCTCCAGACTTAAACATTGCGGTCATTTCTTTATAGGTAAGTTCAGCGGTTTCTATGTCGGCAACTGAGCCAGCGTAGTCGTCAACGTACATATGATTTTCAGCTTCATACGCGGCGAGCGGATAAGAGTCGCGACTGTCTGCGGCGAGCTGACGAACAACGCGCATAGCGAGGTAAGGCGAGCTAGACACGCCAAAACAAACCCTATTGAATTGGTACATGTCAATGGGAGCGTTCGAATCAAATCGAAAGAGAATGCGTTGAAATGAGTGATGATTTGTATTAAGTTTGACTTGAAAATACATTTTTTCAATGTCTGCGGTCATAGCGATTGAAAACATGCGTAAATTGAGAAGCAATTCAAAGATATTGCTTTGTAAAATAGGACCCGTATATAATAAATCGTTAAGCGATTTACCAGACGCCGTTTTACAACCAGCGTCTAAAACAACGCGCGTTTTTGACGTTTCCTTGTCGGGACGATAAACGGCCCTATGCGGCATATAATAAGAGCGAGAGTCTTCAAATGAGTTGGGAACTTTAGTGAGATATCCCTGATCAATGTATGTTTGAATCGTTGCGTTATAATCGGTGCGTAAATTAGCGGAGTCAAGTTTCTTTTCTAGATTTAATAAGCGGCGTTTAGCTATAGAGTATGAGTGTCCCAAATTTTCAGGAGAGTGTTTGAACGGAAGAGTAACTGTGTATCTACCGGAATCTTCGCGAGTGTATGTATCTTGGAATATTTGTTCACAAGCTACATCATCGGGACTTAAATGTTTTTTGTCTGGAACATTTTCTATTTCCCAGAAGCGTTGAGTCATTTTTTCGAGTGAAACCGTCTCTGTTTGACATAAAAAAGTTTTATCGGAGTTGTGCGTAGTTGCGTGAAGAGAGAGCGAAGCGTGCGGGCGGCATTGGGCTTTACCCATAGCGACATAACCGAGAGTTGTTTGAACACCGACTACCGATGAGGTAGGTGACGCCATCTTGTGAGAACCAAGTAAAAGCGGGAATAATTCGTTGCCTATCAAACAATCTATTTCACCCGGTGAGTAATAATGGTCGTCGGCCATTGGCAAATTTTGTAAATGAATTAAGTCATTCATATCAATTTCCGTGTTCGGTAAGAAGTCAGTTATTGTTTCGATTACTCTAGCATTAACTGTGTATGAGCAGCGCGAGTCGAAGCGAGAATATATTTTAAATTGTGTGACACCAATCGATGGATTTTCCAGTTGACCTATACCCTTAACGATTGAGTGTGCAGGAGTAATTTTTAAATTTAAGCGTTCACAACAAGATTTTGTAATAAAATTACTCATTGATCCCGTGTCTAAGAACAAACGAATACGATTTTCTTTGTTGTTATTGTAGACCTTAACAGTCGCGGTCGGTAACAAAACAGTTGTATCACTGTTTGAAATACGCGCGGGAATTGTAACCGAATGTGCACGGTTGTTATTAACAGCGCCGTTCGAGTTCAAAGGCGGGCGAGAATCGGTAAGATGAGTTTGAGCGGAAGCGAACGAGAGATGCGGAGCGACGGCGGTGGCGGCTATCTGCGGGTGCGAGTGCGAGTGAGACGGGTAATAGACATCGGGTTGGTTATGGGACGGCGCGAGCGGCTTGTCATACGACGTGTTATCAATGTTAACATTGGATTCAGCTTGGCGGCAAGAATTTAAATAGTTTCTTTCGAAATGTAATAGCGAGTGGTGTTTGCGGTTGCAAATAGAACATTTGTTGTTAGATTTGCATGTTGATATATTATGAAAACCTAAACAGTTTACACAAAAAGAATATTTGCGAACGATGTCGTTTCTGGCTTGAGTATTTGAGTTTATAAAACGTTCACACTTATAGAGTGGATGCGCGTTTTCAGATTGACACACCTTACAAACGGATGGTTGAAACTGAGTAACCGTTTTGGATGAAATTTGCGTTGTAGGTGCATGTTCAGAGTGTTGAGTGTGAAATGATTTAGTTTTATTATTATATGGCGTTGCGTTAGGCGTTATTTTATTATATTGAGTATGAGTGCGAGTGCTGTTATTATAAGCGTTTGAGTGAGAGTGCAAATTTGAGAGTTTACTTTGTTCCTGTAGGAACTTTTTCAAGTCATTGAATGTGGGAATATCCACATGTCTATGAGCTTGTTCAAATAAGTCAAGTGTGGGTTTGTCTAGTTTGCTTAGTGCAATATGCATTAGAATGAAATCTGACAAGTTGTCTAATTTTAAATGTTGCAGAGCGGCTTCGGCTGAACAAAAGTTATCTAGAATTGTTTCTGCTGATTGGCCGGTCTTATGGTGAAGGAGTTTATCTAGGTACATAGATGCTTGTACTCTAGTATTTTGGTATTTGTCCAAAAGCGCTTGCCATAATATTTGATAATTTTCTGAGGTAGCGGTGATACCTGAAGAGACATTTAGTGCCTTTCCCGATAGGCATCCTATTAGGTATTGAACTTTCTCAGCGTTGGATAAGCGTGTGTTGGTGTGTATAACACTGCGGAAGTTTTCATAAAATACTGGCCACCTACTAGGAGTACCATCAAAACTTGTGAGTTGTAGCGGAGGTAATTTAATGTTTACATTATCATTCTTATGTTTGTCCTCTAGCTCTTGTCTCAGACCAGTTTCAATTTGTTTTATTAAACAATATAGCTCGTCAAATGTGTTGACGCTGGAGTAACTCGGCTGAGCGTCAGGGTTTACTTTGAATTGTTCGATACAGAGTTTATCTAAAGTGTCGAGGTAATCTGAGCGTATTTTGTCAATAGAATGAATTCTAGCGAAAAATTTATTGCGTGAGAAATCATCGGAAACCTTTAGGCCGAGATTGTAAACTTCTTGAGCTATAAGAAATAAACTTTGTTTTTTATGTTCGAGAAAACTAATTAAGGCGTTTTCATCACTGCATGAATCTTTGTATTCATCGTCCTTCTTTTTTCCTTTGGACATGATGAAAAACAATTAAACAAGCGTGAAGGAAAGAGAACTTGTTGCGAGTTTGAAATCTAAAACGAAGCGAAATGTTTTCTGAATACAAATAAAAAAATGGCGATGCGTGGGTAGATATTTTTTTCGATGCGTTGAAAACTAAATAAGATTCTAGTACGAAAATGAATGTTTTTTAGAGAAATATAAATTTAAACAAAAAGTATATTATTATAAGTTGCGTTTTTACTTGAGTTGCGTTAAAATAATATGTAATAAATGCGATGAATAGCGATTCGTTGCGTAGGTACCTAAGTTGGCGGGGGCGTGCGTTTGATAATTGTGAGTTTGCGTTGAAAGTAAAATGAATAGCGTGTGAGTAAATTGAGAGGAGGATAATAGGGAATGTAGGAAGGATCCGGGGTAGAAGGACCAAATCTTGGAGGGGCAGGAACCTACCTTGTTGCGGGAACACGTTTTCCTCCAGAGCTTGCGGTGTGTGGTTTCCGAAAATCCAGGCTTCAGGTCACTAGCACAGACACTAGATAGTTCAGAGTCCAGGATCGCGGAATGTACGGCCAACGGAGTTCACGAGTTTATTTTTATGGTTTTATTCGAGTTTTTTAAGTTAATTCTTTTAAGAGCGCGCGCGGCGAGCGGTGAGTTTTGCGAAGCGTTGCGTAGGAGTTTTTTTTTTTTT
The DNA here is from genome assembly GCA_951802225.1 of Euspilapteryx auroguttella. Taxonomy (NCBI): domain Eukaryota; kingdom Metazoa; phylum Arthropoda; class Insecta; order Lepidoptera; family Gracillariidae; genus Euspilapteryx; species Euspilapteryx auroguttella. The sequence continues at coordinate 1,265,186 of OX637665.1, forward strand.
TTGTAGGTGCGGGGGATGGGAAAGGAAGGAACAGTGTTGCAAGAGTAAAAAATATATAAAATGCGTGCGTGAGTGTGTAGCGTTGAATATTGTTAATAAATTTTAAATAAATATCAATTATAAATAATACGGCGCAGCCAGTACATGAATATAGTTCATAGAAAGATTATTATGTATTGATTAGATCTAAATTTATTTCAGCGAAGGAGCTCTCAAAGTATAACATTTTTTTTAATAACCACTCCAATCTTTAGGACTGACGCTTAAAACCTATAAAGCCTCCAATATTGAAGCTAAGCCAAAAGCCAAAGTAAACGTTAGGGAATGTGAAGATTTTTGGTCGCCTCCTTATCGAGGATTTATCCTTTGAATTTTTAATAATCGTAACCTACCACAGAGTTAAACCTGGTCTAAATCAATAGACTGGTTATGGTATATCATATGTATCGTATCGTATCGTATCGTGGTATCGTATTCCGATCGTATCGTATCGGTTATGGTGTATCGTATCGTATCGTATTATATGGTATTAATGTTCTTGTTTTTGTGTTTTTTTTTTGTGCAATAAAGATATCATTCATTAATTTCATTCATTCATACATCACTAATTCGTTAAAGTAAGTTAAATCACCCTTTTTATGACGATGTTCTCCAGGCCAGCTAGCATTGTAAATAGGTTGTTAGATGAGAAATAAAGCTAGGCAATACTAGCCCAGCGTAGTGATCGATAGAAGGTCAACTTTCGTCGGATATTTTAAGGTTGTGTAGGGCTTCATACGTCGGCTTGTATGGATAATGAAGATTGTTTTGTCTAAGTAATAATTATAATAATTCTGGACATTATCAAAAGTCACAGAGTAAGCTTTAAAAACATTAGTACCTAAAGCATTACTTAATCTTAAATACTTAATTTCTTTTTTACAAAAAAGGCACCCGCCTTCAATAAACTGTCAAATACATCAACTGCGCATTCCTCTTTTTTGAAGTCGGTTAAAATAGGAACTTTCTCCTGAATGTAACAAATACTTATCTGAAAACCGCATCAGAATCGGTTCAGCCAAACGAAAGATAATCGCGGACCAACATACATACATACATACAGGTCAAACTGATAACCTCCTTTTTTGAAGTCGGCTAAAAAGGGCTTGATCTCAAGGCTCAAACGTGCACTGGCTATTTATGAGTTGAGATTTTAAAAGCAAAATGCGGAAAACATGCGGCAGCGTAACCTCCATTTTCCACTCACGTATTGTCGAAAAAAATATGTCGCTAGTAAAAAAGGAAGTGGCTAGCAAGTTGAGGGGCTAACATGTTTTCTTATTATGCATTTTGATTACAAAATTTAATAATTTTAAGAAAATAAAGAAAAAACAACTTGTACTTAAGTATTTTATTGAAAATACAATTATTTTTAATAAAAAATTCACAAAACTGTCACTATTTGTATGTTCTATTTTATTTTGAGATAACATGCTTAGGTGGCGAAACGGTGCGAAACTAGCGCCACTTCCAATAAATAATTGATATCAAAGTGGCGCTTGTATCGCACCCGTTCGGCCCTTAATAAGAGGCAAATCACAGTTAAAGTAGCGCCACCCGCGAAAAAAAAATTTTGCTAAACTAAGGCAAATATCAGAAATGTGAAACAGTATTCTACTAGATAATATGTATAGCCTGGTATTTTAGGGCACTGTTTATAGCTTTTAGTTTAAAACCCAAAGAAAACTATAAAGTGTTGCTGGCCACTTTTGGCAACAATCTGTAGCTTTCTTTGGTTTTTAACCTAAAATCCTAGGCTACATTATCTAGTCACATACTGTTCGACATTTTTGATATAATGGCTTAGTTAAGAAGATTTAATTTTGTTTCGCTAGTGGCGCTACTTTCGGTGTTCTATGCATCTTAAGCTAAAATAATTAAATATAAGTAAATTAATTTAAATTGACGTGTTATATGTTCCCTTTTTAAAGAGAGGACGTTTTTAAGAGCCAGTTAACAGCGATGCTAGCGCCATTCGCGAAAAAAATTAATATCTTCAAAACTAAGGCAAATATCAAAAATGTGGCACTGTATAACACTAGATAATGTAGCCTAGTATTTTTAGGGCACTTCTGTATAGCTTTTAGGTTGAAGACCAAATAAATCGACAAAGTGTTGCTAAAAGTGGCCACGTTTGGCAACAATCTATGTTTTTTTTGTTCTTTTACTCAGGACTACTTTGCTGTGCTCAAAAAATACTAGGCTACATTATATAGTGTCATACAGTGCCACATTTTTAATATTTGCCTTAATTTAAAAGATATTAATTTTTTTCGCTAGCATCGCTGTAAACTGGCTCTTAACGTTATACGTTAAACCTGAATGATTGATTTCAAATAATACTCAGGAAAGTATTTGAGCCTTTCGAGCTTTGTTTCCGAATGCCGGGAATTTTCACAAAAAAAAAGGTTTGCACTGGGGTTAGGATTTTGGATGCTATGCAATATAAATCTACTTCGATATTGCAGTGCGCTGGGCGCATATTGCAAATAAATCTTCAAAGATGTCACGCTTGTGCTTGCTTGGCTCAAGCAGCTAGATTTTCTCTGAAGCAATTGTTTGGCAAAAAGTTCAAATCATGATATGATCGTATAGGTAGGGTATACGATTATATAAATTTCCCTCAAACTGCAAAATCTCAACAATATATTTTTAAATTATAACCTATGTGTTTTTCTGATGTATAAAGTTTGTTATTGTAAAGTTTCATTAAAATTCATAAAGTAGTTTTTACGTGAAAGAGTAACAAACATCCATATTTACAAACTTTCGCGTTTAAAATATTATAGGATGTTTTGTAGCCTAAATACTTTGTCGCTACGTTTTAGCTTGCATATGATAAAATTAAAAATATGTATTGAAAAAGAGTAAGTACATGCCATGCTTCGAAAGTAAGTACATATTTTGTTACAAAACTTATAAATTACATACATACATAATATCACGCCTTTTATTCCCCGAAGGGTTAGGCAGAGGTACCAGCTCAAGAGCTGGACCCACGTTTAGCCGATTTAATGCTTTATTACCAACGTGACAAGGGGCCAGCTTGTCGCCGCGGCTATAACGACCACTACTGCGGCCGGGACCAACGGCTTAACGTGCCTTCCGAAGCACGGAATCATCTTACTTTTCGGACAATCAGGTGATTCAAGCCTGCAATGTCCTATCAAACCGAAAACAACCACAACGTGATTTTGTGAGAAACCAATATGTGGTGTTAACTGCGGGGATCGAACCCACAACCTGCCGTGACCTTATAAATTACAGATTATAAATATAAAACATCAAATTCAATCTGCAGCTAGCTATAACTTCTCACTGACTTAAAATAAAGTAAGTAAACAAAAACTAATAAATACGTAAAAATAAAGCTGTTCATAAGTTTGACACGCCATTCAGCCGTAGCCGTTCGTGCTCCAAACGATTGTCATATGAACTATGAACGTTTCTCTAATAAAAGAAGGCTTGGCATTCCAACGTCCAAATATAGGGCAGAACGACCCCTGACGGTCAGTGTGCGTACACCCCAGACTGTGGTATTGATCCCACCGCCCCGTACACCACTCCCTACCACAATTTCTTTACACCAAACAGTAAGCGGCCATAGCCCCTTGGATCTAAACGAATCCGTCCTAATCGTAAATTAAAATAATATTAAACAAACAAAGTTTTTCATAATTATTGCCGCCATAATTAGTAAACAAAAAGTTTTTTTTTAAATTGGGCGAAGTGAAGTGCTAGTGGCATAGTTTTATGCTTTGAGTGTCGTTGTTTTTTTTTTCATTCAATGCGACAGTGAGACTAGTACTGGCCAGTTACAACATTTGTGTGTTCTATTTACTCAAAAATCCAAATATAGCAATTCATGTTGCGTTATTTTCACTTAGTAACAAAACAAAAATATTTGAATTTAAAAAGAGAACGATACGGGATATTAAATAAAAATAGACCTTGAATAATTGAATTGAATTGAAAAAACATTTATTTCCGGTTAAGGTACACAAACATTTTATACATAAAAGATAGAAATATAACACACGCACACAGATATAAACTTAGAGAGTCTCAAAAAAATTTACACACTGAGTGTAAAGCACAGTGACAGGAACACAGGACAGCTTGATGCCACAGACAATTGCCTATGACGCTGGTATTCTGTCGGTGCCCGACGAGAGAAGCACTAATAGGTACGAAAAAATAAAAACGTAAAATTAAACAGTAAAATATAGCTATACCAAAATTAAATAATAAAAAATTTAATAAACATACAAGTAAAATGAAATGAGAAAAACCTTGATTTGATACTCCTTTTTAGAATTCTTAGTGATCTCTTTAAATCAGTAGTTCATTCACACGTTTTTTTATTCAGGGTATAGACATAAATTGCACAATAAAGAGAAGGTGTGTATTTACCCATTTTCAGTTTGCTACCCATAAATGTTAACCACGCACCTCGAGTGTTAATTGCCCATTCCAAGGGCCACAAATCTGTTAATTTTAATAACGTTCAATTCAGGTTTTTTTTTCTAAATTAGGGATAGTTATTTTATCTCAAAATGTATCTTGTTATTTTCTATTAATTATTAGTCAATTTGTTTACTCAAAGATTGATTTTTCTTTGTTTTTTTTTAATTTAAAAATTACGTCCAAATTTTACTTTATTTATGTTTTTTTTGGCATAATATGTTGGTAGGTAAGATACAATACAAAAATCTAGAAATAAAAAATTGGCAACACTGTATGGACATTTGACGGATATTAAAAAAAAATCCATATTGTTGCCACTTTTTAATTTCTAGATTTTTAAATAAATAATTAATTTTATTTATATAAGTCAATCGGTTTGAGAGAATTCTTTTCAAAATATATTTAGTTAATAACCAAACCAAAGTACCGATGTCATAAAAGTAAAAAAAACTTGATTTTTTTTATAGACTGAATAGGGTCGAGGTGACTCTACTAGGGTGACTCAACTGACCCAGTTCCTGGTAGTTGGACGCTATCTCAATTTGCAAAGTTTAAATTTCATAATTGCCGCAAATACCTAGACAGGCAGCATGAGTGTTTTTTTAAAGCTGCTAAAAAGAAAACTTGTCTTTGGTATTTTATCATTCTGTTTTTTTTCTATTTTATTGATATTTAATTCTATATTATTCAAAAATTATGTATTTAGTCCTGTAAAACGCGTGTCTAACTCATATTTATTGAACTTGAAACTTATATCCAGCTAGAAATTTCTTATTTTAAGTATAATGTCTTGAAGCCATTAAAAAAAAAAAAAAAACATTTTACAGGTTGTTTCACAAAATTATTTACACTGTTAAAAAAGTCCCTACAAAAAACTATACATTAACCCTGTTAATCATATAAAGTTAAAGATCATTTGAGTTATTTGACGTATGTCAATTTAGACTGGATGTCACGTATTTAGCATACAACAAACCAGAGAAGTAGACCTCCAGTAAGGCTACTTCAAACCTACTGTATCTTTATGAATAATACGGTAATTCTCTAGTCATCAAAAAAAAGAAATTAACTGTGTTAAATCAGATGTTTCGTAGATAAGGACCATTTATCTCTCCGTAGAGTGGGATAGAGAATGTTTCGTCTCGCTCACTTGTCTTACTAACCCAATCGAGCATGGTTCGATAGTTTTTACCCAACCACTGAACTGACTTAGAATGTGATATAGTTTTATAAAAGAAAGAAAATACATTTATACAAAGTTAAACAAGTATAGTAGAATTAAACTAATATAACTTCGTGGTAAAATACTGAAAAATTTAGTTAAAGTCGAAGAATAATAAAAAAAAACGCTTATAATACAAGAACTTGTTTGTAAAAAAAGATCAATCGATAAAAAAGAGATCGTACATTGAAAACAAATATGTAGTTAATAAACTTGCTCATGTTTCATATCGTAGTCGAGTAGAGATTTAATTACCCATCAGCTGATTTCGTACGTCTACGTGTAGTCTACATTATTGTAGCTAATTGCAAGAAGAAATTTCTGAACGATTTGCATAGCGGCACGTTGTAAGAACAACTGGCCAAGTGTGTTTCGGTCCAATCGCTTCACGGTCCCTGTGATTTCAGGAAATAACGAAAGATGACAATTATATAAAACTAGAAATTTTAAGCACAATAGAATATCTCAATTTTTTTAAATAAAAACAAAAATGATTTCTTAAGCATTCTTACTTTGGAACAGAATAATCAATAATGTATATTAAATCGACTGTTAAATTAGACCCAAAAAAAACATTTCAGAGCGTTTCGCAAACGATTAGCTGAATTACATTTATATCCAGCTTTTAATTGCACAAAATCGTTGTAGGAAGGGGAGATTGTGGATTGATAGATAGATTGAACCCTCTTATATTATAGTAGAGCTCTCTGGAATAAAAACTATTCATAGCAGAAGCAATTCTGCTAAAAAAATACTTAATTTTTTTTCTTTACTTACTTCAACAAGTTAGCAAACTTTTTTTTTGATAAGCTTTTGCCACAGAACAAGAGAATACAATAGAAATAGCATCATGAGATTTTAGTACTAAAACCAGTGTGTCCAAACTCACACATATAAACCAAACGCTCACTATGAAATCCAAGCTACCATTGGTGATTAACGACAAAGCCGAAAAGATCTACATCACAAAACTTTGAAGTAGACTATGAACCTTTTTGACAAATAAACAAAGATCAAAATCAAATAACAATTATGAAATACTTAAGATAATGATGACATACATATGTTAAAAGAATGAAATTAGGTTTTTCCAAAGACATGGTAGAAAGCTATACATCCTCTTTGCTTTAAAATCCTCACGCATTGTTCCTAGTTTTACTATTCGACGCTAGATGGAACTACAGCTTTTGTACTACCGCTACTAAACACTAGGTGGCTACGTCGAAAAATGAAAAACTAAGCTAGGGATGTACATATTGCGGGAGAAAGTTTGTCGATGAGAAAAACCTATCGATATACAGCTTTCTTTCATATGGCTACAGGTAACAATTACTTTTTTTTTACGAAAATCTATGTGTATTCAACGCAAACGGCCTTCTTGGTGATTGGCGATGTATTGGTATTATCATATGAAAAAACCAGTCGCTCATAGAACAAAGTTTATTTTAGTGTAAAGTTTAATTTTTATTTATTTCCAATGTCGTTTTTTATTCAACAGTTATGCTTCGCATAAATAAAGATTCAGAAATAAAAATGTGTTTAGTTATAAAATTGTATATACCTACAGTACTGCAAAAGTTATAATGCGCATAGAAATCTTCGTCACTGTTCGACAACGGTCGTATTCCCAAGCGACGTAAGACGATATGTATTTAAGGAGGTTAAGTGCATTTTCTGCATGCGTAATTTAGTAGAATTATGATTTTTGATTGAGGTGTTTCCGTGAAATCGACAATTAGCGAATCTGCATGCGCATTATTAATTTTGGAGTAAGTACTGTACTTTAAATGAAGCTTTATTTTAACCAAAGTAAACAATTTAGGTGGATGGGTAGATAGACCAATAAAACAAGATGGGTTTTATATTTATATTATTTTATCTTATTTAATATCGAAGTACTTGCTTGTTTATTACTTGCCTTAAACTCTTAACTAATCTTGGTTTTTTTAATACATAATATTTAGCATTTTTTCTTCTCTAGGTATTGTTTATTGAAACTCCTCTTAGCTTAAGAAGCTTTCATGATGGCTCCATCTTCAAGTTTATGCTTAAGTGTATTAGGTTCTGAGCTTGGCCCAAGGTGATCCAGTAAGACAGGCTGTAAATAAATGAAAAGAAAAATTAAATATAGCACACTATAAGAGTGACGACTTGTCTTTATACAATACTAGTCGACCCGGCAAACTTCGTACCGCCAACCTATTATTAGAACGTGCATGTTTTATACTTATAAACCTTCCTCTTGAATCACTCTATCTATTAAAAAAATCCGCATTAAAATCCGCTGTATTTTTAAAGATTAAAACATACCTAAGGACTGATGCGGAAAGCGACTTTATTTTTTACATATTACAACATTATTGTAATATGATGATGATGCTAATATAATTTCATTCATACGCAAGAGTCTAAGTTGAAAGATTCATATAATTTCATTCGTATTCAAGAAATTAACTTTAAAGTAAATCACATTTTAAACCGAAAAAAAGGTAGAGGTTTTCAAGTCGAAGCGAATACCTATTTTTTTTTTCACTGAAAATTATTATTATCGATAGATTTTTATCATAGAAAATTATCGATAGATTTTCATCATGTTGAGCAATCTCTAACTGATTTCCATTAAACTGTTGTCAAAATGTTCTAGAAAAAGTCATGAGTCTAATACCATAGATAAAGAAGAACGCTAAGAAGGTACAGTCACAGTCACAAGACTCACAGGCTTCAATGAAAATTCAATTTTACTGCTCCGTAATTAGGGTGTTTTCATTTTCTCACTTATGGTTTTGTTTTCTTGTTCATGTATAATTTCAAATTAATTTAAAAATACAGTGAAATATTACTTACCGATGTAATGATACGGCATAATTAGTACTTTTAAGTCCCCGACTTTAATTTTTGCATTCCAACACAGCACAATATGGCATTTTAGTGGGTTTTTTTTCATATTTTTCCTGGTGGTTTGTTTACAAGAAGCTTAAAGCAACTGAGCTTATCAAATCTGTCAAAAACTACGAATAGGCACTGCAGAGCTAATGATAGGCACGCGGGCTCCGCCTACTCGCGATTTCTATTTAGAGAGAGAGAGCATCTTCCTTGTTCTGTGGCTTTTGCTCTTGGAACATTTTTGAAATGAATGTAAATAAATTAATGGTTTTCTTAAAAAAAAAAATCTGGCATGGGATGAACAAAGTGCAGTGAGCTCCTATAAAACTTTCTTATAAGTAAACAGTCTAAGATAAGATAAAACATTCTTCTTAACAACTAAATCCATAGTGAGAAAAGCATATAATCAAAAGATTTGCAGCCCGATATCACAGCCAACTGCATCAGTTAGCCGACCGTGGCCCCGAGCGACGCAAGCGCGGAACGCGGCCATTTTAATTTTTCACAATTTTTATTGCATAGAATTTGCCGCGACTTTTTAGAAATCGAACGAATGTTTTTTTTTTTTTTATCAAAGGAAACCCCTCGATTGAGCCAAAGATCGTTGCATTGCCTACAAAGTTAAAGTGTTAAATAGCATTATAGTGTGTGAACAGAAAAGTGAAATGGTTTCGTGATTGTTTTTATATCATATCATGGAAAGGAGTGTTTTAGCTGAGCCAAGACAAGTACACTGGGCAGCAAATGTAAGTATTTTTATTAAGGCCGTCAACGATAAGAATTAGTCAAATATATTTTTTATTTATGTATTTTATTTGAATTGTCTGGTGAAACTGGGTATGCGCGTTACTTATTTATAAATGACTACAGTATGTAAACTTACTTGAAATTATTTTGAAAATATTATATAGTTTTAGTCTGACCCATTGCTAGGCACAGACCTCCATCCTCTGAATCCGCGTGTCCTTTTGCCGTGCCAAATGAATTCAGTCGGATTTTTTTTCTTTATGTCTATTTAGCTAAAATGCAGCAATTTTCTGGAAACACTTTTTTAATACCTATAAAAAATTTCTTACACTAAGTTTCAAAATAAATTTTATCGTGCAGGATATGATCGAAAAGGTTATTGACATGTAGGACCTTCCAGCATTCAGTCTAGACAAGTGCAAAGACCTTCGAACTTTCTTGAACAAAGTATTTTTAATTCAACTCTTTCATTCAAAAAAAAAAACTCGATGGTTTCTTAAGATTTTTGTGTACAGTGGCGTTCTAGGAGGCCGTAACTGATTTGTCTATGGTTTCGTTAGCCCTAGACTGTATTGCCAAAGACCAAGGGCTATTTTGCAATACAGAAAAACCGGAAGTGTTACAGCGACCTAGACCGCTACTGTACATTGCTCTAATAAAACATAACATTGTGAACCAAATTGACTTGTGCTCCTGACCAGACATTATGGCGGGAAATTGTGACGTCCGAGAACTTCCTTCCTTTTACGGGGGGAGGGGAGAATCTACTTGTCATTGAGAAAAAGTGTTTGCTCAACACAATAACTTTTATCTTATCTTTTTATATTATCTATACCAATATTATAAAGAGGAAAGATTTGTTTGTTTGTAACGAATAGGCTCCGAAAATACTGAACCGATTTGAAAAATTCTTTCACTGGTAGAAAGCTACACTATCCCCGAGTGACATAGGGTATATTAGATTTTCACAAAAATTAGGGATCCTTACTTAAACTCAAATAATGTAACCCAAGGTGCAATATTTTTTCCGTAGTTTACATATTTTGACAGGCGGTTTGTTGTTGTTGTTGTTTGTTTTCTTACTCGACCATTCTGGGCAGTCAAAAGAACATAGTCTATAGAGCCAAGTCTTTAGTAGTATCTTATATTTTATGGCGTAACGAAGTAAGCCGGGACAGCTCGTCTAGTATATTTTTCGCTTCTATTGTACAGATTGTGCTAGACACACAAGGTGACAATTTACAGCAGAGAGGTTGGTTAAGTTTAAGAAAAAAAAAATAGTAAGTACCTAAGTACTATATTGTAATCTGTGCGAAATATTAGATAGAGTTAGCGAAATATTAAAAAAAATGGTTTGGCCGAAAAGAAAACACATTGGTACAGTGGCGGACACGATCGGCGTAACACTTCCGGTTTTTCTGTATTGCAAAATAGCTCTTGTTATTCAATACATAGTATAAAACAAAGTCGCTTTCCGCGTCTGTCCCTATGTATGCTTGGATCTTTAAAACTATGCAACGGATTTTGATGCGTTTTCTACCTAGGTCCCTTCCCTCCGCCAGTGTCCGACTCGCACTTGACTAATATATATTACCTTGCTTTTAAAAATACCGCATTTAAATCCTTTGCTATTGCTAAGTTTTAAAGATCTAACCATACAAAGGGACAGACAGTATAACTTTATTTACTTAATATTATGTAGTGATTCTAGGGTACCTACCTACGTCTTAACAATAATTTTATTTTTTACAAAAAAGGAACCCGCCTTCAATAAATTATCACATACATAAACTGAAAACTTCCTATTTTCTTAAGTCGGTTAAAACGGTACTAAAACTTTCTCCTGAATGTAACAAACATTTGTGTGAAAACCGCATTAAAATCGTTTCAGCCAAACTCGAGATAATCGCGGACAAACAAACATATACATGCATACAGGTCAAACCGATAACGTCCTTTTTTGAAGTCGGTTAAAAATATAGAAAATATCATGAAACGTAAATTAGCAATCAATATATATAAAACTCTTCCGTTACTGACTGACTGACTGACTGACTGACTGACAGACAACGCAGAGCCTAAACTTCTGGGCGTAGAAAGCTGAAAATTGGCACGTGGGTTCCTTGGGGAGTGTAGGTGAGCACTAAGAAGGGATTTCCCGAAATTCCCACGGGAACGGGAAAAAACGGGAATTTTGTGTTTATGAGAAATCTGCGCGGGAAAAACCGCGGGGCATCCTCTAGTCAATATATATAAAACTCTTCCGTTACTGACTGACTGACTGACTGACTGACAGACAACGCAGAGCCGAAACTACTGGGCGTAGCGGGCTGAAATTTTGCATGTAAGTTCCTTAGGGAGTGTAGGTGAGCACTAACAAGGGATTTCCTGAAATTCCCACGGGAACGGGAAAAAACGGGAATTTTGTGTTAATGAGAAATCTGCGCGGGAAAAACCGCGGGGCAGCCTCTAGTCTATATATATAAAACTCTTCCGTTACTGACTGACTGACTGACAGACAACGCAGAGCCGAAACTACTGGGCGTAGCGGGCTGAAATTTTGCATGTAGGTTCCTTAGGGAGTGTAGGTGAGCACTAAGAAGGGATTTACCGAAATTCCCACGGGAACGGCAAAAAACGGGAATTTTGTGTTTATGAGAACTTTGCGCGGGAAAAACCGCGGGGCAGCCTCTAGTTTGAATATAATTTTCTTGTTATTATTAATATTTACAGTTACTTAAGTAAGTACATTATACATATTTACAAAAAAAAAGGAAAGAAAACCTATAAAAATTAAAAGAATCAATAAATAAAATATTACCTCCAGAAATTTTAGCTATTCGAACAAAATGAACTGTAGAAATCGAACAGTGTCGAAAACTTCGCTGGTATTTCTTGCGTTTTTGCCGCTTACGCAATCCTTACCCAACGGTGATAAATACTTACCGTCTTATTCATAAAGATACAGTAGATTTTAAGCAGCGTTACTGGAGGTCTACTTCTCTGGTTTGTTGTATGGTAAATACGTGACATCCAGTCTAAATTGACATACGTCAAATAACTAAAATGCTCTTTAACTTTTTATGAATAAGAGGGTTAGTTTTTTTATCGATATAGCTTAAAATAAATTGCTTGACAATGGTCTCTCATAAAAAACATCTTAGGTATACTTACTTAAGTTGTTGACTGAAGAGAAGGGAGAGTTATGGTTAAAGTTTCCTGAAAAAACTACAGAACCGATTTGAATTATTTTGGTAAATGGATATTCTAGAGCCTGAGAAAGGACACAGGCTACTTTTTGTCCCGAAATTCCAAACGGAAAAATTGGAAATTTGATGTTACAAGGGAAAATGCGCTGGCGAAGCCGCAAGGCGCCCACTAGTATATTATATTATGGAATCGACTAGCCATGGTAATCAAATACAACCATCAAAAGAGGGTGAAAGGGTTCAAATGAATCTGATCCATTGCGGATTTTCTTCCTACGTCACACACCACAAAATGGCCGGCGAATTTTCCCGAATCACGTAATCTAATATGGGCTGTGATGTGTCCTCTATTTGATGAGCTGTTGTCACCCGGGTGAAGGCCAGACTCCAGAGGCATAAGCGGAAGCGAACATTATCACACAAACCTTAGGTTACCAGATGAAATAATAAAAAAAACCGGAGAAAAAGCCTAATTTCCATGGACAAGTCTTGAGATTTTATACAGTTTGAGATTTTTCTCACAAAAGATTAGTTTTAGTTGGCTTTACTTTAATAAATATCAAAAGAAGAATTTTTATACTGTGTTTTATTGAAAATCTTTTTTCGATTTTGCAAAGAAAATTTTTAAAAGTCTGGCCGGAATCCTGAGAAAAGTCAAAAAATCTGGTAATCTCCGGACAAATCCGGAGACATGGTAACCCTCACGCACACCCTTTCAATCGTCTTATCTTCCGAAATGCGTCCACTGCTGGACATAGGCTTTCCCTACTTGCCGGACCGACCGGTCTTGTACCCTCTCCGTGTCGCCTGGTCGTCTGACCAACTTATGTGCCTAATCAGCGACTACCTGAGCGCGGTCGCCAGTCAAGGTCTTTTCTGCTCCAGCGACTAGCAGCTATGTGTTCTGCCTAATCCCAATTAAGTTTTTACAGTCAAATTTGTAACAAAAGTGGCAAGGTTTTTATGCGGTCTACCGTACGATCACTCTTGAAACCGCTTGTCGCTTACGTCCGTAGCGTAGATAAAGGCATTAGGTTAGAGAGTTTTCGTGAAGGCTTTCTTTCGGTTTACTCTACCAAAATATAGTCAATATTATTCACAAACGCTCTCTACTTTGATTAGGTACTTATTATTAGGAGCCGATTTTGGCAGATACCTCTAGTAATGATTATGGGTAGGTAGGTAGGTTACTTGATTTTTTTTATTTTGTAAGGAAATATTCCTGAACTAAGAAAAACGTTGATGTATAACAAAAAAAACACAAAAAAATGCTAGAAAATCGTCGCGTGCGTTTATTCGGTAACAATCAAAACAATGTAAAAATTATGTTGGAAATTTATCAATTATAATTGTAATTAACTAAGAATTGGGTCAGTAGAGCGATGCGCCGGCAGCAAACAATTGCCGGTGTGGGGTGACCAGTGAAGAGTAGATTTTTTTTAATTAAGTACTTAGTTACATTACTTTTTTTTCATCAGTGAAAAAAAACTAATAGGTAAGTTTCTTCTGAGCCTAGACGATTCAAATAACAAACAAACTAACAATAAAATCTTCCTCTTTTGAAATACATACTATGCTTTGCCGTCAGAGCAGAAAAATACATAATCTCACGCCTTTTATTCCCCGAAGGGTTAGGCAGAGGTACCAGCTCAAGAGCCGGACCCACGTTTAGCCAAGTTTATGCTTTTTATTACCAACGTTACAAGGGGCCAGCTTGTCGCCGCGGTTACAACGACCACTACTGCGGCCGGGACCAACGGCTTAACGTGCCTTCCGAAGCACGGAATCATCTTACTTTTCGGACAATCAGGTGATTCAAGCCTGCAATGTCCTATCCAACCGAAAACAACGACAACGTGATTTTTATGAGAAATCAATATGTGGTGTTTTCTGCGGGGATCGAACCCACAACCTTCCGTGTCCTAATCATAGGCGCGACGCGCTACGCCACTGAGCTACGGAGGCGGCAGAAAAATCTTAGTTATTAACACTTTGTGTTTTTAACCCCCGAACCAAAATTCAGAGAGGGGTGTTATAATTTTAACGTGTGTATCAGTATGTCTGTCTGTGGCATCGTAGAGCCCAAACGTCTGAACCGATTTTCGTTTAGTTTTTTTTTTAACCAGATTTTCGTAGAAAGGGTTTTGCTCGGAGTTTCCCTGCATGATCGAATCAGAAATGATGAAACCCGCAGAAACAATCAAGTCACCGACATAGCAAAACTCTAAACAAATTATATTTGTTATTGTTATCAAGATGCAATTCATATAAAAGCATGGTCGTCCTACAGTGTCGTGCACGGCACATTACGCGTCCACCGATGTCCACTCAGTGACTACCACGTGCTAAGCATACTTAAACTCTTAAAGACTTGTGTGGTCTTAATTTCTTTCTTGGTTTCCTTGCAAGAATCTTACTGATAAGCAGCTTAGAAACTTATTTTATTTTATTTGGGTCCATAAACAACATTACATTACATAGTAACAACTAAAATATAATAATATGTAAAGTAATCAATGTAACGCCAACAACGAGAACCACAGAGTTCTTTCTATGAAGCAAGAAACTTAAAATAACACTTAAAATACTTCTTTCAAATTATCTTCTCTTATATTTCAAACATGACTTACAAGTTTTTGGCTATAGCTTGAAGACTCTTCGTTTTCGTAAAAACACCCGAAACGGCCGGCAGCAGCGTCCTTCGGTGAATAACTATAAGCGCCATACGATCGCTAGCCAGCCTGCCAAGCGTCGAAATTGTGGCAAGAAGCAATTTGTATCTATCTTGTGGCCATCTGTGCGGGGGACTTTTATGGCCTGCCAAGCGTCGAAATTGTGGCAAGAACCAATTTGTATCTATCTTGTGGCCATCTGTGCGGGGGACTTTTATGGCCTGCCAAGCGTCGAAATTGTGGCAAGAACCAATTTGTATCTATCTTGTGGCCATCTGTGCGGGGGACTTTTATGGCCTGCCAAGCGTCGAAATTGTGGCAAGAACCAATTTGTATCTATCTTGTGGCCATCTGTGGGGGGGACTTTAATGTCCAGCATTGGACGTATTTCATACCCATTACTAAAATGTGTAACTGTTTTGTTGCAGCTGCACTCCGAATATCGCAGCACGTACAAATGGCACGAATTCAAAGCGGCCGAGCAGTCGGCGGGCGTCGTGAAGCAGCCGGCGCCGAACCCGCCCTCTGCGCTGCCTGCCGCACGAGGTAACACAGACACAAAGCCCAGACATAGACCCCAGACACAGTAACCTGTCACAGTAAAATAAATAATACTACATACATTATGGGCACTCCCTGCCTCCCTCAGCAAGTGCGGCTCCCTCGCTCTGGGTTTCCTTTCAGTTACCGCTCAGTACAAATAAAGCAGCGTCGCACGACTTATCTTACTTACACAAGCATGATACGCGTGCACGTACACGAGTTTCAGAAAAAAACCGCGTTGTTTCTCGTAATGAAGTGTCCGAGGTGTGACCCCGTGGAGACCCTAGACTAGACACGAAAGAAGCACTACTGACACATACTGAAGTACTCATTGCACGCGTGTTTAAAGTATCAAATTTAGTCGGTTCTCGGCCTTCACGCTGCTTGCCCGAGGTAACACAGAAACAGACCAGACACAAAGATACTGTCATACCTACATAGGCACCGTCTTTGAAGTATCAAATTGAGTCGCCAGTCGCCAGCCGTCCCACATTATCCCTCAACGCGCTTCCCGGGGGAGCTACTTATGTCAGGGTAGACTAAACCACAGGTTTAGGTCTCTCGTTATGTTTAGGGAGATCGAAGAAGCGGTTTTCAGACAATAGAATATTAAATTTAATCCGCAATTTACTAAAGCTAACACAATTGTTATAAAGAGTGTCAAGTGATGATAAATGAAGTGATGAAATGATAAGATATAAATTAGTACTCTCCTAATGCAAGCTAAAATATAACAATGCTTATTAAGTTTCTTTACTAGTTTTTTGATTGTTCCCAATCTTCCCCAGGGCCGATAGAGCCGGCGATGCCCCGTCGCAAGAAGTACCCCGGGGTCGCGTACAAGGCGAACGAGTTCTTCGACCCAGCCCCGGCTGACGACATCAGACCCCAGAAGACTTCGGGTTTTGATCGCGCTAGGGTGAGTTCATGACGTTGACTATGAGAAATTTGGTAAACAGCATTCTGAATTCAACGTGCAGAAGATGACTGCGGACAAAGTACACAGACCCTAAACCGCTATTATATTCAGCAGAGTAAAGGCTCCGGTTTAGTTCAACCACCCCATCTCCTCTCATTGTTGTCGTAAAAGATGATTGCTTATAGAAATACCCAAAGGACGGGCAACAGCTTCTTTCGTTGAAAAAAACTTAAAGAGTCATACTTCAATCGCCAACCCGCCTGCCAAGCGTCGCGATTACGGAAACCCCCTTATTATGTTTGAAGACCGGTCGTTATGACGATTTGTGGGAGAGGCTATACTATGTCCAGATGATAATAATGATTCATGGAGAACTGTGAAATTAATAATTTTAAGACCAAAATTGACTCAGAGATTTTGTGCTGTAGTTATTTTAGGTTCTAAAATGTTATTTTTGTCCACAGAGCGCTCAAAGAAACGATACGGAACGCGCTGGAAGGCGGAGCAAGTCCGAAGGTCCTCGGCAGACCCGATGGACTGACACTGTGGAACCTAAGGTATGACTTCTACTCTATAATCCTCTAATTTTATTCAGCACAACAGCCGAAAGACGTCAACTACTGCACGCAAGCCTCCTTTTTTTTATAACGGGGGGAAATGCCTATCGCATTTCCCGACACTCGGAGGAGCGTCGGGGGTATGTGGGACTCGCACCCACCAAAACTCCCCGGCGGCAGTCATGGCGCTTTTGGGAAGGACCCCGGGAACCACACATTATAGCGTCCGTCATAGATAAACATTCTTGTTGGAAGGTTTTGCCATAATCACTACACTTGGTACACGCAGGGTGATTGTACCAAGTGTACCAACCTTGGTACAATTTTCAAGTTTCTCATCGAAGGACGCTGGTGTCCTTCTTTCAGGTGTTCTCTTGGGTTTTCCATAATCACCATGCTTAGCTATTCTACCTTAACGAAGGACGCTATGCTGCCCTTTCTGCCTGTGTTCTCTTAATCTTCTTTTACGACACCTATGGGTGTGGAGACGTAGTATTATATGCCGTCACAACACTGCATTAAATTTACGACGAGCAAACCTATAATTTTAAATAGTCAGGTAAAGGTAAATCTGTATTTTCAACGAAATGGCCGCTGGCTATAAAATTGTATCGTTTTGGCAGAGCTCCAAAAGCAGAGGCCAAAAAAGTCATGTGCCCCGAATAAGTTTTCTATGCTTTGTCAAGTTAGGAATAGGCGTGTAGTTATAGAATTTTCTGGTCTAACATCATTTTAGTCCTAAAGTTTGTTATATAAAGTCATGATAAATACGTTTCCTTGTATTGTACCGGGAGTGGAAGTTTCTTGCGTTATACTCTAAACTTTTACTAACTTTATACTTATTCAAGAGTAGGCAGGGTAGGTGAAAGTTTACTGATAAGTGTGTTGAGTTTCGAAGAAGTTATATTGAACAGAAATACTAAAAATGAACGAAAGATTTAAAAATATCTTCTTAGCTAATAAAGACTTATCATCTCAGCCAAAAGACTTACACTGCTGGACATAGGCCTCTCTAAAGATCACCATGCCGACGAGTCCACAAACATAGCAAGGGGGTTTGACATATCGCAACGCTTGGCTTGGTTTGGCGAAAACAGTATGGCTCTTCAAGTATGTCAACGAAGGACGCTGCTGCCCGTCCTTCGGATGCTCCCTTAGTCGCCTTTTATAACGACCATCGGAGGAGATCCTTCAACTTATCAGCCTCAAATTCAATATCAACCGAAAAGCAGATTCCAATGCTTCATCTTCAAACCTTCCAGCCATCAACAGCCCTTGGCGAGACCCTGGCTGCCAAGGAGCCAGACCTGATCGCCAGCACCGAGTACAGGAACCAGTTCGCCTGGCCAAAAGACACCACTGACTCTGCGCCAAGGAAGAGCATTTCCATGGGTGCCTTGAAAAAGGCTGCGGTCGCTGAAGGTAACTTGTTGTTGTTTTTTTTACCCTAATCTGCAGCTGTTATCATGGTAAGTTAGAGATGAGAACGTTTACAAATAATAATAATAATAACACACACCACACTCAGTGCCCCTAACTAGGAAGAACCTGTATCTAGGGTACCCGAAACACACAGAGACGAACACCCAGACCGGAAACAAACATCGATATTTCATCATATCAATATTCGCCCCGCCCGGGAATCGGACCCAGGAGCACACGCTTACTCAGTCTACATCACTGCCAACTGAGTCACGGAGCAGTCAAAAGTGACAGCCTCAGCTAACCCGCGCCTTGTGCCGGCTTAAACTAGCAGGCTGAAATCATAGGGTGCAGGGACGTAACCCAGTCCCTTGGAAGGCTTGGCGATGTTTGTTATATTGTAATTTTTTATTATAGGTTTTTCGCGGAAATTTACGTACCTACCTATAAATCGAAGTTGCGGAAACTAGAGTGATAAAATCCATAAAATGATTTTGTATTTACCCAAAGTACAATTCCCATTTCGCCTTAATTCTATCTTTATTACTACCTAAAGATATCCATTTGCTCCGCTCACAGTTTCGAATCTTACTATTCTCAGCGTTTCTGAATAAATTTGAATATATGAAAACTTTGTCTCGGTATTGCTACGGTTACTTGATGGGACGCAGAATAAACTATTTATTTACTCTACCTTTCTATGCTAAGGTAATATTAGTTTGTATATCTTTATTTATGTTGAAAACTAGATCTATCTATTATACATATATTGTGTAAGTAGGTACAATACATGTATAGAAAAACAGAATACAACTACAGATTCACGCATCATCGCCCAGCCAAAACCGCTGAAGATAGAAAGATGAAACTTGGTTAGTAGATTCTGTTCGTAAATTTCGTAATACGTCGTTACGTAACTTTAGGCATCAACTAAGACGGCTTATTGGGATATTTTGTTCTAAGCTTGATATACAGGTTAAAGCAGATTGATGGGAAGTGGGAAAGACTTCGGACGCTAATAATGTATGGTTCCCGGGGTCCTTCCTAATCGCGCCAAGATGCAAGCCTCACATACCCCCTAGCATCGGAAAAAAAAAAAAACCAGGTAGCTAGGAACACTTTGTTCCACTTTCAAGGTACTACATATCGGAATTTGTTGAAACTGCAATATAAAAGATTAGACATTCGAATAGAATTTATAATGATTTTTGATAATTTATATTGTAAAACGGGGCGAAGTTCGCCGGGGCCACTAGAAAGTCTTCCAACAAGAATGTTATTTTCAAAATTAAAGGTTGCGTAGAAGCAGAACCTTTGATGAACCACGTGGATGACCACGATGATCATCCGAAAGCTTACATCGAGGACTATCTGTGGAACGGTCAGAAGAAAGGTGTCCAAAGGTGGGTCTAAAGTCTTATTTTTTATTTTTAAAAACAATTAGTAGTTTGTAAATTATTATAAAACGATTGGTGAGATTCTTAAAGATTTATTTTCGACTTATCTTTACAAACATTATAAGAGGATCAGAAAAACCTCACTCACTCCGTAATGCTGAAAGACGACAGGCTTTCAACTTGAGTTTCCAAACAATTCAATAAAATTGTATTTTTGGATGAAGAAAAGACATTTATTTACCTGCCAGATTACTAAAATTATAGAATTCTTTATAAGAAATGCCATTAAATCGGTGAACCTGAGTCTTTCAGTGTCACGAAATAAAGGGCCCGGTTAAGTCAGCTAGGCGGAGGCTATAAATAATTCTAGAGTTAATTTTAAGAGGAATAGCACAGCTAAAGTAGCGCCACCCGCTAAAAAAAATTAATATCTTCTAAACTAAGGCAAATATCAAAAATGCGAAACAGTATTACTAAAAATACTAGGCTGAGTAATCTAGTGGAATACTGATTCGCATTTTTGATATTCGCCTTAGTTTGGAAGATTTTTTTTTCTCGGCTGGCGCAACTTTAGCTGTGCTATTCCTCTTAATAACCGAGAACCAGATAGCGGTGTTTTTTTTAAAATCGACTAAGCTTATGACGAAGTTAGCTTTAAATATCTCACCATTCGTTGGTCGTCGTGCAATTTGCTGTGATGATTCTAGTATTTTTTGGATTTCTTTTGTTTTAACTAAACAATACTTTTAAGTGCTTAAGGATATGCCAAAATCTGCTACAATCAGAACAAGCTACTTCTTCATGGTTCATGCTTTTAATGTAATAAAAGATGATACAAGAATCCCAGAAAAAAGTCATAAGAGACTCAAAATATTCAAATACTCTGTGCCCTGTCTTCATCACTGTTTTTGCAAATTCACTGCAAATTGCACTTATATTTACACTTGTTATACCCTGTAGGTATTGGTTTTCAATCAAAATTTAATAAAAACAAGCTTCAGAGCTCATTTTAGCTTGATGTGGTGGAATTTCATTTCTTCCATCTTAATTTTCATAGCATGCTTTTTACTTATTTATTACAATAATTATCATAAAAAGGTGATAACATTTAAGAGAGTAATATTCACTAAACATCAAGGATAAAAAATCATTGAAACCAATTGGCAAATCCATCAAGCTTCGCTTTAGCTTTCGCAGCTTTTTCAGCTTTCACAAATCTATCAAAGTAAAGCACAATAGTCGTCCAAATCTCAATGACTCAAAACTTACATGTTACACCTATGTATTTAGTTTTTAAAGCCGTAAGAAAACGGACTTGTTCAATTCAATGTAGAAAGATTTTAAATCCATTAAAGATTTTTTTAAACTCTGTACTACTAACAATCCCCAATTTCAGGTCAAAATATTATAATGAAAAAAAATAACCACTGCCGTAGCTTTCAATCTCTCAATGTCTAGCTTTGTGTACTAACCCTTGTAGAAAACATTTTTAAGTTGAATGTACACGAACGACAATTTGGAATATTGCCAACTTAAAAAAGTTTCCTACGAAACCATGTTCTGCGCCGAAGAACTCCTCGGCACTGAATTAATCAATACTGGGCTCAGCAGAACAAGTCTAAATTTCTATTTTGTAATATGCTTTACATCTAATATTCTTCTTACGGTGGCGTTGTGGTAGGCCGTTAGCACTAGACTCGCCTAGTCCGGAATGTAAGCTATAGATTTTTTATATATCGATGTCTTATTATTATGCACTTTTGTCAATGTGAACGTTTTCATCCAAATTTATTTGTTAGATTGTATGTCTATGTTTCACCTAACACTAACTAACACGCGGGCGGCCGCTGGGGCGGTCTCTTCTTAAACTATTTAACCTACTACATCTGTCTCACCATTTGCGAGCTTATCAATTAATTTTAAGCATGAACCAAACCTAGCGCGTCTACCTTTTATAATTTTGCATCATCCATCCAAAAAAAAAAAACGAAAAGTTACTTCGACGCGTCTAAGACTTAAAATGGAATGTTTGCAGAAAATCGACGTTCCGTAGCGCGCTATCGGCCCTCATATACAGCGGCGAGGATCGTTCCAAAGATAATAGAAAACGTTACAAAAGCGAGTACAAAAAGAAATTTAGACCGTTCTCCCAGTATGTGTACGAGGCGTCTAAAGGGACATTTACAAAATGCAGGGGGAAAGGGAAGTCGAGCGGGGAGGGGGAGGCGAGCCAGAGGATGTTAGGTGGGGAGAAGGTGGAAGCTGTGAAGGCGGCTCCTAAAGCCCCCGCGGCAGCTGTGGAGGTAGCGGCTCCAGCTGAGCCCGTGGAAGACCAGGCAACCACACTGCGAGCCGCAGGCCTGCAATCACTCGGGCTGGCGCAGGGAGACTCCTGGTATCGCGAAGTCCTGGACCTGCGCAAGCGAGCCGGCGAGTACAAGGTCTGCACCGTATAAAATGGACAGCCAGATAATTTTCGAAAGAGTCAAGAACTAGTCTTGATTTTAGGGGTAGGATTTGAAAGAAGCTTTAGGTCGGAAGGTTATCCAGTCCCCTGATATTTTAACAAAGTTAAAAACGATACAAAAGCAACATTCATCATCAACAACATTTCACAACTCATACAATATACAGATCCATAGCTTAGGCTGATCAGTCAACTTGTCAATGAAAATTCAATAAAACAATCAAATTTTCAAGGGCAGTTGGTGGTATCAGCCTGATCATAAGCATCATTGGCCCACAGTACCGCGGCTGGGGCACGGAGCTCGCTCCTGAGCACATCACACAGCTTTACAATAAGCAGATCGAGCTTTGGTACCAGGTGTCCAGGCGGTCATCCCTGTCGGCTCTATCACTCGCGTCTACTAGCCACAAGTAAGTCACTCCTTTGATGTCGTGAACTCCTGGTATTTTGCTGATGATTTCTCTAGAGATTATTCTTATCTCGGTTTTCTTTAGTGAATGGACTGCCTCAGTAATTTACAGCCATGTTGCTTGTTTAGATTCAGTCTCTGGAGGTATAGTATCATAGTTCATGACATCAAAGCCTGGCAAACCAGTTTGTTTGTCCAATCATAACCAAGCCTCGCGTAAGCTACAGGCTTAGCAAATCTGCGTAGTTCTTATTCAAAATTGATCATAATTATTTTTGAACCATTGTCGAATACCATACTAATAGTTTCTATAAAATACTCTTCAGAGCTCTGCCAAGAGATGAGAAAGATGGGAAAGACTCCAAGGGTCACTCGCCGAAGAAGTTCAGGTCATTCCGATCTGCTCCCCACCAGTCGATCCATGCTAAGCTCCAGGAGACGAAGGTTTCTGAACGTTCTCCCCATAAGACCTCGCCTCAGAAGCAGAGGAAGAAGTTGTCTGGACATAGCTTCGATGAGGGCCATGCTGCTGATGGTAAGCCCTTTACCTTAAAGTGTAGGATCAAGGACTTTTTTCTTGACTACTTACTTTTGCCCAATCTCCTATGGCCAATCTAATTCAATCTACCAAAAGGGCGAAACAAATCGACACCACACGACGGTCATGACTAACTACCTAAAACATAACCATGGCTATTGATTGACATCGCCAAAGTCGAGTAAAGAGTAGGTTTAATAATGAAATGCTCGTATAATTTGAACCAAAAAATTTTTCGCTTCAGTCGTTTAGTCTCTTTGGTGATCCTAAATTTAAAGCACACTCGTTTTTTTACTTTCAGCCTCAAAAGAGACAAAGGGGGAGTTCCGCTCCCCTCGCCGGCGACCCCGCTCCGCCGACCCCGCCCCCGTGACTCCCTCGACCAAGCATCTCACTAACGGCCACGAGCCGTCCCGCCCGCACAAACCTACTGGTCAGTTTTCACTGTATTTTTCGTAACATTGAGGGTAGTTTGGTTTATGTTTTTTGAATTTGCTAGGTTTATTTTTCGGAATAACACTATCTTTACAGTGTGACACAAGCAGGCTAAAAAAACACTGTCATTTCAAGATCTATTTCATACAACATACCTACTTACTTAACGTGACGCTGCTGATTTCTATCGGGGTAGGCAGAGATAAGTGATTTCCACTTGCTACGGTCCTTTTTTATAGGCTGGGAAACTCCTTACGAGAACCCTGCAGCCCCGGGGTGAGCCGCAGGGTTATGTGGGGTTCGCACCCACTAAAACCCCGCCGGTGTCCATCTCGGCTGTTAGCAAGGGAGTCACGGAAGATCTTTCGATCTTTATGTTTAACTCCGAGAACTTGCTACGATCCTGGCATCCTACTCATCTCTCTTTCTCTACAATCACAAACTTTTCCATTATTATATTAGGTTTACATAATTTAAACTCTATATTACATTACCTTTGCTCAACCGAGAACAGTTTTTGTTTTTTTTCTTGTGTTGTGTTTTTTTGGACGGGAAGTTTTAGTGTCACATATAATATGTAAAACAAAACATTTTTTTCTATTACTTACTTCATGTTTATAGTAGCTGTTATTAGAAAATAGCGAGTGTTTTACTCCTAGAATAGAATTTCAGTGTTTGGTGTCTATAACTTAGCTACTATATCTTCTTAGGTAACCTTGCTCGTTTGTGTACCCCTTCCTTTAAAGATTTGGCTCCAAAATTACCTTTTTATAACTTGAGTAAAATGAAAAATACTGTTAAGTTTAGGCGCCAAATCTGCTAAAACAACTTCTTCAGTAGAAACCTATTTTGTTCTGTAGGTCTGCCGTTAAATAAGGCTGGTACAAATAAGGTTAGGTCATCGAGTCTACGTGGGGGACGCTCCCCTTCCGCCACAGGGAAAGTACCAAATGGGGCGATACCAAATGGGACTTTGGGGGTGAATGGGGCAACTGGACCCGGAAGGGGCCGAAGAAGCCGCAGCGTGTCAAAAGTGGGAATTAAATTGGGTGCGTACTAAAAAATTCTAGACGTGAGCGTTGCGTTGACGATTTGCGTTTTGTTCTGTGTCTGGTTTTTTCCTTTTCGGCTTTGTTGTGTTTTAGATTTTCGTTGTGTTTGAATTTGGAATGACTTCTTATTTTGATTGGAGTTTAAAAAAAAACAGTTTGTTTTCTTTAAGTTGCCTTAGTGGTTCACTTTCTATGTTTTAGGATTATTTTGCCTCGTCGGCGCAACTATGGTCACTCACGTTACTCGCATTGGCACTAAAATAATTTAAAACTTACCCAGAATGGCTTACGTCGTGTGGTGTGTGTTTTTTGTACGTCCGTTTGTATGTCACAACACGTGAACTGCACCTCGACCACAGTAGAAATTTATAAAATTAAAATGAAATTTCTGAAAATGATGCACCCTTTTTAATCACCCAGTGAATGTGATAATGTGGTAGAAATAAATGTTAATGGTACTGAATTTTGAATTAACTTTTAATATATTATAGATGATTTCTAACAATCGTCGAAATGTTAAAACTAAAATTAATTTTAGTGCTTGCGAATAAAAAAATACAGTTTTGTTCAATCAAAACATTGCCAAAGCAAGACAAAGTTGAAATCACTTTGTGATACTTAACCGATCCATTTGACCCTATTCTCCTCTGCTTGTCTGGTACCTTGGTAGCTAAAAAAAACTGTATTTTAATAGTTTCAATGTTTAGTTCTAGTGTTTGTCGAACCTAGACGTGTTTGCATGATGTTTTTAAATGTTGTTTATAAAATAAGTACCTACGTATATGGATATGGTTTCAAAAATTTTAGTTCTTGGTTAACTTACTCAAGATACAAGATATCACTTATTGAAAGTCAATTAGACTAATCTAATCGCTAGCTAGCTATACCTTATTTGGTAAAGAATCCTTTATACTGTGAGAGGCGAGGTAGTTCAGGGTGCCCACCAATTGGCTCAGGCAAACAAATGTTTGCCTTGCCTTACGACAAAGTACCACAATGTCCACCAGTGATCCTAGATTTAGGACTGGGTGGACGCGAAGAGTCGGAGGGGCCTTTCTTAAAGTCATAAAATATCTTGGTTTAATCACAATAAGAAGCTATAGTCTACTCTACGATCAACGTTTGGCAACAAACTTTGTGAATTGTATTTACTATATTTTCCACACTTGGCGAACAGGTTGGCGATTGCAGTGTAACTCTTCAAGTATTTGAAAATGATTTACCTATTCCATATAAGATGCAAAAAGGATGCAACGTATCACTTGTTGTAAGAAGAGCAGAAAATTCCAAAATATAAAGAAAGTTTCCTCGAAAATTTCGGAATATTCCGGAAAGTTTCTGGAATTTTCAGCTCTAATTGTAAGTCAATTACGAATAGGTACTTCTACTTTATTGGTACCTACCTTAAATATAATAAAGTATCCTATACTGTGAGAGGCGAGGAGGTTTAGGGGCGCCCATCAAGCGTCTCAGACAAACGAATGTAAAATCAACCTGTCTTCAGATGGACAAACTAGTTCGGATAACAAAACACTGTAGGAATTAGGTAGACAGCTGTTATACCACGCGACCAAGACTGTACCTGCCGTGCCGCGGATCAGACTTATCAGCATAGCCAACAACGGAGTCGCATGGAGACACCACAAAACGACCTCACCTCTGTCAAATGATTCTACTCCCTTTCGCGATGATTTTGTTTCATATTGATTTCTCACAAAAATCACGTTGTGGTTGTTTTCGGTGGGATAGGACTAGGTCATAGCAGGCTTGAATCACCTGATTGTCCGAAAATTAAGATGATTCCGTGCTTCGAAAGACACGGTAAGCCGTTGGTCCCGGCCGCAGTAGTGGTCGTTATAACCGCGGCGACAAGCTGGCCCCTTGTCACGTTGGTAATAAAGCATAAACTCGGCTAAACGTGGGACTGGCTCTTGAGCTGGTGCCTCTGCCTAACCCTTCGGGGAATAAAAGGCGTGAGATTATGTTATGTTTATTTCAACGAAAGACCTTCAGGTGTTTCCTTCGCGTCTTTTACGACACCCATAGGAGAAGATGGGCTGGTGGCTATTCTATACCGCCTCCAAACGGCCACTATTCATTTTTAACATCATATTTCGCTCCTTTTTCCTCTAGATAACGAAATCCCATCTCACCGCAGCGCCTCAGTAGCTAAGGATCATTTCTTCGACGACACGCCCGTCGTGAAATCACCCCCAGAGCCGACCAGGGTCAAATCCCCCGAGCAAATGAACATTAGGTCACCTGATCCGGTCAACTGGACAGTTCCCCTGGACACGGGGAAGACTTTCACCGTGACCCAGAACGTTAAAAGTGGTGAGTCTACCTTTTTGAGGGCTAGGTTATGTATTTAGTAAAAGCGTTTTTGTGACGCTTAGGTCGAGGTGTAAGTAGTTTGTATTTTAAGTTTTCTTTTTAAAACAGTTTTTTTTTTTACAAATATAACGGTCGGACACTCGGAATTCCGTTACGAAATTGTGGACGGAATTTACATACAGTGCTAACTTGACGTGCTAACAAGCTCTCTTACTTGGCTGAACAAAAGCAGTAGTGTATGAAAATTCCGTCCAAAATTCCGTGACGGAATCCCGAGCGTATTATGCCTGGCCTAATAAACTAACTAAGTAAGACTATGAACAAACTTGAACTTACATTGTAAGCAATTATACATTTCATTGCCCAAGATTGTTCCTAAGTACGTAAAGCTTTTTGAATAAGTATAAAAAAATAAGAAAACTGTTTTAATTAGAGATAAACTATAAGTTTAAGGTTAATGAAGGAAATAGTCACCCTAAAGGGTATTTTCTTCAGATAACTTGGGTAAATTTTAAGTTATTGCTTACGTGATAAAAGGTGTGGTTTGTTTTTAATAAATTTATGAACTCTGAAATCTCTGTTTATATGTTCGTACTTACCCAGGTTAACATAATTCAATAATACTAAAAAATGCAAATACATTTTCAGAGTAAGAGTAGAAACCTATGTTAAAATGAAAACTCAGTTAAATCAATATTCGTGTTCTAGTATACTTAGGACAATATTATTAATTGCAAAACATAACTAATCTACAATTACACCTCATTATTTTCAAAACCGTAGCTTTATAGAGCTTGTGATAATAGGTACCTTCCTACTATAAAACCTTCAAAAACTAGCAAATTTAATATCAAGCATAAAGCGTAGAACACACTCATTAACTCATACACAATCATAACATTAAAATTTCATCGATTTATTTTAAGTCATTTTGAGATTTATTATTATTTGACTTTCTATGTTCACGAAATATATGTATAAATCAAGGTCAAAATCTTCAGAAAAATTTGAAAAAGTTAACCAATACGCTAAGTGCTCGCCAGATATAAGTCTGCGCGTAGTTCAAAATATAAACTATTTAGCAATTGCAGGCATTTGTTTTGAATTGCCGGCGATGTACAGTGGCGGACTAGGATGGCGCAACACTTCCGGTTTTTCTGTACTGCAAAGTAGCACTTGTTCTTTGGTAATACAGTCTAGGGCGCACGAGACCATATATTTATCTGTTACGCCGCCCTAACCGCCACTGTATACGTTGGACGACGGAATATTATAGTACAGTGTCGGACGAGGAGGCCGTAACAGATCTGTCTATGGTTTCATCCGCCCTAGACTGTATTACCAAAGAACAAGAGCTATTTTGCAATAAAGAAAAACCGGAAGAGTTACGCCGACCGTGTCCGCCACTGTACGTCGCGCGCAGACTCAACTGGCTTGCACTTTACCAATCTACAGCTGAAAAGATTGACCTTATCAAAAAAAGATAATATAAGTGGAAAAGAGCGTAGCTACTATATTAGCTCCATGGTAACAAGTGACAGCTAATTTCGTGAATGTAGAACGTAAACTTACTCGCCTCACGCCACGTTCACCCACGCAACACGCCGTTTCAGATGAGGGCGCTAAGCGTCCAAGCTCTGATTTTAAGACCGGATCCATCGCTGAAGAGGTCTTCGTGAAACCGGCAGGTACGACAAGCACCGCCATCGCGTAGGGCCTTTTAAGCCCCATGAAGAGCTACTGGGGGCCGAAAAATGCGCCTGGTGGCCGTAAAATGCGCCTGGTGGCCGAAAAGACCGCTTTTCGTGTGTTTAAGACAGACATGCGACAGTGAACTCACTTAATTCAACTTCAAGATTTCGAATTCCAAATCTTGTGGGGCCATTTTGTAATTAACGTTTGTTTTTTTATCTGATTCTAATGTTAGTATATAATATTATTATTATATAGTGCCAATTATGATTTATACTTACTGGGTGTTTCTGACAAGGCGGTAATAAATTAAAGAAGGGATTCTGCTCACCATAACCTAACAACTTTCCCAAAGCACCATGGATCGAAATCACAAAAAAAAAACATCTGTTCCATACATTGGTTCGATTAGCTGACGGGGTCAATGTACGGGACAGCTGATTTTTGTTTTGAGATTATGACCCATGTTGCTTTGGGAAAGTTGTTAGGTATGGTGAGCTGAATACCTTCTTCGATTTATTACCGCCTTGTCAGAAACACCATGGTATATTTAATTTAAATACTATTTTCGTTTATAAATAGTAATTAGTAAATACTAATAAACTTTATCTAAGCGAATCAAACTTTTTATAACTGGATTATACGTACCTATTAAAACCACGTAAATTACAAAAGACCCTGGTCACTGCCACATGCACGACACACAATCTACACCGAATACTTAATTATAAAAAAATATATACTAAATTATAACAATACTCTGTTTTATATTATATATTATAATTATATAATAGTTCATGATTAAATTGTGTTACTCGAATAATTGAGATGCTTTTATTTATTTTGACCGAACATCCGCTGAGGCGTCTAACACGTATGTACCCACTTGTCTGTGTGTTTGTGTGTTTATATGTTTGTTGCGTGCACCATCACTGTATTGGCACTCCTGAATTTGTTACATCCTTCATTATTCTTGCTCATTTCATCTGTCGTTCAGTTCACTATTGCATGTTGCCTGTCTTGCGTACTTATTTTAGGTAGATCTTCTAAAACCAAACTTAATTTGATCAAATCATATTTTACTAAATTACGAGCTTTCCCGGCTTACTTCGTTACGCCATAGAATATAAGATAAGTACTACAAAAGACTTAGCTGTATAGACTATGTTCTTTTGACTGCCAAGAATGGCCGAATAAAAAACAAACAACAACAACCCCCTGTCAAAATATGTAAACAACGGAAAAAATATTGCACCTCGGGTTACATTATTTGAGTTTAGGTAAGGATCCCTAATTTTTTTGAAAATCTAATATAGCCTACGACACTCGGGGTTAATGTAGCTTCCTACCAGTGAAAGAATTTTTCAAATCGGTTCAGGTATTTACGGATCCTATTCGTTACAAACAAACAAACAAATCTTTCCTCTTTATAATATTGGTATAGATAGACTAAAGAAGCACTAGGCTACAGACCACCTAGAGATACTACGTATCACTAGGATAAATCAAAGAAAGAGACAAAATTACCGAATAAAAAGAAAAATCTGAGAAAAATGCATGCAAACAAGATGCAAACATTCTTAGTAATTTCGAGCATGTTATCAAAATACCTTTACTTAGGAGAAATGAAGACTATGTAGTCGTTTCAATACATATAAAATATGAATGAATGTTCTATCAAATCTTAAGCCCAGCGCCCATTTAGCGAAGCGCGACTAAAGTTCCGATTCCGATAGGATAACAATTTAACGTGGTCTCTAATTTCTATGGTACAAGCATGATGAGAAACCTGTTTTGAACTAAGTATGTCCCATCCCATAGAATTTTCAGGTCAATCTTCGCTGCACTTCGACAGATGAGCGTTTGGCCTTAGATTACCATTTCCATTACGTTTCTTAAACAATTAGGGAATGTACAAATAGGGGTTTTACATAATATGTACAAATAATTTTAAACTTTAACCGCAAATTTACTGTGGATGTAATGTTAAAATGCTTATTATTTGTGTCCTAACGTTTAGCAGCGTATTTTCTTAAAAAAAAATGCTAAAAGATGGAGTATTATAGATTTACCGTCTTATTCATAAAGATACAGTAGATTTTAAGTAGCCTTACTGGAGGTCTACTTCTCTGGTTTGTTGTATAGTAAATACGTGACATACAGTCTAAATTGACATACGTCAAATAACTAAAATGCTCTTTAACTTTTTATGAATAAGAGGGTTAGTAAATAATATCCAGAGGGGCTATTACCTACGGCCGCTTTTGGAATATTGCTTTTCGTCATCTAGAATGACAAAGTCAATATAAAAAGAACGCAAAGAGGACGCAAAGCAATATTGTAAGAGCGGCCGTAACAGGCCCTCTCTTCCTAGTGACTTTATTTTTTAAACCATACCTTCTTAGTACAAACACGATAAGACTCCAACTTTTTAAATTTCTGATTGAATGTTTTAGAAAATGGATTCTGGGCATCACATTTTTGTGAAGTACTTAGCTAAGTACTTAAAAAAAAAAATATTTTGACAAAATTACATTTTGTAGAAACCAAAAATGAAATGCGCAGAATCGTATCAAATTACCCCAAAAAACTTTAAAACTAACAAAACTGAATAATTGCAGAGATCGCCCCAGTGCACCACCAGCAGATGTCACCAATCCGCATGAAGAAGAGCGAATCGCCCACCAGCCTGAGCAAGAGAACCGACAAAACCCCCACTACCCCCATCTCACTGACCCCAATCGATGAGACCAAACCACTTGACATTAACCAGGTTAATGGCGTCAATGGGGTTATTGGAGTCAATGGGGTTAATGGAGTCAACGGGGTTAGCAGCAACCAGTTGACTCCAGAAAACCCTGAAAATGACATAGTCAAGAAGTCATCTGATGCCCCAGGGGCAGTAGATACCACAGTTGTGACAGATGCAACCACTGGTCTGACAGCCACTGAGGTGTTAGACAGAGCCCGTAATAGATTTGATAAGTTTTGGGGTAAGAAAGAGGAGGACAACGTTTAGGTAGCTAGGATTTGGTAATCGTGTGACGTGGTCTTCTTTTGAGTCAATTTTGAGGTTGGAATTTGTTGGAAAATGTCAATTGTTTAAATATTTACGTTAGACTAGGCTGCACGGTCTAAAGACTTTTGCCTTTGTTGAATTTTAAAACAATAACAATTTATATGGTCGTTCGTTTATTAAATAATAATATTTGAAATTTAGAAGCTGTTAAAGATGTAGTTCCTAAAGCCGTTTGGCTTATTTTATTATCGAATAAATTTATTTATTGTTAATTTTAATACCACGATCACATGTTACCTAGGATTTTAGAAGAAAAGTAAAGTAGTCAATCGAATTTGAAATGAAAAGTAATCTGATTTACGTAAATAATAATGCTTTGCTTGATAAGAGGACTGTCTAAAATATTTATTAAATACCTATTTATTTAAGTGTTAAATATACAAGGCGTTTCTGAGAAGGCGGCATGAGACGAAATCTCAAAAAAAAAACAGCTGTTTCATACATTGATTCCGTCAGCTGACGGGGTCAATGTACGGGACAGCTGAATTTTGTTTTGAGATGTTGACCCATGTTGCTTTGTAAAAGTTGATAAGTATAGTAAACTGAATCATTCCTTCATTACCGCCTTGTCAGAAACACCCAGTAGCTTTGTTGGTTTTGAAATAGAAGTGGACATTGATCTTAGATAGTAATTAATTTTTTTTATAAGATAAGTAAGTAAATTATTTTGCAACTATCCCATAGAATAAACTATAAACGACTGCCTAACAAATCACCTTTCTGTTCTTTTCCTATTCAGTTTCCGTGAATCTTCAA
The DNA here is from genome assembly GCA_951802225.1 of Euspilapteryx auroguttella. Lineage (NCBI taxonomy): Eukaryota > Metazoa > Arthropoda > Insecta > Lepidoptera > Gracillariidae > Euspilapteryx > Euspilapteryx auroguttella. The sequence goes on from OX637665.1 coordinate 1,298,025, forward strand.
ATTGCTAATGTCAATTTCATGAAGATTGTGAGGAATGTTGTTTTAATTTATCACAATCATGGCACTTATCTTTTTTTTTTAAGCTTGCCGTGCTAAATCTATCCCGAATTTAATGTATTTGGTGATGTGTATAACAATGCTGCGCTATGCTAACATTTTTTTACAGTCAGCCAGTTTAACGCGATGCTAGCGCCATTCGCGATAAAAATTTATATCTTCTAAACTAAGCCAAATATCAAAAATGTGGCACAGTATGACACAAGTTAATGTTGTAGCCTAGTATTTTTAGGGCACTTTTGTATAGATTTTAAATTAAATACCAAAGAAAGCTACAAAGTGTTGCTAAAAGTGGCCACTTTTAGCAACAATCTGTGTATAATTTTGTTTTTTTAAGTAAGAACTACTTCACTGTGCTCAAAAAATACAAGGCTACGTTATCTAGTGTCATACTGTGCCACATTTTTGATATTTGGCTTAGTTTAGAAGATATATTTTTTTTTCAAGAATGGCGCTAGAATCGCGGTAAACTGGCTCTTAACCCCTTTAAAGCTGAGTATAACGTTCTAGCGCAACGCCTACAACGCGCTGATAAGTAAACAAAACCCACATAAAAATAACACAAAAGGCCGTCCGTGTAGTGTTTTGTTTTTTTAATTACATACGGCTCTACCACAAAAAGAGTTAAACCGGGTCTAAATCACTAGACTAGGTTTAAATCACTCTTTCGTCATACAAATTGGCGATATTAGACCGGTCTAACTTTTTTGTGGTAAGGGGGCTAGAGTCTAGGTCCTAGACTATAATAAAAAGTGCTTCATGATTTTCGTTTAAAAAAAAAAAGGTTTAATGACAAAAAGTTCCAAAAGGTAGTTTGCATTAGTTAAACAATACGGGAAAAAGTTGTGGATAGTGAGTACCAGTGTGGTAGAGTGAGTACCTACCAGATAAATCTGCGCGCGGTCAAAATATAACCCAATTAACAATCAACCATTTTTTTTTCAACGGCGGGTGAAGTATGTATATAGTAGCGCCAAAAGTCGCGCGCTGATCAATCTGGCACCTCTGGCACGCACTTCTATTACTTCTAGAAGTAGAAATTCGTCCGTCAGGCTGTCAGACCAAAAAGAAATGGGAAGACTTGGTTTCGAACGAAAACTTAAGTAAGTAGCTAGAAGGCAAGGTAGCTGACAAGGTAGAGAAGATTCGTGTAATTTTGCAAGCAGAATAATAAATAAATTCTATAGCCGCCTCCGTAGCTCAGTAGCGTAGCGCGTTGCGCCACGGCACGGAAGGTTGTGGGTTCGATCCCCGCTGAAAACACCTCATATTGATTTCTCACAAAAATCACGTTGTGGTTGTTTTCGGTAGGATAGGACATTGCAGGCTTGAATCACCTGATTGTCCGAAAAGTAAGATGATTCCGTGCTTCGGAAGGCACGTTAAGCCGTTGGTCCCGGCCGCAGTTAGTGGTCGTTATAACCGCGGCGACAAGCTGGCCCCTTGTCACGTTGGTAATAAAGCATAAACTCGCCTAAACGTGGGTCCGGCTCTCAAGCTGGTGCCTCTGTCTAACCCTCCGGAGAATAAAAGGCGTGAGATTATGTTATGTTCTATAGAACTGGGTTGAGGTTCCAATCGCGTGTTTTTTATGGTATGGTAGCTCAGATTTTTTTTTCTATAAGTAGAAAAACTGTTTTGTATTATAAGTATATGTAATTAGATAATTTTGAAACTTATTTTTAATACAATGAATAACATGCATTTAATTTCTGTTAGAAATTATTATTGGTAATCTTATTTTGTGAAGTAAGAAGGCAAGTGTGTAAGAATATTAAGTATACTTACTTATTATTTAAGGGCTTACACGGTGCGAAACTAAACCATGACCGAAATTAAAAATATGCGTCTTTGACTCCCCAAGATAATCTTGCTTAGACTTTTTAAGGCCCTGTTGTGTAGCTTTCAGGTTCCAAATCTAAGAAAAAACACTTTGTTGTTTAGTTTCGTAAAAGGATATTTCTCAGATCATTATCCTAAAAGCTAAACAACAGGGCCTTAAAAATTCTAAGCAAGATAATCTAGGAAGTCAAAGACGCATATTTTTGATTTCAGCCATGGTTTAGTTTAGAAGATATTAATTATTTATCAAAAAGCCCCTTAATTAAGAGAATTACTTGGAAATGTGCTTCAGGTACGACTTCAATAATGATCGAATGTTTAATAATATGACAACGGCTATACAGGGTGTTTCTGACAAGGCGGTAATAAATCAAAGGAGGGATTCTGCTCACCATAACTAACAACTTTCCCAAAGCAACATGAGTCAAAATCTCAAAAAAAAATACAGCTGTTCCATACATTGGTTCGATCAGCTGACGGGGTCAATGTACGGGACGGCTGATTTTTGTTTTGAGATTTCGACCCATGTGGCTTTGGGAAAGTTGTTAGGTATGGTGAGCAGAATCCCTCCTTTGATTTATTACCGCCTTGTCAGAAACACCCTGTATACTAAGCGATATTATTTACGTTATATTATAATTTGAAATGCAGTATTCATTAACTTTTCAGTTTTACGTCACGTTAGTTTCCGTTCCGCGCACAAAAACCAAAGTTTATTACCTAAATTCCTCCACTAAGCAACCCTGATTAGAAAATACTCTAATTAAAAAACATAACTTCATCCATAGCTCATAAATTAAAATATAATTCATAGCTTTGCTACGGGTTTATAATAGCGTGTTTATTTCTGTTGTTAAATAAGACCTCAATAAACTTTTGAAAAAAAAAATTGTTTAATTAAAGCCTGGGCACAAAGTAAAGTAGATTTAAACAGTTCGATGGGTTATTCTGGTGAATACAAAACGTTTTGTTTTTATCATAAGCCTATTTCAGCTTTAGCGCTTATAAATACTAAAAAAACTTTAGTCAATAATCACATTATTAATATGTTCCCTAGGTCTTAAAACAGGACCACATAACGGTGCCCTAAAACTCCATTATCTAATGTCTTTTATTCTTATTTACTACTATGGTTAACTACTTCTTATAAAAGAAAAATCAATATATATAAAACTCTTCCGTTACTGACTGACTGACTGACAGACCACACAGAGCCGAAGTTACTGGGCGTAGAAAGCTGAAAATTGGCACGTGGGTTCCTTGGGGGGTGTAGGTGAGCACTAAGAAGGGATTTCCCGAAATTCCCACGGTAACGGGAAAAATCTGCGCGGGAAATACCGCGGGGCAGCCTCTAGTAATTCAATATAAAAACAATCAAATAAAACAATAATTAAAGAAAAGTAAATTCATGACTTTATTCGTTTTTAATCCATACACATTAATTTTAATCTAATGAAAATATTCCTCACTCATTTTACGACAAAAACTATTTTAAATCACATTTATTATAACTATTCTATGTATTTCGCAACATTAAATTGAATGACAGAGTTTGTATTGTGCAAGCGTTAAAAAAAACAATACAAAAAAATTACGAAAACGATAAGAATTCATTGACGACAAGTAAATGTTTAAAAGATTTCATAAACCAAATTATAAGTTTTTACCTTGGGTAAGACATGTACCCTGTTCAACCATGCTTACAAAAATAATTCAAATATACAATTCATAAAATAATACATGACGAAAAAAAAAACAAAAAAAAAGCTTGAGTATTAAAACTAACAAAAGTTTTCGTTTTGGGTAAGTAGGACCCGTCGATTTAGATTAAACTAAAAACAATCATTTACCTAATTTTAAAGCACTGTAATGCTTTCGCTGAAAAAAAAAGCCTCATCTAAAAAATACAGACTTCATGCAGCAGTTAATTTTAAAATTCAGACAAAAGTACTTTTTTTACAGAAAATAAGTAGTCTACTGTGCATAATGTTTTAATAATATTGAAATAAGAAAATAATCAACTAACATCGATCTTTTTTAATAATAAATAAATTCGTAATGCATTGTCGATAGGCTATATAGGTAAAATATTTTCAAGTATAATGTACACATATTAGAACTTATTGTTTTTGATTGTTTCACATCGTGGAAGCGTCGACTATAAGCGCGGCCGCAAGGGGGCGCCACGTGCTATCTAAACGCGCAGCGCTGTCAGCAGTACATTCGATTTACTAGTAATTCGCTATAGAGTTGGGGTAAGTGTAATTTATATAAGTTTTTATCCCCAAATTCCATTTCTTAATGGACAATTTTAACGTAATAGTAGATATCAATAAAATTATTATGTAGGTAAGTATTGAATAAAAAAAAAACTATGGCACTATGTTAGATGCAGTGGAATGTCGACCTGTTTTACTAGTATTAGTGTTAGTATTATGTATTATGTTTAATGATCAATACACAAAAACCTAAAGAAAAAAGGAACAAGCTAATTACGTGTGGTAGTAAATGTAAAACTTAAAAAATAAAAATAAAACGGCGTAGAGACCAAAATAATCATAATAAAAAAACGAAAAAAAGATATCACAAATAGCTACTTTTAACATTAAAAGAAAAAAGGATAAAAAAAACGTTAGCTTAAAACTAAGGCCCATCGCGCATCAGGCGAGGCGCGGCGAACTTATCCAGAGGATAATAATTTAAACTGGTCTCTCACTTGGCACAGTGTTGAGGAACAATCGCGTGCCGTTTGTTATTGTACAGAATCTTTTTTTTAATTAAAACTAGCTGACCCGGCTAACTCCGTATCGCCTATTGGTCCTTGGTTTGAACTGAAATAATTTATTTTTTATTATAAGTTTACACGATTATACCCACTAAAAACTTGGATGTATTGACTATGTTACTTTTCCCGCCCAGAATGAGAAAATTTAAAAATAAGAACGTCTAATCAATCTTTGACAGGAAAATGGATAGAATTATAGTGAAACAGTTTGTAAAATAATTTATTGTTATTAATAACTTCCCCTAAATTGTTCAATATTTTTTCACCTTTTAAACCTTCCCTGGACAATTACAAACATTTCAAGACCAAAATCAGCCAAATCGGCCCGGCCGTTCTCGAGTATTTGCGAGACTAACGAACCACGATAATTTTTTATATATTTATAGTAGATAGAAGAAGTAGATAGATAGTAGATTTGTTTTGAACACTGCCAAAAAAAAAAGAAACCAGTTAAAATTGTTATTCTCTCAGTATCTTCGCCGGTAGATAAAGAACAAACTCATTGTTTTATGAATTTCCTTGAGGATAAAGTTAAAAGTTTTTCAATCTTATTTATAAGTAAAACAGCTAAACCATAACAAGCTCTCGGTTTTTACCAAAGCAGACATTTAAACAGTTTATGTTACCAAATTTTACAAAACTAGTTTATTTTAAAACCAGTTATTTTAATATAGACATATTTTTTTTATACATTCAAGAAGAAAAATCAAACACTACTGTAGTGTAATTTTCTAATTATGACATTTTGAATTTAAAACTATTTATACAAATAACGCTTATTAATTTTACACCAATTGTTATCTACAAGACGCCTCAAAATTTTCTTTAATACTGGAAAACACTTTTACAATACAAGATTTACATATTTTATTAAACTAACATTCAGAATGATGTCTTCACATTTCGGAAAGGAACACTTCCGAAATATTATCGACATGAAACTTTACTATCTAAATCTAACAGTCTAAAAAAAAGCTTGGAGCGTTTTTTTTTTATAAGTATATTTTATTATTACTTCTATTTATTTATTTTTTATTAGTTTTTTTTTACACAACACTTAACATCGATACGGTATCAGATATTATGCATATAACAATATTTGCAGTAATGTTTCTTAAATTATAATTCGGTAAATAAATAAAACAATATTGGACAAACCATCTACATAGCGTCTTGTAGGTCCAGGTTCGATTTTCAGAGGACGAACATAGTTAAGAGCCAGTTTACAGCTAAGCTATCGCCATTCGCGAAAAAAAAAAACTTCTACACTAAGGCAAATATCAAAAATGTGGCACAGTTTGACACTAGATAATCTTGCTCAGTATTTTTTGAGCACAGTTAAGTAGTCCAAGTAAAAGAACAAAATAATCCACAGGTTGTTGCCAAAAGTGGTCACTTTTAGCAACACTTTGTAGATTTCTTTGTTCTTCACCCTAAAAGCTATACAACAGTTCCCTAAAAATACTAGGCTACATTATCTAGTGTCATACATACTGTACCACATTTTTGATATTTGCCTTAGTTTAGAAGAAATATTTTCTATAGCTGGTCGCTCCAAATATGTTTTATTTATGATAATAATGGATTTAATTATTTATTCATTTACCAAATCAATATCACTTCACAATAAACCAAACTTAATAAACAAGGACGTTACTTAAGACCCTACTCGAATACACCCACGCGCACGCACACTATCACAAGAAAAATACATCTGTCACACTCTTACACAAGCGTTTTTATACAACCTGTCTCTTTTACATCGGTCCCGTTATTTATCTAGCTGCATTGGTTGACTTGACACAGAATAGTTGAAACTTTAAGGCCAGATAAAATTAGTCCTTTCACTTTATTATGCTCGGTTACCAACTGGCGACAATCACGAAAATTTAATATTTTAAACTGTTAAAAAATGCACACCTGTTTGACATGAGATAATAAATTCTTACCGTCTTATTCATAAAGATACAGTACATTTTAAGTAGCGTTACTGGAGGTCTACAGTAGACCTCCAGTAACGCTACTTAAAATACAAACCAGAGAAGTAACTTCTCTTGTTTGTTGTATGGTAAATACGTGTCACCCAGTCTAAATTGACATACGTCAAATAACTAATATGCTCTTTAACTTTTTATGAATAAGAGGGTTAGTATTTAAGGGACTGGTTTGTAGTTCTAAATTTGAAGACCTAAAAGCCTGTTTTTTTGCCTAAAGTGGCCACTTTTAGCTACACTTAATAGCCGGTTATGCATTGTGTATATATTTTAGAACTTGAACCTAAAATATACAAAACAGTTCCCCTAAAAATACTACGCAAGATTGTATAGTGATCTTATTTTTGATATTTTCCATGGTTTAAAAGTTATTTTTTTTCGAATGGCGCTGTATCTAGGACAGAAATAGTATAACATAGCCTTAAATTTTCATATATTAGGGAGTTTTCTCTGTGTTAGTCTATTTGATGCGATAATTCATCAACGCACTTATATTTCATTACTCCTTACTACATTTGCCTTTAAATACTAAAGTAAACCTTAAACACATATCTCTAAAGTCCATTATTGAACCAATCACAATTAAAGAGAGAACAAACTATCTTCCCTCTTACTTCTCAACGGAAGACGAGCTGGACGCCCTTCCCCGGCCCTTCTTCTTCTTGTCTTCTTGTACTTCCGGTTTGGAGGGTTCCGGCGCCGATGGGACTTCCGGTTTGGGTTGCTGCTGCTGCTGTTGCTGGCTTCCGTTTCCCTGTAGACGATTATAATTATTATTAAATTACTCATCAAACCACATTTACTAGGTAAAAACCTTAATCTAAGGTGTCCGAAACACATACAAACACGAACAAAAACACCCCAGAGACGGAAACAAACATATAATTATCATTATCATAACAATAGTCGCCGAAAATCGAATACGGTGCTTCCTACACTAACAACCTTCGAATTTAACACGAATTTTGAGACGCTACTTCCTTCACATATACAGCAGATACACACAACGCTGCGATGCGAACATTTGGTAAATAAATATCATTTAGATTACCTATAGGAAATAAATATCTTTTACATTATAGGGGACTCCAAGTTATTTGCGAGTCTACAAAAACAGTATAGTACTATGTTAGTACTACGACAAGGTGAAGTTGCGGGGTACACAAAGAAAAAAGTATCCCCTAAAATATTTACTTCAGAGCTGCAACACAACGAAAGCGCGATGTAGAAATTACAGCGCCATCTAGTAAGCTTATGGGAAATTTCTTAAAATTATATTTATTTATTCATACACAACTAGAAATTAGTAAAGCATAGTTCAAACATTTAACATTCAGACCACATATTTTTTATTCATTGTTCTTCTACATACAGCATCATGATTATTATTCCGAGGAAAGTGTAGCTTCCGAACACAGTGAAAGAATTTTTCAAATCGGTTCAGTAGGACGGTTCAGTACTTTCGGAGATCATTCAATGCAAACAAACAAAAGTACTACATAGTATAAAACAAAGTCCTTTCCGCTGTCTGTCTCTGTCTGTCGCTATAATATATGCTTTACATTAAAACTATGCAACGGATTTTGATGCGGTTTTTTTAAATAGATAAAGTGATTCAAGAGGATGGTTTACGAGTATAATACATGCACAGCATACACACAGCAGGTTAGGCGGTTCGAAGTTTGCCGGGTGGACTAGTTCATTATAATAATGTATAGAAGATGTATTATAACACATAACACACATCACACTCAGAGCCCCTAACTAGGAAGAACCTGTATCTAGGGCGCCCGAAACACACACAGAGACGAACATCACACCCAGACCGGAAACAAGCATCGATATTCATCATATCAATATTCGCCCCGCCCAGCAATCGAACCCGGGTGCTCACGCTTACTCAGTCCACATCACTGCCAACTGAGCCACGGAGCAGTATTATGGGACTGCTGGCTAATTTGCAGAGTGGTTGATTGTGATTGCACAGCATACGCTGCAAAAATTGCCTACGTCACTCACTACGTCATACATAACATAACATAACGTCAACAACGAAGCTCACAAATTGCTCTCAATTCTATTCAGAAACGCTCAATATTGCCAAATACAGAAATATCATGTAACGACACTGTCGAGTCAAAGTGCGGAGTAGCCATGGAGTAGCACTCCTCAGTGTCAAAATGCGGAGAAAAAAATAAATATCTTCTAAACTAAGGCAAATATATATCTTCTAAACTAAGGCAAATATCAAAAAAGCCAAACAGCATTCCACTAGATAATGTAGCCTATTATTTTTAGGGAACTGTTGTATAGCTTTTAGGTTAAAGACCAAAGAAAGCTACAAAGTGTGTTGCTAAAAACGGCCACTTTTGTCAACAATCAGTAGCTTTCTTTAGTCTTTAACCTAAAAGCTATACAACAATGCCCTAAAAATACTAGGCTGAATTATCTAGGGGAATGCTGTTTCACATTTTTGATATTTGCCTTAGTTTAGAAGATATTTATTTTTTTCTCGGGTGGCGCTACTTTAGCTGTGCTATGCCTCTTAAGGCATTTGTAAATAAATAAAATAAATAATTGTTAACCATATGCCTCTTATCTTAAGGCATTTGTAAATAAATAAAATAAATAATTGTTAACCATATAAAATTTTAATTTATAAAACTTTTCATCCATTAACCAGTTCGGTGATGGTCGTTGTATAGCGGCGGGATCTTAGGCTGAAATTAACAGTCGTCTCGCAGCTCGAACTCGCACTCGGTAGTGTCAAAATGAAGCTTTAAATAGTTCTCCGCTCCAAATGGATAATCCTAGTAGAGTACCGACTTCGTGAGAGAGAAACATAGGCTCGACGGAGTATAGGACAGCTCGAGCCACGATAATCAGTACTCGGGAACTACTTGTCCGAGTATCATACTTGACCGAGTAGCCTCTAAACACTGCCTGTGAATATCAGCCTTAGACAATAAACAGTCGAGTTGCGACTTTAAATTAAAACAGTAAAGCAAATGCTCGACGGAGTATAAAACGGCTGGTGCCAAGATAATCTGAACACTAGCTAATAATAGTAGTTGAGGTGGTAACTCTCGCTATGGCGCGAAATTCAAATTTTTTCGTGTTTTTTATTTATTCTGGCGAAAGTATACATTTTTAATAAAATTTAAATGAATTCGCGTATGTAAAAAACCGTCTCCCACATTGCAATACAACGTTTTTGGAAGACAGACCTACAGATTTTGTGTCTAAGGGGTAAAAGGCCAAAAAACAAGTTCCTTGAATATACACAAAATCGGTAACTCTGTCTTTAAAAAACTATATATCACAATGTGGGAAATAGGTTTTTTTACGTACGCGAATTCGTTTAAACTTTATTAAAAATGAATACTTTCGCTAAATAATTAAAAACCGTGAAAAACTTTGAATTTCGCGCTAGTTAACAAAGAAATATCTAACCAATTTAATTATTAGACTCCGTTACATGCGAGTCTCAAAAAACTTTAAATATGACGAACGAATTCGCCGGGTCAGCTATTAAAATTGAAAGATTTGATTTTGAATGTTTGTTAAATTTTCAGAGACAGTTTGGCTATTTATGCAAGAACCGCAAAGCAACGACGGCGCGATGTAAAACTTACAGCGCCATCTATAGTGGGTTTGTTAAGTCCAATAAATGTATGGGAACCAATATTTTCTGCATTAAAGCATGTAATTTTGCACAGTTGTTGCTTAGGTGGCCCAGACTGAGAATCGCCCGGGAGGGAGCGCGAGACCCCCCTCTGGGGGGCAGGGGGAGGGGATGAAGTTTTCTTCTTCCGCGCGCGCTATCCATCCCTATTGCTGCTATTTTATAGCTACTAGGGCAAGTGTGGTGTCTTTTCGGATAATTTAAGGATGAGAAATCCATTCTGGAACATTTTTTTTACATTTCTATTCAAAAAAAATTGGAATTTACCATAAAATAGATAATTGTCGACGCAAAAAAAATCTTCTAATGACGATATTTTTTGAATGAGTATAGATATCAGCAAAATAAAAATAGATTTGAAAAGCTGCATTCATGAAGAAGATGTTTGTAAGATGTTGACGGCCGAGATGTCCTCGGTATAGTGTCGGGTCCATGTTGCTCTCGGGACCTTATCTTGACTGTCAGTGATGGGTTGTCGTGTCGACGTGTATAATAGAAGTTCTGTTCATAGAACTTTTCGAATTTCCCCACAATCTCAGGTATGGATATAGTACTCTACCAACCATCCTCGGTCTTCAGCCATGCCTGGCTTTGCCGAATAGATAGATCTCGAGCAAAAAATTTGGAGGCTTTGTTTCGGTCTATGGCTCTTTACCTTAACATTTTTTGTATAAAATCGCCTGATGTCTCTTGTAATATTGATATAAAGATCTGTCTCTTCAGCTGCCTGCAGGCAAAGGCATCCGGTGCCGTAGTCTGCTGCGACGTATCACGCCTCTTCTCCATCAGATCAAGTGTGCTTAGTAGTAAGTAATCAAATCAAAAAATCAAAATCAATAAATCTTTATTCAATATAGGATACAAGATATCACTTATTTACCTCCAACCGCAGTGACACTTCTCAAGAACCTATCATTTACATCATCCACGCTGCGCCCTAGGCAATCGAAACGGTTTTGGAGTTCTAATTGAAAGTGTTCCGAGTTTAGGTTTTGGTCTGCCGGTCTGGTTTTGGAGGTCTGAGTGTAGACTTTACCAGTCGCGACCTTTCGAGCTTAACATTGATATCAATGTGTCCTGTACCAACAGTGATTGCTTCCGGTTCTAACCGCATTGATCACAGACATCTTTCAATATACGGTTATATGTCGACATGATGGATGAAGTCTATTTCTCTTTTTTGAGTGCACCGTCGAGACTTATGCAGGTCCACTTCCGATGCTCTCGCTTGCTTAAGCTGTCTTCCGATATCGTAAATAACAACTCTTTTCAGTGGCAAAAGCACAAAAAATTCCTTTGTTTCATACATACTTGCCAGCTAATTGGGTAGATAAATGTATGAGAAATGTATTTTTTTTTGTACCTATACAACCTATGTTTTAATACAGAAAATTGTTACTTGTCACAGGTTGAATGACCCTGTTCAGTATTTGGTAGTAATTTGAAGTAACCAAGAAATTTTTAAACCGAAATTAGGCATTAAATATTTTTACAACCTCTTCCGCGGTGTGTTTACAATTTTTTTTAATACATAAATATTAACAAAAAGTATATTAAACCCTATATTTTTAAAAACTGCATGAATGCAGCTTTTCAAATATATTTTTATTTTGCTGATATCTATACTCATTCAAAAAATATCGTCATTAGAAGATTTCTTTTTGCGTCGACAATTATCTATTTTATGGTAAATTCCATAGAAATGTAAAAAAATTGTTCCAGAAATGGATTCCTCATCCTTAAATCATCCGAAAATGACACCACACTTGCCCTAGTAGCTATAAAATAGCAGCAATAGGGATCGATAGCACGCGCGGTAAAAGAAAACTTCACAGAGAGGGAGGTCTCCCGCTCCCTCCCGTGCGATTCTCAGTCTGGGCAACATAAGCAACAAGTGCGGGGCAGGCTCTAGTTTTGTCTTAAAGTTCTGACGGTGTCGCACTTTAAAAAAAAAAGAATATTTTGTTAATTTAATGAGTATTTTTTACAAGTTATTTAATATTTTAAGCCTCCACAAAGCCCAATAACATTACTAAAAACAACTATGGACCCAGCTGTTTTCGAGTTAAAGTGAGACAAACACAGCACACAACAAAGAAGAGAAGATCAGTTTAGTCTGGCCTAAATTTGTTTTTTAAAGTGAATTACCTTTTTCTTGCCATGTTTGCGCCGGTCGTCCTCATCTCTCTGCGGCCCCTTGCGACCCATCACGCCCAGTAGTTTGCTCACCATACTATTTTTGGACCTTGCTTCGGTGCTTTCGGCTTCCGGTGACTAGAATAATACAAAAAAAAAATGTACGTTATTCAGTAGATTTTAAGTTAATCAAACCATAACGCTATGAATTGGTCCTATCAAATTTAAGTTATTGCATCGTTATATTTATTTTCTGGCACTTACATACATTAAGTTTATTTAGAAATTAAAAAATAAACCCTAAGACAAGTCAAAAACTTTCGAAATTACTTACTTTAAAACTTTTAAAGTGCTTAAAAACAGATCATGCTAAGTCCTAAATAGATCTGCGCGCCTCTGGACGCGCCACTGTATATGTACTTGACGTACTGCACCCGGCATTCAAAACCTCAGATTAATGAATACCAATAGATCAAACCTTAGTAACGTCGAGTGAATGTAAAGAAATTGTCAAATTATATCTTATTTCCTTATTATAATCCTAAAAAATTAAAGAATCACTAAAAATCTACGATGGTAACATTAGCAATCTTCTATCCTCTCTATGTCGCATTATGGTTTTTAAACAAAGAAAAGCAATCATTAGGAGAATGTCCTGCATGGTGGGCAATTGCAGATCACTCTATGGAAATAAAGAAAACTTGGACGAAATTGCGATTTGACTGACAGATTAATAATTGGTTCTCAATTTTACCGCGCACTGATTTAGCTGCCACGCAGTCTATAAGTTAAAACATTTATTGTTTTTTTTTTATCTAATTTATGACAATTTTTTTTAATCTATCGCAGTTTCAAATTTATGAAAAAAAAAAAAAAAAAGACTCACTTTCAAACCATCGACCGAGTCTTGCTTCTTCAGCGCATCCTTTTTCCCTTTACCCTCCTGTTTTTTTCCCTCCCCTTTGCCCTTTTCTATCTTTTTAACAGAACCGGCCCTTTCTATCTTCGCTTCCTTTGAGGGCTCTTTCTGTACCGGTTTATCTGTCTTCTTATCTTCAATCTTTGCAGGTTCAGGTTTCTTAATCTTTTCCGTTTCATCTTTGATACTGGGGTCTGATTTCTTCCTCGTCTTCGGTTCAGGTTGTTGGGGCCTCTCCAGAATGGTGATCGTCTTCTTAGATCGATCCTCAGAAGTGGTGACACTAGTATCTGCACTCGATATGCTGTCGTCCAAGCGTAGTTTCTCTGTAAAAAACAAAAAAAGATTTTTTGTGTTTAAGAGCATCGGTATACCCCGAACGCGTCGATACAAAAAGAGAAAACGTTTTTCTACTACTAATTATTTTCTAATCGCCATGAAGTTTTAGAATGTTCCTGACACTATAAAAAAACTAGGTTTGTACGTTTTCCTTTATTCAAAATTAGCTAAAGGTTCAGACTTAACGGCCCCTGAAATACAGAGATATTTTGATAAAAAATTGATCGAAAGTTGTTTGTCTTACGAAATCAATGCAAATTTAAAATAAAAAGAAAACGTATAAGCCTAGATTATTTAATGCTGAATCGATGGACATCAAATCATTGTAATTTGCTAAGGTTTAGAAAGTGAAAAGGTTTTCCCCAAAACGCAAATTTCATCAAATAATTAGCTCTCTCTCTGACGCATGGTTGCTGTTAGGGGGCGACAGCATGAGTTTTTCTTAATCTTTTTGATATGCTATACTGTCCTCTTAGCCCTTTAGGCTGGCATCAAAGTCTTTGGAGTCCTCTCGCTCGAGGTTGCAACTCGGAAAGGTTACAAGTCATTCTCGAGTGTAGAATATTCTCCGGTCGTCTCTATACTCCGTCGAGTGTACTCTGTCTTTGAAGTTGGAGCTGGATTGTGTGTATCAATTTGGATCGGAATACAATTAAGATTACATTTGACAATTTGGAGAGCTACTCCAAACTCCGACTCGACTGAGAATGTGTGTGAGCCTATAACGGACTACGAAACGGCTCAAGCCAGGATAATCTGTACGCATTTTACAACCCTGTAGTAAGAATGTGTCGCACTTACAACGAGCATAAATCAGATTTAGAGATAGATATTTTTGGTCAACGACACTCATTGTTTAAGGCTAGATTAAAAAATCATTTCTATTATATTTTAAATAATTAATAATTTATTGATTCAATTATAATAATTTAATTTTAATATTTCACACTTTAATTTTCAATTTAAATTTTATTTTTTAGAATTTCGTGTTTGATTGTAATTGTTATGCATGCATGTTTTAGGCATGAATCAACAGCAAAATATGTTTAATTTTTAATGTTTACAGCATTTTGAATTCTTTCCTGTTATGTGTGCTTAAATAAATAAATAGATAACAACCTGTCCGAATGCAGACTTAAACTAGTAGCCAACAAAACATTGACTGTGATTGTTAGCCTGAATAGGCTTCATGTAACATGACATTCATGTCTGTTTGGAGGCTACTCGGTGGAGTATGATACTTGGTACTTCGTTACCGAGTACAATAAGTAAGCGGTTCTCAATGGTCATGAAAATGCAAGTTAATTTGATATTCTTTATTCAGTCTGGATATCAATCTTTAGAATATTGACGGCATAATGAACTTCAATCTCCATTTTAATGGCTGACCCTAACCGAACTATTTTGACGTTGACGAAAATGGGGATTGAAATGAAGTCGATTCATGGATGTCAACTGTCAAACGATACAGGCGACTCACTTGCTCCCTGTATCGATATTGTTATTGAGTTTGTTTGGGTTAAAGTTTGTTAACCTTGGAAAAAATTTTTTGAATGTGAAATTGGATGAAATAATTAAAATAAGTGTCCATAGTCTCATCATTCAGTCGTTCTTTTATTCATTACCATAGCGATATTAATTCATCGTTTTGTAACCGCAATACCAATGATATCCATCAACTGAAATGTCCATTTTATTTAAACAATTTTCAATCAATATCAGTTCCATTACCATTAAGAACCGCAATAGGCCCACTGATTATCCTGGCTCGAGCCGTCTTATACTCCGTCGAGCAGTTTCATTATCACGGAGTCGGAACTCGACTATGTATATCAACTTGGAGCGGAGAACGATTTAAAGTAACAAGTTGTCACTTTGGAGTGCTACTCTAAACTGCGATTCGACTAGTTAAACGAGTTCCGACTTCAAGGCAGTGAAGTATACGCTCAATGGAATTAAAGACGGGTAAAGCCAGGATAATCAGTACTCGGGAACGAATTGTCCGACTATCATACTCGACCGAGTATGATATTAGAAGACTGACTGTAAATGACAGCCTAAGAGGCTAAGCAAGAGAAGACAAGGCAACTTAGAATTTGCCTACGGCATTTCACTACACCACAAGCTTTTATAAAGACGAAGCCATGTAATGCAGACAGAATCATTTAATATGCCTGCGATTTATACACTAGATGGCAG
This sequence comes from Euspilapteryx auroguttella, assembly GCA_951802225.1. Taxonomy (NCBI): domain Eukaryota; kingdom Metazoa; phylum Arthropoda; class Insecta; order Lepidoptera; family Gracillariidae; genus Euspilapteryx; species Euspilapteryx auroguttella. The sequence continues at coordinate 1,313,981 of OX637665.1, forward strand.
TAAATTTTCTACATCGCGCTTTGGTTGTCTTGCGGCAATAACATTAATTATAAAGTAATTCAGAAAGATACAAAGAAAGAAAGAAAGAAATTAAATATTAATTATTTTTGGGTAAAGCAGTGCAAAATGCATTTGTTTTATTAAGTAAGAGCCAGTTTACAGCGATGCTAGCGCCATTCGCAAAAAAAAAAACTATTTTCTAAACTAACTAAGGCAAATATCAAAAATGTGGCACTGTATGACACTAGATAATGTAGCCTAGTATTTTTTGAGCACAGCAAAGTAGTCCTGAGTAAAAGAACAAAAAAAAAACATAGATTGTTGACGAAAGTGGCCACTTTTAGCACACTGTAGATTTATTTGGTCTTTAACCTAAAAGCTATACAGAAGTGCCCTAAAAATACTAGGCTACATTATCTCGTGTCATACAGTGCCTCATTTTTGATATTTGCCTTAGTTTATAAGATATTAATTTTTTTCGCGAATGGCGCTAGCATCGCTGTAAACTGGCTCTTAAATTACTCATCTAACTAAATCTGTCTGTCTGTATCACCTATTATTTTTATATCTTTCCAGAGAGCAGGTATTTACCTATTTATAAATAATTTTATATATTTAAATACAAATATAGTGTATAATATATTTAAAATAAATTTAGGCTTCAATATGATATACTTACTTACTTACTTATTCATTCTTACTTCATTATTTTGTACCTACTTGTAATAATGTTTTATAATGCCGCATTGGTTTTACTGTAATGGCATTTTGTAAATATTGTAAATAAATAAATAAATAAATTTTATTTAAAATAAGAGGAAAGATTTGATAGATAGTTTGTTTGTTTGCATCGAACAGGCACCGAAAATACTGAACCGATTTGAAAAATTCTTTCAATATTTTGTGAAGTTAAAATATCCCCGAGTGACAAAGGTTATATTTTCAGAATAAAAATAATTGCTGTAATATGTATACTCTAAGGTAATATTAATTTAAAAAAAATTGGGATCCTTACACTCAAATAAATGTGCAATTTTTTTAAGCGCAAGAAAGCTTTTTTAGCAGCACTTTGTAGCTTTCTTAGGTCTCTAACCTAAAAGCTATACAACAGTGCTCTAAAAATACTATGCTGCATTATCTAGTGGAATACTGTTTCACATTTTTAATATTTGTCTTAGTTTAGATTAGAAGATAATATTTTTTTTCGCCCGTGGTGCTACTTTAGCTGTGCTATGGCTCTTGAAACGGTGCGATACTAGCACCAATGAGAAAAATAATTAATATCTTCTAAACCATGGCCGAAATAAAAAATATGCGTCTTTGACTCCCTAGATAATCTTGCTTAGAATTTTTTAAGAATCTGTTGTGTAACTTGTGTTTTGTTTTCTATAAGATTCATGATGATTCTTTTTTCATGAACTTTTTTAAAAAGTTTCTCATTTGTCACTCTTTTTGTTTAACTAATTGTTCCATTGCATTCTTCCAACACCACATTTCAAATGCTTAAGGTTAAAGGAAATTCAAATTTTTTCGCGTGTTTTTTTTTGTGTCTAGGGACTAAACTTGATTTTTGGCCTTTAGTCCTTAGGCGGTTATCACATTGCCACGCACCACGCTGCATGTTGCGTGTCGACGCACCTACGCGCGCGCACGTGGATGCATTTTCTGTGTGTTGGACTGCGCGTGTTTTATATACAAATGGAGGTACTTACATTCAACGTTAGAATACGCATTCACGCGCTACGCTGCGTGTTGCGTGGCAATGTGATAACCGCCTTAGACAGAAATCAGTAGGCCTGTCTTCCAAAAACGTTATGTTACAATGTGGGAGATGGTTTTTTACATACGCGAATTCATTAAAACTTTATTAAAAATGAATACTTTCGCCTGATAAATAAAAAACGCGAAAAAAATTGAATTTCGCGCCATACGAGAAGGACCATCTTAAGACATTATAGTACCGATAATTGGCGCCCTCATTTGAAAAATCACAAATTTCAGAAAGTCATATAATCAAATATTGCTTCCACAAAGCCCTCGGAATAACTTACTTAAATGATTTTTAAACACATTTGTAAAACGTAAAAACTTATGGGTGGAAAATGCAAGCATGCAATTTAAATCCATCACTAGATGGAGCTGCTTTTCCTAAATCGCGCTATGGTTGTCTTGTCGCGACCATATTTATAGTTTATATTAACATAAAAGCATCAGATAGATAGATAAAGATAAAACTTTATTGCATTTTTTTTAGATAAAACGGTGCGAATCGCATTCGTTTTATATTAATCACCTCATTCGTTTTAGAAACACATAAATAAATAAATATATTAATTTATAATTATAATTAATTAATTTATAAATATTCTCCACTATCTACTAATCTACTAACCATCCACTAATATACCTTTACTAAAATTAATCGTTGTTAATTTATTTCGCTATAACTCGAGAACAGCCGTAGCTGAGAGCTACACAACAGAGCCTTAAAAATTCTAAGCAAGATTATCTAGAGCGTCATTGACGCATATTTTTGATTTCAACCATAGTTTATAAGATATTAATTATTATTTAACGGAAGCTCGCACCGTGTGACCCCCTAAGCGGTAGCAAAGAAAATAGGGCTGCATTTACAACAAAAAAAAAACTCACCTATACTAGAGTCGCAGATCTGCATCCCGGAGATATCACGCGACGTGTCACGTGACACGTCTATGGACATGTCCCGGGACACGTCGGCCGACGTCGTATAGGACTCGTCAGAAATCGAGAGAGAGGCGAACGAGGTGGACGAGTCCGCCTCCTGTGTCTTATCTGGTTCCGGTTTCGGCGAGGAAGTGAACATGCTCGGTGTTATCTGTTTGGCTGGAGTTCTGGAACATTTTGATAATTATATTATAATACTAGTCGACCCGGCGAACTTCGTACCGCCTAACCTATTACTATTTTGTGCATGTAATACTTATAAACCTTCCTAATGAATTACTCTATCTATAAAAAAAAACGCATTTAAATCCGTTGCGTAGTTTTAAAGATTTAGGCATACATAGGGTGAGACGCGGGAAGCGACTTTATTTTATACTATGTATTGATAATAACAACTAGAAAGAACCTGTATCTAGAATGCCCGAAACATATACAGAGACGAATAATACAACACCCAGACCGGAAACAAACATCAAAATTCATCATAACAATGCTCGCTCCACCGGGAATCGAACCCAGGTGCACACGCATCTCAGTCCACGTAACTGCCAACTGAGCTACGGAGCAGTCACATGGTTTGCGAGTCTAGGAAGTGTGCACCAAGCAACAATCTTCAAAGTAATAAGAAAAGTGATTCTTACTCCTAAAATGGTTCATCCATGTCCTCTCATAAGTCTTAAAAGGCGACTAAGAGAGCACCGGAAAGACAGACAGCAGCGTCAGTGGCGAATGAATGAATGAATGAATGAATGAATGAATGAATGATCTCTTTATTGTTCAAATAAACACAAAACAAGAAACAATATATATAAGTGAGGTGACAAAAGGCGACCTTATCGCTTTAAGCGATTTCTTCCAGGTAACCTGTTTTTATACAGTAAGAACCTGGTTACTTTAATTTTGAATAGCATGAAAACCGAACACGAAATTAAATATACATACTTTTTTTTTTGGCGAGAGGTTCATAAAAGCCCAAAAGCCGGGCTTGCCCTTAAACTGGCTTTACCTAAAGTAAAGCCAGAAAAGTTACCTCAAAAGCCCTCTAGAATGATGAGTGGGCGAGTCCTTCTCCTCAGCAATGCGGGGCAGGGGGGGCTCGTCGGGAGGGGCCGCGGGGGGTGGAGTAGGGGGCGCGGGAGGCCGCCAGCCTGCGGCCCTCCGGGTCGTTGTTGTGGCAACGTTGCCGCTACAGCAGAGGGGCGATATGGAGCATTTGTTCTCGGCTGAACGGGGGTGAAGTCTGGAATAAGAGGGTTTGGTTTTTGGATTGTGATAATTTCTTAATTTGATTCTTTTACATTAATTGAGATAAAAAAACGAATGTAGTATGTGTCATTATCAAGTTTTATTACAGCAAACAAACAGAGGCGACCTATCACTCAAAGAGACTTTTTCCAGGTGACCTGACATAAATTACGTAGGCAATTTAATACATAAATTTTGTTGGTTTTCGATTATTATATTCTCAAGAAAATTTAATTAATAGATTAAGAATTATTTATATGTATATTTAAAATATATACGCTTATAAATGAGCGGGTAAAACAATTTAATACAAGTTTCTCAAAAATAACTAAGTAAATAAAAGAATCCGACATTTTTTATGAAAATAAATATTAAGCACTAACCCTCTTAGCATTTTAGTTATTTGACATATGTCAATTTAGACTGGATGTCACGTATTTACCATACAACAAACCAGAGAAGTAGACCTCCAGTAAAGCTACTTAAAATCTACTGTATCTTTATGAATAACACGGTAAGTGTCCAATAGTATTATATAATTGCATACTCTTTTCACTTTAACAATGAAATTATTATTAATCAAGCATGAACCATAAATACACAAAACATAAAAGCCCCCTCAAAAAATCAAAACAAACGATGAAATCACATTCACAAACCTGTCAGGCGATAAAGCCCTCCTCAGAAGAGGCGATGCCGGGTCTCGCCTCGCCCAGGCCCGCCGACTGCACTCCCGAGCAAGCAGGGGTGAGGGCGATCTTGCCTCGCACCTACTGTGTTAATGAACCACTATGAGGCGACACGAAGGCGATAACGGGGCGACAAAGTGCGGTTACTGTCGAAACTTTTTTTGATTGTTAGTAATATTTTTTTAGAGGTTAAAAATATGACTTTTACTTTGAAATTCACCATCTCAGCCGAGAGCGTCTATTGGTGAACATAGGCCTGCCCCATAAATGGCCACAAAGTTAATTTAGGGGAGGGAGTCGCCACATTGGATCCGTTTGGCGATCTCAGTATTCGGTTCTTCAAGTATTTTAACGAAGCATACTTCTACGATATCCATCATATGAGAGGAGATGGGCTGGTGATATTAACTGTCGCGTCCACACGGCAACTTTTTAACTTACTGCTGTTTTATATTAATCGTATTTCATGTCAAAATTCGTCGATTTTAATTATATAAAAAGTTTCGACAGTAAAGCAACACAATTTAAATTAAATGCATGTTAGCAAACTGATTTATGAACACCATGATTTTCATGAAAAACGTCTGTTACATAAGACTTTTATGAATCGCCCAAAATAGCACGATTAATGGCGATACAGATACAGAAGTACACCCAAGAGACGTAAACACAAATGAAAGCACACAATTGTTTTCACATAAAGTTTTTATATTCCTGTAGTATTACATATTCCTATGAAAAAGATACCTTTTCACATCGACGGAGTAAAGAGAAACCGACAAATTCCACCAACGCGATCAGCTAACAATCTCTATGGAAGCTACCGGAAGGTACTAGAACCATTCAGAAGCTGTTACAAATGCGCTAGTTACCCACTAGGGCTGTGTTGAAATCTGTAGAACCCACAAAACGCTACGACATGTTTTGTAAACCTACTATGCTTTATAAACTATGCTAAGCTACTAGAAAGTACTAAAACCTTGAACAATTTAAAAGAAGCTTCTTAAAATCACTAAAAGCTAACCAGAAGCCTGTAGAACCTACAATCACGTCAAGGTCATTACCAATGGCAGTCCAAAGAGGCACCATCCTAAAAAAATTCAAATAGAACCCTAGACACTACTAAACCTAACTAGAAACTATCAAAACCTACTAGAACCTACTAAAAGCTACCGATCTTACTATCACGTCGGGGTCACCACCTAAGACAGCGCAAAGGGGATCCTAAAGAACCTTCTGGAAGCGACAGCAAGCGAAGCCAGTTACCCAGTGGGGCTGTGCGGCTGCAGCGGCGGCTGCGGGGAGGGCGTGCGCGCGAGCGGCGACAGCGGCATGTGCTGCAGCGACGCGCGCCGAGCGTCCACCGGGCTCGCCCCGGAGCTGCCTACTGACTTGTGCTGAGCTACTTTGTAACACTGCTGCACTTCTATGCTTGCTATGCTTAGGGAATCTTTGGACACTTTGAACACTTAATAGAACTACTAAAGCTACTAGAAGCTACTAAAAGCTTCTAGAATTTATTTAAACCTACTACCTACCAAAACCTACTGAGAGCTACTAAAAACTAATATCACGTCGGGGTCACCACCCACAGCAGTGCATACAATGCGTTTACCTTAGAATCTCTATGGAAGCTAAAAGAAGCTACTAGAACCTATTTAAAGTTACCAGAAGCTACCGGATCTTACTATCACGTCGGGGTCACCACCTAAGACAGCGCAAAGGGGAACCATCCTAAAGAACCTACTGGAAGCGACAGCAAGCGAAGCCAGTTACCCAGTGGGGCTGTGCGGCTGCAGCGGCGGCTGCGGGGAGGGCGTGCGCGCGAGCGGCGACAGCGGCATGTGCTGCAGCGACGCGCGCCGAGCGTCCACCGGGCTCGCCCCGGAGCCGCCGACTAGCTTGTGCTTCAGGCCGTGCAGGGATGATGGCCTGTTGAGGGTTAAAAAGGGATTTAAAGTGTTTATTATTTATTGAGCGTAGCGAGGGGTTCGTTGATGAAACTTTGCAAAAGGGAACGACGCACATGGTACCGCCTTACAATAATATTATCACAAAATATTTATTAGATTATATTACAATGTAATAATTTTTCAAATCGGTCCAATAGAAAAGGAGCCCATTCTATTCAAAACAAACAAACAATAAAATCTTTACTTTTTATAATATTACCCTGTTATTCATAAAAAGTTAAAAGAACATTTTAGATATTTAAAGTATATCATTAAAGACTGAATGTCACGAATTAACCATACAACAAACCAGAGAAGTTAACCTTTAGTAGAGCTAGTTCAAAAACCTACTGTATCTTTTTATGAATATGTAATATGGTTACACTGTTATTCTTAAAAAGTTAAAAGAGCATTTTAGTTATTTGAAGTATATCAATAAAGACTGGATGTCACGTATTTAGCATACAACAAACCAGAGAAGTAGACCTCCAGTAACGCTACTTAAAATCTACTGTATCTTTATGAATAAGACGGTTAGTGTATATTAAGTCACATAAACTTAGCGAAACGTGGGTCCAGCTCGTTGCACTAATGCCTTTCGTAAGCGCAGTCAAAGAGTTCGTGCTTAGGAATATAGGCGTGAGATTACGTTATGTTTATGTTATTTAGTGTAGTTACCTCTGGTGCAAATGCGTGGCGCCAAGCAAAGGCCCCTCAGCGCACGGCGACGAGGGCGTGGGTGAGCCCTCCGCGCCCCCCACCGCTCCGGACACCATCTGATCACATTCACATAGATTTTATCATCATCATCATCACCATTGTTGGCGGCACAGAATAAACTACTACCTCATTGTTATATTTGACTAAAATGCAGAATTACACAGTGTGTATATTGAGACACTTTGGATTTCAAAAAAAACGATGAAATGAACCAATAAAACGAAAAAAAACTTTGAATAGCTGTAACTTGGAGAAGTGAGGTATGCGGCCCCTGAAATTAGGGTGTTTTGTTGATGAATTTCAATGCTTAATCTACTGGTCTACATAAATAAAAATTTCAAGGTACATAGATGCATTTGCAGTCTAAAATTGCGATTGTGATAAGTAGTAACAAATTCGTTCACAACTTCACACCGATAACTTCTAGCAGTTGTCAATGGAAGATCAGTGACCTCAGTTGTCTTAAGCTGAGGTAATTTGCTGAATTGGCGTAACAGATTCACCATCAACCGACCGACGACGCGCGTCGGTGGCGAATAAATGGTTTTTTTTTTTTTTTCAAACCTGGTGCATCTCTTGTGAAGCTCGCTTGCTGCTGATCCGGCGGAACAGCGAGCAGCGGCGGCGCGGGCGCGGGCGCGGGGGCGCCGACGCGCGCCGACCGCCGCCGGTCCGCCTCCGCCCTCCCGTCTGTGACAAACAATAGGATCAAACTTTACTTGTGCCCATTGATCCAAAAAATAAGATCGGTAAATTCAACGGTCCATTCCTTGCCCCTTTCCCAATAAGTTACCTTACCACTTATAGACTAAAAATAAAAATTATTTGCAGTTTCAACTCAAGACGAATAAAACAGCTGTTATAAATGAAGGATGTCAATATTTAGTATGGATAATAAAGTATCAAAAATAAAACTACAGTAAACCACAGATTCACTCATTAGCAACACACAATTAGTATTTTTATTTGAAAGTTATATTTTGGCAAGAGAAATTCGTCATAATAATCGAAAGTGCCAATAATTGGGTAGTTTAACCTACGCTCGCTTTGCAGCTATGGGAGCTGCGGTTTTCTCTGCATTGTCTTCCGGTTTAAGGGTTCATTAGACAGCAAGGTTGTCTGCACCTGGGCTAGATAAGTACCTGTATGGTGGTCTGGTCCAGCGGCGTGGCCCTCAGCGTGGCGTGGGGCGCGGCCAGCAGTAATCTCAGCACCTGGGTGTGCAGCAGCCCCTGTACTGCCTCCCCGTTCAGTTGCGTTATAAGGTCGCCTTGCTCGCTTGCCACAGCATATTAAAGAGTACTTACTTCGTACAGAACGGGCACTCCCTGCCTCCCTCAGCGAGTGCGGCCGCGCTCGGGCGCGTTCGGGCACGCTCGGCCGCGCTCGGCTCCTCTCAGTGACGCTCAGTACCAGTTATCCTTCTACTAGTTCATGTTAGCCTGGTACTTTTTTTCCTCACAGTTACCGCTCTGTACAGTGGCGGTCTAGGAGGGTGTAACAGATTTGTCTATGGTCTCGTCAGCCCTAGAACAAGAGCTATTTTGCAATAGAGAAAAACCACAAGTGTTACGCCGACCGTGTCCGCCACTGTACAAATAGCACGTCTCATCTCACTCACACAAGCATGGTACGCGTGCCCGAGCTTCTTCTGTGCGCGAAGTCACCTCGTTTATTTCACGCAAGGTCGGTCGCAAGCTTGTGCGAGCGTGACGGCAGTACGAAAGACGCGCGTGCAACAGAGACAAGTGGAACCGTGTCGATATACAAAGTTCTTTCTGCATCGTGACCGCACTTTAGAAACATTACCTGTATGGTGGTCTGGTCCAGCGGCGTGGCCCGCAGCGTGGCGTGGGGCGCGGCCAGCAGTAATCTCAGCACCTGGGTGTGCAGCAGCCCCTGTACTGCCTCCCCGTTCAGTTGCGTGATGAGGTCGCCGGCGCGCAGGCCTGCTGCCCAGGCTGCTCCTTGCTCGCTTACAGCCTAGAAACAAAAAGGTTTAAAATAGACCAGATTATAAAACACTAGAGAAATCCAATGTTTTCCCGTCCCCATACACTCTCCCCCCTTACACTCCCCCAGAAACCCCACGTGCAAAATTTCACACCACTACGCCCAGTAGTTTCGGCTCTGCGTTGTCTGTCAGTCAGTAATGGAAGAACTCTCAAAACAAAAATCAAAAATCAGCCGTCCCGTACATTGACCCCGTCAGCTGATCGAACCATGTATGGAACAGCTGCTGTTATTTTTTTTTTTGAGATTTTGACCCATGTTGCTTTGGGAAAGTTGTTAGTTATCGTGAGCAGAATCCCTCCTTTGATTTATTACCGCCTTGTCAGAAACACCCATTATATTGATGGTTTAAAATGAATTCTATCGTTAGGGCTGCAATGGCTATTTATCACTTTAATACCGCGTCTATTTTGACCGGGATTAATGCAGTGAAGATCTTTCATAAATCTTCGTAACAAGAGACCGCTGCGCCGAGGGTAACAACCTTACCCGCAACTCAATATGGTGGTACAGTGGCGGTCTAGGTCGGCGTAACACTTCCGGTTTTCCGTGTTGCAAAATAGCTCTTGTTATTTGGTAATACAGTCTAGGGCGCACGAGAACATAGACGAATCTGTTACGCCCTCCTAGACCGCCACTGACATTACATTTGACTGCTCCGTGGCTCAGTTGGCAGCCACGTCGGGCACCCTAGATACAGGTTCTTCCTAGTTAGGGGCTCTGAGTGTGATGTGTTATTTATTCCCCCATGTTAAAATTAAACCTGTTTCAATTCTGCATGTGCAGCGCAGCAATGGCGTTTCAACTGCCATTGGCGCTCAATTGTGTTGGTGTGAATTTTGCACCGCACTCCCAGAACACCCGAGTCTAGGATGTACTGGAATCGTCGCTCTCATCTCAATACACCCTGTACTTGTCCGACATTATAAAGCTGTCTTTTCGGACATTTGCCGCCCGCCAATATTTAGGCAGGTATTTATAACTTTTTTTAGCAGTTGTACACTATATATAGTAAAACCGCAAAACAACTCTAGCGCGATGTAGAAATCTGAGCCTGGCGCTCATTTACTACCGATGTTTTTTAACGTTATTTTGTATGTATGTTTGTCCGCAATTACCTCGCGTTTGGCTGAACCGATTTTGATGCGGTTTTCAGACATGTACTCGTTACATTCAGGAGGTTTAGTACCTATTTTAACCGACTTCGAAAAAGAGGAAGTTCTCAGTTTATGTAGGTGTCAGTTTTTTGAAGGCGGGTCTCCTTTTGTAAAAAATAAATTATTGTAAACCGAAGTAAGTCGAAGCCCATCGAACAGTCAATCCAAACCGACTACCTTATCTCCACAACGTAGGTAACGCACTTTTTGTGCATACAATTCGTACGAAACAGTAATTTAATAATGTACATTTGTATCTCACTTTGCATTCAATAAAGTGTTTTCTAATCTATTCAATTCTAATTTGTGCATTACGCTGTGGAGATATGGTATTACTTTTGGATTGACGCTTCTACTCTGCGTCAGTATAAATTGAATATAAGGGCTTACACGGTTCGAAACTAGTGCCACTTCTGATAAATAATTAATATTAATATCTTCTAAACCATGGCCGAAATCAACAATATGCGTCTTAAGACTCCCTAGAAGATTTTAATTATTTATAGAAGTGGCTCTAGTATCGCACCGTTTCGCCCCTTAAGTTGTCGTGTCACCTGGAACGCTTTTGGGTCACTTGCTGGCATTGACTGAAAATCAGCGCTGTAGGTGAAAACCAAAAGCATATGCTGAGTCAGTGCCATTTTACGGCAGCTGCAACACTCAAACAGCTTTTTTATGTTTTAGTTTATTTTTACTTTTTAGTTTACTTTACCTTTACTGTGTAAATATGTTTATTTCTAACCTAACTATAGACTTGCAAATCCGTCGCCGGAAATGGGGTTGGATTGGACACACACTGCGTAGAGACACAAATCACATTCCGCGACAAGCCTTAGAATGGAACCCTCAAGGGAAACGCAAACGTGGTCGTCCAAAACAAACATGGAGACGGACAGTGTTGGCCGAAGCAAAAAGTGTCGGGCTGACGTGGAGTGAATTGAAGCGAGTCGCCGCGGACAGATCGACCTGGAGAAACACAATATCTACCCTCTGCCCCGACTGGGGGACACAGGACTGAAGAGAGAGAGAGAGAGAGTGTGTAAATATGTTTGATTGTATATCTCATTGTTATGTCATGTTATGTTTTATTTGTATGACGCAGGCTGCTGTAAATAAATGATTTCCTTCTTTACTTACAGAAACCAAATGGTGCATGGTATAGTAATCAGTGTCGCCATAGTAAACTCGCACTGTGTGTATCGTGAAGCCGAAACCGCGCGGCCCGCGACGCACCACTATCGGCGGCTTCGACGATTGAATCAATCTGAAATTAATATTGATTGATTATCTAATGCGAAAAAGCAACGCTAATATGATAAGTTATAAAAAATTGCATACATACATAATCTCACGCCTTTTATTCCCCGAAAGGTTAGGCAGAGGTACCAGCTCAAGAGCCGGACCCACGTTTAGCCGAGTTGATGCTTTTATTACCAACGTGAGGCGGCCAGCTTGTCGCAGCGGCTACAGCGACCACTACTGCGGCCGGGACCAACGGCTCAACGTGCCTTCCGAAGCACGGAATCATTTTACTTTTCGGACAATCAGGTGATTCAAGCCTGCAATGTCCTATCCAACCGAAAACAACCACAACGTGATTTTTGTGAGAAATCAATATGTGGTGTTTTCTGCGGGGATCGAACCCACAACCTTCCGTGCCCTAATCAAAGGCGCGACGCGCTACGCCACTGAGCTACGGAGGCGGCATAAAAAATTGCATCTAAAGAATAAGATAAACACTCTTTGTACACTGTTAAATTATAACAGATTGATTTATGGTTAAACTGTTAACTTGTGGTTTCACTCCTAAACTCCAATACATTATAGTAATGAATGATAGATGACTCACGAGTGCGCGGTGAGGGCGAAGGGCGAGGGCGGGTCGCGGCAGGGCGACGAGTCGCGCGACGAGTTGGTCGACGAGGTGTTGCCGGCGCACGGCGACAGCGCGCCCGCCCCGCTCTCCTCCGCTGGAATATTACACTTTATTACCTACTAGTCGACCCGGCGAACTTCATACCGCCTAACCTATTAGTATTCTGTGCATGTATCAATACATAGTATAAAACAAAGTCGCTTCCCGCGTCTGTCCCTATGTATGTTTATATATTTAAAACTATGCAACGGATTTTGATGCGGTATATTTTAAAGGATGAGAGTGATTCCAGAGGAAGGTTTATAAGTATAATACATGCACAAAACAGTAATAGGTAAGGCGGTACAAAGTTCGCCGGGTCGACTAGTTATACTTATAATATATGATTATAGACCAATCGCGGTTCTTCCAGCCTTAAGTAAAATATTTGAAAAACTTGTTCTTGCACAATTAGCGTCTCATTTTTCTGTTAATAACTTCCTACACAAAAATCAATTTGGTTTTAGGAAAGGGCGGTCTACCTTAGACGCAGGTCACAAACTCATCAGCAGTGTCTATGGAGCCTGGGAGGATTCTCACGATGCTATTGGGGTTTTCTGTGACCTCTCGAAGGCTTTTGACTGCGTTGATCATGAGACTTGCTACTTAAATTACAGCACTATGGCGTAATTGATAAATCACTTGATCTACTTGCCTCTTATCTTACTGATCGCGACCAACGGGTGGACATGGGTGGTGCGGTGTCTGCAGGTTGTCCTATCAAGATTGGTGTACCTCAGGGATCAATATTGGGGCCTTTCCTGTTCCTAGTCTACATAAATGATCTCCCTTACATGCTAGATAAACTTACTGATGTTGTACTCTTTGCTGACGACACCTCTTTAACATTTAAAGTTAAACGAGGTGATTCCCTCAATTTAGATATAAATAAGACATTAGTGGAGATATCTCAATGGTTTAATTCTAATAATTTACTTTTGAACGCAAAGAAAACTAATTGCATTAAGTTTTCCTTGCCTAATGTGACTGCTTGTGATACAGACATACATTTGGACAATAACAAGCTTAATCTGGTAAATCAAACTGTATTCCTTGGTATCCCTCTAGATTCGAAACTTCAGTGGGGCCCCCATATCTCAAATCTTGCGGCAAGGCTCAGTTCGGCTGCGTACGCAATCTGGAAAATCAGAAAATTAACTGATGTTTCTACCGCGAGACTTGTGTATTTTAGTTACTTTCATAGCTTAATGACCTATGGCTTGCTTCTATGGGGAAGAGCTGCAGATCTTAACGTCATTTTTATACTACAAAAACGCGCAATCAGAAACATTTATCAGCTTAAAGCTCGCGAGTCCCTCAGAGAAAATTTCAAAGAAATAGATATTTTGACGCTTCCTTCCCAGTACATTTTCGAAATTATTATGTATACTCGTAGAAACATACATATACATAGATAAAAAATGTGGTAAAATTAAGGACCTTAGAACGCGTAGCAAAAACAAACTCAGTATTCCACAAAACAGACTAAAACGGACAAACAAATGCTTTATAGGAAACGAAGTAAGATTCTATAACAAGATCCCAGAAGAGATTTTGATCCTGAATGATAATGAGTTTAAAACTCGTATCAAAAAAGTTCTGATTAAGAAAGCTTATTACAATATTGATGATTATGTAAACGACAAAGACGCATGGAAGTAGTCTAGCTCTGCACTTAAGATATTTTTCATTATTTCATGTAATTTCATTTTTATTTATCTGTATAATGTTCATAGTATTGTCACCTAATTGTATTGTAAATATTGTAATATCACAAAACAAAAAGAAAAAAAAAAGAGAGATAAATTGTAAAGTAGAGTTTGTTACCCCTTTCTTCTCTACGCTGTAAAATCATTGCGAAAGGGAGTAGAATCATTTGACAGAGGAGGGCTCGTTTGGGGGCCTCTCCAGGCGACTATTGTCGTAAGGCAAGGCAAACATTTGTTTACCTGAGCCAATTGGTGGGCACCCTGAACTACCTCACCACTCACAGTATAGGATACTTTACCAAATAAGGTATCAATACCAATTAGATATGTAGTCTAATTGACTTTCAATAAGTGATATCTTGTATCCTATATTGAATAAAGAATTTGACTTGACTTGAAACATTCCTTTTGAATCACTCCATTTATTACAAAAAAAAACCGCATCAAAATCCGTTGCGTAGTTAAAGACTTAAGCATACATAGGGACAGACGCGGGAAGCGACTTTGTTTTATACTATGTATTGATATTGACTACGTTAATAACACACAATACCTAATATTGGTACAGTGGCGGACTAGGAGGCCGTAACAGATTTGTCTATGGTTTCGTCAGCCCTAGACTGTATTACCAAAGAACAAGAGCTATTTTGCAATACAGAAAAACCGGAAGTGTTACGCCGATTTTGTGTATATTCAAGGAACTTTATTTTTGGCCTTTTACCCCTTAGACACAAAATTTGTAGGTCTGTCTTCCAAAAACGTTTTATTACAATGTGGGTGATGGTTTTTTACATACGCGAATTAATTTAAAATTTATTAAAAATGTATACTTTCGCCAGAATAAATAAAAAACACTAAAAAATTTGAATTTCGCGCCATAACGAGTTCTTTAAAAAAAAAATTGAAAGCAGCATTAACTTACCAGGATGTATAACAAGCGACAGACCGGAAGTGCTAGCAGACCGTCTCATGGATTTAGCCACGAGAGTGATTGGCTTCACCCGGTCGAACTTGTCCGATTTATCCAGCTTCTCCGGTTTTTCGGGTTTATCGGTTTTCTCAGGTTTTTCAATCTTTTCCGGTTTCTCTGCGCGGTCAGGCTTGTCGACGCCTTTGTCTTCTTTCTCTTTCTTTTGATCCAACCTGTAAATTTAACAAACAAGTCATTACTTATACGGCGTAAGATACTTTACGTTATGATTGATTCGTATATGTGAAACATAATATCGTAAGCGCTAGCCTAAGCGCTCAAACAGACAACAGCCGCCACCGCGCCGCCGCCGCGCCGCCGTCACGCGCGATGTTCAGAACCAGCAATGTATTACTAACTAGCTGAAACGGCTAACTTCGTTACGCCACAGAATTTAAGATATACTACTAAACGCTTGGCTCTATGGACTATGTTCTTTTGACTGCCCAGAACGGGCTTAATAAAAATAACAAACAACAACAACAACAAACCACCAACTGTCAAAATATGTAAACAACGGAAAAAAATGCACCTTGGGCTACATTATTCGAGTTTAAGTAAAGATCCCTAATTATTTTGAAAATCTAATATAGCCTATGACACTCGGGGTTAATGTAGCTTCCTACCAGTGAAAGAATTTTTCAAATCGGTTCAGTATTTACGGAGCCTATTCGTTAGAAACAAACAAACAAATCTTTCCTCTTTATAATATTGGTATAGACAACAGTACAGTGGAACGATAAAATTTGTATTGATTGCGTGGTGGCAGCGTCGTCTGTATATTTTTGATATCACAGACGCTTCCTTACATTTCGTAAAGAAGCAAAGAGCGCGGTGTCAGGATAGCTGACGCACTGCTATAGCGCCTTGAATTAATGAACTATTTGACAAAGGCTTAAATCCTGTAATTATAGAGTACTAACTGTTTGGGGCTGTGTGGGGCCGGCTGCGGGGCGGGGCGCAGCGGGGGCCGGCGGCGCGCCCCGGGGGACACGTCGTCCGAGTCCGTCTGCGAGGACTCCGCGGAGCACGAGCCCCAGCCGAGGGCGGGCAGCGGCGAGCCCGTGCCGCATAGCAACTGGGGGGAGGGAAGCTGGGTTATTTATCAATGGTTTAGAAATGCTTTCTACCGATATATTAAATAATTAATAATATAATTATTGAAATAACAAATATATAATAGGACGTAAAGCAATGTTTTGTAAGAATGCGAATGTTAAAAACGTGAGTTTCAAGGGTTGAAGCAATAATGGCTTACAACTTGAACAAGCGAGGGTTGTAACAGCACCCGAAGTGGAATAGGTTTTAGCCCATATTATATATTTACCGTATCAATTATAAAGATAAAGTACATTTTAAGTACCTGTATTGGAGGTCTACTTCTCTGGTTGGTTATATGGGAAATACGTGACATCCAGTCTAAATTGACATACGTCAAATAACTAATATGCTCTTTAACTTTTTATAAATAACAGGGATAGTATTTTTAATTTCATGTGACGATACATTTTTCTAATCTAAAACAAACAAAGACATAACATTTTCCTGTTTACTAACCGGGCACTTGGGATGGTGGTGCAGCGGCGCGGTGGGCGTGGTCGGCGGGCCCGCGCTGTCCGGCGTGCCCGGCCAGCTGTCCGTGCTCTGTACATAACATTATTGCTATATTAATAACATGAAAATATTGGTTTTCATCAAGGGCTTACACGGTGCGAAACTAGAGCCACTTCCGTTAAATAATTAATATCTTCTAAACCATGGCCAAAATAAAAAAAAATACGCCTTTGACTCCCTAGATAATCTTGCTTAGAATTTTTAAGGCCCTGTTGTGTAGCTTTCAGGTTCAAAATCAAAGAATAAACCCGTTTGTTGCCTAAAGTGGCCTCTTTATTTTCATAAAAGAATATTTCTTAAGATCATTATGCTAAAAGCTACACAACAGAGCCTTAAAAAATCTAAGCAAGATTATCTAGCTAGGGAGTCAAAGGCGCATATTTTTTATTTCAGCCATGGTTGAAAAGATATTAACTATTAATCGATGTGGCGCTAGTATCTCACCGTTTCGCCCCTTAACGATGAGCGATATGAATTGATTGGTAAAATTATAAGTTTTCTAAAATGGCCCTTGGCTATTCCAACAACATTGATCATCACGGAAATTCTAGATGTTCATCCACAATATTGACCACATAGTAGTGATATTGTCAACGCTCCTGCATATATCACTTTAATAATAGAATTTAAACAGCCATAAATGTGTGATTAGATGACAATCCAGAACGTCAAGAATGCCTATTACGCTGAGTTTTGGTGATTTGTGAAGTACTGAGAGATAAAAAAAAAAGTGAGAATTACGAAAATTAAAGAACTTGAAACTAAATAAAATATTAACTTTTCTATTATTAACTGAAGCTCTACTAGGTGTTTAACATTACTGTAAGTCTTTTGAGACAGGTCATCGTCTGTCGGGTCAGCTATTTATTCATTGAATATTCATATTTACTTGTATTTGTACTTTGTAAACGTCATGAAATGGCAAAATGGTTCTAAAAACAAACAAAAAAAATGCTATAAAACACAAAATGCCTAGATTATAAGCCAGACTACAGACTTACTCTAGACAAGCCTAGCCTTATTCGCCTCCTACAGAGAGACCTAGTGTCGTCCGAATCTGTCCAGTATCCACCCTGAATGAGTGAAAAAGGAAAACAGATTTTTTTTACAATACACTACAACTACAATCTAATAAAAGTTTTCTACATAACTCAAATTTAAAAATTTAAAAACCCCCGAACCAGTCAGACCCCTCATCAAGTTAACTAGAACTAGAGCAAATCATCTTAAAAACATCATGGTAACCTTAACATATACTTTCAATATCATTTAAGTAACACTGTACAAAATTTTTAATTGATAAGACAAATGGAAGGTAGTTAGATCCTCTCATCCATTATTCAAGAGCTGATCATCTTCAAACGGCAGATCAGGTCATGGTTACCTTAAATATACTTTCTATATCATAGATGTAACATGGTACCAAATTTCGAACATTAGGAAGCTAGTTAGATCCTCTCATCCATTATTCAAGAGCTGATAATCTTCAAACCGCTGATCAGATCTTCATCAGACATGGCTAAGAACACTCGGCCTGAAATTATCTATGATACAAAAAAAACTAAACGAAAATCGGTTCAGCCGTTTGGGCTCTACGATGCCACAGACAGATACACAGACAGACAGATAGATACACACGTTAAAATTATAACACCCCTCTCTGAATTTTTCGTTCGGGGGTTAATAAAATGACATTAAAACAGCAGAGCATTTTTTGCAGCACATGCTGAGTCAGTGCTGCTGTTCTGCAACTCGCAATCTCTATATTAGGACAGTTCTTCTTTAGTACTCTGAACCTGTTCCTGTGCTTGTATTGTGTGTACAGTGGCGGACACGGTCGGCGTAACACTTCCGGTTTTTCTTTATTGCAAAAAAGCTCTTGTTCTTTGGTAATACAGTCTAGGGCTGACGAAACCATAGACAAATCTGTTACGGCCTCCTAGACCGCGACTGTACAATAAAATTTCTATATATTTCTATGAAAGAACGCTGCTGAAGAAGATGAAGAATAGTATTGCTAGCATTATAGAGGAATGAAAAGAGAATTAAAGCAAGCAGACAGACAGATAGAGACTTTATTACAATCAACTCAAGAAAGATACAAAATTACGAAAAAATGGCGCGCCCCTCATCTTTTTAACCGACTTCAAAAAAGGAGCAGTTTGACCTGTATGTATGTATGTTTGTCCGCGATTATCTTGCGTTTGGCTGAACCGATCTTGATGCGGTTTTCAGATAAACCAAGTAAATACTTACCCTACTAGAATGTGAAACAGCAGAATGGCGGTAATGGCGTCGCCACTGAGGAGAGGTGCTGTTGAAGGCTGCAAACAGCCCGCCCTCGTCCCCGCCCGCCCCGGCCCCGCCCGCCCCCGCGGTGTCTTCCGCTGTCGCCTCGTCCGTCTCTACTTCGCTGTGGTTGTAGCGGTCGCAGCGACCTTTGTTGGGAAAAATTATATAGGTGAAATCAAGTCATGAAACTTGAATAAGCAAGGGTTGTAACAGCACCCGAAGCGGAATAGCTTTACAACAACTTTGTATACTCTATTTTTCATTCCATCTCACATATTTTTCTATTACGTATTAAACATGAAAAATGCAGAAACCAAGCTTTTTATAGAGATTCAGCTCACCTTACCTAAAAGCTTTCCCAAAGGATCATTGGTTCGAAATGTTAAAACAATAATCAGCTGTCCTTCAAATAAATCATGTTAGCTGATCGAACCAATGATTTGAACAGCTGTTTTTTTTTTTGGAGCTATAAAGTACAAAAATTCACACAAGTGCCCAAACCACATACAGTGGCGGACTAGGAGGCCGTAACAGATTTGTCTATGGTTTCGTCAGCCCTAGACTGTATTACTAAAGAACAAGAGCTATTTTGCAATACAGAAAAACCGGAAGTGTTACGCCGACCGTGTCCGCCACTGTACAAACACACCCTGAACAATGAAACAAACCTATTCATTTGGAATTGAAATTGATCAAGTTCCAAGTTCACTTCGGTAGGCCAAGATCGATTCACGATATTGTTATGATGGATATCGATTTTTTTTTACAATAATCCAGCTTACTGTCAAAATAAGAAGTATCCTCATCGTTCTCCAGCTGCGGTATAAACTCTGCCTTCCTCCTCAAAAGGTTGTTCCAGTCAAGTCCGCAGAAATAGTTGTGTTCCTGTTGGGTGAAACGACATAGTTTTTACACGTATACAAGGATGGTTCGCATTTTAAAAAGTTATGATAAATAAAGAAAAAAGCACTTTTTCGTTCGATGTTACATGCTACGTCCTTCACAGCCGCGACCAGGACGAGTGAGACGGAATCAGATTGAACATAAATTGTACACTGTTGTACAAATGTCTATTTTACATTTATAATTTTTTAGCCTTTTTTATTTTTGTATTTTAATTGTAAAAAGTAGCAAGAGTGTTTTCTTATTCTTTACTAATGTACAAATAGACATTTTTTCATTATTTTTTTGACAATGCCGATTTTTTTTATATTTATCGATTCAGTATCATGGTCGAAGTGCCCTGTTAAAAAAAAATACGCTGATTTCAAAGTCATCCTGTAGTGACTACAGTGTAGTCAATAAGAATAATTATGGAAGTTAGTATTATATGTCAATAAGAATAAGATATTTATACATACCTTGACTTGATGCGTGCCAGCGTTGCCCAGCCTTTCCCGGGGGCTTCTGGCCAACAGTTCAGTAATAATAGCTCGCGCCTCCACAGCTATTGGGAAATCATCCTCCGATGGCCACTCGATGTCATCTGTTATGCGAAATTTTAGTCATTAGTCCACCTATATAAAAATAAACGTTCAAAAGCATTTCTTTGCCAGATATTAAGATGGATCTAGTGCTTATTTTATTACTCATAAAAAAAAAATGGTATATTTTTCATTGTATTTCCGAAAATAAGGATGTAACATTACTTCACTATAGTGTAACAACATTTGTCATAATCTTAAAACTAACATCAGCTGTCTCATAAATTGATCCCGTCAGCTGATCGAACTAATGACTGACTATGGAACAACTGATTTTAATTTGAGATTTCGACCCATGTTACTTGGGAACAGTTGCTAGGTATGGTGAGCTAAATTTTGAATTATTATATTATCGCCTTGTCAGTAACACCCACTCCAGTGAAGTAAGTTGGCAAAAGGCGACCTGAATGCTTTAAGACCTTAAAAACTGATTTTAAACATCTGATCTGTACCAATTTTACATAAAAAACCGCGAAAATGTTGAGTAAGAGGGACGAAATGACGTTTAAACAGCTTTCTTCTTTGATCACGAATCCCTTAAAACTCACCATTCACAGTGTGGGCGAATAGCTCTTCAGGAGTATCGCCGAAGAACGGCACGCAGCCCACTATGAACTCGTACAGTATTATGCCCATGGACCACCAGTCCACCGGCTTGCCGTAGCCCTGTGACGAGAAAAAAAAATCATCAAATAAAATTACAGAGTTAGAGCTGCGTTACTGAAAGCCTTCAGTTAAAGCTGAGTCAGTGTCATTTTGACACGATTACCACAAAGTTATGTTAAACTGGATTTTTTCTTTGTTGAATTGGCTATTTTTGCTTTACTTTGCTTACTTGCCGATGTGACATTCTGATCAATTTACATCAATTATCCATAGGTATTTTTTTCGTATAAATAAAGAGAAGTGTGCCGTGACGTGACGTGACCGAGCTACACTCAGAAAACTTATACTCTAATTGCAAAAAAATGTTAACATTGCAGGTGTTTGAACCTAGTTCAGTCAAAAGAACACAGTCTATAGAGCCAAGTCTCATATTGTATGGCGTAACGAAGCAAGCGGGGACAGCTGGACAGCTGGCCAGCGCGCGGACCGTGTGGAGGGTACCTGTCGCAGGATGACCTCGGGCGCGATGTACTCGGGCGTGCCGCAGACCTGCTTGTCGGAGAACTGGCGCGCCTCGCGGTCCGCGTACTCCTCGTACAGGTTCGTCGCCACTGGATCAAACATCGCACAACCGTATCACCATATACGTACAGCTTGGCAACGGTGACATGACATGACACGGAATCATTTTTATCTTAAGGCTTAAGAGCCAGTTTACAGCGATGCTAGCGACATTCTCGAAAAAAAATTATATCTTATAAACTAAGGCAAATATTAAAAAATGTGGCACTGTATGACACTAGATAATCTTGCTTAGTATTTTTTGAGCACAGTTGAGTAGTCCTAAGTATAAAGAACAAAATAATCCACAGATTGTTGACAAAAGTGGCCACTTTTAGCAACACTTTGTCGCTTTCTTTGGTCTTCAACCTAAAATCTATACAACATTGCCTTAAAAATACTAGGCTACATTATCTAGTGTCATACAGTGCCACATTTTTGATATTTGCCTTAGTTTAGAAGATATTAATTGTTTTCGAGAATAGCGCTAGCATCGCGGTAAACTGGCTCTTAAGGCGGTAACTCTCGGTATGGCGCGAAATTCAAATTTAATAACCTCATTTTTGACCTTTATGTCCTAAGACACAAAATAAGTAGGTCTGTCTTCCAAAAACGCTGTGGGAGATGGTTTTTTACATACGCGAATTCATTAAAGCTTTATTAAAAATGAATAATTTTGCCAGAATAATTAAAAAACGCGAAAAATTTTAATTTCGCGCCATACGGAGAGTGACCACCTTAAGTTGGAAAACCTAAATAATTATAACTTCTAGTAAAGAAACAGATCATGAATTTGTTATTTTTTTTTTATTTTGACTTCTGAACTTTGAGCTTAAATGGTGTTTTATTCAGGAAGAACTTAAATAAAAATTATTTAGTCCACATACAAAGTGGCGCCCCCATTATTTTCTTAAGGAAGTCTCCACGGTGATTTAAAACTGTGAATTGTTATATTTAAAAATGATATTTTTTTAGTTCATAATTATTTATTTATTCGTTTTTAATCAAACAAAAGTATACTTTTTCTTTGATTGCGATGAGTTGTTTTAAATGTGTTTATTTTATTTTGTTTTATGTTATATATGTATGCAGACTCTACTTATTTATTAATTTATAGTAAGTAACATATTCAAGTATTTTTTTTATTTTATTTTTGATTATGGGAAATATTTTCATTTTTATTTATTTATACCCATAAAAAATATTTATTTATTTTAACCCCTTTCTCGGAAGGTACCGACAGAATATTAGCGTCACAGATTTTTGTGACACATGCTGAGTCGGAGCCTATTTCGGTTGTGATATGCGCCACTGTGCCTTACACTGTGTGTAAATTTGTTTAATATAACTTGTTTGTAATATTGTAATTTTATATTGTCTTTTTGTATTTATTGTTAAATTAATTTATGTGTGTGTGTATTGCTTACCGAAATAAATATTTTATCTATCTATCTATCTATCTATTTTCTAGTTATCTGTGCCCAGCTGTGGCAAGCACTGTCGGTCCCGGCCGCAGTACAGTGCCGGTCTAGGATGGCGTAACAGTATTATGTAAAAATTAAACCGCCGAAAAAACTGAAAAGCATTAAATAATAGGGAAACATTTTCTATTAGGCCTTAATTTACTCACTTCTTAAAGTAATTTTGGATTACCAAGAAATTTTAAGTCGGTGCCACACCACACAAGCAAATTCATTATCTATGTAAAGCGCGATGAGCAGCGGCATACGTTTTTCGGTTATTTCTTTGAATTTCAGGTAATTTAGTAATAATAATAATAATAACACATCACACTCAGAGCCCCTAACTAGGAAGAACCTGTATCTAGGGTGCCCGAAACACACACAGAGACGAACAGCACACCCAGACCGGAAACAAACATCGATATTCATCATATCAATATTCGCCCCGCCCGGGAATCGAACCCGGGTGCACACGCTTACTCAGTCCACATCACTGCCAACTGAGCCACGGAGCAGTTAGTGATCTTTGTTCGTTGATTCTGTGGCACCGACTCAAAATTTCTTGGTAATCCAAAATTACTTTAAGAAGTGAGTAAATTAAGGCCTAATAGAAAATGTTTCCCTATTATTAAATGCTTTTCAGTTTTTTCGGCGGTTTAATTTTTTTATAAAAAGTTTTTATTTTTTGCTTTTCAGTTTTTTTTGGGCTAATTTTTTTGACCCCAGCTAATCACCCTTCACAAGGTGGTCGCACCCCACAAGGTGGCCACACAACCTGGTGAAGGTTGAGGGACTAACAGGATGAGGTTCGATCACAACCGCTCGGTGAGGCGATTTGTGAGGGAGGCCTATGTCCAGCAGTGGACGTCTTTCGGCTGATTTTATTTCATTTCCAAAGATATTGTAAGTAGGTATCAAAAGTTATAATGTAACACGGAAATGCAACCTGTGAGTGGATAAATCGACCCGCCGACCAAAAAGTCACCCCTATTTTCCCACCCTTAGGGTGGGAATTTTATTTCCAAATTTTTATGGGACCAACTTCAAGGTATACCCTGTCGATTAAAAAAAGAATTATCAAAATCGGTCCACACAGTAAAAAGTTATGCGTGATCATACATAAAAAAAAAAATATATATATACGCGACGAATTGAGAACCTCCTCCTTTTTGTTTTTTCGTCGGTTAAAAAAGTGTTCTATAGTTAAAATAAAAATACTTACACGACATAAGACCCATCTTACTGAGTCCAAAGTCCGTTAGCTTTATGTGGCCCGTAGCAGTGATCAGCAAACTTAAACAAAACAACGTTTAGAAAAGATATGATAATCTCATTTTTTTCTCGCTCAAAACGAATATATCTAAGCAAGGATGTTAGTCATGGGTTTTTTAACATTTCTTTGTTTGCTAAGTTATACTATTGCAGGCGACTATTGTCGTAAGGCAAGCCAAACATTTGTTTGCCTGAGCCAATTGGTGGGCACCCTGAACTACCTCGCCTCTCACAGTATAGGATACTTTACCAAATAAGGTATCAATAGCGATTAGATTAGATGTAGTCTAATTGACTTTCAATAAGTGATATCTTGTATCCTATATTGAATAAAGATTTTTTGTTTTTTTTATTTTATTTTGACTAGTGTGGAGCAAGAAGTCAAAGGTTTTGTCGAACAGACAGCGCTATAGCGTCACACAAGAGCGCTAGCCTGACGCGGCAACTTGTAATGTACTAAGACAGTACTAACTACCACACCTCGGAAACTTTATAGAATAAATCGCGATGCTTCACGCACACTCGTGCATGCGTATCAGGCTTGTGTGAGTGAGAGGAGACGTGCGACGCTGCTTTATTTGTACTGAGCGACACTGAGAGGTAACCGAGCGCGTAGGGAGCCGCACTTGCTGAGGGAGGCAGGGAGTGCCCGTGCTGTACGCAGTACTATTTATTATACTGTGGTATTACCCTACCACCAGAGCGCCTGGCGTCAGAACTTTCTAACGCCTTCTGTTTGAAAAAGCCTTAACTAAATTAATACTCACTTATCAGGTTTAAGATCCCTATGCACGATCCCATAAGAGTGCAGGTACTCCACAGCCAGCACGGCCTCGGCGAAGTAGTGCCTCGCCATGTCCGGAGGCAGCGGCCCCCCCCGCAGCAGCGTGGCGCAGTCGCCGCCCTCCACGAACTCCAGGATGAGGCACAAGTGCCGCCGCGACTCGAACGAGCAGTACATTGTTACCTGGAGGGCAATAGAAGAGACAAGCGTAAAGTTTCAAGTATTCAGTGGTAGGACAGATAAGCCCTGCAGGTCCGGGCGTAAGAATAGGTCTAAGGTATCCCCTGCCGTTATATCGTATGAGGCAACTTAAGGAAGTCATCAAGGGTAAGGACCCTTAATCAGCCCCGAGATTTGAACGGATAGCTTTTGGCACTGTGCCGCCGCAGCTCCAGAGACGAGAAGGGGAGGGAACAACCTTCCCTCCCTGAGCACGAATCTGATAGCAGCTGAGCGTGGTAAGGACTTCATACGCTGACAATCTATGGTTCCCGGGGTCCTTCCTAAAAAGGCCGAGTCGGCCGCCGAAGGGGTTTTAGTGGGTGCGTTCCCTACATACCCCCCTCGCTTCCCCGAGCGAAGGGAAGATAGTTAGGAATTTATCCTTATAAAAAGAGGGGGTTCAAACCGACATACAAAAAACTAACAAAAAAGGCAGAGTAATTGTGAAGAAGACAGGGTCGTCCCGCTGAAACCTGGAAGCGTTCTATCATGACAGAACTCAGGGCGGCAGGGATGACCTGGACCGACGCCAAAGAAAGAGCGCAGGACAGAGAAGTCTGGAGGAAGACTGTTGATGCCCTATGCTCCCCGAGGAGTTAAAGGATTAATCATCATCATCATCAATTGTGAACACTAAGTGATCTAAAAATGAGTACGTTGATTAATGCCTATTCTTAGCCAAAACCATAGATAATAATGATGATAATTAAATAAATAAATTAAAAAAATCATGTCACACAAATATGTTTTTAGTAGGCGAATTGCTAAACTCACCACAAAAGGATTATCAGCAAAGCTCAGAATATCACGCTCCGCGAACGCTTGCTCCACTTGATTCCTCAATATAAGATTGTTCTTGCTGATTTTCTTCATTGCGTACCTGTTCAAAACACCTTATAAATACACAGATCCATACTTTTACATTGTAAATGCGATAGTAATTCTGTCTGTCTGTTTACAATTGAAACTTTTAAATGTACAATAATCAATCAATATATATAAAACTCTTCCGTTACTGACTGACTGACTGACTGACAGACAACGCAGAGCCGAAACTACTAGGCGTAGCGGGCTGAAATTTTGCATGTAGGTTCCTTAGGGAGTGTAGGTGAGCACTAAGAAGGGATTTCCCGAAATTCCCACGGGAACGGGAAAAAACGGGAATTTTGTGTTTATGAGAAATCTGCGAGGGAAAAACCGTGGGGCCGCCTCTAGTATCTGTAATAACTCAAATTTAAAAATTTAAAAACCCCCGACTCAGTCAGACCCCTCATCAACTTAAGTAGAACGAGAGCTAATCATCTTAAAAACATCATGGTTACCTTAACATATACTTTCAATATCATTGAAGTAACACTCTACCAAATTTTTTAATTGATAGGACAAATGGAAGGTGGTTAGATCCTCTCATCATTTATTCAAGAGCTGATCATCTTCAAACCGCTGATCAGATCTTCATCAGACATGGCTAAGAACACTCGGCCTGAAATTATCTATGATACAAAAAAAAACTAAACGAAAATCGGTTCAGCCGCTTGGGCTCTACGATGCCACAGACAGATACACAGACAGACAGACAGACAGATACACACGTTAAAATTATAACACCCCTCTCTGAAGTTTTCGTTCGGGGTTTAATAAACATTGTAGAAGCCAAAATAAATATATTGAGTATTGAGTCTCCCACTCACCTCTGCCTAGTCTGCTTGTGTTTGACGAGGTAAACCGCTCCGTAAGCCCCGTTTGAGATCAGTTTGATGACTTGGTAGTCGTTTTCTGACGGAGGCGCCCCGCCGGAGCATCCGGGCGGAGAACGACGACCTTGAGTTCTGTTGACAGATTATACTGAGTGAAGTGCCTTGCGGATTGATTGATAAACGAGCCTAGTCTTAGGCTGACATTCACAGTCAGTTTTTTGGAGTCGACCAGTCCGAGTTTGCACTCGGACTGGTCGTTTTTGAGTACAGATTCTGCACTCGGACTGGTCGTTTTTGAGTACAGATTCTCTTGGCTCTCGTCTTATATTCTTTTGAACGTATGTTTAAATGCCATGAAGTCAGTACTCAACTGTGTATCAATTTGGGAATATCAGCCTTATTGATAAACTAGCCAAGTGTTAGGATGAGCAACGGCTGGATTGTTATACATTCATTTGAGTTTATGATTGTTCCGTCCGCGCCGCGATCTTCTCGATACTAGAGCCAATTTTGAAAAAATAATTTTTTTTTTATCTTTATTTCGGGCATTGTTTAGATTCTAAAGTCAAAGTCAAAGTCAAATTCTTTATTCAATATAGGATACAAGATATCACTTATTGAAAGTCAATTAGACTACATCTAATCTAATTGCTATTGATACCTTACTTGGTAAAGTATCCTATACTGTGAGAGGCGAGGTAGTTCAGGGTGCCCACCAATTGGCTCAGGTAAACAAATGTTTGCCTTGCCTTACGACAATAGTCGCCTGGAGAGGCCCTAAACTTTAGAACATAAAGTTGAAGTAAGAAAAAAAACACTCTATCGCACACAAAGTAAGATACAAAAGTAAGTATCAGAGTAAAAAAAAACTTGAATTCGCATGCAACGGGCGACCTTATGGCTAAAAACTATTTCTTCCAAACATAGTTTTTTTCGAGATTGGCGTAATTGGTCTAAAATTCAACTAAATAAAACACGGTACAGAAGATATATCAAATTCTACTTACTTAGAAGGCGAAAAGTTTTGGGGCAAAGGCGGCGGCGGAGGGGGCCCGTTCAGCTCAGCCAGCGGGTCCCTTGATAGCCCCAGCTTGTGAATTATATACTGCGGTATTTCTGTTGAAAGACCCTGTGAAAGATAAAATGTAAAATATTAAAAATAGACTCAACGAAAATTATAGAACTGGACTGAATAGAATGCACACATCGGCATTATGGAAAGGGACAATCGGTTGGCTGTACGGCGATTGCCGAACCCACTGCGGCTATTTATCAAGTATAGTTTTAATTTATTATCATCATCATCATTTCAGCCGTAGGACGTCCACTGCTGGACATAGGCCTCCCTCAAGGCTCTCCATCTGTACCGATCGCAGGTGGCCTGCATCCAGCGTGGACCCGCAGCCTTGCGCAGATCATCCGTCCATCTGGTCGGTGGACGTCCTACGCTGCGCTTGCCGATCCGTGGTCTCCACTCGAGAACTTTTCGGCCCCAGCGGCCATCTGTTCTGCGGGCTATATGACCTGCCCATTGCCACTTCAACGAGCTTATCCGCTTGGCTATGTCGGTGACCCTGGTTTCTCTGCGTATGTCCTCATTTCTGATTCGATCCCGCAGAGAAATCCCGAGCATAGCCCGCTCCATGGCTCGTTGAGCTACTCGGAGCCTGTTCATAAGCCCTATAGTGAAGCACCACGTTTCAGAACCGTATGTCATCACTGGCAGCACACATTGGTTAAATACCTTCGTCTTCAGGCACTGAGGAATATTGGACGAGAAGACGTTGCGTAGTTTCCCGAACGCCGCCCATCCGAGCTGGATTCGGCGATTGACCTCCTTCTCGAAGTTGGACCTACCTAACTGGATGGTTTGTCCTAGGTATACGTACTCGTCGACAACTTCGAGAACCGAGTTCCCAACCATAACTGGGGTAGGCAGAACATGGACATTAGACATGACCTTCGTCTTGTCCATGTTCATTTTAAGGCCCACCTGTTGGGAGACTCGGTTGAGGCCTTCGAGCATCGTGCTGAGTTCCTCCATCGACCTTGCCATGACTACGATGTCGTCAGCAAACCGAAGGTGAGTGATGTATTCGCCGTTAATATTGATGCCCTGCCCTTTCCATTCTAGAAGTTTGAAGGCGTCTTCTAAAGTGGCGGTGAACAGTTTCGGAGATATAACATCTCCCTGTCTCACGCCTCTGTTCAAGGGAATAGCCTTCGAATTCTGTTCCTGTACTCGGACAGACATGGTGGCGTTGCTATACAAACACTTCAGCACTTCGATGTACCGATAGTCAATCCGGCATCGTTGGAGGGACTCTAGCACCGCCCATGTTTCGACCGAATCAAAGGCCTTCTCATAGTCCACAAACGCTAGACATAGCGGCAAGTTATACTCTTCGGTCTTCTGTATAACTTGCCGCAGCGTATGTATGTGGTCTATGGTACTAAAGCCTTTTCGGAAGCCGGCTTGTTCGGGAGGCTGGAAGTCATCAAACCTTCGTTCGAGACGATTGGCGATGATCCTGGAAAACAGCTTATAAACATGGCTCAAAAGCGAGATGGGCCTATAATTCTTCAAAAGGGTTTTATCGCCCTTCTTGAAGAAAAGCACCACCTCACTTCTGTTCCATGCTTCAGGCGTGGTCCCTTCGAGTAGGACAGAATTAAAGAGCCTCTGAAGGACTTTGAGTACCGGTGTTCCACCCGCTTTCAGAAGCTCTGACGTGATTCCATCCTCACCCGGTGCCTTGTTGTTTTTAAGCAGTTTCAGGGCCATCCTTATCTCGTACAGGCTGATGTCCGGGATATCTTCGGTATAGTGTCGGGTTAGTTTGGCTCTAGGGTCGTTAGCCGCACTAGTAACAGGCTTAGTGACCGAATCGTATAGCTGTCCGTAGAACTTCTCGATTTCCCTCAAAATTTCCGCTTTCGTCGACGCTATACTGCCGTCATCCCTCTTCAGCTTGGTCATTTGGCTTTGCCCAACAGACATATCTCTTGCGAACACTTTGGAGCCTTTATTTCGCTCTATCGTATCCTTAATACGCGCAGTATTAAAGACACGGATATCGTGTCGCAAGGCCTTCGAGATCTGCCTATTGAGCCGCCTATATGACGCAGCATCATCGGGAGACTGCAGTCTAAGCAAGCGTCGTTCAGCCATAAGTTTGAGGGTGTCTTCAGAGAGTTTCTGAGTTCTAGCGGTACGGCGAGTCCTAAAGAATTTAGATCCGACCGTATGGACAGTTTTTACGAACCTGTTATTGATCTCGTCCACTGATGTGTCGTCTAGACAATCAAAGCGATTAGAGAGCTCGAGTTGAAAGCTCTCGGGGTTTTCGATCTGAGCGAGGGTAGGACGGAGCGTAGACTTCATCAGGCGGTACCGTTCAAGTTTAACGTTCACATTCAATGTGCCTCTTACTATTCGGTGATCACTGCCGGTTTTTACCCTATGAATCACGGAGACATCATTGAATATCCGTTTCTTGTCGGTCAAGATGAAGTCTATCTCGTTCCTAGAACCACCAGGGCTCATCCAGGTCCATTTCCTATGAGGTGGCTTCTGGAAGAAAGAATTCATCATGAAGAGTCCTTCTTTCTCCATGAAATCGGCCAGCCTCTGACCTCTAGGGTTCCGTTGCCCATAACCGAAGTTCCCCACTCTCAACTCATGCTCGCTTCTCTTGCCTAGTTTCGCATTGAAGTCCCCCATAACAACATTGAAGTGAGTTTTATGCGTATGTATGGCCCGACTAATGTCCTCATACATAGACTCTACTTCGTCATCTGAGTGTGTCGAGGTCGGTGCATAGACCTGAACGACCTTCAGCAAATATCTTTTAGATATTCTGAGTGTTAGGTATGCGACCCTGCTCGACACACTGTCGATGGTAATAATGTTGCTAACGAGGGACTTGTGGACGAGAAACCCGACACCACCTTGGGACAGTTGGTCGCCCTCCCGGTGGAAGAGCAGGTTACCCGATTTCAGGGTTATCGTGTCCTGTCCCTGTCTACGGACTTCTGATAGCCCTAGAATATCCCACCGTAACCTGCTCATTTCCTCTTCCAGCGCAACAATCATATCGTCAGTCCTCAAAGTGCGGACGTTGTGTGTTGCCAGGGCCAGTTGTCGTTTAAAGGGGTGGTAGCCGACCGTCCGGGGATTCTTAGCACCCCTTGCCCCGCCGTTACCGTGACCGCTACCGAGGTCAGGAATAGCGGGGCTGCCGGGGACTAGGGGCCTGGGCACATGTTGACTATTCATGAGGGGGGGGGTTGCCATACTCGCCACGCTTGGCAGGCGGGTTGGCGAGCGCAGTATGGTGTTGTATAAACCAGAAGACGCTGCTGCCCGTCTTCTGGTGCTATCCCTCAGCCGGGTCCTACGGCTCCCACGGGAGGAGAGGGGAGGGCGACATTCTAACGCCGGCGCCCGCGGTAATTTATTATGAACCAAAGTAAATACTGACTTTATTATTCAAAGTCAGTCAATGTCATTTCAAAACTTTTGCACGTCCAACATAGGTTTTTGTGCGACGTAACGAAATCTAAAATATTGCATTCTTTCAGCCCCATACTCTTTACATTATAATTTCAAACAATTGTTGGCAATATTTTTTAAAGAACGAAAGAAGTGGCGATATATTTTACTTTTGTATATTTATTTTATGTTTTGTTTACTTTTATTAAATGGCGATAGCCAAGGCGATAAAACACAACTATCGTAGGGAGCGGAGCGAGTACTGTCAGCGAGCGAGCGACAGAGAGAGATATATGTAGTTTTCGGTCTCTTTCACGCTGTAACGCTTTTGTGTCTCACTTCAGCCGTAACGTAGCATTTTTTCTTTGCTAGGTCCCCACCGCAACCCGAGATAAGGAACTTCGTTCCAAAAGGCGTTAAAACACAAATACAAACTCTCACCTGTAAATTCCTCGCATGTCCCTCAGCGGCCTCGAGCAGCCTGTAGAACCGTTCGGGATCGAACTCGAGACATTCCAACAACCGTGCCGGCCGCGCCATGGCCAGCGTCAGCCGCGTTACTAGCGGCGCCACGGAAACACCCGCTTGCTCTGATTTCTCACGAGTCTGTGTTTGGTAGGACAAAGATAGTTTTTTGTAATTACATTTATTTATTTACGAGCTGTCGTTCGTTACGCCATAGAATATAAGATATGTACTACTAAAGACTTGGCTCTATAGACTTTGTTCTTTTGACTGCCCAGAATAGGCGAATAAAAAACAAACAATCACAACAAACCACCTGTCAAAATATGTAAACAACGAAAAAAAATTGCACCTTGGGTTACATTATTCGTGTTAAAGTAAGGAACCCTATTTTTTTTTGAAAATCTAATATAGACTATGTCACTCGGGGATGGTGTAGCTTCCTACCAGTGAAATAATTTTTCAAATCGTTTCAGAATTTCCGGAGCCTATTCGATGCAAACAAACAAACAAACCTTTCCTCCTTATTATTGATATAGATATAGATAGATTGTCATGATTGGCTCTTTCCCTATTATTGACTTAGGTCCAAATGGAATGGAATATAAGGATTCCTGGCATTTCTTTTAGCATGAAAACACCATTTATAAATATATTTTTTGCTTTTCATAGCCGTATAATGCTCACTCATGTTATAAAATCTTTAAGTTCAGCCTTTAAATGGACTCTTTCTTATATTAGGTGAGTGAGAGCCAAGGCCAAGAATGGGACGGGTTACCCTACGTAATATTATAAATGTAAAATTAACTCTCTGGTCGTTAAGTTATTAGTAACGTTACACGAAAAAACAGCGAAACCGATTGGGAGGTACCTAGGTAAGTAGCTTAGAACAACGAGATCGACGTAGGGTACTTTTTATCGCAAAAATACCAACGGGAACATAAAATAGGGATACCATGGTCATACCTCAGCCAATAAACGCTCCAGACTGTCGGCCATGTCGTAGAAGTAGGAGCTGGTGACCTGCTGCGCCGCCGACTTGTGCAGGCAGTCGCGCGCCATCTCCAACACCTGCACATCATTTTATTATTAATTTGTATGCTGCACAGAATATGCTAGTACTGGCACAGAATATCTCCAAAGCCGCAATGCATATTCATGCGATAATGACCCGTGCTACTTTGCGAGAGCGCCTGTTTTAAGAACACTAACGGCATCGAGCAATTGTTAGGGATGCGAGAACTCGGCGCAAAAATGATGAGACGCGTGCAGCGCGCGAGCGACGGCGCGGTCCGCGGCTGATGGTCCCGCCGCACGTACTTGCAGGTTTATGCCTAAAGTGTGGAGTGAGCCAGGCCTGGTACTGGTATATTATATGACTTTGCTAAGGCGGGGAAACTCCTAACGAGTACGGTTATGTGGGTTCGCACCCACTACAACCCGCCGGTGTCCACCTCGGCTGATAGCAAGGGGGTCGCGGGAGATCTTTCGATCGTTATGTTCAACTCCGCAACCCCATCCAGCATTGGCTCTCCGGCCTCTTCTCGGGGGGACATAGTGATCGTCCCCCCGGAGCGTGGGTCTCTTTCCCAACGCTCGACGACGGAAGCGAGACACCGCGTTCCGCAGTCCTTCTCGGGGTCGTTATATGACTACACGAGGCCCCAACGAACCCGGGGCCCCCCTTAGTCGCCTCTTCCGACAGGCAGGGGATACCTCAGTCCTATTCTTCGGCCCGGTACTGCACGGTGTAAGCTACACTACATCATCATCATCATTTCAGCCGTAGGACGTCCACTGCTGAACATAGGCCTCCCTCAAGGCTCTCCATCTGTACCGATCGCAGGTGGCCTGCATCCAGCGTGGACCCGCAGCCTTGCGCACACTCACCTGTCTCTGAACAAATCTCTCTATCGGCGGCCGATCCTGCCTCTTGTCTAGCTCAGTTAGCTCGTCGATGAGCGCTTGTAATCTGGAACAATTAATAAATATATATAAAACTCTTCCGTTACTGACTGACTGACTGACTGACTGACTGACTGACTGACTGACTGACAGACAACGCAGAGCCGAAACTACTGGGAGTAGAAAGCTGAAAAATGGCACGTGGGTTCCTTGGGGAGTGTAGGTGAGCACTAAGAAGGGATTTCCCGAAATTCCCACTGGAACGGGAAAAAACGGGAGTTTTGTGTTTATAAGAAATCTGCGCGGGATACACCGCGGGGCAGCCTCTAGTTAATAAATAAAATAAATAAATAACACATCACACTCAGAGCCCCTAAATAGGAAGAACCTGTATCTAGGGCGCCCGAAACACACACAGAGACGAACATCACACCCAGACCGGAAACAAACATCGATAATCATCATATCAATATTCGCCCCGCCCAGGAATCGAACCCGGGTGCTCACGCTTAGTCAGTCCACATCACTGCCAACTGAGCCACGGAGCAGTCAATTATTTTTCTATTAGATGAATGGTAGCTACTGAGTTGCACATTAACAAAAAAAAAACAGTATAACTGCAACAAGTTGTCATTGCCTGCGACGTAAAGCATACTGCTTGATTAGTTTAAGGTTAGTTTTAAATATTCTTTAACTGTTCTCGCCCAGCGATCTGTTCCATTTAAAAGACAATATTTTTTAATATTATAAATATTACTAGAGGCTGCCCCGCGGTTTTTCCCGCGCAGATTTCTCATAAACACAAAAATCCCGTTTTTTCCCGTTCCCGTGGGAGTTTCGGGAAATCCCATCTTAGTACTCACCTACACTCCCCAAGGAACCTACATGCCAAATTTCAGCTTTCAACGCCCAGTAGTTTCGGCTCTGCGTTTCCGTCAGTCAGTCAGTAACGGAAGAGTTTTATATATATTGATTTACTACAATCTCAAGTGGCATTAGGTAGGGCACATAGTTCGAAGAACAGATGGTAGCTGGGACGAAAAGAACCCCGCAAGATGGTTAGAAAACTTTGTAAATGCTAAGGAAATGCACTGAGCAAAGATCGCTCAAGACCGGTCGGTATGGCGCACTGTGGGGACACCTCGGACATTTCATAGAAATAATCGCGTTGCTTCGCGCACAGCCTCAACTCGTGTTCGTGCACGCGTATTGTGCTTGTGTGAGTGAGATGAGACGTGCGACGCTGCTTTATTTGTACTGAGCGACACTGAGGGGTAACCGAGCGCGGGCCGCACTTGCTGACAGGGAGTGCCCGTACTGTATTTCAAATTCAAAAAAATCAAAATTATTTATTTAAAATGTGTATAGACAAAATTAACAAATTTCTGCAAAACCCAATTTGGGTTTGTCTGTGGAAAATAAAAGCCTAAACTTAAATCGATTACAAAAAATTTATCAGTTTTAAATATCTAACATTAGTTTTAACAAACGTTAAATTGTTTTGAAGTTAACATACTTAGATCTTCATAATCTAGATATAACAAACATTAAGTAGAACTGTAGTTAGCCAAATATAGTTTTATAGAGTTTAGCAAATACAGATTTTTATACAATCATTTCTAATAGAAGAGGAAATCTCGTTAAATATAATAGGAATTTGTGTTAACAACGTTCTGCCACCAGAATAATTGTTTACCCTGACAGTTTTACTATACTGTGCTGTGTGGGGAGGCCTATGTCCAGCAGTGAACGTCTATGATATACCAACTTGTCATTCATAGCCCTCTGCGCCTGCGGGAAGCGAGCAGCAAACAATGAGG
Organism: Euspilapteryx auroguttella; assembly: GCA_951802225.1. Classification (NCBI taxonomy): domain Eukaryota; kingdom Metazoa; phylum Arthropoda; class Insecta; order Lepidoptera; family Gracillariidae; genus Euspilapteryx; species Euspilapteryx auroguttella. The sequence continues at coordinate 1,349,737 of OX637665.1, forward strand.
ACATGGCGCTGACGGCGTCCTCGCGCCCGCCCTCGCCGCCGCTCGACGCGCCGCCTGGCGATCGGGACGGGGAACTGCACGGGAAATAAAACAATCTATTATATCGTTTGTGTCGCTTCAACTCGAGACCTGCTGGGCTGATTGGGTGATTTAAGTTTTGAAATGTTTGTCGCAGTCCTGGGAAGGTGTGAAGAATATGGAAACACAGTTTTATTTTCCTATAGAAAAACAGTTTTATTTTTATTCACTCATTATGGGGATCACTCATTATGGGCATTCAAAGGAGCATAGTCCACAAAGCCAAGGAATCAGTAACATATTTCTTAGTTAAAACTTGTACTCGTAAGGCGATTCGAAGTTCGCCGGGACAGCTAGTAACATAATGAAAAGGGCTAATAACCTTAAACTTCTGCTGCGCGGGCGCCGGCGCGCGTGCGGCGAGGGCGCCCGCACCGTGCAACTGTCCGACAGCGAAGCATTCATACTGTTTTGGGAGCCGCTGAAACAACAAATATAACATTTAAATAATTAAATTAAATAAAAATTAATTAAAAAAATATATCACCGAAAATAATTAATTAGAAAAAAAAATCATTGAGAAATCGTCAGCACACCTAATGAACCACAAACTCGTGGATCACCCGCGCGGGTAGTTCGACCCCGAAACACCCGAACATCCCTCTGCCCCCACTCACCTCTTGCCGCGTTGCGCAGGCGATCCACGGCTTATATCGGCTCTACCACAATAAGAGTTAAACCGGGTCTAAATCAATAGGCTAGGTTTAAATCACTAGTTCGTCATACGAATTGGCGATTTTAGACCGGTCTAACTTTTTTGTGGTAAGAGGGATAAGGTTCATTTTTTATACACATTTTAACATAATAACATAAAACATAAGATTACTTATAATAAATATTCGCAGTCCCGAATTTTATCACCGGGACGCTCCCGAGACGAGCATTGTGATGTGACTGGCGACAATGTATATAACTAAGGCCTCTAACTCTCCAGGATTCCATAGCAACGTCGCTGGCTACGGTACCAAAACAATTTGTATTAAAATTTACGCAAGTTAACTCACTTGACGACGGTTTGACGCCAATTTAGAAATTTGTATTCGATAAGTAGCCAGCGAGAAGTCGCCAAGGCATCCCGGTGAGTTATTCATAACAAGTCGACCCGGCGAACTTCGTACCGCTTAACCTATTAGTATTTTATGCATGTATTATACTTATAAACCTTCCTCTTGAAGCACTCTATCTATAAAAAAAAACCGCATCAAAATCCATTGCGTACTTTTAAAGATTTAAGCATACATAGGGACAGACGCGGGAAGCGACTTAAATTTATACTATGTATTGATATTGATATTGAAGATACAGTACATTTTAAGTAGCTTTACTGGAGGTCTACTTCTCTGGTTTGTTGTATGGTAAATACGTGACATCCAGTCTAAATTGACATATGTCAAATAACTAAAATGCTCTTTAACTTTTTATGAATAACAGGGAGTGTCGCCAGTCGCCATAGATATATGGTATTAGATAGAGGGTCCATACAAAATGAAAGCTAAAAAATTGTCCGCTGACAACATTGTTTACGCGTACAGTTTTAAGCTTTGATTTTGTATGGGACCCCCTATCTAAATAGTACCATATGTGGCACAGACAGCGCAAACTAGTAATAACCGATGACTTAACTATGATTTAACTAATCTATGGCATTTAGCAGCGAACCGAATATTTGTATTTTATAATCTGTGCAACATGGAAAATTTTACCGCCTTTTAACTCCGCAATAAAATAGATCCACGGAAGCACGGCTTTTCCTTCTTCTTCTTCGATTCCAGCAAGAAACCATATGTATATCGATGCCTATATAGTGATCTAACGCGACGCTATAGCGCTGTCTGTTTGACGGACGCTTAACTCACTTGAGAGAGATCCTCGCCTGGCGGCAGTGCGCGCACGGGGGGCGTTGCGGTTCGCAAACCGCCGCTTGCACCGCCAGGAGACGCTCCTGAGACGAGCATTGTGACTGCGGACAAATTATAGGTATGTTATTAGGTGGAACCAAAAAATAATAATCTAATATCTATCTTCTTGTACTATCTACTATATTAAATTATATATAAAAATGAATCGTGGTTCGTTAGTCTCACTAAATCTCGAGAACGGCCGGGCCGATTTAGCTGATTTTGGTTTTGAATATTTTATAGTAGTCCAGGGAAGGTTTAAAAAGTGGGAAAATATGGAGGCAGTCAATAAAAGTAACAATTTAATTTTCCAATACAAATTGTAATGCTAGTATTTTATAATCATGTCTCTGTTACTTTTTACTGGCATTTGAACAAGTGGTCGTAATTAAAACATCGTTAGCGCTTTACCGATACCGACCGATGAGGTCATACATAGGAAGCAATATCGATAATGATCACATACACAGTCATAATGAAGGTACGTTTTCAAACACTTACTAGAGGTATCAATATTTGTTTTTTTTTCTCATATAACGTTAAAGAAAAAAAGAAAGAAAGAAATTATTTATTTACAGAACAAGCTGTGACACGCAAACATCAATAAAAAACAAATTTAAATACGAAATAAAATAAACACAAATTAGTAATAATAACTAAATTAAAAACATAACAAAATAAATAAAAGAAAACAAGTTGTATGCGTGTTGCAGCCGCCGTAAAATGGCACTGACTCAGCATGCGCTGAAGGTTTTCACCGACAGCGCTGATTTTCAGTCAATGCCAGCAGTGACCCACAAGCGTTCCATCACCAGTGCTACTGCATCGTTACTAGTCGACCCGGCGAACTTCGTACCGCCTTACCTATTACTATGTTTTGCATGTATTATAAACATAAACCTTCCTCTAGTATCACTCTACCTATTAAAAAAAACCGCATCAAAATCCGTTGCATAGATTAATTTAGCATTTTGAAAAAAACGTAACTAGCCCAATAAAATAAGCCAATGGCAGTAAAGTAAAAAAAAAGTAAAGTAAAAAATGATTTATTCAATACAGGATACAAGATATCGCTTATTGAAAGTCAATTAGACTAATCTAATTAATATTGATAGCAATAGATGACGCGGTGGGCGGGGCACCAATTACGGACATCATTTCTGCGTTAGTTCCTAGTACTATGTATTGATATATTATGTGAAATCTGGTCCACCTGCATCCGAAATGGTACCTGTAGGCGACGCGCTCGTTAACCTTTTTGGAAAAAAATACGATTTCAGAGACAGCTGTCGACCACTGTCTTATACTTCATTTTATTGTTTTCTTTTGATATGACTTTTACTCTGTTTTGTATATTCTTGTAAGTTGGTTGGAATATTATTAAGAAAGTTAAAATAAAACAAGTCCAGCGCAGCAGAGTGTTTCAATCATCATCCCGTGGGCTACATTGTGGTCCTTCGAGCCGGATCACGAAATGTTTCGTACACCATCACAGAAGGAGATGGACTCGTGGGTCACGAAACGGAGCCAAAGACTAGCCACTGACGAAAAGAACAGTGATGATGGTGACAAAAAGCCGCCACCCTTTGACGAGACCATGGTTTTGAAGTCGGAGCACCAAGAGGAAGTCAGACGCTCTCCTACACCAGCCCCTGCTTCAAGAGCAAGTAAGTCAAAAACCACGTCTGTGGTCATGGCAAAACGACGGCAACTAGAGCTCGAAGCTGCGCAACAGAAGGCAAAAATCCAACTAGAGCTCATAGATAAAAGCTTAGAAGCTAACTTAGCGAAGTTAGATCAATACAGTCCACGAACATCGGAGATTGAAAGCCAGGCAAGTACTAGTAGAAACGTAGAAAAGTGGCTTGAAGGCAACGAGAAGGCGGCGAACAGGGAAACGGTAGTTGATCATATGGATGAGCTACACAAGCCAGCAGTTCAGGCTGGCAGCGATTATGGTCCCATCACCAAGCTTCTTCGTCGAATGGGCACACCGAGAGACTTGCCTACTTTCTCCGGAGACATGTTGGAGTGGCTCCAATTCAGACAAGCATACATTGAGTCTACAAAGATGTGTGAATTTAGTCCACAAGAAAATTTGTGGCGACTACAAAAATGCCTTAGGGGTCCAGCTAAGGAAGCAGTAGGAGCGCTCCTTATAACGGCGACTTCTCCTGACATTATAATGTCAACTTTAGAGCTGCGTTTTGGCAACCCAGAAAGCATTATAAACAGAATAGTGCAGGAAATAAAAAAGCTGCACCCTATGTCTAGTGATTATACTAAAGAAATAGTTTTATTTTCTATTAAAGTTCAAAACTTCATCGCCGCTGTTCAGGCTCTTGGAAAGACTGAGTACCTGCAAGGAACAGTAATTGCAGCGATTATCCTGGGAAAGCTTCCAACGATTTTAGTGTCCAAATGGTCGGACTACAGCTTTGACAAGCTAACGAGTGAACACGGCAAAACCAGTCTACAAGTAATGGCTGATTTTCTTCAAGATGAGGCAACTAAGATAAGTGTCACGGCAAGTAGTTTGATGAGCGATACCCGCGGCCAGCAGAGGACGAACTCGCAGAGCGTACTTCTCAACAAGGATGAGCCAAAGAACAAAAAGACGTCATGCTCCTTTTGCCATGCAAAAACAGAACACTCTCTAGCAGAGTGCAAGCCATTCAAGAAGGCCCTACGGAAGGATCGGTGGAGACACGTCAAGCGCCAAGGAATCTGTTTCAAGTGTCTGGAAAAACGACATCCCCGAGACACCTGCCCAGCTGCTGCGTGCGACCAAGACGGCTGCGGAGAGGCGCATCATAGGTTGTTGCACTACTCTGTCGGCAAAAGTGTAAACATCCAAGAGGTAACATCTGAGCCTGAGCCTGACACGTCGGCTAAAGAAACGGTAACAAATGTTAACTTATCTACTTGTAAGGTGCTTCTTAAGACAGTTCCAGTGAAGGTGCATGGACCACTGGGCGTAGTGAGCGCGGTGGCGCTCCTCGACGACGGCTCCACGGTGTCGCTGATGAGCAGCGCGCTGGCCGCGCGCGCCGGCCTGCAGGGCCGACTGGAGACCATGCGCATCAACGGCGCGTGGGACAATCAAGCTTTAGTTTGTAACTCTGTAGTATTGTCTTGTAATTTATCAGGCGCAGACGATGTATTGCATAAAATTAATATACGAAGCATTGAAAATTTAAACTTGCCTATTCAGGATAGTACTGATTTAAATTGTTCTTTATTAAAAAAGATACCAGTCTCACGTTCTAACAAAAAACCAGAATTGTTAATTGGTCAGGACAATTTTCATTTGATTTTACCAATAAAAGTTTGCGTGGGGAATAATAACGAGCCGTCCGCCACTCTTACCCCCCTAGGATGGTGTCTGCACGGGCGACTGCGGGCCGCGCGCGGCGCGCACCCTCAGAGCTCCCTGTTAGTCTGTCCGGACGACTCACGCTTGCCTGCCGACGAATCGGAGCGAGCACTGCGTGACCTGCACGAGGAAATGAGGCGGAGCTTCTCCTTTGACGCAATGGGGGTATCTGGTAAGGTTCGAGAGAACGCGGAGCATGTCCGAGCGGTGCAGCAGCTTGAAGATACTGCTGCTCTCATAGAAGGTAGGTGGCATGTAGGGTTACCCTGGAAGGATGTCAACTGCAAATTACCAGATAGCTTCAACGCGGCAGCAAGACGCCTTAAGGGTGTCGAGAAGAAAATGGCAGACCCTGGCTACGCTCACAGGTATTCCGATAGAATTGACCATTTGCTTAAAAACGACTTTGCTGAGGCCACTGTAAACACTGAAGAAACGCAGAAAACTTGGTACTTACCTCATTTCGGAGTAGACAACCCCAACAAAGACAAAATGCGGTTAGTGTTCGACGCCGCAGCAAAATGTAATGGTTTTTCCTTAAATGACTATCTTCTTACGGGGCCTGATCTACTTCCATCTCTGTTCGGCATTATGGTTCGTTTTAGGGAGAACAGGGTGGGGGTGATGGGCGACATTCAAGATTTCTTTTTGAGGGTTAAGATCATAAAACGTGATCAACAGGCGTTAAGATTTCTATGGAGGGACAATCCTGCGGAATCTATTAAAGTTTATAATATGACGTCATTGATTTTCGGCGCCAACTGTTCACCTTTCGTAGCGCAGTTCATAAAAAATAAGAACGCAAAAAGGTACGAGACGACGAAGCCTGCTGCAGTCGCTGCTGTCTGCAACCAACACTACATGGATGACTACGTAGACAGTTTCCCAGACGAAGCTTCCGCGATCGAGATGGTTCAGGATGTCAGTCGCATCCACAAGGAGGGAGGTTTCCTGATACGAAACTGGGCTAGCAATAGTCCCGCGGTGCTGGATTGTGTTCCAGAAGAGACTTTAGGTAAAGCTGCCGTAAAGTTTAAAGCTGAGCAGCAGTTTGGAAGCGAACGCACGCTAGGCCTCATATGGTACCAAGACACGGACGAGCTGGGATTTGATGTATCTTTGAAGCGAATCCCACAGAAAATATTAAACGGAGAGGTAATGCCTACAAAACGTATTTTGTTAGGAGTTGTAATGTCAATTTTTGATGTTTTTGGCTACCTGTCGCCCTTTAGCATCCAAGGTAAAATTATGATACAGGATACCTGGAAAGCAAACATTGGCTGGGACGACGTGGTTGGAGAAGATGTTGCTGAGAAATGGCGTCAGTGGATAAAGCTTCTCGGAAGTCTAGGGAAAATTCGCTTACCTCGTTGGTATCAATCTGCAGGGCCGCCGCCGCCTCCGCACACGCCGTTGTTGTCGCCTACGCACACGCCGTTGTTGCCGCCACTTGAGATCTGCGAAGGGAATGCAGTGTCGCACCCGCGTCGCGTGGAGGAGTCTTTAAGAAGACAGCCACCGTCGTCGGTAACTACACCAATCACTCGCACGTCACATGGAACAGTCTATAGAAATTTAGAACTGCACGTTTTCAGCGATGCAAGCACCAAGGCAATGTGTACAGTAGCGTATTGGCGATGGATCGACGATAGGGGAGATCCACGCTTGAGTTTTGCAGCAAGCAAATGCAGAGTAGCACCATTGAACCATGCGACGGTGCCACGGCTTGAATTGCAAGCTGCCTTACTCGCAGCTAGATTAGGAGACACCTTATGTAAGGAGCAGACGATGAAACCTCAACGACGCCTTTTCTGGAGCGACTCGACAACGGTGTTACATTGGATTCGTAACAATACGCGAAGCTATAAAGCTTTCGTAAGAAACCGTCTAGGAGAAATAGACGAGCTAACAGAAATTAATGAGTGGCGCTATATTCCGACAAAGTTGAACATAGCCGATATCGGGACAAGGGAAACCCATGACTCTGAGTTGTTTCAAAATGAGTGGTTTCATGGTCCGTCGTTCTTATATCATGCAATGACATATTGGCCGAAAGATGTGATTCAGAACGAGGATATTGACGTGAGCGAGTACGTTAGCCTAATTGATCAGACCAGTACGGTCTCCAAGCTCCCCGTACCCGAACCGGAGCGATTCTCGTCCTGGATTCGGTTATTAAGGGCCACATCAGCAGTTTTTAAATTTATATATAAGTGCCAAAAAATGCAGGCTTCTGAGCATGAGAGAAAGGAGAAAGCTGAATTCATTCTCTTTAAGTACTCGCAATCTCTAAGTTTTGCCCAAGAAATTGCCGCAATTCACTCGGGAAAGTCTCTTAGCAACGGCAGCAAACTGAAAAGCTTGTGCCCATACTTCGACCAACACGGAGTTCTTCGCGCGTGTGGCCGCATTGATGCTACAAAAGATGTCGCTACTGAAACAAAGAGACCCGTGATTTTAGACGGGAGTAATCACGTAGTCAAGCTGATAGTCCGCTATTACCATGAAAAAGCTGCCCATGGCAATCAAGAAACCGTGGTTAATTTATTAAAACAGCGATACTGGATCTTTAGAGTGCGTCCCACTGTGAAGACTGTCGTGAATCAATGCATGTTATGTAGGATCAAGCGAGCTGTGCCTGAGATGCCAAGAATGAGTGACCTGCCCGAAGGAAGAGTAGCACATCACCAACGCCCTTTCTCCTACTGCGGCATAGATCTATTCGGACCGATAGAAGTCACTGTGGCCAGGCATCGCGAAAAGCGGTATGGAGTGCTGTTTACATGCCTGACAGTGCGAGCAGTGCACATAGAAATAGTGCCTTCTCTAACCACAGATTCACTTATTATGGCCTTACGGAGAATGGCCGCTCGGCGGGGTTGGCCCGCGCATATTCTGTCAGACAACGGAACAAACTTGCGAGGAGCTGATATTGAGTTGCGAGAATCTATTAAGGCAATAGATACGGAAACACTTGCTATTTTGGCAAGTAACGAAGGAGTTGACTGGAAATTTACGGCCCCTGCTAGTCCTCACTGGGGTGGGGCTTGGGAAAGACTAATAAGGAGTGTAAAGACATCCCTTAAGGTAATATTAAAAGAGCGAGCACCAAGGAGCGAAGTTTTACAAACTTTGCTAATGGAAGTTGAGGGTATTTTAAACAGTCGCCCGCTGACTCATGTCGGAGTTGAGTTTGGGAGCACCGAGTGCCTGACACCTAACCATTTCCTTTTAGGTACAGCCGGTCTCCTCCCAACGCATGGTAAGTTTAATGACTCGGATTTAGTTCTTAGGAAGATGTGGCGCCAGTCGCAGGCTCTTGCTGACATGTTTTGGAGACGTTGGGTGAAAGAAGTTCTTCCGGACCTAATTCCGCGGCAAAAATGGACAAAGGAGTCCGTCCCCATAAAGGTAGGTGATCTTGTTTTTATTGTAGATCCCAACTCGCCACGCAACGCATGGCCAAAAGGAATCGTGTCTCAAGTCCTGCCTGGCAAGGACAGCCGAGTCAGGCTAGTGGAGGTGAGAACACAGACAGGGACTCTGAGGCGATCGTCAGCGCGTGTCGCACGTATCCCGGTGCAGGTGAGTGCTGCGCACTAGGGTGGGGGATGTAGGCGACGCGCTCGTTAACCTTTTTGGAAAAAAATACGATTTCAGAGACAGCTGTCGACCACTGTCTTATACTTCATTTTATTGTTTTCTTTTGATATGACTTTTACTCTGTTTTGTATATTCTTGTAAGTTGGTTGGAATATTATTAAGAAAGTTAAAATAAAACAAGTCCAGCGCAGCAGAGTGTTTCAATCATCATCCCGTGGGCTACAGTACCTTTATCTTGTAACAGACAACTGGTCATAATAAGATGCATTTTTACACAAATTATACCGCCAACGTTGAAAAAATAAATCTCTTCTAACCTAAACCATGGCAAATATGAAATATGCGATTCTGAATGACACTTTAATAATCTTGCTGTGTAAGTGTCCGAGTTGAGTGCATTATATTTATCATATTTATTGCGATAACACTACTATTTATAAACAGCAAGCAACAACTCAATAAGATAAAAAAAAAAAGTGATAAACAAACAAAACACAACACAACAGCGTTTTGTAATGTTTTTGTATCTTATAAAACACAATTTTCTCGCAAAAACTGCTGATCAGAATATAATGAAACATTACAGTATGATTGCTAAAAACATAGGCTATATAAAATAATTTATTAATTTTATTGCATTTATTCAAAACAAAACATAATTAAAGATTTATTATTAGTTCATTGGTTGCAAAAGGCGGCCTTATCGCGATGTAATAAGTCTCTCAAAGAAAAAGTGTTCTCATTGTTAAAACTTTACACTTTCAAAAACCCACAAAAGACCAAAAAAATATTATATTATAACTAAAACATTAATTACCAAGTATGAAAGCAGCAAAAAAACTCGTGTAGAAAAAGAGTTAATTAAAAGTTACACTGGAAAAGTTTTAATGAGCGACTTTCAACTTTGTACCTAAGACTTTAGAGATTGTTTTAAAAATGCTTAACACGTTTTTTTGCTATATAACAATTTGATAAGGAGGATTTCTCACGGGTTTTAAAGAGCAAGTTTGAGTTACCTACATCCGTATGATGCAAATTTTATCAATGAATGAACTCTTTTTTTTTTTTATTAATAAAAATAAGAAACTTAATACATCCAGTAGAACGAATACAAATAAAGATCATGTTATAATAATAAAATTTCATAATGTTGATTTGTATATGTTATAAAATTTATAGAGAACCTACAATTTTTTTTGGTTTATATACCAAAACTAATCGACCCGGCTAACTTCGTACCGCCTAACCTATTTCTATGTGGTGCATGTATTATAGATATAAACCTTCCTCTTGAATCAATCTATCTATTAAAAAAACCGCATCAAAATCCGATGCATAGTTTTAAAGATTCAAGCATACATAGGGAAAGACGCGTGAAGCGACTTTGTTTTACTATGTATTGATAATAACACATCACACTCAGAGCCCCTAACTAGGTAGAACCTGTATCTAAGATGCCCGAAACATAAACAGAGACGAACAGTACACCCAGACCGGGAAACAAACATCGATATTCATCATATTAATATTCACCCCGCCGGGAATCGAGCTCAGTTTCACCCACTTCTCAGTCCCCATCACTGCCAACTGAGCCACGGAGCAATCAATTTGTCAATTTTTTGTCCATTATATCGCTTCCATATATATTTATGTATGTGTGGGTTAACTTAAAATATTTAAGAATGTATTAGATCATAAGTTGAATCACAAGAGAATCCGATGATTGGTTTTCCGCGAAAGGAAATGATTCCTTATCTCATTAATAACTTTATGAATAATACAAAAATACTCAAAATCAAGTAGACATTCTGACAGTCAATGTTTTAATTTAAAACTTTTAACTGTTTATGTGCAATTTATCACACATTGTGATTATACTGAGTGTTTCTGAAAAGTAGGTACCTATTTTTTTATTAAAGCTTCAAAGCAACATAGGTTTTAAGTCTGGGCTGGTACTATTACGTATTCTGTGGTGTGGGTTCTAAATAGGTGTGGTGGTGGCACAGAATGAATACCACCACACGGCAACGGCCAATTTTCACGCCACCATATGTGGCTGTATTCTCTATTTTGCTAGCAACTATTGTGCCTAACGCAAGTAAATTCTTTAAAATGCTTTGCAACTTTTCTATGTATTTTTGTTAATGCAAAATAGCAAATAGGCAAAATTTAGGACATTTATTTTAGACTAATGACACCCCATTTTTTTTTTTTTTTTTAGGCGGGGAAACTCCTAACGAGTACCTTGCGACCCCGGGGGGAGTCGCAGGGTTATGTGGGGTTCGCACCCACTAAAACCCCGCCGGTGTCCATCTCGGCTGTTGGCAAGGGGGTCACGGGTGATCTTTCGATCGTTATGTTCAACTCCGCGACCCCCTCCAGCACTGGCTGTTTAGCCTCTTCACGGGGGGACAAGTGATGGTAGACCCCCCTGAGCGCGGAAGGCTCTTCCTACACTCGACGACGGAATCGGGACACCGCGTTCCGCCGTCCTTCTCGGGGCCGTTATATGACTACACGAGGCCCCCGCCTCGTGCACCCAACGACCCCGGGGTCCCCTCTTAGTCGCCTCTTACGACAGGCAGGGGATACCTCAGTCCTATTCTTCGGCCCGGTACTGCAGGGCGTACTAATGACACCCCTGGTCTGTTACTAAAAGCAAAAGGGGTATCTCATTGGTGACGTCCCTTTCTATCTCGTGGGGACAAATGTGGATTTGAAGACTCACATACCCGACCTTTGTTTATCATATGCATCCTAAATCTATGAAAGTAATAATAAAAAAAACTTAGTTAAAAAATCATAGACTTACAGAGAGACTGGAGCTGCCTGGCGTGGTTCCGTAGCCTGAAGACGGAAGCGAAGCCACCGACCACCGGCGACCGTCTCTGTGAAAACAAATTGCATTATTTAAATTTTTCCACGCTTTTAGCTTGACCTGTCTTGCTGGAGCAAATAATAATTGATGTCAATTTTAAAGTACTTCTGGTGGTCGCCTGGTCGGAAGGATTTACATAAATTTTAAGGGAAATAACCTACGTAAATGTACTTAATATTAATAAAAGCTAGGACTTATAACAAACTTACATGTCCTTACTCCTTGGGCAGCAAAAAAAAACAAAATTTAAATCAATATAACAAAACTTAATAATTAATTTCTATTTTCCAAAAAACGAACCCGCATTAAATAAATTGGCACGTACATAAACTGAAAACTTCCTCTTTTCCGAAGTTAGTTAAAATAGGTACTAAAACCTTCTTCTGAATGTAACAAATGCTTCTGTGAAAACCGCATCAAAATCGGTTTAGCCAAGTCGAGCAAATAAAAAACAGAATCCTAGGTTAAAAAAAATTATAGACAACTAGCTAACACGGCGAACTTCGTTACGCCACAGAATTTAAGATACTACTAAACATTTGGCTCTATAAACTATGTTCTTTTGACTGTCCAGAATGGGCATATTAAAAATAACAAACCACCAACTGTCAAAATATGTTAACAACGGAAGATAATGCACCTTGGGCTACATTATTCGAGTTTAAGTAAGGATTCCTAAATATTTTGAAAATCTAATATACCCTATGTCACTCGGGGATAGTGTAGTTTCCTACCAGTGAAAGAATTTTTCAAATCTGTTCAGTATTTACGGAGCCTATTCGTTACAAACAACAAACAAATCTTTCCTCTTTATAATAGACAACAATCGCAACACTGATCGCTACATAGCAAACGTTGTGACGTCGTGAATGTTAATCGGCAAGATGATGATATGGTCCACGGTTTCCTAATGTTATTAAATTACCGTGGTCGCCCGAAAAAGAGGTGGCGCAACAATTTGTACGGTTTAACGTGAGGGGAGAGATGCCTTCGCCAGCTGAGGGACAACACAGTCTCCTAAGAATAATAATAGTAATAAAATAACTCACAGTTCCTTCCCCCGTCTTATCCCAGCCAACGGCGCGTGGTGCAGGGGAGCGTGGGGCGGCCAGCGGGGCCCGTCTGCTGGAGACAGCGACCCTGCACCTGGGGAGCTGCAGCGGGTTGAACCGACCTGGGGGATTGATGGTTATTTAGTTATGTACTCACTTACAAACTGGCAAACACATGACCGGCGCTGTGTAGCAAGAGTTTAAAAGAAATTGACAGCCAGCGGGGCCTTCGGGCAAATGAGGGTGAATGCTACAGATCAGTTTAATGGTTATTCTGGTAGGGCTGTATTGTTTATAGCTCTTCCGATATATTTCCGTTGTGTGGATAATTTATTTGAAAATTTACTTAGAGACCATGTAACCTCAAGCCAGGGACTCTTTAGAATTAACTTCGAAGAAAAGTTCTTTACGATTTCGCGTAGAGAAGTAAAGTAATAGCATTTCTCGAATAACATTTATAGTATTTTATAGTATCTGGGATTAGAATCGGTACTTCGCAAGATTATTACGGTCTTTCCTTCCTAAACAAAAGATCCTGTTTCCTTACTCGATTTCGTTTATGTTTGTTTTTTGATGTCTGGTTGTTTTTGTTCAAAATCTATGTGTCTATTTCGGGCAGTAGTCTCTTATGATCTGAGTGTAATGCGTTATAATATAACACCCCTCCAATCAATATATATAAAACTTTTCCGTTACTGACTGAATGACTGACTGACAGACAACGCAGAGCCGAAACTACTGGGGGTACAAAGCTGAAATTTGGCATGTAGGTTCCTTAGGGAGTGTAGGTGAGCACTAAGAAAGGATTTCCCGAAATTCCCACAGGAACGGGAAAAAACGGGATTTTTGTGTTTATGAGAAATCTGCGCGGGTAATACCGCGGGGCAGCCTCTAGTCAATATATATAAAACTCTTCCGTTACTGACTGACAAACTTCTGGGCGTAGAAAGCTGAAAATTGGCACGTGGGTTCCTTGGGGAGTGTAGGTGAGCACTAAGAAGGGATTTCCCGAAATTCTCCCGGGAACGGGAAAAAACTGGATTTTTGTGTTTATGAGAAATCTGCGCGGGAAAAACCGCGGGGCAGTCTTTAGTATGTACATAAAATAACTCAAATTTGTGTAGTCACGCAGGTGTAATAATTCCACTTCAATCATTTACAATAGATGCAAAAGCTCGTCATACAAATCAATAAGGAAACCAGTTGTCTAGTCACACGATCAGTTTTTTACCGATCTCACCTTGGTCGGGAGCTTTGACTCTGGTGCCAATGACTCAGTACAGTTGCTTAGTAAGTTTAGCTACCAAAAAGCTCGTCTGAGCTTAAATTTGTTGCGTTGTCTATAGTTAGTAAAAAAAACAAGATCACGATACCTCATTGTCTCTACATAAGTTCAGCGGGTTTTTTTTTGGGTTTACGTCGGTTTTTTTTTTGTGGTAGCTGCATTTTGCGTGTGGTGGAGGCAAACTATACCACCTTCTCATGCGACGCCCGACAGTCATTCGCGATATGAGAGGAAATTACGACAAAAGGCGACTTTAGAGAAAATTAATTTTGAGGTTCCTTTAATTTGTTTGTAAACTAACCCTGTCATTCATAAAAAGTTAAAGTGAATTTCAATTATTTGACGTATGTCAATATAGACTGGATGTCACGTATTTACCATACAACAAACCAGAGAAGTAGATCTCCAGTAAAGCTACTTAAAACCTACTGTATCTTTATAAATACGGTTAGTTTGTAACACTGAACCACTCATTTGTTTTTTTTTTAAGAAATCGGTTATGTCACTATAAACCGTTGTTGATAAAGTTGCCTAATTCTACAATCAAACTAAATGCCATGCTTCTATGTATCAAAACAACCTTCAATACAAGTGTTGTATGTATTGCTAACATTTATTGCAAAATGAGGACACTGCCTAGTCGACTCACGAACTAACAGACAAGAGTCTAAAACTAGCTCTTTACAAAGTAACATTTCTAGTTACTCTCATATGGAAATATCCAAGAGGATTAGAAGCTCGGTTGGCTCCAATAAATACTGGGAAATTTACTAAAGCTTCAAAACTATGAGCTAAGTGAAGACGCTTATCTAAACCTATATATACAGCTTGGCACGAAATTCTAGAGAATAAGGGGGCGCCACTTTGTAAGTAATAATAATAATAATCTATACCAATATTATAAAGAGGAAAGATTTATTTGTTTGTGTGTTTGTTTGTTTGTTTGTTTGTAAGTATAGGCTCCGGAAATACTGAACCGATTTGAAAAATTATTTCACTGGTAGGAAGCTACATTAACCCCGAGTGTCTTAGGCTATATTAGATTTTCAAAAAAATTAGGGATCCTTACCTAAAGTCTTTTGTAGTATCTTATATTTTATGGCGTAACGAAGTAAGCCGGGAAAGCTCGTAAATAATAAAATGTTTATTGCTTAAAAAGTACATTGTTACATTAAGAGAAGTATTAGAGATTGGTTATTTTTAATTACTTTAAAGTAGCGCTACCCGCGAAAAAAAAAAATATCTTCTTAACTAAGGCAAATATCAAAAATATGAAACAGTAGTCAACTAGATAATGCAGCCTAGTATTTTTACGGCACTGTTGTATAGCTTTTAGGTTAGAGACCAAAGAAAGCTACTGATTGTTACCAAAAGTGGCCGCTTTTAGCAACACTTTATAGCTTTCTTTGGTCTCTAACCTAAAAGCTATACAAAACTGCCTTAAAAACACTAGGCTGCATTATCAAGTGGAATACTGTTTCGCATTTTTGATATTTGCCTTAGTTTAGAAGATATTAATTTTTTTCTCGGTTGGCGCTACTTTAGCTGTGCTATTCCTCTTAAATAAATCATTTAATTCAGCCCAAAGTTAGTCAAAATCCAAAATCAACAAATTTCACGATCCGTTACTTTACAATAAGTTAATTTTTTAAGGGTCTGCAACTTAAAATAAAAATGGTTCCGTTTCAAGACATTCAAGATCTACATCAAGCAAGAGTCTTGTCTTGATACAAAACGAAGGTATTTTTCTAAAAATACAGTTGCATGTCTAAATAATTAGATCTAATCTCATACGTAATAAGACACAGAATCAATTCACAAATAAAAGTAGTGTTCTAAGTAAGGTTCATAGGTTTAAAGATAAGTGACCATTTATCTCGTTAGACATAATTTTCCATTTAACATACTGATAGATACTTAGACTACCTTTTACATAGACTATGTGTTACATAAATAAACAACTACTACATCTATGTGGCTCTTTGTAATTTCATATGGTAACCTCTTTATAACTTACAGGAAACAAAAACCTTGAAAACAGATCTGGGGGTCAAGTTTCTTAACTAAAAACGAGTGACTCGTAATTGTCTTGTTAGCGATTTCGTTAACCATTGCCGCTTTAACAAAGGTAATTTCTGTGCACGCTCAAAGAAAACAGCAATGGTTAACTAGGTCGCTAACAAGACAATTACGAGTCACTCGTTTTTAGTTAAGAAACTTGGCCCCCTGTTTTCAAATATAACTGACAGGAAACAAAAACCTTGAAAACAGATCTGTTTTCAAGTAATAAGTTATAAAGAGTAGGTTACCATATGAAATTACAAAGAGCCTGAGGCCCTATTACGGCCGTTATTACAACATTGCTTTTCGTCCTCTAGAGTGTCAAAGCCAATACAAAAAAAGATGGAAAGAGGACGCAAAGCAATATTGCAAAAGCGGCCGTAATAGGGCCCTAGAACTGAAATAAAGTTACTCCAAAAAGTGAGACTGTGTTATTAAATCACGAAATCTGGTAACAAATTCCTCATTTAAAGCTGGTAAGCTCGGAAAAAGTAATTTTAACCGTCAAAGGCGACTAAGGTAACACTCGAAGGATGGGCAGAGTCTTTTGTTGAAAAAACTCTACGATCCCTCACCCGACTGCCAAGCGTGGCGATACTGGCAAACAACCCCTCCCTCAATGACTTTATTGATTGACTTTTTTGACATTTTAATGTTAGTCCTTGTGGCGATTAGTGGAGTGGTCTTATGTCCAACAGTGGACGTATTTTGACTGACTCAATGAAGATGAGAACACGATCTGAATCATAAAAAAGCCGGATATAGTCCGAACATGTCCGAAGGTAATCCTAGAGGATGGAGAGCACTATTAATCAGGAAATGTAACAATAAAAATCAAGGACTAAATTAAGGTAAATCGTTTAACTTATAGGGTAGTTGACACGGCAAACTTCATACCGCCTTACCTATTACTATGCTGTGCATTTATTATATTTATAAACCTTCCTCTTTAATCACTCTATCTTTTAAAAAAAACGCATCAAAAACCATTGCATAGTTTTAAAGATAAAGGCATACATAGGGACAGACGCGGGAAGCGACTTTGTTTTATACTATGTATTGATAGGAATACTTTTTTTTTTTAGAATACCTCCCATGAATATTATATTAATAAGGAAATATTGAATTTAAACTATTCACGGTTGAGCCACTTGGCTTTTTCAAGTTCCGTACGTTACGTAGCTCTACGGAATCCTTGAAAGACCACTCGTGCGTGTGTCTTTCTGTTTCTCCAACTTAAGGGCTTAGCAAATAGAATAAACGGCCAGGTGCGAGGACTCGCGCTTAGAAGGTTCCGTAAGAAATGTATTGTGTAAAATTGGCTAGATTTAGCCTAGTTTTCAGTGTTTGTTTTTAACCGACGAAAAAACAAAAAGGAGGAGGTTCTCAATTCGTCGCGTATATATTTTTTTTTTTTATGTATGATCACGCATAACTTTTTACTGTGTGGACCGATTTTGATAATTCTTTTTTTAATCGACAGGGTATACCTTGAAGTTGGTCCCATAAAAATTTGGAAATAAAATTCCCACCCTAAGGGTGGGAAAATAGGGGTGACTTTTTGGTCGGCGGGTCGATTTATCTACTCACAGATTGCATTTCCGTGTTACATTATAACTTTTGATACCTACTTACAATATCTTTGGAAATGAAATAAAATCAGCCGAAAGACGTCCACTGCTGGACATAGGCCTCCCTCACAAATCAACTCACCGACCGGTCGTGATCGAACCTCATCCTGTTAGTCCCTCAACCTTCACCAGGTTGTGCGTGGCCACCTTGTGGGATGCGACAAGCAAAAAATAAAAACTTTTTATAAAAAATTAAACCGCCGAAAAAACTGAAAAGCATTCAATAATAGGGAAACATTTTCTATTAGGCCTTAATTTACTCACTTCTTAAAGTAATTTTGGATTACCAAGAAAATTTGAGTCGGTGCCACAGAATCAACGAATAAAGATCACTAAATTACCTGAAATTCAAAGAAATAACCGAAAAACGTATGCCGCTGCGCATCGTGCTTTACATAGATAATGAATTTGCTTGTGTGGTGTGGCGCCGACTTAAAATTTCTTGGTAATCCAAAATTACTTTAAGAAGTGAGTAAATTAAGGCCTAATAGAAAATGTTTCCCTATTATTTAATGCTTTTCAGTTTTTTCGGCGGTTTAATTTTTTTATAAAAAGTTTTTATTATTCTACATTATGTGAAGTTGGGATTACTATTTATTTGATGCCTGTTAACCCGGTCGGTTTCTCAGTAGAGGCTCTAAAAATTGTTGAAAAAAAAAAGGTATTTATCTCTCAACTAACGTAATTTTTTGAAGTTTTTAACCGACGAAAAAACAAAAAGGTGGAGGTTTTCAATTCGTCGCGTATATTTTTAAGTTGGTCCCATAAAAATTGGAAATAAAATTCCCACCCTAAGGGTGGGAAAATAGGGGTGACTTTTCGGTCGGCGGGTCGATTTATCCACTCACAGGTTGCATTTCCGTGTTACATGATAACTTTTGATACCTACCTACAATATCTTTTTAAAAGAAATAAAATCAGCCGAAAGACGTCCGCTGCTGGACATCCTGTTAGTCCCTCAACCTTCACCAGGTTGTGTGGCCACCTTGTGGGGTGCGACCACCCTGTGAAGGGTGATTAGCTGGGGTCAAAAAAATTTGCCCAAAAAAAACTGAAAAGCAAAAAATTAAAACTTTTTATAAAAAAATTAAACCGCCGAAAAAACTAAAAAGTATTAAATAATAGGGAAACATTTTCTATAAGGCCTTAATTTACTCACTTCTTAAAGTAATTTTGGATTACCAAGAAATTTTGAGTCGGTGCCACAGAATCAACGAATAAAGATCACTAAATAACCTGAAATTCAAAGAAATAACCGAAAAACGTATGCCGCTGCGCATCGCGCTTTACATAGATAATGAATTTGCTTGTGTGGTGTGGCGCCGACTTAAAATTTCTTGGTAATCCAAAATTACTTTAAGAAGTGAGTAAATTAAGGCCTAATAGAAAATGTTTCCCTATTATTTAATACTTTTCAGTTTTTTCGGCGGTTTAATATTTTTATAAAAAGTTTTTATTTTTTGCTTTTCAGTTTTTTTGGGCTAATTTTTTGGACCCCAGCTAATCACCCTTGACAGAGTGGTCGCACCCCACATGGTGGCCATCAAGAAAATTTTCGTGCAAACATTTAATTAAGATTTATTGAGCCGTTTCAGAGATAAGGGCGGACTGACGGACGGACGCACGGAATAGTCATAGAAACAGTTGATGTTTTGTTTGGAAGATAAGATTAAAACGAACTCGCTAATTTTCACAATTATCGTGCAGTTTAGAATAGAAAAAATGAAATAAAAATAATAATTAAAATTGTAATGCTCGCACTAAGCGTTTTTCCTCAAGAGGCGATATCGGTCGTGCGATAGGGGCTCGACAGCCAATAGGAATCGCTCGTACATCCACGAAGCCTGCCTGATTGGCTGTCGAATCCATGTCGCACGACCGATATCGCCTCTTGAGGAAACACGCTAGGTGTAAGATGAGGTAAAATAGTTTAAATCCGTTATTGGCCTATGTATTAACTTTATTTTCTAGACCGAATTTAACAACTTGTGCTGTGGATTTAGTAAGATTAATAAATAAATAAATAAATAAAACGCTTTATTGACCAAAGAAATACATATAAATAATCCAAATATAGTTAAATATTGAATAGGAGAGAAAGGAGGCAGTCTATGTGCTAAAAGCGATTGCGTACAGGCAAACGAACCTTTTTTTATAGCAAAAACAGACATTTATATCATACTAGAGGCTGCCCCGCGGTCTTACCCGCGCAGAACTCTCATAACACAAAAATCCTGTTTTTCCCCATTCCCGTGGGAATTTCGGAAAATCCATTCTTAGTGCTCACTTACACCCTTCAAGAAACCCACGTGCCAAATTTCAGCTTTCTACGCCCAGTAGTTTCGGCTCTGCGTTGTCTGTCAGTCAGTCAGTAACAGAAGAGTTTTATATACTATATGGTATTATATGGTATACTAGAGGCTGCCCGCGGTTTCACTCGCGCAGATTTCTCATAAACACAAAAATTTATTTTTTTCCCGTTCCCATGGGAATTTCGGGAAATCCTTTCTTAGTGCTCACCTACACACCCATAGGAACCTACATGCAAAATTTCAGCCCGCTACGCCCAGTAGTTTCGGCTCTGCGTTGTCTGTCAGTCAGTCAGTCAGTCAGTCAGTCAGTCAGTCAGTCAGTCAGTCAGTCAGTAACGGAAGAGTTTTATATATATTGATTGATTTTGTAGATTTTAGTTTTCGCGCCGCGCATATTAAAAACAATGGATACTTATAAAACTCTTTTCTTTCTTTTTTTTTGTTAATACTTTAGATCCGAGTAAGATAAAATTATAGTTTTTTTTTTAGCGGAAACTGTATCAAAATTGTACAAGAAGTCTTACCACAAGCGACAGGCGGTGGTGAGGGGGCGGCGGCGGCAGGCGGGAGGGGCGCCGCGACGTCTGGCCCTCTGGCGACTCCTTCTGCAATGGGAATTTACTATCAATTTTATGATACATGGATCGTTTTAATGAAACAATGAAAAAAATTCTTGAATTGGAGTAAAATCATTTTAAAGAGGTGAGGCCGTTTAGGGGCGTCTCATGGCGACTCCATCGTAGACTTTAGCGGCATGTCCCTGGAATCGCTTGCCTGAATCCGCATGGAGGGCGCCCCTGTACCAACTTACCTCTTACAGTGTAGGATCCTACATGTTTTAACTTAATTTAAGGTAGGTAAGGTAGTCTAGACCTCTAGACGTTCGATAAAGATACATTGCCTTGTGTCCTATCGAAGGATATATTATATTGGATTATATCCTTCGATCGCCAAGTTTAAATTGTCGATGGAAGATTATATTATTATCCTAAAATAGTCTTACCACATGGATTGACAGTGTAGGCGCCGACTTTCCCAGTGCAGAGCGACGCATGCGCACCAGATTGCTGCGAGACAACTTGGCTGCATCTGGTGGAAGAAAAAAAAAACAATGTAAGTATTACAAAAATAAGTTAGACAGACGTCAAGTTTTTTTTTTAATAGATTAATACAATAGTTGCGAATGCCGTGATCACCCCGTTCTGCTGCTGCGCTCTGTGGCGCGGGAGAGGGGGAGGGGGGTATAGTGGTGCCGATTTGCGTCAAGGAGGGACCCGGACACCTCTGATCTGACCTATGTGACAGTTGCAGTGGTGGTCAACGGGGGCATAGATTAAAACGGGGGGGGTGGTTAGTCAGTACGAGTCCTGAGATAACCTCGGCCCTCCCCCGAGCGGCGGGCACCTACCTACCCACAACGGGTTTTTCAACGGCATTGGATGAAGATGAGGGTCGCAAAAGACGAAGACCGGTCATCTATGCAGCTTTCGAACCCTATGCCAAAAGATTCTTTGCGAGACCTTCAAAGAGACCAGTTTAAATGATCATCCTCTCGACACATTCTTCTTCTTCCTCAACACGTATCAGCCCACTGTTGAGCGTTTGCCTCTCCAATTATTTTCCAGTTCGCTCTATCCACTGTAATCTCATACAAGTCTCCCCCGCAACAGTCTTTATATCGGCGGTCCATCTGGCTGGTGGTCTGCCTACTCTTCTCTTTCCCTCTCTCGATACATTAGCTGGGCCTTATTAGAAAGTAATTATTAATAAGAACAAGAACAATACCGAACACCAACTGTGTTCCACTAATAATATAATCCAAGTGGTCTAGGGCCACCTACACGCCCCAGTTCAATACCGGTTCGTTTGAACAGCACCATAAGCATACTAAACTCATGTTCAATACCGAACCATGTTTATGGAACATCTTTTTAGAACAGCTAGTTGCGCCACTTTCGTATTAATCATCAATCAATATATATAAAACTCTTCCGTTACTGACTGACTGACTGACTGACTGACTGACTGACTGACTGACTGACTGACTGACAGACAACGCAGAGCCGAAACTACTGGGCGTAGAGGGCTGAAATTTTGCATGTAGGTTCCTTAGGGAATGTAGGTGAGCACTAAGAAGGGATTTCCCGAAATTCCCATGGGAACAGGAAAAAACGGGAATTTTGTGTTTATGAGAAATCTGCGCGGGAAAAACCGCGGGGCAGCCTCTAGTATATAATAAACTAGCTAGCTGCCACGGAGAACTTCGTTGTACCGCCTTATAAATCTTATAATATTAGCTTTCACAATCATATTGTTTAATTATAGTACGTACTATTAGTTTGTTGTATGATAAGCCTGCCTGTCGTAAGAGGCGACTAAAAGGGGTCTTTGGGGTCGTGGGTGTGAAGGGCGGGTGCCCGACACACTCATCAAACGGCCCTGAGATGGGCGGCAGCACAGCTTGTGGCACTGTGCCGCCGCAGCTCCAAAGGCAAGCCGGGGAGGGAACAATATGCCCTCCCCGAGCATGAAGCTGATAGTAGCTGAGCGTGGGAAGACTTCGGACGCTATAAAGTGTGGTTCCCGGGGTTCTTCCCAAAAGCGGCAAGACGGCCGCCGGGGGGTTTTAGTGGGTGCGAGCCCCACATACCCCCGACGCTCCCCCGAGCGTCGGGAAATGCGATAGGCATTTCCCCTCGTTAAAAAAAAAAAAGGTGTTGTATGATTATAGCCTATGTGTTACTTTGAATATTGATATCCTATATGTTCATCAGTGATAATGTACAATGTTAGAATCGTACGATTCTAATGGAATTAAATTAATAACAAGATTGAATTGAAATAAAACGAAGAAATAATTTCATCATTTTAATGTTTTTATTTTTATAATATACTTGATGATAGACCACAAACTACCATGACTCCCTAATGTATTTCAAGTTATTATTTCATAACCAAACTTTTGGGGATCCGCATACAAGATCATATAAAGCCTTTTTGTGAGACTCAATTCACTGTATGCTCTCACGCAACCTTCTGCCTACTCTGCATCTTCCGGTGAGCCGAATTATCCAAAATAATGGCAAAACTTAGTGGCAAGGGGCAGGGCACATAGCTCGAATAGCATTCATGGGTGAATGGGTGTCGTAAAGGCGACTAAGGGAACAACGGGCAGCAGCAGCGTCCTTCGTTAAGAAACTTAAAAATCCATACTACGATTTACAACCCGCTTTTTTTTTATTAATGCAGCAGCAAGCAACCGGGGAAGCAACGGGGTATGTGGCGCTTGCACCCAATTAAACCCCCCTCCCCAGTGGCGGCATTTATGGGACGGAATCCAGGAATCATTGATGATGATCCGCGTCCGTTGTATTGCCGACCCGCCTGCCAAGCGGGACGATACTGGCAAAATTTTTGTTCTTATGGCAATCTGAGGAGGAGGCCTATGTCCAACCAAAAGTGGAACTCTCTAGGCTAATATGATGATACGGAACCCGCAGTGCACAAAACAAACTCGCACTGACCAAGTTTTATTCAATAATACAATAACACTTATTGAGGTTAATTATCGTTTCCATTTTCCATTATCATTAATTCGCATTCAGAGGTGTGTTTGTCCAGTTTAGTTGATAAAAGCTACGTTTAAATATTATTCAATTTTGTATACAAATAACGAGTCACGTATTACGTAATGCGTAATAATTACTTCGCGGCATTGTCTGGTTTGTCGTGTTGGGGCGGCATAGAAATTGAACACTATCTTTCTTAGACCAGGCCACATTTGGAATATTGCTTTTCGTCCTCTTTACGTTTCTTATGCATTGTCTTTGACACTCCAGAGGACTAATATTACGTCTTATTTAAAGAATGGTCATCAGCGTCCTTGTAAATAACAAATAACGTAGTTTTAATGAAATAAACTCGAATTTTATTAAAGAAACAAAAAACCGTTATATTTGTTATGCCAGAGAAACTAAGTAATACCACAGAATATACCTAATGTAATACTGTTTCGACCCAGTAAATGAAAATTCTTATGGAATATGGCCTTTATATCTGCGAGTGAAACTTTGAATTACGTTATTCTATGAGTTACTTGGGAAAATTTTCGTAAGGTATAGAAACGCAAAGCTGAATTCGGGCAAAATTACAATGAAAATAGTTTACCTATTGTTAGAAAACCGTTCGAAAGCCGCCTTTGGAAGTTTGTAATAACTTTTTTTTTTCTTGATTGATCTGAAGTCGACACAACAAACAATGGTTGTAAGAGGCGAGGTCACCGCTTATTTAGGGTTGTCGAACCGTTAAAATTATTGTTAACCTTCCAACAATAAGCATTTGGTACTCTTACCTTATCAAATCACAGAGCTACAGCAAGTAAATATTAGCAAAAAGCGGCTAAGATACCGATGGGATTACAATTAAACAATTTAACTGGTCTTAAGAGCCAGTTTACAGCGATGCTAGCGCCATTCCCGAAAAAAATAAATATCTTCTAAACTAAGGCAAATATCAAAAATCGGGCACAGTATGACACTAGATAATGTAGTCTAGTATTTTTAGGGCACGATTGTATAGCTTTTAGGTTAAAGACCAAAAAAAGCTACAGAGTGTTGCTAAAAGTGGCCACTTTTAGTAACAATCTGTTTATAATTTTGTTCTTTTAAGTTAGGACTACTTTACTGGGCTCAAAAAATACTAATCAAGATTATCTAGTGTCATACTGTGCCACATTTTTGATATTTGCCTTAGTTTAGAAGATATTAATTTTTTTCGCGAATGGCGCTAGCATCGCGGTAAACTGGCTCTTAAATTTTATGTTCATAATTTTGGTATATGTAATTAATTTTAAGAACTGATCTGCTAAAACTTACTGAAACTTTTTTAACTGTTACATTTTACATACAACCGAAATTGTCATCCATTAGACATAAGTTTTTTGCACAATAAATCTTATCTTATCTATCTGTAATACCTTTACGAAACTATAGATAGAGCCTTTTATTAATGATACCAAAACACAACAGTGTACGAAGAACCCTAAAAATATATAACTTGGATAGTTTAAGTTTAATGAAATATGATAAGGAACCTCTACTGCACGCGGTCATCTCTAACTTGCCGGTTATTAGTTTAAACAACACAACATAAATCTGCGTAGGTTTGTTTAGTTTACTCAATAGTGAAAGAATGTTTAAAAAAAACTTGGCCGATCGACAAAATACTTTAGAACGGATGAAACGAATAATTTAGAAGGATAAAAACGAATCGCCTACGAAGTTTAGTAGATTGTTAAATCTTAAGACTCTCGTAACACTGAAAGCGAGTAAACGTAGAGCGATAAAGACGGCTATAGCATTCAATGTCATCACCATCTCAGATTTGAAACGTCCACTGTTGGACATAGGCCTCTCCACAGATTGCCACAAGGATTTAAATTTTTGCTTTGCCATTATGGCCATGCTTGGCAGGCGAGTTGGCGATCGAAGTATGGCTCTTTAACGAAGCACGCTGATGGCCTTTTGTCGGGTTTCTCTAAGTTCGCCTTTTACGACAACCATAGCACGAAAAAGGGAGAGGGGGATTCCATGACTTCACCACACAGCACTCAATAAATATGTTTGACATATCCAAATCTGTTACGCCGTCCTAGACCGCCACTGTACATACACTTCCTAACCAAAGAATCCGAAAGCCAACCTCTCAGTTGAATAAGAAGATATTATAGCAAAGCTTGTTGTGCGCTACCATTATAAAACAGGCGGCCTTGAAAACATAGGATTTTCTAGGTTAAACAGTTAATTAGACGCTAATACTATGATAATTAACCAATTACTATTCGGCGTGAACCGAAAATGTCTTTATTGATTAACAGGTCAAGTCGCAAGCTAAATAAAAAATATATTTTTTTACGGCAAAAAATTGTCTGGCGGCGCTATCTCGCCACTATCGATCTTAATCATCTCACTGATAAGATAAGGATGTTTTTATTTGATTTGATTACGCCTCGACGATTGTCACGGAGGTAATATGGCTCTATGGCAACGTTTATTTTCCTATTGCAGTGTCTCAATACTTAGAAAACGACCCGAAGCGCGGCGGGCAATACATTCGGCAAACGCAAACAGCTTGTGAAACCTAAGCGTTTAAACAGACGACACCGACACCGAACCGCCGCTCGCCGCCGCCGCCGCGCAATCAATGCAAATTTTATCGTCGTTAGTAATACATTGCTATATTTAATTTTATACATTATTTCATGTAATTTCATTTTTATTTATCTGTATAATGTTCATTGTATTGTGAAAATGAGAGATAAATTGTAAAGTAGAGTTTGTTACCCCTTTCTTCTCTACGCTGTAAAATCATTGCGAAAGGGAGTAGAATCATTTGACAGAGGGGGGCTCGTTTGGGGGCCCCTCCAGGCGACTATTGTCGTAAGGCAAGGCAAACATTTGTTTACCTGAGCCAATTGGTGGGCACCCTGAACTACCTCGCCTCTCACAGTATAGGATACTTTACCAAATAAGGTATCAATAGTGATTAGATTAGATGTAGTCTAATTGACTTTCAATATGTGATATATTGTATCCTATATTGAATAAAGATTTTTTTTTTTTTTTTTGATTTTTTTTACATTGCACGAGACGGCAGCGCCGCAACAGTGTTGCGGCGCTGCTGCGGCGTCGTCTGTTTGAGCGCTAAAGACTACCGCTCAATACCACGACGCTCATATCTACTCTCTGTAATGTAAACTCTCAATCGAGTACACCACTGTCCGCCGAGTGTCACTTTTCTGTCTCGCCACTCAGCTCGGAAGGTGTAATCAGGCCATTAGCCCTGTTACCACAAAAAAAAGTTAGACCGGTCTAAATCGCCAGTTTGTATGACAAATTAGTGTTTTAAACATAGTCTACTGATTTAGACCAGGTTTAACTCTTTTTGTGGTAGAGCCGTTGGTGGCAAAACGACTGAACTCATACGCCGCTGAATAAAGCCGTTTTTCAGTTAGTCAGCAGCTGACTTAAACGGTGGGCTAACAGTTAGCCTAGTGGGGAAAAATTGTGGAGGGCAACGAGGAGTTTTCAAGTCAATTAACCTTCTCTAGATTTTGATCTGCCAAAGATTTATCCCGATTCTTCTTCTACTAGTGTGAAAAGTTAATTTTCCGATAAAGAAAACACTTCTTAACTTAAATAATCAACAACAAAACAATAAAAAAAAAGAAACACAATTTTGTGGCCAGAATTCGTTCACATTCCCAGTGGTAATTGCCAACTGCATATCATGAAGTCCATTGCAGAAGCGTTCTTATGCCGTAGAGCATAAGCAGTATAAGTGTCGGTGGATGGTTCAGTTCACTGTACAGTCCGGCCGGTTTAAATCTGTTTATTGGTTTAAAAGGTTTATGATTCTGCAAAACAACCAGCGTTGCAGTTGGCAAAGACGTTGACTGTGGACTTTGGAGAATCAAATTCAATTCCCAGTCAGTCTCTTTTTTACACGAATTGCTTGTGTACAATTATCATTTTAGGTAACAGCTCAGGCACATTGTCGTAATAAATCATTATATAGTACACACGAATAGTAAACAAATCATACGCACCATTTAAACTATGACGTCACCAGATGCCAGGCTACAACGTAAGCGCAGGCCTCTGCCAAGCACTGGGAGACGGGTTATTTGGAGCTGTCCCATTTGACAGCTTTATAGATTTTGTTTACCGAATTTAGTGTACCGTACCTACAAAAACAAACGAAGCCCTTTGTCAACATTTTGAGGGGCGCAGTAGCCGAATGCAGAAGGGAAGGGAAGAGAAGAGAAACATACCCCTCAATGATATCTGCCAAGATATCATTGAGGGGTATGTTTGGGGTAACTCTAAATCATTAGCTCCCAAATAGGCCCACAAGGGCTCCACGGGAGACTCGACGACGAGGGTCTAAGTTGGCGTGACAAAAGGTAATCTTTTCTAAGTTTTGGGAGGTAAAACTGTACCTGCAAGGGGTCCATCGGAATCGGAAACAAAAAAAATTTGAAAGTCGTCCATCAGAACAAAAATCTGGCAAACTCTGTTACGAATGATAGATTAAGAAACGCCGTAATCAGAGAACTTGATTGAAATAATGTGGTGACTATGAAAACGGTTTCTACGGTGGTTTGGTGACTTAGAGCAAATGGACGACAGAAGATTGTCGAAAGACATTTACAAAGCGTATGCGGAAGGAACGATTGGCAGAGCAAGGACACGGCGAACGTTTACCGACCAAATCGATGTCGGCCTCAAGGAAAGCCAAGTACAGAGATGACGGAACCGACGTGCCTGTATGGAAAGGGACTAGAAGAAGCAAAAGAGTATGTCAGAATCAATTGCATCCGCTTATGGGAAACAGAAGTGACGTTATGTACAGTGGCGGTCTAGGCCGGCGTAACAGATTTGTCTATGGTCTCGTGCGCCCTACTGTATTACCAAAGAACAAGAGCTATTTTACAGTAAAGAAAAATAAATGTACAGTGGCGGTCCAGGACGATGTAACACTTCTGGTGTCACATAACGGTAATAAAACAAAGTCACCGCCATAGCCAAAAGAATTGCAAAACTTATGTATGTTGTGAATGTAAAATTGTTTTAGAAAATCAGCTAAAACTGCAACTTTAATTAACATAACAATGTCCCTAATCGCTGTCGATTACAATCAACAACGAACTAACAACCGATAAATTACCAATTAGTTGATTGCCTTCGAGTTTTACTTTTTCCTAAAGTACAAACAAAATGTACAGAAAAAAATTAAACCGTATTCAAACAAATAAACTGCAGAAATAACTTGGGATTGTTTCATAGAAAAACTGACACGGATACATAACGCTGATGAGATGAAAAAAATCTTCTATCTTCTTCTTCCGTCCATCTGTCTATATAAAAATCAATTGTAGTTCGTTTGTCTCGCTAAATTCTCAAAAACGGCTGCGCCGATTTAGTTGATTTTGGTTTTGAAATGATTGGCGAAAGGTTTGAACCATATTTAAACGCTGAGAAAAAATTAAAAAAAAATGCGAGGAAGATAGTAAAAACAAACATTTAATTTTTCGGGTCAGCTAGTATAGAAATAAATAGAAAGACCTATCGCGCCGGGCCACGTTAGAACCGACGATTAGTAACGTCTAGATATAGAAATAAATAGAAAGACCTATCGCGCCGGGCCACGTTAGAACCGACGATAAGTAACGTCTAGATGGAAACCTAACCTTCTCGCATGCATCACATAACAACCGCGCTAGCCAAGGTAACCTGAGTAAGGCAGTATTTATGACAATCAAGACTAGATATTTTTAGGGGCGGTGCGTCTGTTTGAGCGCTAACGCGGCGCTAAGAGCGATACTTGTAATGTACTAGTAATGTGACAGTTTAACCTGCCAGCTTTCGTTCTAGCGTCTCCGCGCTACAATGTGACAGAGTACAATACTGTACAACGTAGTGATTTAACCTACTCTCTGACTTAACGCTGTTGCAGCGCTTAGTCCTCATTTACGAAGACGCGGCGCGTTGTGCGGGGCGTCGTGCGGGCTCCGACGCGGGGGCCGACGCGTTTCCTTATACGATATCGAACATAGGGCTATGTTGACGTTATGACGAGGGACGTTAACGCGGGGCGCCCGCCAACGCGTCGCCGTAAACGGTCTCATACATTGTTTTCATCGCAGCACGCCCTGCACAACCGGCACGACGCTCCGCGCAACGCCCCGCGTGATCCTAAATGCGGCCTTAGTGTTAGATATCCTTTAAATAACACATTATACCGATCATAATAATTAAAACAAGTCATATTTAGTTTAGTCATAGTCATAGTCTACGCGGCATATTCCACAGCGAAATAATTAAAATGACGATTAAAATCTCGTTACATAATGCAAGTTGAGCTCCATCAAACAAATGCATAAAACATGTCTCTAACAACAGCGCACACGTAGCTTATACCAGCCACATTGCTAATTTATACTTTCATAGAACCAACGCCGACCAGGCCACCCTGTGCCATAGTAGAGAGAGACAAGTTTAAATATATTACCCTCTCCCTCTCATCTCGGTGATGTTCTGTCAATATCCAGTCAAGCAAGTTGGGTCAGTTGTGGTTGGTTTTTTTATCATTGTACCTTTGTGTTTCGGGCACTCTCTACAGGTTCTGCCTCGTTAAGGATTCTGAGTCTGTGACTCTAATACTTAACTAGCTATGCCCCGCAGTGTTCCCCGCGGTGTATTACTCCAGTGAAAAGTAGCCAATGTGGGGTGTCAGCTAACGCCATACTGAATTTCATTGATTCAACATGTACACAAACTTTCGCCTTTATAATTATTAGATTTTCTTTTAGTGTTATCAAAAAAAAACTCATAAGCAACATAACATCACATTAAACTGTTGCCCTACCTTGCAGCCCGCGTGTGCGTAAACACACATATTGAAATGAATGACATTTTAGCCTTTATTGTTGTGTAGAGCCACAATCAGAAGGTCAACGCCCTGGGGGTACGTGTTGACAGCCACTTGCTTGGAAAGGGAAACATTAATCAACTTATCAGGGGTCAAGCAAAGTGGGTTGTAGGTTGTAGTTTAGAAAAAATTCTGTCTTGTTACTAATGAAGAGTAGCCAGCACATGGATCTAACAATGGTTGCAGAGTATTTTGGGCTAATTCTGGTTATTTTTTGCTCATTTTGCTGCCATTGCAATACAAGCTGATGATCGTAATAAATTTATGAAAATGTGACTTTTAAAAATCTTTGTTTATGATCTGATTGTGTATGTACAGTGGATGTCTAGGACTGCGTAACACTTCCGGTTTTTCTGTTTTTCAAAATAGCTCTTGTTCTTTGCTATTACAGTCTAGGGCGCACGAGACCATAGGCAAAAATGTTACGCCGTCCATGTCCGCCACTGTACCTTAAATTATCATAAAAAAAATTACCGATATCCACTACATGTTTTAAAAGTTCAGTAGAGTATCTTGGGTTAAATCTAATTAGATTGCCAAATATTTATAAATTTTATTTTATAATTAACCTGGACCTTAATGTGTGAACCACAAAACATAAATTCAAACAACTCTTTTTACGTATTAACTATTGAAAACTAGTGGTAGCGCTAATATTAATGGATTACAGAACAATATTACAATTCTGCTCAAGCGAAACAGCAATCATGTTTCTAGCTAAGAAAGTAGTATGAAGGTCAGTGTTGTATAACATTGAAATATGTTGATGTTGTAATACATGGCATGAAATAAAGGCTAGTCATGCTTTTAGATTAGAATAACTGTGATAGATATATAGAAAAGAAAATAAAAAAGAAAAAAGAAAAAGAAAAAAGAAAGAAAAGAAATGAAAAAAACAAAGGGAAAGATAAGAAAAAGAAAAGAAAAATAAAAGAAAGAAAAGAAAAAGAATGAATACTTTATAGAAAATATATATAGAAAAATAGGGTTGAATTCTTGAAAAAAACAGTCATGCCATTTTTGGTCTGATCATTCAACAGTTAGCAGGGACAATGTGAGGAAGGATATCATATTCAGTGATGAACCTAAACTCATCAAACATCAATGCATGCTACTGGATAAAATTTCCTTAAAAAGAAAACTACAAAAGGTTTTACATTTTCAGGAAAAAGGAAGTGGCAGTGTTCTTAAACAAATTGAAAATAGCATCTGATAGATAAATTTTAATTTTTCATTGCCCTGTTTTTTAGCCCACTGCTGCTTTTTCCATGCCTTCTGATCATGTGCCACCTCTGGCCAGTTCTTGAGAACATCATGTATTGTATCTCCTCTTAGATCTTGATCATAAAATATATTGAAAAAAACTAAGTATTCAATTAATACTTTCTTATCATGAATCAGTGCTACAAGAGTGTATGTTTGGTTTAAAAAAATAATTTAAAATAAAGGAAAGTGGGTTACAGCTGCTATCACCTAATTGATAAGGTTGAATTGATACAAAACAAATTGATAACATACATTTTGCAATAGGCTCATTAAATCAACAAGCAAATTGAGGGTAGGTCGAGGAACATTCTGTGTCAACTGTGAATTATTTTTTAACAATTAAGTACCTACCTAGTTTAGTAGGTCATGTTTTCATTGACTTACAACAAACTGAACATTTTATTACAAAGGTCATTACTTTTTATTATTTTTAGTAATCATGGTGTTTACCAAATAATAATGTAGGGTATAATTTATTTCTAAATTGCTAAACAAGGCTTACTGAACTGCCAAATAGGTAGCACTAACGCCTTCACAACACCAATCGACAGCTGAGCTTACAAACCTTGAAAAAAACTCGACTGAAAATAGGTACACAACAGCGAAACGGATGATTTCTACTGACCTTCCACACCAGCTCCAAGGGACGCCGGGCCACCAGACGTCACCAGATCCTTCTTCTGCCCATTCTTCGACAAATCAGAATCTGAATCGTCGAAAATAAGCGTCCGAACTGACTGCGAACACCGCCGATCCATTGCCACAACAAAATCAAACCACTTCTGCTGCACACGGACACTGAACTTTAGCCGCCATTTAGCAGTTAAACCGGTTTCATTGTCAGTATATTCATTTGTATTGAAACGCGGAATAAAGCTGCGAGCTAAACAGGTACAGAATTTGCTATTTGCCCCGCTAAATATAATTAGAGGCAAATTTTATTTGGCAAAATACAAAACACGACGACTCGATTCAAACAACTCGACCGAGAATGAATGAATGAATGATTGATTGTAAAATAAAAGAATGGAATTTTTGACTTCTACTGAATGAACATGCATGAACTAAAGATTTTTTTTAGTTTAGTGTTGCTATTTGAATTATATCTAAAGAATGTAATGGAATGTAGATTTATTTTAAATTATCGATTTAGATCGATTCTTTCTATTCTACGAATAATGGTTGAATAGTACTCAGAGAAAGGAAACCGCCGCTACGCTTTCATTAATCTGAGGAATAATAATAAGTCCGCCTCATGGAGTTAAATAAGTAATACATACGTACAATTGGAAAGCTTATTGTGTTTCGAAAACGAGACGAGTCAGAAGTATTATCCGTATACTGGGTGTTTCTGACATCGCGGTAATAAATCAAAGGAGGGATTCTGCTCATCATAACTAACAACTTTACTAAAGCAACATGGGTCAAAATCTCAAAAAAAATAACATCTGTTCCATACATTGGTTCGATCAGCTGACGGGGTCAATGTACGGGACAGATGATTTTTGTTTTGAGATTTCGACCCATGTTGCTTTGGGAAAGTTGTTAGGTATGGTGAGCAGAATCCCTCTTTTGATTTGTTACCGCCTTGTCAGAAACACCCTGTATATCCTTGGTGGTGACTTTGAAAGAGCTTTGAAATCAGCTTTTATTTTTTAACAGGGCACTCCGACTATGATACTGAATCGATAATAAATAGTTTAAAAACAATCGTCGATGACAAAAAAAATAAATAAAAAAATGCCTATTTGTAATCAATAAAGATTAAGAAATCACTCTTGCTACTTTTTCAAATCATCATTAATACATAGTATAAAATAAAGTCGCTTTCCGCGTCTGTCCCTTTGTATGCTTAAAGCTTAAAAACTACACAACGGATTTTGATGCCGTATTTTTTTTTTAGGGGAAAGCACGCACAACATAGTAATAGGTAGGCGTTACGAAGTTCGCCGGGTCGACTAGTTTTTTAAAATATGAATCAATAAAAATAAAGTCCAAAAAAATAAAATAACTATTAGTGCAGGATGACATTTGGACCCTTCACTTTACTGTAGTGCGAGAGGGATACACCAAGAAAAACTACTTTTCACTTGAGCTCATTTTTTAAAAGATAATTTGTTATTTTTTAATGGTAACCTTAGGTATATGTAAATACTGTGGTACCTTCGTACGCAGAGGGAGTCTTGATTAGAGGACTGGACGGAGAATGGCGCGAGCTGCTCAGGTCGTAAGTAAGATAAGATGTGCGGCACTGCTTTATATTTGTACTGAGCGGTAACCTAGAGGTAACAGAGAGCCCGCTCTCCGGAGCCGCACTTGCTGAGAGAGGCAGGGAGTGCCCATACTGTGTAAGTAGAGTACTCTTTATTATACTGTGCCCGGGGCCTTCACACCTCTAAATCCGGCGCTGGCCGTCTAAGCTGGCTGTATATCGAAACGTAATCGAAAAAAACTACTTAAAAGTTTTAAATGTTGGCAACATTTTTGTTAGAATGACTCCGCATGAGATAGGTATCTCTTTCTTGTAAATCTAGTATAATACTGCCATCTACAGGTGATTTGGGTAACTATAAAATAAAAAGATTGCAGTGTTGCCAATTTTTTTTTTTTCGCTGGCAATGAGAAGCACTTAAAAATATGAAAATAAGCTGAAAATTAAGTTATTGAAGATTGCTTTAAATTTCCATATTGGTAAATATATAAAAGTTTTTACTATTTAAATTCAAAATTTTGATTAAAAAAAATGTCTAAAAAGCAGAGATGTACAAGATACCTTGAATAAAGTATCTGAATACAAGATACAAATACCTTTTTAAATAAGTATTTCAGATACCAGATGCAAATACCTTTCTAAAATAGTATCTGAAATACAAGATACAAAATACGTATCTTGAAGATACTTTTTTAAAGATAAATTACTTTTTACATAACTTTTTTTTATGAGTTTTTTTTTAA
Source organism: Euspilapteryx auroguttella (assembly GCA_951802225.1). Lineage (NCBI taxonomy): Eukaryota > Metazoa > Arthropoda > Insecta > Lepidoptera > Gracillariidae > Euspilapteryx > Euspilapteryx auroguttella. The sequence goes on from OX637665.1 coordinate 1,384,623, forward strand.
GAGTAAATCGCGTTCATTTCGTATATTGGACAAACAACATTACATTATACAGTGTGTCCGGGAAAGTTATAACATAATTTTAAGGGTGTATTTATTCTATGATCAATTTTATCGACGAAAACACCCCAAATGTAGGGTCGCAGCCGTGAGGTGACCCCCCCCCCCCTCCGTATGATATTTTTTTTTGCAAAAGTCGTCCTCTCTTACTTTTAAATTCACAGTTAAAGATCTAAGGATCACAGAAGCTTCATTAAGTACTCGATCGACAGAGATGTACAAGATACCTTGAATAAAGTATCTGAATACAAGATACAAATACCTTTTTAAATAAGTATTTCAGATACCAGATGCAAATACCTTTCTAAAATAGTAACTGAAATACAAGATACAAAATACGTATCTTGAAGATACTTTTTATAGATAAAATACTTTTTACATAACTTTTTTTTATGAGTTTTTTTAAAGAGTAAGTAAATCGCGTTCATTTCGTATATTGGACAAACAACATTATTCAGTGTGTCCGGGAAAGTTATAACATAATATTAAGGGTGTATTTATTCTATGATCAATTTTATCGAGGAAATCTCCTCAAATGTGGGGTCGCAGCCTCCCCCCCCCCCTCCGTATGATGTTTTTTTTTTTTTTGCAAAAGACGTCCTCTCTTACTTTTAAATTCACAGTTAAAGATCTTAGGATCACAGAGGCTTCATTAAGTACTCGATCGAAGGCTAAGTAGTTAGGCTACCTAAGTTACTACCAAAATAACCAAATATTGCCTTTACTTTTTTTTTTAATGTGGGTGAAACAAAAAAAAAATTCTTGCATTTTGTACGGTTTATCAAAGTTACCACAAAAAAATGCAGATACATTTTTTTATTTTTTGTGTTAGAGTTAGAGTGACGCCACTGTTCGCGTAAAAGGACTCTTAATTTAGGTCTTGATCGAAGGCTAAGTAGGTAGGCTACCTAAATAACTAACAAATTAATTAAATATTGACTTAATTTTTTAATAAAAATGGGTTAAACTGAAATCTTAAATTAAAATGTGAAAGCGAAGGGTCTTTTTGGTAGTTGATAATTTCTGAAGTAATAGTAATAGACGTAAAGAAATAAATCTAGTACCATTTTGGAGAACAACTCAAAAGCTAACAATAAAACACAAACAATAAAAAAAAAGCATCTGCATATTTTTGTGGTAACTTTGAAAAACCGTAAAAAATGCACAATTTTTTTTTTGTTTCAGCCACTTTTAAAAAAAAAGTAAAGGCAATACTTGGTTATTTTGTTAGTAACTTAGGTAGCCTAACTACTTGGCCTTCGATCATGACCTTAATGAAGTTTCCGTGAGCCTCTGATCTTTAACTGTGAATTTTAAAGTAGGCGGGGTTGACTTTTGCCAAAAAACTTAAAAACATCATACTGAGGGGGGGGGGGGGGGTTGAGGCTGCGACCCCTCATATGGGGTGTTTTTGTAGATGAAATTGATCATAGAATACACCCTTAAAATTATGTTATAACTTCCCCGGACCACCTGTATAAAACAAGCTAGCACGCCGAACTTTGTGCCGCCCTACAATGTAAGTTTACACAATGTTTGTGTTCGTTTGCATCGAATAGGCTCATTACTACCGGACCGTTTTATTTTTTCTTCTTAATCCCTGATGATCATGTTATCATTATCCCTGATGAACATAATAATAGTATAGAATATTCGCAAAAATTCAAAATAGCACAAGCAATAGTAGGTATCAAATATAACATAAATAAATATTAACATTTACATAATTAAAGCCTATCCGCTATTTTGAATTCTTGGGAATATTTTTTATCTATAGTCTATTGAATAGACTCTATGTTATAGGCTTTGTTAATTAATCTATCTCCTTCTACTATATATCTATGAAAAAATATCGTGGTTCGTTAGTCTCGCTAAAACTCGATAACAGCCGGGACGATTTAGTTGATTTTGGTTTTGTAATGTTCGTTCTAGTCCAGGGAAGGTTTAAAAGGTGACAAAATATGGAAAACGGAGGGGAAGTTAGTTAAAACGACATTTAATTTTTTCCATATAAAATTGTGTGTGAGACACAATACGAAGTTCGCCGGGAAAGCTAGTCAGGAATAATTCAGGATTCTAATGTTTTTTTTTTAATATCGGTCTAGTTAGTTATGGACAGAGTTTATTCGATACAAAGAAACAATATTTTTTTTCCTCTGAACAAGAAAAAATTAAAACGCCATGCACAAACACACCCTCATTATCCAATCTAAAAGTATTTTGCAAACAAAGTATCTTCAAGATACTAAGATACCTAACGAAAGTATTTAACTACCAGATACAAAATGCATTTTAAAAAAAGTATCTAGATACAAGATTAAAGATACGTATTTTGTATCTTGTATCTGTATTTAAGATACTTTTATCTTAGATAAGTCACATCTCTGTCGATCGAAGGCTAAGTAGTTAGTCTACCTAAGTTACTACCAAAATAACCAAGTATTTATTGCCTTTACTTTTTTTTAATGTGGGTGAAACAAAAAAAAAATTCTTGCAGTTTGTACGGTTAATCAAAGTAACCACAAAAAAATGCAGATACATTTTTTATTTTTTGTGTTAGACTTAGAGTGGCGCCACTGTTCGCGTAAAAGAACTCTTAATTTAGGTTTTGATCGAAGGCTAAGTAGGTTAGGTAGGCTACCTAAATAACTAACAAATTAATTAAATATTGACTTTATTTTTACTGCTCCGTGGCTCAGTTGGCAGTGATGTGGACTGAGTAAACGTGTGCACCCGGGTTCGGTTATAACTTCCCCGGATATTATAATTTCCCCGGACTTCCCTGTATAAAACAAGTTAGCACGCCGAACTTTTTACCGCCCTACAATGTAAGTTTAATCAATGTTTGTGTTCGTTTGCATCGAATAGGCTCATAACTACCGGACCGTTTTATTTTTTTATCTTATGAATCCTACATTATCCATGATGAACATAATAATAGTATAGAATATTCGCAAAAATTCAAAATAGCACAAGCAATAGTATCAGATATTACATAAAGAAATAAATAAATATTAACATTTACATAATTAAAGCCTATCGCTATTTTGAATTCTTGGGAATATTTTTATCTATAGTCTATTGAATAGACTCTATTCTATAGGCTTTGTTAATTAATCTATCTCCTTCTACTATATCTATGAAAAAATATCGTGGTTCGTTAGTCTCGCTAAAACTCGAGAACGGCCGGGACGATTTAGTTGATTTTGGTTTTGAAATGTTCGTTCTAGTCCAGGGAAGGTTTAAAGGTGAGAAAATATGGAAAACGGAGGGGAAGTTAGTTAAAACGACATTTAATTTTTTCCATATAAAATTGTGTGTGAGGCACGATACGAAGTTCGCCGGGAAAGCTAGTCAGGAATAATTCAGGATTCTAATGTTTTTTTTTTTAGTTATGGACAGAGTTTATTCGATACAAAGAAATAATTTTTTTTTTCTTCTGAACAAGATAAAATTAAAACGCCATGCACAAACACACCCTCATAATCCAATCTAAAAGTATTTTGCAAACAAAGTATCTTCAAGATACTAAGATACCTAACAAAAGTATTTAAATACCAGATACAAAATGCATTTTAAAAAAAGTATCTAGATACAAGATTGAAGATACGTATTTTGTATCTTATATCTGTATTTAAGATACTTTTATCTTAGATAAGTCACATCTCTGCTAAAAAGTAAATTAAATATTATCGTAACGATTGCCATACTGCCATCTAGTGGCATAATGAATAAAGATTCCACCCTCCTGTCAAAAGAAACGGAAAAACACGAGCAGCGCGTCTCCTCGGCAGCTATCAGCTGAAATTATTCGGCTAAAATGCCCTGACACGGGCATACGTAGTCGTCGGTCCGCCATTACGACGCAACCGAGACACGTTTGTCGTATTTAGTTAAATATTTTCGTTTATAAATGAGTAATAACGCTCATGATCTAAATAAACGACTTCTGAATGCGTTGGATAGCAATTACAATGTAAGTTTACAAGTTTTAGCCCCGCTAGAACGGATTATCATGATGGAGATATGAAAACGGTCTCCACGAGCCCACAGCACCCGAGTGGATTTTACAATTTGGCCTCCCGGAGGTCGTTTGTTCTTCGCTGGCCTTGACTGGAGTCTAGAAACGAGTTATTATTTGAGTGGTTTCCATGTGTGGTGATGTTCAAGCAGGGGACTTTGAAAATAATGTTTCGGAGTGACTACGTGAGCGGTCCACCTGCGGGATAAGGGGGCACTGACGTCGTCAGCGCGCCGCCCGCCCCTCGTTCCTAGTGCCAAGTGTTTTGCAATGTGAAAGTGTGGAATGGTGCCACGCAAGGCCTCCCCGTACGTCTCCGATTTGCCTGTCTTGGGTAACGGGAAAGTCGACTCTGAGATAGTGTTTTTTGTCTCTAAATGTGACCTTAAATTTCCGTGCCGTTGGTAAAATCCTCGTGTTATTTGTTTTAGGTGAAGTTATAAATTGAGTTTTTAGTTGCCATGCTATAAGTTTTGTAGTTTTGTAAGTTATTCTGTGATTATTTCAAGAATTTCGCACCCTTAAGGTATTTCGCAACGGTTGCTATGTAAAATGATGCAGGAAGGTTATATCATTGGGGAATAATGTAATAAACCTTTTGAATTTGTGACTGTTTTGTCTATTTATCTATATAGAATATCTGTTTATCCTTCTTCACCCACGTAACTAAATTATAACTTGTCGTTGGACATAAGAACTTCTCATTGTCTATCAATGATTCTACGTAATGATGTGTTTTGTGTTTTATTGTGCCCAAAGTCTCTCCTTTAGCTCTCCTGATAAACCTCAAATCTATGCCAATATAGTTACTAGTTCCTAATGATATCACTTGTTAGAGTTGAAATGAACTATAGCGAGGTATCTTCATTTTTCTCATTCAGACTTGCGTGGGTCTGCTTGGGAATAACATGGACAATTTTCATTAAAAAGTGGCCAATTTCTGTTAAATACGAAAGATAATTTGATTGAGAACTTTTAGACTTCTTATTTAATTTATTTGAAGATGTCACTGGGCTCAGATAACATTTTTAATACAAAAAAATAAGAATTTGCAATACAAAAAGTTTAGAGAAAGAAATTATTAGTTCTTCATTCTTATCAGTGTAAAATAAAAATAAATTTTAACTCTATAATCTAATTAAAAAGAACTGAAACTTGAATTACATTCAACCTACTTTTTCTGCAATCATAGGAAACAGTCAATCAAATGTTATTCGTTTTCCAATTTCTGCGTTCCGGTCGTAAAATTGTTGTAAAACTTTGATACTAAACTATGGTGTTTTTGAAAATATCACAAAGGTTGGATTTAAGAATTATGATTTTTTTTAATGTTGTGTATTTTCAGGAATGAGATGTTCATGTCATGATTTTTTGTAAATAAATATTAAAAGAGTGGAAACTCGGTTAACCCGTAGAGCGTTTAACTACCCTCAAAAACATGTGAATTATGTGCGCACGACGTGGTGAGGTTTAATGTCATCCATTCTTCTTCACTTGTTTTTGAGCAACATTTGGAAAATTTTAGCTTGACCCCATACTGACTGCTTCTTGCAAGTTGCAACATGGGCCAGCAGCACCATGTAAACCTATGGACTCTTGGACAACTTCTTCTGCGTCTTCCAGAGGTCTGCCACAATAGAGCATCCTTCCATTCTAATATGCTCTTAAGTTGAAAACATTTTGTTTGTTTTTATTTGAAAATATTTAAACATCTCAGATGCTACTGTTCAATAAGTATCAGAATCTTTATTTGTTACCATAGGTCTAGTAGTAGTCTAGTAGTAGTAGAACCTGAAGAAGATTATGAATGTGAATTTAAAATTATAATGTTTTCCATTTCAGGTTATCGACATGCATGCTGTCAATGAAATCATTACCATTTTGGAGAAAATCAATATCACAAAGGAGCTGCTGGAGGTTAGTTTGTTAGAAAATCTCTAATATTATACATGCAAAATGAAATATGTACGACTTTACCAATATGGCTGAAAAATAGTAGGTAGGTAGAGGTAGTAGCTCCACAAGTGAGAAAGAACATCTAATAATCCTTCGGGAATGGAACATTGGAATTTCATATTAAAATAAAACATGAAAACCAAGATAATAGATGCAAATGGCGCCCTTATTACTAGAAGCAATTTCTTTTATCCGGCAAACAGTGTCTCCTTCGGCAGCGATGCTGATATTGGTTTATGGTTATAGTAATGGAGCACTCGCAAGAAGGCAAAAATTTACTCTCTTCGTTTATCTTGCATTTTTTTTAAATTCTTTTGCTTTAAACCAATGGATCAAGTTTCTTAACTAAAAACGATTGAATCGTCTTGTTAGGTAAACAAAGCTAACAAGACAATTACGAGTCGATCGTTTTTTAGTTGAGAAACTTGGGGTCCAGGAGTAAACTACCTAATGTAGCCCTCCTAGAGCCTCTGGTTGGTTTCTATTAATGAACTGCCTGATAACAGAATTATAGGAAGCTGTTAAAATCAATCATTAGTATCGTGTTGTTTGTGGATTACGATAACGTTTCCTGTTACTCTGACTCTCTCCATTATTTTAACTTTGTTAATTGAAGTTTATGAACTCAATTATTTTAACTTACACTTTATTTTTATAGCGCATTAGATAAGATTCGTGATTCTCAATAGTGTATTAATACTATTATAACATACTTTAAATCTCATCGCGTCGTGCGCACATAAACTGTGCATAATTTAAATGCGATTGAGGGTAGTCAATCGTTCCACGGGTGGCGCTACTTTAGCTGTGCTGTGACTCTTAACTACAACCAATAGACAATGGGAGACCTAAGTCCAGTCCAGGAGTGGTCCTGGACATGGTCTCTCCCACAGATTACCACAAGGACAAGGACAAAAATTGTGGGAGGACCTAGTTTTAATCGCCACGCTTTGGCAGGCGGGTTGGTGAGACTCATGGGAGGAGATGGGATGGTGGTGGCATAGCATACTTCCATCAGCTCCTAGCCAGCAGTTTAATTTTGGTTGACAATTTACTTTCGAAAAGCAATGAAATACAATCATACTTTTTTTTGGCCGTATGGTGGGCGCACCTTGACCACCTCGCCTCTCGCAGTATAGGATACGTTACTAAATAAGGTATTAGTCTAATTGACCTAAGAAAAAGATATACCTTGCATCCTATCTCGAAGAAATAAATTGAGTTTGAGTTTAAATTTTTAAATTATTTTTACCCTGTCGATCGTCATTGGCACAGTTTACACGAAAATACAAGAAAAACAGTTATTGATTTACAAAAAGAATGAAATTATGTAATAAGTACGCACGTATTTTACCCTAATAAGCACCGACACACACTTGAACTCATTATGGTCGCGTATCGTGAATCGTGACGCACATTTTAACGTGCAACAAAGTTTCTTGTTAACAAATCATTGTTAAAAAGTTGAACTGACCTTTTAGATGTCGCAACTTTTGTTGTTTATTAGGGTGAAACTTTTTGTTTGTTTGTTTGTGGAGAAATATTTTGTTGTTTTATAACTTTTACTTCTACACGTGACGTACCGCCTGCTAAAACGTGACGATTACGTTGTGTTTACGGCAACCCTCCTATGCCTATGCATAACGATCAACTTTTATCGTTATTTGAGGAATAACAAAAGAAAGATTACTACTTACGTTCTAACTATTTAGTAAACTGTGGTACAGTGGCGGTCTAGGACGGCGTAACAGATTTGTCTAAGGTCTCGTGCGCTACTAAACTAGCTCTTGTTCTTTATAATGAGCTACTACTATGTACTGAGCGGTAACTGAAAGGTAACCGAGAGCGGGGGAGTCGCACTCGCTGAGAAAGGCAGAGAGTTGCCATACTGTTTGTATTAATTTAATATTTATTATCTGTGCTATTACTGTGTTGTGCATGTATCATCATCAATATTCAATCATCAATACATAGTATAAAATTAAGTCTCTTCCCGCGTCTGTCCCTATGTATGCTTAAATCTTTAAAACTACGCAACGGAAGTTGATGCGGCTTTTTCTAATAGATAGATCGATTCAATAGGAAGGTTTATAGCTATAATACATGCACAACATAGTAATAGGTTAGGCGGTACTAAGTTAACCGGGTCGACTAGTTATACATATAAACCTTCCTCTTGAATTACTCTATCTATAATAAAATCTCATCAAAATCCATTGCATAGTTAAAAAAATTAAGCATACAGACAGACAGTTGTTTTACACTATGTAATGATTATACTTCTCTCATCAACAGACCACCAGACTTGGCAAGCATGTAAACGAGCTCCGGCGTAAGACGTCTGACCCGCACCTCGCCCGCCGCGCCAAAGTGTTGGTCAAACGGTGGCGGGACCTGGTCATTCCTGCTGCCGCTTCTCCCGCTCAAACAGGTTGGTTGACTGACTGATTGATTGATGACTGATTGTATTTTTATGCAAAATGCATATTTACATTATGTACGCTCTGTATAAAAGCTTTTGTAGCTAAATTAGTTTATTAGAAGCTGTTATCAGTTTCACTTTACTAAGTTATAAAATCGCAAGCTAGATTATGTGGCCAATAAATAGAATGGTAATTTCTATGAGTTGCTTTTTTAATAGGCCAAAGCCAAGTCAATAGTAACTTTGTGCCACATATTGAGATATCATCAACAGGTTGACTGTTTATCTATATAAACCAATAATAAAGAGGAGAGATTTGATTGTTTGTTTACATCAAATAGGCTCGGGAAATACTAAACCGATTTAAAAATTATTTCACTGTTGGGAAGCTACACTATCCCCGAGTGACATATAGGCTATATTAGATTAAGAAAAAATAGGGATCCTTACTTAAACTTAAAAAATGTTCCCAAGGTGCAATTTTGTTTCTGTTGTTTACATATTTTGACAGGTGGTTTGTTGTTGTTGTTTGTTTTTTATTCGCCCATTCTGGACAGTTGTAAAGGACAAAGTCTATAGAGCCAAGTCTTTAGTAGTATCTAAAGCGTAACGAAGTTAGCTGGGACAGCTCGTTGATTTATAACAATCAACTGAGAAGTTTTATCAATTCAAAGTTTGCTAGAGTCAGTATTAGGACTGTTAATATGTTTTATAACAGTAATTTTTATTACCAGTATTGCCAGTATCGAACCGGTCATCAGCGGAGCGGACATGGAAGTTCAGCGGCACACCTCTCACCTCCCCCGCACTCTCAAGGGTAAGTTTACTACCTAGGCAAGCTGCAGCCGTGAATAGCCTAGCCGGAAGATAAAGAGTAGGCAGATACCCCACAAGGTAACGCATTTCGCATTTCCCGGGTTCGCACCCATTAAAACCCCCCGGCAGTCGTCTTGGCGCTTTTGGGAAGGACCCCGGGAACCACGCTTTATAGCGTCCGAACGCTTCCCACGCTCAGCTGCTACAGCTTCGTGCTCGGGGAGGGCATGTTGTTCCCCTCTCCCCCCGGCTCGCCCCCGGAGCTGCGGCGGCACAGTGCCACAAGCTGTGCCGCCGCCCATCTCGGGGCCGTCGGGCCTCCGCCCTTCACACCCACGACCCCAAAGACCAATTTTAGTCGCTTGTTACGACAGGCAGGGCATACCGTAGACCTATTCTTACGCCCGGACCTACAGGGCTTAGGTGTTCAGACGACCTGGTGAAGGTTGCAGATGGTTGGCGATGTTCGTGTCTAGCAGTGTTTTTTCTTTGGCTGAGATAATTTATCCTCATCTCAGCGGAAAGTCGTCCACTGCTGGACATAGGCCTTCACACATCGGTACAGCGACCGGTCTTGAGCGACCCTCTTTTAGTGCACTCCTGCAAACTTCAACAGGCCGTATGACCACCGTGTAGGGGTCTGCCTACTCTGTGTCTTTTGGTGCGCGGTCGCAACTAGAGAACTCTTTCGGCCTTGGAGACTGAGCTCTTCGACCATTTGAGATGATTAAAATTGTTATAAAGCTTGAAGTGTAGGTATAAAATCTCTTTACCTTTAGGATGATAACAAAACTTGTTTGCAGCAGGTGGTCAGTCCAGCGGTACCCAGCCCGCGACCACCCTCCAGACCAGGTAAGAGTTATTGATTGATTGAAATATTAATTGATTTTATTGAACTGCAAAAAAATTAAAATAATTATAGATTTAAAAATCTAAGCAATTTAATTTATAACGAAGTAAATTAATAATATTATTTATTGTTAAAGTAAACTTGGCGTCATGCCTAGTGATATTTTAGTCTACTGGTATTTTAATTTTAGTTTCTCCTCGAAAAATAAATAAATAAAATACTTATATAAAACAAATTACCCTACTTTTAAAGTATTCATATAGATTGATCAATCAATACCTAAACCTCCAACTTTCAAATTTTCATCATTTCTCTGAGTACAGTAAATGTCCCGCCATTAACTAAAGCATGTCTCCCACCAGCGTGGGGAGGTTACGAGTCCGACTCAAACGACGTGATCCTGGTGGACGACGACCCGCCCGCGCCCGCGCCCGCCCCTGCGCCCGCGCCCGCGCCTGCGCCTGCGCACAAGCCTTTGACACGTGAGTTTTTTAGGCCAAGAAATCAAGGCTTTTACAGCCAGGTATCGATTACGAGTTGTTGTGAAATTAATTAACATAAAATAAAATATGTTGAACTTTTTAGCTTCTAAACGGAGCACGTCGCCTGCACCTGTGTCCGAAGAGAAGAAGTTGAAACGAGACAAGAAACCTAAAAAGAGAAGGTAGGTTATATAAAAATATAGAGGAATTTCTTTAGACAAAACTTGGGGCTATTATTCGAAATTGCAATTTTCTTATTTACTAATGGATCATATCATTTGAAAGCTTTCAGCATATGTACTGATATATAAATATTTTCTTATTTGCTTTAGGGCCATGGTACTTTAAATCTATTGAGCCTCTAATACGTTTATTATACTTTAAGGGGCCACAGCCGCGCGGGTTCAGGCTCGGAGACGTCATCAGAGGCCTGGAGCGTGAGAAATGGCTCTGGACTGGCCTCCGTTCCAACTGCGCCCGTGCCAACTGCACCCGTGCCAACTGCGCCCGTGTCAACTGCGCCCGTGCCAACTGCGCCCACCCGCAAGAACGGTTGCCGCCCCGCAATCGATGCTTACTCCGCTCTGGTGAACAGGCTGCCTGCTGCTGGCACCAAAAAGGTTAATCAATATATATAAAACTCTTCCGTTACTGACTGACTGACTGACTGACTGACAGACAACGCAGAGCCGAAACTACTGGGCGTAGCGGGCTGAAATTTTGCATGTAGGTTCCTTAGGGAGTGCAGGTGAGCACTAAGAAGGGATTTCCCGAAATTCCCACGGGAACGGGAAAAAACGGGAATTTTGTGTTTATGAGAAATCTGCGCGGGAAAAACCGCGGGGCAGCCTCTAGTCAATATATAAAACTCTTCCGTTACTGACTGACTGACTGACAGACAACGCAGAGCCGAAACTACTTTGCGTAGAAAGCTGAAAATTGGCACGTGGGTTCCTTGGGGAGTGTAGGTGAGCACTAAGAAGGCATTTCCCGAAATTCCCACGGGAACGGGAAAAAACGGGATTTTTGTGTTTATGAGAAATCTGCGCGGGAAATACCGCGGGGAAGCCTCTAGTTTTTTTAATATTTTGCAGGATTTCAGTTTCTTTTCGTCGTTAGAAATCACCTAATTCATTAGCTACGTCTACACCAGTGCGGCGCTACGATAGCTAGCGCATGTGCTAAACATACTAGTTCGACCACAGCGCCCGGTTGGCTCGTGTGCAACGAATCGAGATTAAAAGCGCACTGGTACAGTGGCGGACACGACACGGCGTAACACTTCCGGTTTTTTCTGTGTTGCAAAATAGCTCTTGTTCTCTGGTAATACAGTCTAGGGCTGACGAATCCATAGACAAATCTGTTACGGCCTCCTAGTCCGTGACTGTACATCAATACATAGTATAAAATAAAGTCGCTTCCCGCGTCTGTCCTTATGTATGCTTAAATCTTTTAAATTATACAACTGATTTTGATACGGTTTTTTATCTATACCAATATTATAAAGAGGAAAGATTTGTTTGTTTGTTTGTAACGAATAGGCTCCGGAAATACTGAACCGATTTGAAAAATTATTTCACCGGTAGGAAGCTACATTAACCCCGAGTGTCATAGGCTATATTAGATTTTCAAAAAAATTAGGGATCCTTACCTAAACTTAAATAATGTAACCCAAAGTGCAATATTTTTTCCGTTGTTTACATATTTTGACAGGTGGTTTGTTGTTGTTGTTTGTTTTTATTCGGCCATTCTGGGCAGTCAAAAGAACATAGTCTATAGAGCCAAGTCTTTTGTAGTATCTTATAATCTATGGCGTAACGAAGTAAGCCGGGAAAGCTCGTAATCAATATAGTGAATCAAGAGGAAGGTTTATAAGTATAATACCTGCATAAAATAGTAAAAGATTTTGCGGTACGAAGTTCGCCGGGTCGACTAGTAGATAATAACTCAAATTTAAAAACCCCCGGCTAATCATCCTAAAAATATCATGGTTACCTTAACATATACTTTATATATCATTAGTAACACTGTACCAAATTTTTAATTGATAGGACAAATGGAAGGTGGTTAGATCCTCTCATCCATTATTCAAGAGCTGATCATCTTCAAACCGCTGATCAGATCTTCATCAGACATGGCTAAGAACACTCGGCCTGAAATTATCTATGATACAAAAAAAACTAAACAAAAATCTGTTCAGCCGTTTGGGCTCTACGATGCCACAGACAGATACACACGTTAAAATTATAACACCCCTCTCTGAGTTTTTCGTTCGGGGGTTAATAAAGAACAAACGTCACAAACACAGTTTTCTTAAAAAAAAAAACTACTCCACTAAATACTGTGAATTTTTAATTCATGACGTTATTTAATATTAGCGTGTTTTTCTATGTGTTTCGAGCAAATTTTCTATTTTATTTTAATAATTTCAAGATTGTATTTAGTTGATTGCATCTGCTTCAAATTTTGAGTCGCGTTCAGTGTAACATGACAAACACCTGTTTTGAGTTTCTAAAAGTAATTGTAACAAACCTTGTTTGAATGAATTAAAATAATATCTATATTTGCAGGTGAAGACGACAAAAGAGCTTCTAGAGGAGATCCAGTCGCGCGGCGCGCCCACCTCCCCCGCGGCCGCGGCGCGGTCGCCGGCCTCGCCCGACGTCGTTCTTATTGAGCCTGATGCGGATGCGGACGCGGAACGTTAGTGGATTAACTTATTATTCTATTTGTTGATAATATGCGTTGTTTTAAACTTGATTAGATTAAAATGAACGGATGATGGTCAAAAATCATAAAAAAATATAGATTGATAGACACTTTATTACTAACTCACTATGGATCATATCCGAAATAAAAAAAAAATTATTATTATTATTATTTATTGAAATCGATCTTAAACGATATACATTCTTTTTGTGTGCTTATGCTATTATGCGTCCATTTTTGTTTTTATTATCAATTTTTTTTTGTCTTATATCTGGACATTTCGATAGAACAAGTTTTAGTGTAAAAAAATTTGTGTCTGTGTGTTTTTTGTCCTGGGGTTTTCCAGGAAAAGTTGAACTGATTGGGTTGAAATTGTGATTTAGTTAAATTAGACCCTGTAATAACACTTATGATGTTTATTTTTTGTAAAAATAAAATATCTAACTTTTCCGACAATTTTTTATCTTCTTCAAATAATTGCATCAAAGATTCCTTACTAAAATTATCATCATCTCCACCCACAGCGAGTCAAACGAAAGCTGACTCTCCACTGCGGAACGGCAGCACCTCCCCCCGCCCGCCCTCCGCGCCGCCGCCCGCCCCCTGCGCGCCCCTAGAAGACGAGCGGGAGTACTTCGAGTGTACTTGCGGCGAGGGTATCGAGGGTTCTGAGGGTATCGAGGAGGAAAGTGCGTGCCCAGCTGCACGAATGACGCTGACTGTGCCAGCGCACGTGCGCGCTCTTCACGCTGCTTATCTTCCCGGGGTGAATGGAACCCGTGCCCCCACACACCCCCACCAGTTCGCCGTACGACCCCCCACACAGCCTGATCGACCCGAACTGTATACCAGCGTGGTACCCCTCTACCACTATTCAGACCATGCGGATGATTATTGCGTCAAGAATATGTCCAGAGTTCCTCTATGCGAACACCTCTCCTGGGAAGAGTTCGCTCCAGCACCACCTTCCCCACCTCCTCCTCCAACTCCACCGTCCCCAAGACCGTACCCTATAGAGGAGGTCAAGGAAGAAGTGGTCACCCCGGACGAGGACAGCAGGGAAAGCATTAGTGTCCTCCAAGATATGGAGACGGAGATCTCTTCCTACACCTGCCCCAAGATTGAAGCGGAGATGGTCAGCATACCCAAGTTGGAACCCAGCGACAGGCTGAAAGCACCAATCATAACGGACGATGAAGAGACTCAAGTGAAATGTGAAGTTAAAAGTGTAGTGATGGAAGTTGAAAGTGATTTTGTTAGTGAACCTCAAGAGCATAGGACGGTGGAACGTACGAAAGAGGTTTTAGACGGTCGGACTTTGTACGAACTTTGTGATAGGGTGCGGAGTTCGATTCCTTACGAGTACAGTCAAACGTCGAGCGCACCTGTGGTAACGCTTCCTTTGGAGGTTGATGAAATAACTCCTGTATTGGAAGACGCCTTGGCAAAAGCCGAGGAAAGTACAGAGCTGGAGTTGGGGAAGCCGGCCAGGCCTGCCAACTTCACGGAATGGCACGAGTGTGCCAAGCTAGGGGATCTGATAGCCTTGCCCTACGTTGTGATCGACTGACCGCGCCCTGTGATACTCCTACTTGTTGTTGCAAGACTGTCCTATTGTTTCGCTATATAATAGCGTTTGAAGTACAAGGCTGGTGAAGTGTTCTTTTGCGTAAAAAAAAGTTTTTTTTAAACAAATATCTTGGAAACTTTATTATAGAGACAAAAAGTTGTGTCGAAGTAAATAGTTCGAACATATCCTTAAAAGATTATCATTGCAACATCAAGGTAACTAAGTCAACCGACCGTCTCGACGGTAAAAAGTTTAGTTTTGTACTCAAAGTGCATGGGGATAAGTGCCAAAATTGTTTGTCTCTCCGGACGACCGACCAAAGCTTCCGTTTTATGACTATATATAAATATATATACCAAGTGTCCTTACGTTAGATTTAAGGGTAATGCAGAGGTTAGGTTGTGTTGAATCTGTATATAGATAAAGGATAATAGTTTTCGCACTGTTTAGGTAGGTAGGAACGAATGCGGAGTGTGAACGGCGGGGATTGAATTGACTCTAAAATATTGTCGCCCTATCGCCTCTGTGTCGCCCATGAAGGCGACAACAAAGCGATAGCCGTATGCGCTTTTGGTAATTTAGTTACTCTGACTTCCTGGATTCTTCTGTTTTCATTTGCTTATATACTGTAGATAGGCAGAATTCGACCAATTAATAAAAGCTTTCCAGTTTTTTTTTAAACGCAAATATCAAAAATCAGTCCCCGCCGTTTGGAGAAAAGAAGAAATCAGATTTGTTTTTGTTTTTTCTTATTATTATTATTTTTTCTTTTTGTTTGTTGCTGGCAACACTTCGGACTGCAGCGTTTTCACCAGAGATGCGCTGCGAGGAATGTGTTCTTAACAACCAATAGAATCATTTCATTTATCTAGCAACGAGTGAATAAATTGATTACATTAGTTTCTAAAAACACATTCCTCGCTACGCATCTCTGGTCAAAACTCCCCAAGGGCTTGATAGGTTGTGGTTAAAACCTTTCGCTATAAATTATAAGCTAAGTTGATCCGGTCTCCATAGTCACTTGTGTCCAATGTCGAATGTCTTAGTCATGTGTTTATTTTGTAATTTTTAGTTGGAATTACAAATTTTGTAAGATGGTGGGTCGAGGGAAATTTTGATTTAAACATTCCCAAATTTGCTTTTTGTAGCCTCTTAACATTTTTAACATAGACATTTTAATATGACAATGACTTCAACTCAATCAATGATTAGACTCTCAGTTATATTATAGTTTCCAAAAACCCCCGGCCCACCGATTTATTGTACAGTAAATGTTGTAAAAATGCCCAAAACAAGACAAAGTAATGCTTAACTCACTAGACTGTTTCAATATAATGTGTTGTTACCGATTGTGATTTGTAAGAAGAAAGAGTTAAATTAGGTAATTAATTATAAATAATAGGAGTTCCAATTGTATTATTAATTATATTATTATTATATATCACTCGTATATTGTCGTCCCGTGATGATCCTAGTTGTTTTTTCTTTCTCGTTTCTCATCATCTGAGATGGTAATTTTTTAATACTAAGGTTTTTTTACTGAACTCGCTTGGATGTTACGATATTGTTTTATGCCATGTATGAATGTCGAATTCTTAACCGCTATACGAGTCATACATAACCAGAATGCTGTCGTGCAGTGAGCCCGTAACTTAAAAGAGTCTTCACGACATTTAACGACATTTCTTAGTTCATTCAATGTTAAAATGCCTATCTAAAGCAACGCTAATAGAGAACTTAGAGTGCGTGCCAACAAAGTCTGCGCGCGGTAAGAATAAGAACCAATTAGATATCGCAATTGGTTTTGAATGGCAGTTGAGGTACGTTAAGTACGTATACAGTGGCGCCCCCAGTCGCGCGCAGGCTTAGCTGGCGTGGATGCTAACAAGAAAATTGTTGGCGGATGCGAGTTGGACCCGATTACACCTCAATTAGTATGGTTACGTGTTTGCTGTATTTATGAAATATAAAATGTCAATTTGTACCTATCATGGGGGTCAAGTCTCTTAATTAAATTTGATCCACTCTTGATCGAACTGCTAGCGATTTTTTAAACCATTACTGTTTTTAAAGGGGAAGTAAAAAAAACTGCTTTGTTAAAGCGGCAATGGTTAACTAAATCATTAGCGATATTAGCGATACTATCACCAGCAATCGAATTTATTTATGAAATCTGACCCTTTGGTTTATAGTTTTCAAGTTTACGAGTCTGAGCTATCGAATGTTTTATAAAATTAAATCTGTTTGTACTTTGCGTCTAATCTAATCTAAATGTAGTGTTTTTTGAACTCGTATTGTTGTTGTTGTAATATTTGCGGTAGTCTTTGTTACTTTTTTATTGTTTATAATTAATTTAGAACTTGTTGACTACGTCACATTTCTTTAAAAAAACTACAAATTTTTATTTGAATCAGAAAATTAAGAGCTTGAAATGTCAAAATCTGTTGAAGTTATTAAGAGAAATTCGTTATGTAAGTACGTTTATTTTAAAACATTATTTTAGAAAATTTGTATACTTGTTTGTTTTTCTCGTCAACAATATGAGCTCAATAAACGAGGTGCAATATGTCATAAAAAGCCTTATTGAGAAAAAATACTATTACTGTTTGGTAGTCCAACTATTTTGTAAGATAGGTTCGTGTTTATTTATTCGAAACTATTTTCTGTAAGAGTCAAGTTCAACAACGCGTAAATACTGTTTCTGTAAGGGTGTAACAGAAATGGTTAACGAAATCGCTAGAAATTACGTTACGAGTCGATCGTATTTAGTTAGTAGACTTGATCCCCTGTAATTTTTGTAATAAAATCGTTTGTTTTAATTCTGAATACGATGCCTTCTCACAAAATAGTTGCACTGCGCGGACGCAAGGGTCATAGGGTGCGTAAAGGGAAGACTGGCGCCCCAGGGCTATCATGGATTATGAAAGCGAAATATATGTGTTTTTATTACTATTTTGATTTTTTATTCATAACTAGTCGACCCGGCGAACTTCGTATCGCCTAAACTATTACTTTCTTGAGCATGTTTTAAACTTATAAACCTTCCTCTTGAATAGCTCTATCTATTAAAAAAGACCGCATCAAAATCCGTTGCATAATTTTGAAGATTTAAGCATACATAGGGACAGACGCGGAAAGCGACTTTGTTTTATACTATGTATTGATTGATGATTATTATGAGTTGTGGGTAAGTACTTACGACCTCTACCTCTCTATCTACTTACCTCTTTGAATTTTACGTACATAGGTACAGTGGCGGACTAGGAGGCCGTAACAGATTTGTCTATGGTTTCGTCAGCCCTAGACTGTATTACCAAAGAACAAGAGCTATTTTCCAATACAGAAAAACCGGAAGTGTTACGCCGACCGTGTCCGCCACTGTACAGTGGCAGTCTTGTAAATAGCTCTTGGTCTTTGGTAATACAGTCTAGGGCTGACGAAACCATAGACAAATCTGTTACGGCCTCCTAGTCCGCCACTGTACATTATTTGGGTTTTTTAATATATATATATTTTTATTTTGTTATGGTGGAGATTAAATAAAACAAATATATTTTTGTTAATAATTTATTAATCAAATAGTAAGAAACATTACATTTAAAACATTTAAGTCAATTTATATTATGCAAAGTAAATTGAAGAATACAAAGAAATAGCACTTTGTTAGTTTAAAATAACTTTTTTTTTATTGAGATTCATTTTAATATCGCTCTCTTGGATTACCAAATCAATATATTTAAAACTCTTCCGTTACTGACTGACTGGCTGACTGACAGACAAAGCAGAGCCGAAACTACTGGGCGTAGAAAGCTGAAAATTGGCACGTGGGTTCCTTGGGGAGTGTAGGTCAGCACTAAGAAGAGATTTCCCGAAATTCCCACGGGAACGGGAAAAAAACGGGATTTTTGTGTTTATGAGAAATCTGCGCGGAAAAAACCGCGGGGCAGCCTCTAGTTATTAATAAATTACTTGCAAGTTAATTTGAATTAAATAGTTTTTCCATTAAAGGTACTTGCAAGTCGTCAAGTGCGTTCTCTTTAAGAATTTATGAGACTTAGGTAATTCAGTTATTAAACCAAAAAGTAGGTTAAGTATTTGATTTTTATATATATATTTTTGTAAACTAAACTTAAATGGCACTTAGAACATTATAAAAAAATTGCCTACTTGAGCTGTCATGCCAGAAATATATCATCCTTTTAAAATACAATTCTAAGAATTCCGAATTTGCTTCGTACATTACGATAGGTACGTCAACTTATCTCCTTTAGAATAAAGACGTTTTTACAGTTAACAAAAAAAAAGTTTAAAATGCGCCATAACAGAATGTTACTTTACAACAACAAAATTCCACGGTTACCTCCATTAATCCTATACCAACAATAACAAAGTGAATTTAATTCTTATTTCCTATTCTACAGAGAGTAGAACGACTAAAGTGACAACGCTCACAAAGTGACAACTAAGGCGGTTATCACACTGCCACGCACCACGCTGCATGTTGCGTTTCGACGCACCTACGCGCGCGCGCGTGGATGCATTTTCTGTGTGTTGGACTGCGCGTGTTTCTATACAAATGGAGGTACTTACAATCAACGTTAGAATACGCATTCACGCGCCACGCTGCGTGATGCGTGGCAGTGTGAAGATCGCCTAAGAACGACTACCCCGCTCTTACACTGGAGTGTGAGCAGAATGTTGGTCACTGTGATGCTGGTAGCTCACCTCCGCTGCGAAATCCAAAGGGCGAAACTACTATGTTAGAAAGAGATAATATCATCGTCTGTTTCGCATGTTAAAGCAGGGAATATCGCTCCCTACCTAGAAAAAACCTTTTAATTCGCCGCGAAACGGCTCTAGCTCTTAGGCTTCAAACGCACAGGCGGATTTTTTCCGCGCGGATAAAAATCCGCTGTTGCGGTTTTATTTTATCTTATATAGGTAACTGATGATGAAGTTGTCTCTTTCACGCGCAGAGGATTTCGCAACGGAGATCTGCTATTACTACTAACGTTGTCACCTTAGTCGCTCTGCAGTTGATTTAATCATGCCATCTCTCTCTTACATAATGACGCACGGCATGGCACAGCACATGGGCAGGCAGACAGGGACAGCTGTCTTCTTCTCCGTCCTCTTTTCTTTGCTTTTAGAGCCGGATTCGTATTCGTACATTCCTTTTCCCGATGCGTACGCGCCGCCTGCTTGCATTGCCTGGTTGTAACAAACAATATATTTTTATGAGAATGTTTCTTTAAGGTCTCATTTAGGGAGACGCGGGGAGTCGTGCAGGCGGTGACGCGGCTCCTTGTACGATATCGAACAAAGGGGTATGTTTTGAGTTTGCGGGCACGGGCACCGCCGCGGGGCCCGCGTCGTCTTCCACTGCTGACCGGTCTTCCGCGACCCTCATGCAGAGCACTTCTGCAATCCTTCTGGTCTTTACCACAAACAAAAACAAAATCATAGCAAAGATAGAGTGATAAAGTGAAAGGGAAGGACCTAGACGAAATTACCTTGACCAAAAAAAGGATAGGAGTCGTGTAGTATCAAAAAGTCAAGCGGTTGGCGGGGAAACGGGAGAATGGAAGAGGCTCCATCGACAAGGGCAAGAAGAGAACCAAGTATAATGACTGGGACGACTTTGTAAGGAAGAGCTGTAATGTGAGAGGGGAGCCCTTTGAAAAACCTCAGGGTCGCCCGACCATTTTGCAAGAAGCAGCTAGTGTGGGACTTAACAGGGTGGACCTACCCGCTGTTGCTCGAGACCACCAAACTTGGAGGAAAATTCTTGAAGCCCTATGTCGGGAACAGGGGTAACATAGCCGGCTACCATCCCTAATTGGCCAACCTTGCGGTCAATTAAACGAACGGGAGACACTGCGGAGGAAACCGCAGAACTCCCACAGCCTCAAAGCGACAGTGACGTCTCATGAGGCGGTGCCACAGTGTCCCTCTACACTCTCCACCTTCTGGGGCATGGCGCCACTAAAACAGCTCGCTCGCTGAAATAGCCAACCACCCAGCTGCTCCCGGATAACAAGATCAAAAGAATAAGGTACTCACACTAGCTTCATACCCCTCCTTAGGCTGGAAGGGCGTGTGCCCCGGGGGGTAGTAGACTGCGGGCCCGGCAACGTTGCGGCTGGCCGGGGGGCGCGAGTCTTGCAGTTTGGAGTTCGTCTGGGAGACTTCTAACTTGCGCTGGCGCACCATGCCGTCTGGTTCGGTTGGGAAGCGCTGGGGAAAACGAGCTAATGTTATCAAAGTAAGTAAAAGTAAGTAAGTACCTATTTTGCCTTTCAATTTGCGTGTTTTGTTTTTTTCTGCTAAATCCAAAGATCGAAATGGCTCCTGACAAAATCTCTTGTTTTACCGCCACGGCGGCGGCGGCGATGGCGGCAGCGATACACCCAACTGCGACGTATTTGCCTTAGTTTTTTCTTCGTTTATTTCGATATAAGTACCAGCCATTAGGGCTCTGGCTGAATGGTAATACCAATTTAGACCAAGCTGCCGTTGGCTGGCATTGCAACTGGCTTAGATACCTACCTCAAGGACCCCAAACTGATAATGATGTTGTCTCTTTCTCGCGCTACCACAACTTGTAATGTTAGCCCTTGTAATTTAAAAGATATACTTACAGCTTCAGGGAAATCAGCCATCAAATCGTCAAGTGCCTTCGGCGGCTGTTGAGTGGGAGGCGCCGGGGAAGGCGCGCGCGGGAACGGGCCCGCGGGGGTAGGCAGGCGCTCCGTCGTGTTCTGAGACGAGTACGTTGTTTCAGAGTATTTGTATGTTGTCGGACCCTGGGGAGAAGTAAAACATTTATTAGCACGTATAAATTTATTTTTGCAGCCCAAGCGGCAGAACTCCATAATATTGAGATGGCTCGACGCTATGACATAATTTAAAACCACAGAACAGATTCTTCGGCAGGTCGGTGCCGTAATTTAACGGCAGCCATCTTGCAGTGAGTGAAGTCAGTAGCACGTTGTCCATAAAAAATAGCGCAACTTTGTTGCCGGTTAAAAAGCGGCGGCTGTGTTTTTTTTATACGGACACCGTTCTACTGATCATTTCAGCTAGTAAGCGGATGCTAAAAGTCGGGACCGTCATGAAGGAACCCATAGCTTCAGTCGACTTCGTAGACAAATAAAAGGTCTGCCGTATTAAAAAAAACAACTCACATAAGGGCCATGTCCGTTCTCGGGAAGCATCTTGATCTCATTGGCTGGCTGAGGGTAGAGCACCCTCTCGTCTCTCACATCTGCAACAAAAATCACACTTTACCTTTTGGTCTTTTTTTTTTCAGCATATTATCAGCCCCTTCTGGGCGAATGCCTCTCAAATTTTATTCCAGTTAGTTGTATTGGCTGTCATCATATTGGCTCATCCATGTCTCCTCAGCATGTGGCCTAAGTTTTAACACCTAAATTATGTCATTTTACGTAAGTGCTATTTCCTTTTGTTGACTAACTATTTTAATAAATGTATTTTAAAATCTGAATAGGAGCAAAAAGTGTTTTGTATTTCTTTTTTTTGTTGTTCTTTTATAGTATTTAAGCTATTCTTACCGTTTGTTCCAAACAAATTGTTAATCAAGGAAGAGTAGGACTCCTAGTACAGGTATCTATACTTAAATGGAGTTTTGGTGTTGTACCTATCTTTTGTAAATTTATTTGGAAACTAGAGGCTCCCCCGCGGTATTTCCCGCGCAGATTTCTCATAAACACAAAATTCCCGTTTTGTCCTGTTCCCGTGGGAATTTCAGGAAATCCCTTCTTATTGCTCACCTACACTCCCTAAGGAACCTACATGCAAAATTTCAGCCCGCTACGCCCAGTAGTTTCGGCTCTGCGTTGTCTGTCAGTCAGTCAGTCAGTCAGTCAGTAACGGAAGAGTTTTATATATATAGATAAACAATTTATTTATTATTATTTATTTTGTTAATGCTCTTTTAGCTAAAGTAAGTAAGTAGCTATAAGTATTTTCTACTTCAGCTTTACCCTAAAAGATAAGTACACAACACAAGGCCCTAGGCTAAATTCCAAGCAAGATCTTCTTGTGTTATAAAAAGATAATATTTTCGATATATGTCATAATGTACGAGATCTAAAGTTTTATCGCGATTCGCAAGGGCTAAACAGTTGCGCGCATCTGTTTTTCGAGACGGGAGCGAAATTCCCTGCTCGTACAGTGGCGGACATGATCGGCGTAACACTTCCGGTTTTTCTGTATTGCAAAATAGCTCTTGTTCTTTGGTAATACAGCCTAGGACTGACGAAACCATAGACAAATCTGTTACGGCCTCCTAGTCCGTGACTGTACTAAAGTACAGTGGCGGTCTAGGTCGCCGTAACACTTCCGGTTTTTCTGTATTGCAAAATAGCTCTTGTTCTTTAGCAATACAGTCTAGGGCTGACGAAACCATAGCTAAATCTGTTACGGCCTAGATGGCCACTGTACAAAACGAAGTTAGATTAGGTAAGTACCTATGTGTTTCTTTCATAATCTCGCCATTTGAATTTTACAGCGATGTTGTGCTACCAGCATATAAAAATTCATTTATCAAATCATAAGCCAAACAAGAGTGATAGTCAGTAGGGAAGGCAAGCCCTATTGCGCGTATCTTTACGGAGCGGGTGTAGGTAGGTAATTATATCAAGGACGCTGGCGAGATAATACACCTACTGCTCCTATCCATATTGTGTCGAGGTGCTAGTAAAAGACCCTGGTCCTAACATAAATCTCACCGCTAGAAGACAAATGGTAGTTCTTGACAGTGGTGACGGGCGCGGGCGGCGCGGCGGGCGCGTGCGTCACGTGACTCACGTGCGACACGCGCGCGCTGCAGTGCGAGCAGTACTGGCAGCCCAGCGAGGGGGAGGGGGGTACCAGCTTCGTCGATGTGCTGGAACAATAATTACGTTACGATGATCTTAATGTACGGTCTGCTGTATAGAAGTCCGCCCCCTGGGTACAGCATCACAACCTCGCTCTCTTAACCCCGAGTAGCCGATGAAAAAAGAAAGCGTGTAGCACAAATTGATATCAAGTATTGGCACAAATTGGGGTCTACCGAAGCATCAGTAACGTGGAAACTTTATGAGAGTTACCCCTAATCGTGCTTCGGATGCCGTGCTCTAGATTCCAATAATTACCGGCGAAACAACATAGTAAGTAAGATTAGACGGTACGAAGTTCGTCGGGTCGACTAGTGAGACATAAAGCACAAGGTCTTTCCCACCTGGTGGTCCTATCAGCAGAGCTGAGGTACGTCTCGTGCGAGTGTGTAGGGATAGGCACAGACGTCGGGTCCTGGTCTGCGGGAACCTCGTACGTGTAGGTCTTCACTGTGGTCGTCACCTTGTTCATCGGCGTACCGGAGCGAGAGAGCTGAAAGCAATATAATTACCTATTAAAACGTTTTATCTCCATCATCATCGTCCCAGCCGAAAGACGTCCACTCCTGGACATAGACCGGTCTTGTTATAGGTACCCTCATACAATGTACACTCGCAACCTTGATCAAGTCGTCTGTCCACCGTATGGGTGGTCTGTTTACTCTGCGTATTTCGGTGCACGGTCGCTATTCGATAATTTTTCGGACACGCCGAGCATTAATAACGCCGTCTATCTATTTGTTACAGGCAATGTGTATAATGAAGGCATTCTACACAATACCTAGGCAATGTACAGCAGGTACAATGCCGGATCGTTACAATTACAATATATGAAATTAGGTATTATCTGTTTTATACTTTGCCTAGGCAATCCGAAAAAGTTAAATAAATGTTGGGGAGGTATAAGGATAATTACCTAAAGAGCATAGCTACTATTATACTAGGTTCGTGGTATTTACCGTGCCAGTGGAGGGCGGGTGACAGTTGGAACAGAGTATCGCAGGCACCGGCTGCGCGATCGCCGGGGAGATCTGAGACGGGATCACTCTGGACTCTGTGGAAATTATTTTTATTTTTCTGTTCATACACTTACTAAGGAAAGGACTAAGGACACTGCTGCTCGGATTTGAACAAACATTGTGGAGGAAGTGTGCCTTAATCACCACGCTTGGCCGGCAGGTGGGCGATGGCAGCGTAGCCTTTTCTCTTAGTCACCTTTAACCACGCCAATGAAAGGAGATGGAGTGATGATATGGCATTCTTGCTTATGAATTGAGTCTCTTGGAGAAAATTACAGTTGCAAATCACGAAGGTCTACCCACCAGTCTTCTCCTCCTTGTACATCTCCTGGCGCAGCTCAGTGGCCCTGGTGGTGACAGGGGGCGGGCTGATGGCACCCCAGGATGAGGACTCCAGACGCTCTTCCTTCTTCAGGGTCGAATACCCGCTTGAGGGGGCTTTGGCCACCGTACTGTGATAAGTATAGGATCTACTTAAAACACATTTAAAGCGTTTGGACCCTTAGATTTTTAGGTGTATGTTCCATTTTCACGCTCATCGGAATTTAGTGAAACTGTAAGTACAGTATGCAAGCGTATATAAGGAAATCAAAATCAATACATAGTATAAAACAAAGTCGCTTCCCGAGTGTATCCCTATGCATGCTTAAATCTTTAAAACTATGCAACAGATTTTGATGCGGCTTTTTTTAAACTATAGAGTGATTTATGAGGAAGGTTTATGTTTATATCTATAACAAATGCATAACATAGAGTAATAAGTAAGGCGGTACGAAGTGCGCCGGGTCGACTAGAAATTAATATAACAAAGAAACTTACCCCCGTTTGTAATCGTAAGTGGAACTCTCGGCTGTGTCGGAAGTGTATCCGCCTGGAATAAATAAAATTTATCTTTTTATTCGCACACGTAATTTAGTTGAACCTATGACCTAGATGCACAGAGAAAACAAAAATAGGTATCTGGAGGTGCGAGAGGGCAACGAGTTCTAACTCCTCGGTGTACGTCCACGGACGTTATGTACAGTGGCGGACTAGGAGGCCGTAACAGATTTGTCTATGGTTGCGTCAGCCCTAGAATGTATTGCCAAAGAACAAGAGCTATTTTGCAATACAGAAAACCGGAAGTGTTACGGCTACCTAGGCCGACACTGTACGACCAACACAATGGTAATTCATCAGAGAGAGTGCAGCAGTTCACAAAAATCTGTTTAAAGAAAGGACCGAAGTACGAAGGAAGTTAAAAGATAATTCGTACCAATCTTCTCTTCCTTATACATCTCCTGGCGGAGCTCAGTGGCCCTGGTGACCGGCGGCGGGCTGACGGCGCCCCACGAGGATGTCTCCACGCGCTCCTCCTTCTTTAGAGTCGAGTAGCCACTGGAAGGAGCTTTTACTGGTGTCCTGTTTGAAGAACGTTTTTTCTTTCAGATTTATCAATCTGTATTTTAAGTGAAACATCTTTTGTTCATGTAGAGCAAAGGCAAAAGAAAGAGCGACCTTTCGATGAACGCAAGATGTTTTGCTTTCCGCTACCATATTACGGGGGAAGCGGATACTTTCTAAACAATACCTCTGTTAATTCTATTGATTGCAATAAAAAGTATTTCTATTCTATTCTAAGTACATCCACGGAAGAGAAGAAACTGTTATTTTTATGGCTCTGATTTATGGGTGAGAAATGCCAAGTATTTGTGAGTGAAGTCAGTCAGGATTAAAACAGAATGTCCTGATGTAGTTTCAAGAGACCTTAGGGGTAATAATAAAGTTTATTGACTCATAACTTACCCCTTCCTGTAGTCAAATGAACTGCTCTCAGCTGTATCAGATGTATAGCCACCTGGAATAAAAAAACGTTAAGTTGATATAAGACTTCAATCGTTATATAAGGACTTAAAACAGGAAGTTGAAATTAGAGAAAGAGGAAGAAGTGCTGCCACACCACACACGGCTTTAGTCATAAGACAAATATTGGGAATAAAACTAAGATTAAGTGTGAGTAAATCCATAGATGTGTTAAAACAAAAGAATAATTTACTTTTATAAAGCTGCCTCTCTTGATCCTTCTGCAGGTCATCCAGCAAGGAGTCCAGTTCTTCCACATTGTGGGACAGGTCCTTGGTGGCCTTGCTGCTCTTCACCTTGGAGTAGCCTGGGAAGAATAACATAAGAAACAACTTCGTATATTCTTCATTTTAAGTTATATGAGAGGTTATTTGCTAGTCTGGGTCCGGCCGGCTATTTGGGTCCAGCTCTTGAGCTGGTGCCTCTAACCTAACCTAACCTTTCGAGGAATAAAAATACGTGAGATTATGTTATGTTATTTGCTAGACTTTGTATTATTTATGCCTGTTTACACCTTACACTTTTGGTAATACTTGGAATACGAGAGGGCTGGTTATAGAATTAGTAGTGTTAAGGAATTTAGCTGTGCTTTCAATATTTTTTCAGTTAGGTAGTAACCTACTAATTTGTGATAACACTTCATATTTTGTCTTATCGTCACACTGCGGTCTTCCTAGCTCAACATGACCAGTTAAACATGCTCCCTGATAACCCTGACATCCTCACCTGGCGAGCTGGTATTAGACTCGTAGTTGTAGCTTCTGGTAGACTGGTTGATGGCTGGAAGCTCCCTCTCTGCCCTCTCGTAGTAATAATTGCTGCTCTCCTTCGTACCAGGTTTTGTCTTCGGTGGGATTGAGAATTGCTGTGTGGAAAATATTTAGTTATTGACAACAGAGCGGATTAGGCACAAGGACAAACATTTTGCGGAGTACCAATATCATAAACGCTATGAAATTACCTTCTCAACTATAACGTTTATACATAACTATTTCATCATCTCGCCGAGAGACGTGCCTATTATTATTGACATATTATTGTCAGATCATACCCTAAACCCCATACATCGTAACAAGGAATAACATTTTGTGAGATGGTTTTCCATAATCGCTATGCTTGACAATCTTGGTAGTGATTACAGTATGGAATAGTTTGTTAAAATTTAAGAGGCATAGCACAGCTAAAGTAGCGCCACCGGCGAAAAATTTTTAATTTTCTAAACTAAGGCAAATATAAAAAATGTGGCTGCATTATCTAGTGGAATACAGTTTCACATATTTTGATATTTGCCTTAGTTTAGAAGATATTTATTTTTTTCGCGTGTTGCGCTACTTTAGCTGTGATATGCCTCTTAACAACGAGAGGCCGCTTCTGCTCGGTGTTCCTTTAGTCGTCTTTTACGATATTAGTATGAGAATTCGCTAAAGTATTACCTCGACAGTATGCAGGTCCTTCCTGTCGTACTTTCCAGAGGGATGCTTCTCCTCTTTGTACTCGTAATGGTACTCTCGGTGCCCGTTGCCTACTTTTTCAGGAATCTTGCTTTTTGGCATCAGGTCTGATTTTATCATATCTGAAAGATTTGGTTTTGGTCATATAAAACAGCTTAGTAAATAATAATTTAAATCATGACTGTATAATGAAAAGATTCTCTTATTCTTAAGCCTATTTATGTAACAAAATGTATACCAGCTGAGTAAGACTACAAAATTGCTTGTGTCTAGTAGGTATTTCTGTTTGCAAATGATGAATCTTTAAATTGATCACTATGTTGAACAAAACTCAAACATCATTTACAAATTCATAGCCTAAACGACAATGCGGCATTGTATATTGCCTAGGTATTGTATAGAATGACTAAATTATACACTCTGCCTGTAACATACGTATTTTAACACCCGCAATAATATTAAAAAGAGAAAAGATTTAGTTTATTGTGTGTTTGTTTGCATTGATAGGCTCCGAGCTCCGAAATGACTGGACCGAGTTGCAAAAGGAAAGATTTGATAAATTGTGTGTTATAGCTCCGAAAGTACTGAACCGATTTGCAAAATTGTTTCACTTTTAGGAAGCTGCACTATAATACTACATACTCCTGGGGTGACATTGGCTATAGAATATTCTCAAAAATTAAAAACGCTAGGCAGTTCGAAGTTTGTCGAGATATAGTTAGTATTTAAATAAAAGTGTATTCTCACCAAACTGCTCGTTGGAGTAGGGCAGGTTACCGCTGCTCTTGAACTCTTTGTACTCCTTGTGTTTGCTGTATGATTTTGTAGCCATTTTGATTAATTATCCTGAAAATAAACAGAATTTTGGTTAGCTAACTTTTTATGCAGTAAGTTGATAATTTTTAAGCAGTAGATAATAATAGCAACGTATTTGGTTTCTTGTGAGAAGGGTAAGAAGGTTTTATTTTGCTGCTCCGTAGTTCAGTTGGCAATGATGTGTGTGCACCTGGGTAAGGTTCGATTCCCGGCAAACATTGTTATGATAAATATATCGATGTTTGTTTCCGGTCTGGGTGTAATGTTCGTCTCTGAATGCCTATGTTTCGGGCACCCTAGATACAGGTTCTTCCTAGTTAGGGGCTTGGAGTGTGATGCGATATTACTATTATTATTTAGTGTGTGCAAGCTCCATAATAAACACATAACAAACGAAAGTTATTTCGTTTCTAGAGTATATAGTTTATTTCTCTAACCTAGGTATTTAGGAATAGGAACCTAATTTTAGGTATTTTAATACAGTTAACTAAGGCTGAAATTCACAGACAGTGTTTGCAGGCTACTCGGTTGAGTATGATATTCGGACAAGTCGTTTCAAATTACTAATTATCCTGATTTGACCCGTCTTATACTCCGTCGAGCGTATGCTTAACCGTCTTGAAGTCGAAACTCGTGTGTAAGTATATCCATTTGGAGTTAAGAACAATTTAAAGTTTAATTTTTACACTTTGGAGTGCGAGGTCGAGCTGCGACTCGACTGCGATTGTCAGCCTTATTCGCATCGCAAACATGTGGTTAGTATTAAGAGCCAGTTAACAGCGATGCTAGCGCCATTCGCGAAAAAAATAATATCTTCTAAACTAAGGCAAATATAAAAAATGTGGCACTGTATGACACTAGATAATGTAGCCTAGTATTTTTTAAGCACAGCAAAGTAGTCCTAAGTAAAAATAACAAGAAAAAACATAGATGGTTGCCAAAAGTGGTTACTTTTAGTAACACTTTGTAGCTTTCTTTGGTCTTCAACCTAAAAGCTGTACAGAAGTGCACTAAAAATACTAGGCTACATTATCTAGTGTCATACAGTGCCACATTTTTGATATTTGCCTTAGTTTAGAAGATATAATTTTTTTTCGCGAATGGCGATAGCATCGCTGTAAACTGGCTCTTAAGCTAGTTATGCTTCTAAAAACCAAAGTATTTTCTACTAAAACTAAAAACCACAGAGTACCGCGTAACGGACACTATACCAAAGTATAAGTTTATTTCCTCCGACCATATTAGGCAGTGAAACTAACCAGTCTTAGAACTCCGTGGGTTGACTTTCTTACGATAAACGGGATACGAACTACCTACTATCCTACGTTACTATAACAAAAACTAATGGTCGCCCCACACAGCTTTGAACATTCTTCAAATCACAATTTCTCGAAGGATCTCCGGTATAAAAGTATCCCACGACCGTTTCGTGGATATAAGCTTCCTACCTACCAATTTTTAACCATATAGGTTCAGTAGTTTAGGCGTGATTGAGTAACACACACAGACAGACTATTTATGACAGTTTCATTAGCATTTATAATATTACTAGCTGTGCTCCAAGGTGCTACTACGGTTTATTAGTGAAAAAAAATATAACATAATATTATGCCTTTATTCCCCGAATGGTTAGGCAGAGGCACCAGCTCAAGAGCCGGACCCACGTTTAGCAGAGATTATGTTTTATCAGTTTGTGTTTATTTAGTGAAATATATTATGTGTATAAAACCAGGGTGTCAGCTTACTCCATACCAAATTTTATTAAAATCTCTCCAGCCGTTTAGACGTAAAGAATTAACAAACAATCACAATCTTTTGCCTTTATAATATTAGGGTGATAAGTATGGATAATTCATATCATAAAAACTTTAATTTAAATCTATTAAATCAAGGTGGGTGGATGTATCCGCGGATATAACAGATGTTTGTGTCACCGGCAGGCCTTGTGACCAAAATTGGCAACATTGTGTCACGACCAGCGAAACACCACCGAGGAAATGTCAACATTCTTTTAGGTTTAAAAATTGTTAATTGGACTATTATTCTTAATTGATGGTCATTTTGGTAGAAAGTGAATTGTGAGCTCAATTATGTGATTGTGTAACTCCAACCAAACCAAATGTTTATTAAATTAATGATTTAAACGGTGCGAAACTAGCGCCACTTCTGATAAATTATTATTATCTTCTAAACCATGGCCGAAATTAAAAATATGCGTCTTTGACTCCCTAGATCTTGTTTAGAATTATTGTGGCCCTGTTGTGAAGCTTTCAGGTTCAACATCTAAGGAATAAACCGTATGTTGCCTAAAGTGGCCACTTTAGTTTCATAAAATAATATTTCTAAGATGATTATCCTAAAAGCTACACAACAAAGCCTTAAAAATTCTAAGCAATATTATCTCGGGAGTCAAAGACACATATTTTTAAATTCTGGCCATGGTTTAGAAGATATTAAATATTTTCATTTTCCCATTCCTCAATAGGAATATATTTAATTCTCCAAAGGCAGACTATAACCACAACGCAAAAGCAGACTGAATTTTATTTATTCCTCAATCGCTAGAAATCTTATCGGGAGTACAGCCATGACGTGATATACAAGAAGAATGTCATATTATTATATCGGCCATTTGTAATTGCGTCACTCATTCATAAAACTGCGCCCACGCAAAGTGCGCACCTGATATAGTCATGTCTTGAAAGAATTGTTTAAGAGTAAAATCATCAGAGCTAGGTGTTTTTGTCAAATGCTCTTTACTTGTCAGAGCAATAAGGCAGAGTACAAGCGGATTTGTACAAATGTATCAGTAAGTATACGTAAATGCTCACATTAGAAAGATAATCATAAAAATGCTGGGTGATGAACAGATGTAGAGTCTGTACTGTATTCTGTAACTACTTACATTAAAATTGTTTGTTTCATAGTTTGCATTGAATAATTAGGTATAACCCTTTTATTCATAAAAAGTTAAAGAGCATTTTAGTTTTTTGACTTAATTATTATATGTCAATTTAGACTAGATGTCACGTATTTTCCATACAACAAACCAAAAGTAGACCACTAGTAAAGCTTCTTAAAACCTACTGTCTTTGTCTTTCTAAATTATACGTTAAGGCTCTAAAGAAGAGCGGATCCAGGCTGCTTCCTAGACTAAATTATATCAATTAATGTACTTGGTGACTCTATTGTGAACCCAACCAAAGCTGAAAGCGCCCTTGGCTCCAAAATCATTGTTTGAGTTCGAGCACCCTTAACCTGTATATTGTAACACTGTGCTATTACTATGTTGCTCATGTATTATAGGTACTTTATAAACCTTCCCTTTGATTCACATCAAATCCGTTTAAAATATATAAGCATTATAGCGAGCGACAGACAGACGCGGGATGCGACTTTGTTTAATTACTATTGTATTAAAGCTGGTACGAAGTTTTCCGTTTCACTTGAAGGTAATAAAGCTGATTTTTTGTATTTTAAACACAGAAATTAAAGTTATCTTGAATGAATAAAGAGTTTCTGGAATCCGCTCACGGCTGCGGCGCGGTCGCCTTGACCACGACCCATATGACGTCAGAGCGTTTTTTATTTTTGTTTCAGCACTCATCACCCCTCTTGTTGAATTAATACGACTGCGACTTAGTATCATCATACTGCAGCTGCTGTGTCGCTGTGTCTTAATAAAAACACACTAAAAACAGTGCCCGAACAAATTACAAAAACTTAGCACCGCCAATCCCGAAGGCCGGACTGTATTTAAAGGACTAAGTACATAGGTTTTACTAGGCCTAAATATAACTTCAAGTATTCGGGGGCTAATCATAAAAAAAAATTAACAAATTTCAATTATTTGTACATGTTGCTAAGTTTTTATATTCTTGATGTACCGATAACAACTAGTTCCTTTTAATTCCTTCGTAGTCGGGTAGTCGTTTTAACTTCTTATTAGTTGCTTGTTAGCATTTCATCTCCCCTCTCATTCTTTCTCTTTAAAACAGAGATGTTGTTGTTTTATTCATTAGATCCGCAAATGACCTCTGCTCGACTCAGCTGACTCAGCTGTAGAAGCTGTCTTAGTTTGTTTTTCATTTCTAAATCGATAAAGCTATAATCGAAAAGTTCTCGAGTGGAGACCACGGATCGGCAAGCACAGCGTAGGACGTCCACCGACCAGATGGACGGATGATCTGCGCAAGGCCGCGGGTCCACGCTGGATGCAGGCCACCTGCGATCGGTACAGATGGAGAGCCTTGAGGGAGGCCTATGTCCAGCAGTGGACGTCCTACGGCTGAAATGATGATGATGATGATGAAAGCTATAATAAATATCGATTTTTGCACTATACTTGAATGTTAAAAAAAGCCATATTGTAAATTTCTAAGGTCTTTAACCTGAAAGCTAGACAACAGTCAAGTGCCTTAAACAGTGCAAGATTATCCAGTACATCATCGACACATATTTTTGATTTCGGCCATGATTTTGTTAGATTTTCTTTTTTTCGATGTTGTCTCTAGTACCGCGAAGATCAAGGACGGATCAATCTTTACACGTACCTATACCTACTAGCATTGCAAAAAAATAAAAATAAAGAAAATGTAACCGGATCGGATATGACCACATAGTTATACAGAATATCCTTAAAACGATTTCCTCAAGGCATTAACTTCAGATAGCAAATGTTAAATAGCCAGTTTACACTTGACCCGGTTTGAGTGACCATATACAGATTTATGTCCGAGTGTTGTTGTCCTTATGATGTCACTTTCCGTAGTATCTTACCCTGATCTTACCGGTCATATACCTATTTGGTCATCTTTAAGAAAAGGGTGGTTCAAAAAGGACGAAATAAAGAGTTGATACTGATACGCTATATATAGTTATCATCAAGATCAGTTAGGCTATTGTCGTTCAAATGAAAATAAGAATGAGAAACATTTTGACATGTGTTAAGTATACATTGCGGATTTACAGCTGAATCTCTTGTTTAGACAAACTAGAAGAAGTGCGAATTTTTTTAAATTGATTTTTTTAATGTTTATATTTTAATATTTACTAGTCTGTCAGGCAAATTTCGTACTGCTTAAAACCTATTACTATTTTGTGCATGTGTTATTTATTAAGCTAACTTAAAAACCTTCCTCTTGAATCACTCTATCTATTAAAAATAAACCGCATCAAAATCCGTTGCGTAATTATCGTACATAGGTACTTTATTTTATAGTATTTTTTGAAGACACAATACCTACAGTTTTGAGTCGTTGATCCTATTAATATTTGGATGCTACTGAAACAAGACTGAAACCGTATCTTACACCACAGAAAGAAAAACTGTAGGCTGAATAAACTATTTTTCTGTCGTCACAACTGAACCACTCATTCATTAATTTCAGTTGCTAAGCAAGATAGAGAGGTGAATAAGTTTCACCTGTGCTAGAGAGGGACGAAAGCTGAGTTTGTTTTCAGTCTCTTTGCGTAGGCGCACTCTACATCCGTTCAACTATTTATAGAAACAGCCTCAAAATATGTTTTGAAACTTTCACCTGGTTTGTTATTTCGTTAGTTTGATTAGGAATTTGAATTCAATATTTGACTGCAACCCAGTCTATGTAAATATCTTACTAAAGATAGAAGAAGAATTAAATCTCGCACAAATAGCGTTTCCCCACCTCTCTGATCTCGCATGGCAAGTATCTTCAGAAACTTTTTCTAAAAAAAACGTAGCACAGTGAAATTTTTTGCTTCTTCCATAAATTGTGTTTTTTTTTTCAATCATAACTAAAATTAAGAGAAGACTAGTGAACAGACAGAACGCGCGATATACCTTCGAAATCATTTTTGTTGAAGCATAAACGTAGACATCAATCGATCATGGAACAAAAGACATGGTCTGACACCATGTAAAAATTTGCTGGAGTGCCATACGTAGATAAAGATAGTGCAAAGCTGTTTATTTTGACCATCTTTGGGGAAAGCTTATGGAAAGCCGAGATGTTTTCGGCTGAGATGATGATGGCGAAATTCTTTAGATTTTCAGACGGCTTTTTACCTGTTTTAATACTAAAGTTGCCTATACCTAAGTAGTTCTGCATAAAAAAAAAACTTTACTCCTCAAGAATTATGCAATGGCAATGATGGTGGGCGGGCGGCATTCTGACTGCCTCCGCCCACCACACTGCCGCGCTGCCGCCGGCGACTACGGGGACTACTATCATCGCTAGCCAATGTCGTGAACTAGTGAGCGGATTTATTACAAAAACTAGTTTTATTCATTTCATTGACTGTTAGTAAACATATTCCTACCTAAGATCTAAAAGTACTAAAACAGTAAGTATTAAAACAGATGAGGAGTCAACCGCACCGGTATACGAAGAACTGTGATTGTTACATGTATGGATGGAGAGTCGACTATATCTGCTCTCAGTAAACATAAGGCGACTATAACATTGTCGTAAGGCAAGGCAAACATTTGTTTGTCTGAGTCAATTGGTGGGCACCCTGAACTACCTCGCCTCTAGCAGTATAGGATACTTTACCAAATAAGGTATCAATATAAATTAGATTAGTCTAATTGACTTTCAATAAGTATCCTACCTATATTGAATATTTAATTTTTTACTTTACTTTTATAAAACAAAGAAGGTTTCTGTTTGTCTTAGAACTTTTGTGTAAATTTGTAAGTATACCTAGATTACTAATATACCTTTTAATATTAGTCCCTCAGGGAGTAAGTGAGGAATTCTCAAAATTCCATATGTCAACTGTAATGTTGTTTGTTTTGGGACCTCGTGTGGGACCCTGAACCACTTCGCCACACATAATGTATTACATACCTATACAGTTTATGTATTATTTTATCTCCAGAAAAGAAAGCCATGTCATGCTGTGCAGTGGGAACTACTAGTAAGGATACCAGCTACTTATAGAAATTAATGCGTTTATTTTGTAGGAATAATAGCAAGATCAAGATCAAATATTATTAGGTACTGAGGCACGTAAAGCTAAAAGGCACCGTTCCAAAACCCGTCAGAAAACAATAAAACAGAAATATTTAGCAGACTGTCAAATAACATTTCAAGGTTGTCTCCAAATTTGCACGAGTATCACGAAAAATAAATCAATAAAATCTTTAAAACGGGTACAACTTGTTTGATTCTTTGAATTTTAATACAAGAGGTACCCTAGTGCAGGTTAACGCTGTATACATAAAATCACATCAGCCGAAATACGTCCACTGTTGGACGTAGGCCTCCACAGATCGGTCCACTGTACCACAGTATAATAAATAGTACTACATGCAGTATGGGCACTCTCTGCCTCCTTCAGCAAGTGCGGCTCCCCCGCTCTCAGTTACCGCTCAGTACAAATAAAGCAGCATCCCACATCTTATCTCACTCACACAAGCATGGTACGCGTGCACGTACACGAGTTTCGGCTGTGAGCGAAGCAACGCGCTTTTTTGTATGAAGTGTCCCAGGTGTGACTGTATACTATTCATCCAGAGTATACTCCCACAACCTTCACCAGGTCGTCTGACCTGCTTGGAGAGGGTCTTCCTACTTTGCGTCTTCCATCCGAACTTATCGGCCAAGGTGCCCACATCTTTGGGAAGGATTTCGGACGCCAGTAATGTATGGTTCCCGGGGTCCTTTCCAAAAGCACCAAGATGGACGCGCCCGGGGGGTATTAGTGGTGCGAGCCCTGCGAGCCCCACATACCCTCGATGCTCTCCCGAGCGTCGGGAAATGCGATAGGTGCCCACATCGTTTGTGTATATTTTTTTAAGAAGTGAATAATTTTACTCTTTTGTATTTTACCAAGTATTTTTGACTTGCTACGTTTCACACTCATTGCATGACTCAGTTGGCATGAGAGCGAGGAGCGTGTCCAATCGGCTTATTCTGGCCATTTGTCATCTTACTTCGAGGAATCATAAGCTTTATATGGTTCTATTAGTTGCGGTCACTCAGGGAGGTGTATTTGGTCCAGTGTTATTTGTAATGTATAGTTTAAGTCGCACAATCTTTTGGAAACAAGATTTATTTCTAAGTATTAAAGAAAACTAAGAGCAGATTTTGAAATTCTTTAAAAAACACACTTTTATTTTCTTTTAATTTTGAAATTCTTTCAAAAAAACTTAAATAAACTGAGATCTTCCTCTTTTTCGAAACACTTAAACCTTTTTCCGAGTAGACCGCATCAAAGTCGGTTCAGCCAAACTCGAGATAATCGCGGAAAACCAACTTACATACAAGTGTAAACCTCTATTTTTTGAAGTCGGTTAATAATTAAAGACGATGACGACGAACCCCAGATCGACTTCCTGAGAGGCGTCACGGACCTACTTGGGAGTTCGCCAGACAGACAGGTAAATGCTATTTATATATATCCAACTCAATTTAATGCTTAAACTACGTCAGTTTGGAAATATTAACGCTATTATAAATATTAACTAATGGGTTGCCTGGAAGAAATTGCTTTTAGCGATAAGGTCGCCCATCGCGTGCAAATTTAACTATGTCTACCGTTAATTGTATATCTTCTTTTGGATCTTTTGTGTGCAATAAAGTATTTTTTTACTTCAACTACAACAACAACGTTTTTGGGAGACAGACCTACTGATTTTGTGTTTAAGGACTAAAAGGCCAAAAATCAAGTTTAGGTCTGTCTTCAAAAAACGTTGTAATACAATGTGGGAGATGGTTTTCTTACATACGCGAATTAATTAAAACTTTATTAAAAATGAATACTTTCGCCAGAATAAATAAAAAACGCGAAAAAAAAATTATTTCGCGCCATACCGAGCTACCACCTTCAATTCAAAATTGTCCGGCGACCTCGTAATTGGCTTAACACATTTATTACCTATATGTATAATGAAATATTATATATTTTCCTTGAGCCTTGACGACAACTTGTCGTTATGACTATAATGATAAGTGGTCTTCAAGGCTCTGGGTGTATGTCTTAAAATGACACACTGACACCAAGGAAAGAACATCAATATTCATCATAACAATGTTCGCAACCTGAGGGTATCGAGCCCAAACCCTGTAGGTCTGGGCGTAAGAATATGTCTACAGTATACCCTGCCTGTCGTAAGAGGCGACTAAAGGGGTCTTTGGGGTCGTGGGTGCGAAGGGCGGGGGCCCGACACACTCATCAAACGGCCCTGAGATGGGCAGCGGCACAGCTTGTGGCACTGTGCCACCGCAGCTCCAAAGGCGAGCCACGGAGGGAAAAACATCTGAAAGCAGCTGAGCGTGGGAAGAACTTCGGACGCTATAATGCGTGGTTCCCGGGGTCCTTCCCAAAAGCGCCAAGACGGCCGCCGGGGGGTTTTAGTGGATCGGCATAACTTTTTGGTGCGTCGGGAAATGCGAAATTCCGTTACCTTGTAGGGTATCTGCCTAGGTATTTCCCCCCGCTACAAAAAAAAGGGTATCGAGCCCGGTCTTACGAATTTAATACTAATAAAATTACTGCTAATTAAACCACGAAGGTTTAAAATTTAAATTCTAGCTACCAGCCTACATTATTAATTTTCTTTAATCAATGCTTGTCTGAGTGTGCGTGACAAATGCTTTCAGTAAAACTTCGTAAAGTCTCACTATTGTTTTACTTTAAATGAATTACTATAATTAAGCCTAATTTGTATTGAGCGAGCTGTTTTTAGGTAGCCGATGTTATCATGATTTATGATCAATTTTTTCGGCTGCACTGCACGGCTATTCAAGGTTCTAGCAGAATAATCAGCGTTGCATTTCTTGCACCACATGCTGAGTCGGAGTCTTTCAGTAATAAATGCTTTCATAGTTTTAGTTTCGCTTAACTCTTCTTTTTATTTTTCCATTTATTCCCTGTATGCCAGTATTGTTCGTGTGAATAAAGATATGTCATTTGTCATTTGATTTACATTGTAGTTTTTGGTGAAAGTATTTTATTACACTTACTAGTCGTCCCGGCGAACTTCGTTCTGCCTTACCTATTGCTATGTTGAACATGTATTATACTTATAAACATTCCTTTTGAATTACTCTATCTATTGAAAAAAAAACGCATCAAAATCTGTTGCATAGTTTTAAAGATATAAGCATACATAGGGACAGACGCGGGAAGCAACTTTGTTTTATACTATGTTTTGATTTACCACCAGCTCTTTTATATTTTAAAACTATGTAAAGAATAAATTATATATTCTAAAGGGATAAATATATAGTCTAAGGGAAAAGCATACAGTTCTCTTTTTTTATTATTTAAAAATACTCAAAAAAAATTAATTTTCTCGAAGAACTCACTGCGGAACTGAGATTCGCAGAGTAGGCAGAAGTCCCACAAGGAGAAAGTTGCGGGAGTACTGGATGAGGGTCGTACAGTGGCGGACACGATCGGCGTATTTTGATCAGTAGGATAAGCTTATGTCCAGCAGTGGACGTCTTACGCCTGAAATCATGATGAGGAGATGACAAAGTTGATCGATATCGATAGATTCGTCATAATCTAAATAAATACGTATCCTATATCGATGTAGGTTTTAGTAGTAGAGTTATAGATGGAGCATAGCCAAGTTTTAATATAGAACTGCGATGATGACAGCACAGCTCTACTGTTTACACTGGAGCGTATTGTTTGAAAGTTTCACGTGGTTTTGCGACTAGTCATTATTTGATTATTATAATACAATACCTTTATTACTTCGACATTTGAATACTTACTTAATTCAAATTTTGTTTTTAATTTTGACCATGAATTTCCTATGTATATTCAGCCATTTTTACGTGTAAGCAAACATGGGCATTTTTTTTTTTTTCAATTTTAACTAATGCTTCATATTGCTAGCGGTACCTATAGAACGCCATAATCCCATCACCACCCATGATGGGTATCGTAAAAGGCGACTAAGGGTTAGGGAACACTCGAAACGGGCAAAACCTTCCTTTGTTGAAAATCTTAAAGAACCATACGGCGATAGCCAAATGCCTATCGCATTTCCCGACACTCGGGCGAGCGTCGGGGGTATGTGGGGCTCGAACCCACTAACCCCCCGCCCGGCGGCCGATTTGACGCTTTTGGTAAGCGATAGACAAGCTAACTCCCCCAAAAGTTTGGTCTTGGGACAACCTGTGTAGGGTGTCTATTACCCCAGCCGGAAAGTACATCGCATCGAAATTTTGAAAATGCCAATATTCAGTGCATCAGACGTAGTAAATGTGCGCCAAGTGTCGAATTTGATATTTATAAGACTTTAAATGTTATTGAAGCTTAACATTATTTATTTACATTTATTCCCACTTTCAGGATTAAAACACCTCTTTGCTATAAAACTATTAAAATTTTCAATTCTAAATCTCAAGCGGTTCGCGGGCTGTTCTGTTCGTCGTCAGGCAGGCAATCAGTCAGTCAGTAACGGAAGAGCTTTATGCATTTACAATAAGTGCCATAACACCAATTTGCATCATTGCATTAGAACAGTTTTGCAATGGTAGTAATACGGGCCGGGCCAAGAACGTGGGCAACGTTTATTAAATTTGATTTGAAGCAGGTTCCGCAACTTTGCTCTGCAGAGCTGTCTATAATCTTAACATTTAAATTAGATAAAATTAAGAAGTTATAGGTACAGTGGTGGTCTAGGTCGGCGTAACACTTCCGGTTCTGTATTGCAAAATAGCTCTTGTTCTTTGTAGTAAAGTCTTGTGCGCACGAGTCCATAGACAAATCTGTTCCGCCCTCCTAGACCGCCACTGTAAATAATTGTTTTATTTTATTATTTTAATTTTACAAAACGTGCCTGTAAACTTTTACCTCGTTAGGTATATTGACTCGAGTTACTTTATTTAATTAGAGCAATGTACGTATGTATAGTGTAAGTAAAATCCTAGTGCTGGTTTGTAACGTTCATTGTACATAAACATTGTCACAAGCTGTAAACTTATAAACATGAAACAAAACAGATGATTAATACGAAGTCGACCTTCTCGTCGGCATTGGCTTTAAAATGTAAATTCAGTTTTCATTTCACACAATAAGATCGTGCCAACAGGTGTTACATACATGTAACTTTACAATTTACATTGTAATAATTATGGGATTAGTTTCATCTATGGTTCCCTTATTTTTGGGAATTAGGTCGTTCCTCTAGATTATCTCCTAGTAGAATTAAGTATCACTTTAACACGAACCAAAGCAGAAATAAACCCTTTTGTCCGAACTCACATTCAAATTTACTTTGGAGGCCTTCAACATTTTGAAGGCTGCAATTTTTTTGACTTTTACCAAGCTTTTACTATAATAAAAATGCGTAGGTAAAGTACGATTATTTATTTCAGTTAGTAAAATGATAAGTGAAACTACTCTCTCTGTGTCTCTAATACAAAAAAGGGACTTAGACATTTAGTCATGCTTTATTTTATTAGGTATGTTTTGTAGGTATTTAGTAGGTGAAGGCAACACTGAACATGTCATTTTACTAACTGGAATAAATAATCTTACTTTAGACTGTATATAAATGTGCCCGTGTTCCATTTTATCCCTTAGTCACCACTTACTATATTCACGCA
This sequence comes from Euspilapteryx auroguttella, assembly GCA_951802225.1. Taxonomy (NCBI): domain Eukaryota; kingdom Metazoa; phylum Arthropoda; class Insecta; order Lepidoptera; family Gracillariidae; genus Euspilapteryx; species Euspilapteryx auroguttella. The sequence continues at coordinate 1,426,091 of OX637665.1, forward strand.
AAGAGTGGGGGGAGTGGTGTTAATGGTTTCAATACATGCTAAGAATAGTTTACACTAATTTCAGGCATGTTAAATGAGTATAGTCTTTGCACATTTTCAGGCATATTAAAGGAAGCTTTTTTCATTCACATGCCATTACGGCCGCTTTTGCAATATTGCTTTACGTCCTCTTTGCGGTTTTTTTGTATTGACTTTGACACTCTAGAGGACAAAAAGCAATGTTGCAAATGTGACCGTACTAATACTTACCCCTGGCTCCATTCATATCATGTACGGACAGTAATCTATTCAGTAAAACATATTATATGGAAAATTTTATGGTTTATGTGTTGTAAGGAAAAGCAAACTAAAGGAAAGAAAATTTAAGAAACAAAGTTAGACATATTTACTTATCGCTTTGCGGAAAAACGCAGGTAATATATACTAAGTTCAATCATAGTGAATATAGTTCAATGGAGTTTTTATTTCTCACCCACCTTACGCTGTGAATTCCCGCACAAATTTTCTCACAATGATTTTTTATGACTCAGAAATGCGAAAGAAAATATAAAAAACAAATTCATTTTCGCACTCGTTTACGTTTTTTCAATAAATCTCCAATAAACGATGCGCTGACGTGTTTTAGCCGAAATAGCATTGAGCACATGCATGCAAATGAGAACAAGGTCCTGAAATGACGAAGCGCATATGAAAGGATTTCATAATGAAAAAATATAACAAGGTAAATGCGATTTCAGAGAACTAACAGACATCACTTAGATACTGAACACATCCACGTAATACAGATTTTGATGAATTAGTTAACATTATTAGACTGGCTGGATCATTGACCGTATCTAATAGCTAATTATCGCTAATTGTCGCCGGTAAATTTGGCAAATAAATGCATTTTTCTTTCTTTCTTTTTAATTAAGTAAATGTTCAGTACACAAAAATAATATTAAGTTAAGTTTAGAAGTTACTCTTATTAATATTTGCAGCCTTTCTCCACTTCTCCCGATCCTGGGCACAATACCACTTAAGTTATGAATTTTATTCAGAATTGTGCTATTTAGATCATGAATGCGATACAACTTTACCTTGCAATCGTTTCATCTTGCAATGTGACATTCAATAAAGAACCTTCGCGTCTACCTACACACACATCAAATCAACATCAAATAATATTCACGTAGGTTGGTTGGTTGGTTTTGGTTTACGTTCTAAACCGCAACAGCCCACGTTCAAACCTTTAGTTAGATTAGTCGAAGGAAACTCGAAACATATTTATGTAGGTTGTAGTTTTAGTTTGCCCACTGTTTTTTTTCTTACATATTTCTATTTCAAATTTTCTCTGTTATAACTTACTAAGGATCCCTATGTTATTATATAGCTTAAATACTGACTGTGAAAACCGCATTATGAATACGTTTCGTAGTTTTGGAGCAGATTTGGAGGAGCTAGCAGATATACAGACAGACAGACAGAGATAATATGGAAAATTATTTAATAGTTGATAAGTAATCTAAAAACATAGTCGGTAGGAACCTAGACTCTTTACTTTAAAGCTCTACATAACACAGAGCTACCTAAGAGACCTAATGAAAAGCAGCTTTTGTTACCTACCTACGTTAGTGTGAGTGATGAATTATTACATCTCTTGTAAATGTTAAAAGTTTACCTAAGCCATTGGCATAGCTCATCCATCGGTGACCGGACCAGTGATATGGTTTGGTTTAAGATATTTCCTACTACAGGTCCGTGTTTACTACCGGATAAAGGCCTATGACCATATCCGTACGAAATATAACGGACGCAGACGCACAAGGTAACTATCTACAAACACTTTAATGGGAAATGCAAACAAAAACTCGCAAGGCTCACCACTGCTCAGGAGTTGGAATTTCATGAGTTTAGTGCTAAGCAATAAAATCCTCACGAAGGCCGTAAAAATAAACATAAATAGGTATGATGAAAATACTCACACAATAGTTCAAAACAAGCACTCAGAGACGAAACCAAAGTATTTTGAAAACACAGAAAAAAAAACACAAAACTAAACACTTGAGCACTGTTTCACATTAATTTCGACATTTGGTTTGGTTGGGGTTTATTTCGGGATAGTTACGGAGTTGAGTTCGATAGGTTCGTGTCGAGAGATCGTGCGCACGCGCATCCGAGTCGAGTTCGCGCGCAGACTGCGCGAGTTGCGCGGGAAAGGGACGTGGGCGGTGGTGGACGGACAACCTCGGGTTTTCATGAAGACGGAATTGATCGTGATCTGAAGCTTGGAAGCGTTTCTTGAAAGATGCTCAGTACATGGGGGCTCAGAAACTATGGGGTTCTGTGGTTCTGTGGAAGTGCTCCGCGTAACGTCCTATCCTATCCTAAGCGAGACTATACTTACGTTTTAAATTTTAGTTAGGTATAAGTATTTTTTATCCAGTTCATACGTTGATTAATATGTTAGTCATTTACTTTGGTAGGCGTCGAGCTTTACCCAGAGATTGCGACGAATTTTAGAATTCACTCAAACGTTTTAAGCGACCTACCAAATGTGATTAGATCGGATATTAGGAGCCGAGTCCAAGCCAAGGAGATGTTAACCTAGCCCACAAATTGTATCAGCCTATTCCCTCAAATAATGAATTACAGACGAGAAACATTAAAAAACCAATGTTTTATTGAACAGTTTCAATAATCCAGTTGGTGTATGGTGAGATGGCAGCGCTGACCCCGGGGAAGTGAGCGTCGGCGCACCCGCGGCCCCACGACACCACGCCGATCAGGATATCTGGAAAAAAAAGTATAAGTTTAAGTTGGTAGAAGTATCTTACAGGTGAAAGTTGAAGGCAATTAGGTAGCGCGCTAAAGAAAGAGCCTCAACGAGATGTTCGGATTCCGTTAAAGAAGCATGTGGCAGAGGGCAGCCCACCCACATTAGCCCTTGATCGCGGTAAATGAAAGGACATATAAGGATAGGTACTCAATCATCGAAGGAACAACTCCGAAGATGCATAAATATCCAGAGCTATATGGACATTATAATTGGACCGGACCAACAGATAGACGGCAGTTGGTAAAACTTGTAACGAAACTGAAAACCTATCGTGTAGTCCAGTTTGCAGTTGGTTTGCTGTTGCACAACGACTGCAATAGAAGTGTTTAACTAAAAGCATTGAAACTTAACCGTTCAAAAGATGTTTGTTACCGGGAGCGGCTGTTTGTGTAAATGTTGCGGACAGTATTTTAGGTTTCCTAGTTTCTGCACCTAGAGCTTAACAGTCAATTTACCTTGGTCATTTTCGTTTCCAAGGTAGTAGAGAGGGCCTCCAGAGTCACCCTGGCAAGCGTCCTTGCCACCCACGTCCAGGATTCCGGCGCAGATCATGTTGTCAGTCACCAGATAGCTGATGGGCCAGGTGCTGCCGTACCGCTGGGCGCAGAGGGCGTGGTCGATGGTGTAGATGGTCACGTCTTGAAGGATGTTGGAGGCTTGGCCGCCAGACTGTTGGGAATTTGTGTTGAATAAAAAGTAAGTTGCTGTAAGATGTTGTGGCCGCGTAGAAAACCAACATGCATCTCCTCATTAGTGTTGTAAAAGTGACTAGGTAAGAGGAAACCCGAAAGAAGGGAAGCAGCGGCAGCGCCCCTTCGTTGAATAACTTGAGGTACCATATACTGATATCGCCTTCCGGCCTGCCAAGCATGGCGATTGTGACAAACAAACACAACATCTCTCGTACGAATAACATGCTAGGGCCGAAAAGTTCTCGTGCACCGAAATAATCAAAGTAGACAGACGCTCCAGAAGGTGGCGCCGGTGGTCAGACGACTTTGTGAAGGAGGGTTGCGTAAAACCGGTCGGTATTGCGATGTGTCACATGTCCAGCAGTGGACGGCGCCTCTCATCATAATTATGATAAAACGCTACAATACTTACAGAAGTAGTACCCCATCCAACATGCACGACGGGCAGGTTAGCTGGTGGCGTGAAACCGGGAGCGACGATGGTTGCAGCCGCAATCACAGGCGAGAAGACCAAGGGAGTCTCCAGCTCAACCACTGTAATGTCTCCGTCATTGGATGTGGCCACACCGTAGGATGGGTGGTTGACCTCGCGGAGGACGTTGTGGATCTCGCCGCCAGTGTTGCGGTAGGTGGTGCCGGCGCGGATGCGGCGAAGGCGCGGGGCGTAAAGGCTGCAGGAAATTTATAGAACGCGCGTTGTTTTTATTTTCTTTCATAGTTGAAGGTTTTTAAGTAGGTAAGTTCTTATATATTATTTAATACTAATGTAGGAAAGATTTGATTGTTGAATCATATAGGCTCCGAAACTAGTAGACCCATTTGGAAAATTATTTCACCACCATAGAATCCAATATTGTCTCTGATGCATATAAACTTGTATTGAAAAAGTTGAGGATCTATAAAAAAATCGGCTAGTTCATTCAAATTAATCTTATTTTAAATGGGAAAGTAACTCTGTCTGTCTTGTGTGTTATGCAATCACGCCCACACTAGTGAACCTTTATAGTTGAAATTGGTAGAGACGTAGAGACAGACAAATTATACATTTTATCTCAAAAATCCCACGCTGACAGTAACGCAAAAATGGGTAATTGGTTTTGAAGGGAAATTGCTCTGGCGAAGCAGCCAAGGCTTGCACTGCACCTTTAGTCATCAATACATAGTATAAAATGAAGTCGCTTCCCGCGTCTGTCCCTATGTATGCTTATATCTTTAAAACTATGGAACGGACTTTGATGAGGTTTTTTTTATTAGATAGAGTGATTCAAGAGGAAGGTTTATAAGTATAATACAGGCACAAGATAGTAAAAACTAAAACTTACATGCCAACAAAGCAATGTGCAGCAGACAGGAACCAGCGGGAAGTCAGGATGTTGCCTGCGCAGGAGTGCGACCAGATCGGGGTGAGGGTGCCGCGGAACTCCACTTGCACTATGGCGGGGTACTGCTCGATTGTGGTGTGCTCCCCACCCACGATGCGACCACTGGGGACAGCGGCCGATAACGTGCCTGAAGAGGGAAAAACGGTTTCTTAATGTACTATTTAATTAATTGTAATTCCGCGTCTTTATAGGCCTTTTACACCGACACAACCTGGATAAATGCTGTACGGCTGAAGAGCCAGTTTACCGCGATGCTAGCGCCATTCTCGAAAAAAAATTATATATTCTAAACAAGGCAAAATTTAAAAATGTGGCACAGTATGACACTAGATAATCTTGCTTAGTATTTGCCTTTATTAATTTTTTTCAAGAATTTCGTAAACTGTCTCTGAAATTTACAGTCGAGTCGGAGTTTATGATTGGACTCCAACACAAACATGGCATAAGCATGGATCGGTCGGTAGGGACACATTATGTAGGAATATAATTAGGACGTAAATTTTTAGGTATAACATGATGGCGAACGGGTGCGATACTAGCGCCACTTCCGATAAATAATAATATCTTCTAAACCATGGCCGAAATAAAAAATATGATAATTCATGCTTAGAATTTTAAAGGATCTGTTGTGAACCTTTTAGGATAATGATCTTAGAAATATAGTTACGCTTTTGAAACTAACTAAAAGTGAAAGTGACCATTTGGACAAGGCCAGGCGACTAAGAAAACCCCGAAATATGGGCAGCCACAATGATGCGATCGCCAATCAGCCTTTTTTTTTTTTTTTTGTAACGGGGGGAAATGCCTAACGCATTTCCCGACGCTCGGGGGAGCGTCGGGGGTATGTGGGGCTCGCACCCACTAAAACCCCCCGGCTGCCGTCTTGGCGCTTTTGGGAAGGACCCCGGGAACCACGCATTACTGGCGTCCGAGGTTCCTCCCACGCTCAACTGATATCAGCTTCGTGCACGGGGAGGGCATATTGTTCCCTCCCCGGCTCGCCTTTGTAGCTGCGGCGGCACAGTGCCACAAGCTGTGCCGCCGCCCATCTTGGGGCCGTTTGATGAGTGTGTCGGGCCCCCGCCCTTCACACCCACGGCCCCAAAGACCCCTTTTAGTCGCCTCTTACGACAGGCAGGGTATACCGTAGACCTATTCTTACGCCCGGACCTACAGGGCTTATCGCCAATCAATTTTTTTTTTTTTCTTTTTTTTTTATCATTTGCGCGACTGCTAGAGTAACTGCCTTTTTTCCATCTCTACGTATTTTTGCAAAAATAAATTATTAAAAGTGTCGATATGCGATAGTATTTGGTGTTAAATTGTTGCTTAAGACTTTATCTATATACCAGTGAAAACTACATCGTGTTAACTATACTCGTTGGCGAATAGTGAGCAAAAATCTTTTAATTATTTAAAATATCGGTGCACTGTCCCTGACCTACCTCACATACGCTGCGTTCTTTGGTGCATCGCTGCGAATGTCGACCGGCGACTACAAGGTCAACCAGTTTTTTTTGTTGTTGTGCTATTCCGCGATTGAATTAGAAATTGCTCTAATTTGGTATTACGAAAAATAAAATAAGATGACATCCGTTAACAGCAAGGCTTGCTTGGCATGTTTAAAGGTTGTGGAGGCTAATGAACTGTTGATATGTTGTCGCTGCAAAAATGCCTACCACCACAGCTGTTGCAATATGGGAAAAGCTCACTATAGAGAAAACCTAAGTAAATTAAAACTTATGTGGATATGCGACCAATGCAACAACGTGACGCGCCGGGGTCAATCAAGGGATGATACCCCGGTTCGGCGGCTGCACGACCCCGATAATCATAATAATATCTCTATACTTGAAATGTCCTGTGATGAAATCAGCTCTGAGACTACAGATTCGTTGATTGCCGAGTATAACCCGCCGAAACAGAATCGCACAGCGTCCGCTCGTAACGTTTTTTCGACTACAGCCAATCCTTCCCCGCCGATACCACTAACACTGGATATGATTGAAAAACTTTTCGATAGAAAATTAGTTGAAAATAATGCTAGAATAGAAAGTTCCATAGACAAAAAACTGCAGCGGATGAATCAAAGCTTTGAAGAGTCTTTAGAACGCAAGATAAAAATTACCATGCAGGAAGAGCTTCAGTCTACTATCGGTATCTTAAAAAGCGAGTTCACCGAGACTACAGACTTTCTCGCTGCTCAGCAGTCAGATTTGGAACAGTCCCTTGCTGCCGCCAATAAGAAAGTGGAGACATTGCACTTAGAAAACGAGAAAATGAAATTAGATCTGATAAAAATGGACTCAAAACTAAGTACGTACGACAAAATCTCACGGAACTCTAACATTGAAATTCAGATGATACCCGAAAATCGTAGCGAAAACCTACTTGTAATTTTGAAAAAATTATGCGCTGAAGTTCAATATCCTCTACAGGATGCGGATGTTTACTCGATAAGGCGTATAGCAAAGATGAACCCTAACTCCAATAGACCGCGTAACATCCTGGTCTCCCTACCATCTGAGCGTCACCGTGACACACTTATTTCTGCGTTCAAAAAATATAATAAGGAACACCGTCAAAACCCACTTTGTGCAAATCATGCAGGTTTCTCCGGCAATATGAGTAATGTGTATATTAACGAGCACCTACCACCGAAGACTAAAGAGCTCTACGCTGAGGCTAGAAAAATGGCAAAAGAACGTGGCTACAAATACACTTGGTCCAGATACGGCAACGTTTACGTCAGAAAGGATGATGACCATGCAACGATGTTAATTAAAGATAGTAGTTATTTAAAAAAAATAGTGTAAGATTTTATATTCTTCATGTTAGGTTATCTTTTCAAAACATTATTTATAAACTTAGTTCTTTTTTTTTACTTTAACTATTAATGGAAGTTTACTATCAAAACGTTAATAGGATTCGAACTAAATTAACTGATTTGTTCTTAGGGGTAGTAAATTCTAGCTATGATATTATTGGATTAAGCGAAACTAATCTTAATACAGGGGTTTTCGATAGAGAATTTATTGGTGATGATTATATGGTTTTTAGAAGGGATCGTTGTACCGCTAAAGATATAAATAAAATTGAAGGCGGAGGTGTTTTAATTGCTGTTAAAAAAACTTTTAATGTATCAAGACGTCATGATTGGGAAACTGATGTAGAGGATATATGGGTAACAATTTCGTTTTGTGATCGTTCTAAACTTCATATTTGCGTATGTTACCTACCATCTTATTTTTCAATCGGTTCTTTACAGGCTTTTTACAATAAACTACAACAAACTGTTCTTGGACATGGGGATAATGACAGGGTGATAATAATGGGTGACTTCAACCTTCCTTATCTCTCGTGGGGGGCCTCTTCGGTCTTAAGTGGCTTGACTCCAACTAACTATTCTGATAGCAAGTCGACACTTCTTGTTGATTCTATGTCATTATGCAATATATCACAATACAACTGGGTAACTAATTGTAATAACAGAATATTGGATCTGATTCTATCTAATTTAGACTCTATACAGGTTCAGGAGGTTCCACCTCTAGTTAAACAAGATAGGCATCATCCGGGACTCTTAATTATGTTAGATGGCATTAAATCCGACATACCACATCATCATCCACGACCAATGAGAATAAATTACGATAAGTGCAATTATGACATCATCAAACACCAAATATCTTCCACTAAATGGTTCGATATACTGTCCTCTTCTGATGTTGATGAATGTGTAGATTGCTTTTATCAAGTGTTAAATGAAATTATCTCTAATAACACACCTTTAATTAAGGACGACTCCCGTAGGTTCCCAGTGTGGTTTTCTATAGCATTAAAGAAGTGTTTGTACGAAAAAAACAAATATCACAACAGATTCAAAAAGTACAAAAACCCTAGAGATTACGACACATTTTCACTTTTGCGTAAAAGATGTAAGCGGTTGATTGCTGAATGCTACCAATCTTATATAAATTCTATAGAGGATTCAATGATCGACAATATAAAGGGTTTTTGGAACTTTGTTAACTCCAGGAAGGGAACAGTGGGATTTCCTCAAAGCATGAAGCTGGACGGTGTTACAGCAAACACTACGCAAGATATTTGTAATCTGTTCAATGAGTTTTTTGGCTCTGTATTTGATTCCTCCACTGGAATTGCAGGCTCTACTTGTCCTGATGTGCACTGTGGTTTATTGTCTGGTATTGTGTTGAGTGAAAAGGAAATTCTACGTAAAATTCAATCTTTAAATCCACATAAAGGACCCGGACCTGACGGTATTCCCGCGAGATTTGTTGTTATGTGTGCTGATGAGTTAGTTTTTCCACTTAGTGTGATTTACAATAAATCGCTTGCTCTAGGGGTCTTCCCAAACGTATGGAAAAAGGCACACATTGTGCCGATTCATAAATCCGGTGATAAATCTCTTTGTGATAATTACAGAGGTATCAGCATTCTCTCATGTTTGGCCAAATTGTTTGAGCAACTAATATATGATTATCTGTATTATCAGATTGAGCCTTTCTTATCTGATAATCAGCACGGCTTTAGAAAATCGAAATCTACAATAAGTAATCTTTTAGAATATAAAAATTATATCTGTGGTGAGTTTTCCCGAAGGGGTCAAGTGGATGCATTATATACAGATTTCCGAAAAGCGTTTGATAAAGTGAATCACGCTCTGCTGTTGAAAAAGCTTGCGGCATTTGGTATCCATGGGTGCTTGCTTCGTTGGGTAGAATCATATCTTTGCAATCGCAGTCAACTGGTAGCTATGCGAGGCTACACTTCTAATCCTTGCAAAGTCTTATCGGGTGTTCCACAAGGTTCTCACTTGGGGCCTTTATTTTTTATAGCTTTCATTAATGACCTTACTGGTAAACTAAGATGCCCAAATCTCCTGTATGCTGATGATTTAAAGTTATATAAGTCAATTAACAGCATTAATGATTGTCTTGCTCTCCAGCGCGATCTTGATGTGATCTCTGAGTGGTGCGCTGAGAATCTTATGTTCCTTAATGTAAAAAAGTGTTTCTCAATGTCCTTTTCCCATAAACATAAGTTAATAACATTCGATTACACTATTGGTGGCGAATACCTAGAAAAAGCAAAGAACATTAAGGATCTCGGAGTTATTTTTGATGAAAAGTTGTCTTTCAGGGATCACTATGATTATGTAATTAACAAGGCACATAAATTAGTTGGTTTTATACTCAGGTCTACTAAGGGTTTTAAAAGACCAGACAGCGTTATTATTTTGTTTAACTCTCTCATTCGTTCTGTGCTTGAATACGGAGCAGTCATTTGGTCACCATATTATTCTGTTCATTCAGATAATATCGAAAGGGTTCAAAGGAAATTCCTTAAATTGTTAGGCTATCGTTACGGTTATGGTCGAACACTTAACTCTTACACTGCACGTATGACGAAATTCAATATGACACCTCTGCACATCAGACGAGCTCGGTTCAACATGATATACCTCCATAAAATACTGCACTCACAGATTGTTTCACCATCCCTTCTTTCAGCTATTTCATTCAACATTAAGATCAGTCGTCGCCGACCCCGGCCTTTTTCATTATTAGTATATAAAAATAACACATCCTATTATAATCCTATTGTTCGCATGTGTCGAGAGTATAACGATTTAGTTTTAAATCATAATACCCTAGACATTTTTGGTCAAAGCTTAAATGTGTTCACCAAACAAATAAAATCTTTCATTTAAACCAAATTTGTTTTTTTTTTAAGTGGACTCGTGTGTTTATTTATACTTAATTTATTACTTAATATATATTTATTATTATTTAACAGTAACTATTGTTCCTATCTATTGATGTAAGGTTAGGCTTTTCGTTGCTTATTTTTATTTTCTAAAATACCATGTATCGCTTAATTATTATTAGTATGATATATGCACGTACGTAGGTTGGCTTTTATTATGTTATATATATTATTATTTTTTTCTACTCTAAAACAAATATTGCTTTTGTGTGTGCACCTTTTGTAATGCAGTTTAGTTCAAATGTTTTCTAGTTCTTATGGTGTTTACTTTTATAAACTGTATTATGTTGTGTCACCTTAATAATAAATAAATAAATAAATCAGCCTGCCAAGCATGGCGATTTTGGCAAAACCTCCCAAAGTATTTGACCTTGTGACGAGCTGTGGGGCAGGCCTATGTCCAGCAGTAAACGTCAGGCTCTGCCCTCCCGAGACTAAAGTGCAGTATCAGGCAATTTTTCGATTTTCGTTTTTTTGTGATTCAGAAAATATGATTTTTATTCTTACTGCTAATAAAATCCATTTTTGTGTACAACATTTAGAAATTAAGTTATTTGATTTCTAAAGTTTACTGCAAAGCCAAAAATAGTAAAAATTTCATGATATCCCAACTAAAATGCAGTTCAATGTTTTACTGCATCCCATATGTTTAGGAAAACCAAGTAAACTGCAGTATGACATTGAATTTTTCAGCACTTTACATAGTTTCGTTATTAAGTTAGACATGTTAAAAAACTAATTAAAGTGCAGTAAAAACTAACTCCATACAATCAATTATACTGCAAACTATTACACATTAATTTTTATCGATAATAACCAATTAAAATGCAGTATCATCTCTGTATACTGCAGTGGCATTTGTAATACTTTATCTTTTTGTGGTACCGTCACCAACTAAAATGCAGTATAATTGGATAAACTGCATTTTAATTGGGTTTAATTTAAATAAGAAAAGTTTGCTTAACTAACTAAAGCGCAGAGGATCCTGGTTTATTACTGCATTTTATTCAGTTTAATTTACGTTAATATTAAATCGGTAACTAGACTTATGAAGTATTAGAATCAAGTACTTTCATTTAGTCAGTTTTTATAACTATTTATAGTGTGTGCGGCCGATTTGCCAACGGATATTTTTACTACTCGGTGAATTATTTGTGATGTTTATTCATGGCATAAAATTAATATTGTTTAAGAACTCGCATAGTGGAAAATCAATCTGACCCCTACCGGGTCAGCGCCACCACTTCTGAATAACGTGAGTGGACTAAATATTGATACCGTTATGATCATAAACCGAGGGAGTCAGGTTTCTTTGCAGTGTTTAACTTTTTAAACTATAATGTTAAGCATTCTCGGAAACAAAGAGCAGTCGCTAACGCCTGGAAAGAAGCAATAAAGGGAAATTTCGCGGTGTTCTACGTAGCGAATACAATAACTTGCACTCGGCCTGCACTAAAATCCTGACCAAAGTGTTGCTGAACAGTATAGCAAGGAAGGGTTGCTTATTATCACTAGCGCCAAGTGATGAGTATATTGTGTAGTCACCGGAAAGGGCAAGCAAAGTATCCACTATAACTTTCAGACGTTTCTTTTAAGGATGCGACTTTTCAGATGACCTACCTGTTCACATCTTCGTATTAAAACGCCAAAGACTAAGGAAATGCGCTTACACTACACAGAACAGGACCCTCTGAACATAAAGGTAGAAGAGCAGGAGCATGTGTCAAAGTTTACCTGCCCATTTTGGTGGAGTGGTGAGTGAGCCCTACAGGAGGAACTAAAATGGACTTTGGAAAACGTGTCAACAAAGCGCGAGCAGCTTTCGCTCAGTGTTGCGAAATCACCATTGTGGAGCTCCAATGTAATCGATTTCGGATTTTCGAGTCCAATGTGAAATCTGTGCTAATATAAACTTAAAACTATCAGTTATAAACCTTAAAAGGTTGCTTAGAAAGAGCTGTTTTGTTAATGAATTTTGTGATATTCAAGTTTTTTATAATTAATATGGTATAATAATAATTTAAGTAGGTATTAGTTTTGTTTTTTGTAAGAATTTTTCTTTAAAAGTAATGAAAACCTATTTTGAATTGAAACTATTACGTTATTTTTGTAAAATTAAAATGTTTTACATACTACCTTCAAAATATGAATGGTTTTTCCATCAGATACTGGTTAAAATGCAGTAGTATATCAACTTTACTGCAATTTAATTAGTTTTCCACAAAGTTAATTGAAATCAAACGCAGTAACAGGCCTTTTTACTGCAATTTACTTAGTTTTACAGTAATATTTATAAAAAAAGGCGGAAGCAGTAAAAAGCGCCAAAATCGATTAATATTTTTTTTTAATTAATTAATCCTTTATTTTTTATTACATCGTTTTCGTTGTTTTTTTAATTTGTGCATCGATAACTGCCCCTTATTTCTACATTTAAACTTTTATAATTACATGTCTTAATTTTTTTTAATGATTAAATAAAAACTTTAAATGACGTTTTCTCGAAATCTCAATTTTGGTGTTACTGCACTTTAGTCTCGGGAGGGCAGGGCTGAGATGATGATGATGATGATGATGATGAATTAGCGAAGATCTGATTAAGTATTTACCCAAGCACAGAAGAAGAACGATCGACACAACAGACGCCATTGTGACCTCTACACTACCTAATTACAGGAAATTAATTGTGATTTTATATAACGGATTACCGATTTGATTGCTCGTATCAGTTGATTATTAAAATAATACCTAAAGATAAGTAATTAAAATTTTGGTAAACAATGTTCATTGAGCTATATACATTGGGCTTTGTAAAAACCCAAATCTAAATTTATCTTTTAGTTGGAGTTTTAAAAAACGCACGTTTTAAGGCTTTAAATAATAGTTGATATCTTATCTAACTTTAGGCCCAGCCCACACATACACAGCATAACAATTTAGGCCCCATCCGAATAAAAATCGCGCGTAAAAAAAATCGCGGAGCGCAAGGGCCATTTGCAATATTGCTTTTAGTTCTCTATAGTGCAAAAGCGGCCGTAATAGGGCCTCAGGGCTTGTGCCATAAAGGTAAAGGTAGAATTTGGAGACCGTATTGTTTGTTGTCCGCGCCTCGTTACCTAAATTCATAACTCCTTACCTGAACTTTTTAACCGACGAAAAAACAAAAAGGAGGAGGTTCTCAATTCGTCGCGTATATTTTTTTTTTTTTTTTATGTATGATCACGCATAACTTTTTACTGTGTGGACCGATTTTGATAATTCTTTTTTTAATCGACAGGGTATACCTTGAAGTTGGTCCCATAAAAATTTGGAAATAAAATTCCCACCCTAAGGGTGGGAAAATAGGGGTGACTTTTTGGTCGGCGGGTCGATTTATCCACTCACAGGTTGCATTTCCGTGTTACATTATAACTTTTGATACCTACTTACAATATCTTTGGAAATGAAATAAAATCAGCCAAAAGACGTCCACTGGACAGGCCTCCCTCACAAATCGCCTCACCGACCGGTCGTGATCGAACCTCATCCTGTTAGTCCCTCAACCTTCACCAGGTTGTGTGGCCACCTTGTGGGGTGCGACCACCCGGTGAAGTGTGATTAGCTGGGGTCAAAAAATTAGCCAAAAAAAAAACTGAAAAGCAAAAAATAAAAACTTTTTATAAAAAAATTAAACCGCCGAAAAAACTGAAAAGCATTAAATAATAGGGAAACATTTTCTATTAGGCCTTAATTTACTCACTTCTTAAAGTAATTTTGGATTACCAAGAAATTTTGAGTCGGTGCCACAGAATCAACGAATAAAGATCACTGAATTACCTGAAATTCAAAGAAATAACCAAAAAACGTATGCCGCTGCGCATCGCGCTTTACATAGATAATGAATTTGCTTGTGTGGTGTGGCACCGACTTAAAATTTCTTGGTAATCCAAAATTACTTTAAGAAGTGAGTAAATTAAGGCCTAATAGAAAATGTTTCCCTATTATTTAATGCTTTTCAGTTTTTTCGGCGGTTTATTTTTTTTATAAAAAGTTTTTATTACCTAGACGTACCGTAGCATACTTATTGAGAAACACATTTCCTTCGTAGTACACAAGTTTTATCAAAACCAATTTAAAAAAAAACACTTTTTAGGATTCCCTAGTCCAACAAGGATCCCTTAGATTGGTATGCTGAAGATCCAGTTTACACCGAAGCTAGCGCCATTCTCGAAATAAAATTATATCTGCCAAACTAAGGCAAAATTAAATATCAAAAATGTGGCACAGTATGACACTAGTTAACCTTGCTTAGTATTTTTTAACCGACGAAAAAACAAAAAGGAGGAGGTTCTCAATTCGTCGCGTATATTTTTTTTTTTTAATGTATGATCACGCATAACTTTTTACTGTGTGGACCGATTTTGATAATTCTTTTTTTTAATCAAAAGGGTATACCTTGAAGTTGGTCCCACAAAAATTTGGAAATAAAATTCCAACCCTAAGGGTGGAAAAATAGGGGTGACTTTATTGTTCACTCACAGATTGTATTGCCGTTTTGTGATTTACATGAAAACTGCTAGGTATAATTATGAGTCTTTTTTATATGAATGTATCATAATCTCAGCTGATAGACGTCCACTGCTGGACACAGGCCTCCCCTAAAAATCGCCTCACCAACCGGTCGTGATCGAACCTCATTCTGTTAGTCCCTCAACATTCGCCAGGTTGTGTGGCCACCTTGTGGGGTGCGACCACCTTGTGAACGGTGATTAGCTGGGGTCAAAAAAATTAGCCCAAAAAAAAACTGAAAAGCAAAAAATAAAAACTTTTTATCAAAATATTAAACCGCCGAAAAAACTGAAAAGCATTAAATAATTGGCAAACATTTTCTATTAGGACTTAATTTACTTACTTCTTAAAGTTATTTTGCTTTACCAAGAAATTTTGAGTCGGTGTCACAGAATCAACGAATAAAGATCACTAAATTACCTGAAATTCAAAGAAATAACCGAAAAACGTGTGCCGCTGCGCATCGCGCTTTACGTAGATAATGAATTTGCTTGTGTGGTGTGGCGCCGACTTAAAATTTCTTGGTAAAGCAAAATAACTTTAAGAAGTAAGTAAATTAAGTCCTAATAGAAAATGTTTGCCAATTATTTAATACTTTTCAGTTTTTTCGGCGGTTTAATTTTTTGATAAAAAGTTTTTTTGAGCACAGTAAAGTAGTCATAGGTAAAAGGAACAAAATAATCCACAGATTTTTGCCAAAAGTGGCCACTTTTAGCAACACTTTGTAAAAGCTATACAGAAGTGCCCTAGAAATACTAGGCTATTTATCTAGTGTCATACTGTGCCAAATTTTTGATATTTGCCTTAGTTTAGAAGATATTCATTTTTTTCGCAAATGGCGCTAGCATCGCTGTAAACTGGCTCTTAAATATTTTGGCTTATAGTCGTCTGTTTGTCCGTCTGTAGCCGTAATTTTTCTAACTGACTACTGAAATTTCAAAATTAAAATTTTGTCATACAGAACTAAAATGTCCCGACATTTCAACGGGAAAATGGAAAGAAAAACAGCAAAGTTCCATAAAAAAAATTAATCTACCTATCTCATTTAGATACTACTAGATGGCGCTTTTGCGTAGTGATTGTCTCGAGCAGCGTGATTTGCAGAAAGATTGGAATAGGTGAATGACCGCAGGCTGTACCCAGCAGTACCCAAGCCACAGCCCAAGCTAACCTATAAGGTTTGAGATAATTTCACTAGATGGCGCTTCCAAATATTCATTTTGTTTGTTTGTATTCTTTTGTCTACATTATTACCTTTATCTAAACAAAAGAAAATAATTGAACTCGTAGGCCGTCCGCCGCCCTGTATTCAAATTTGAATCAGATCAAAAAATTAATATAATTAAATAGCTCGCTCGCTCAACAAATATAGGAATTAGTGTTGTCAGTAACTATCGATAACTAAAGTATAACCTGTCGATTTTGGTAGGTCAGTCCGTTCCGTAGTCGTACTCTGTACAGTAATAAAACCACGGAACACTTACCTAAAATACAGGCGGGGGATTATTGAGTGTGACTTGGCACTATACAAGGTGTCCCAAAAGGTAAAGTGTTGGCAAGCGGGGTGATGGGGGTGGTCTCCATGGTCACCAGAAAACCAGAAAATAAATAAAACATTCCCTCCCAGTATTTAAAAAACATATATGGCATTTGTGAAAAAACTTAAAAAATTACACCTTTGGGCTATTTTGCTACATTTGCATACATTTATAAAGGTTTTGACGGTTACTTAGCAGCATTTTTATTTAATACAGCAATGTTTGTAGGTTAGCAAAATAGGTGTTTAAAATTTATTGTTTAAATACCCAGAGGGATTACTTAATTTTTATTTTTTTGGTGACCCTTGAGGCCAAACAACCCCTATCATCCCCATCCCAGCTGCGTTACCATTTGGGACGTTACAATTACCTAACCATGACCACAGAGTATATAATACTTATGACAGACATACTTATCTTCTATCCGTTGCAACGGATTTTGATGCACTGTTTATATGGATAAAGTGATTGAAGAGGAAGTTTTATATGTATAGTAAGTATAATAGATGCACAACATAGTATTATAAACGGCGAGAAGAAGTTTGCTGGATCGACTAGTTGTTTTAGAATATTATGAACATAGTGATTGATTATCGAGTATCGATGACATCTACATCGCATCACTAGTCATTGTATTTTATGGCGTTCGTTTGAGGTGAGTCACCCACCCACCCGCACGCATATTCCCGCTATGGTGAGATAATTCTACTTCCCCATTGGTTGGTCCACCTATGCGGCATTGTCGTCGACCAATCATAGCTCTGAATTCAAAACGTCGATCGCCCGCTGCGCAAGGGGTATATAAGCGGCGCTAACGGATTTTTGCCGTATTATTTTCGTTCGGCAAGCCTCTTCACCGGTCGCGCTGAACGACGACTGATTATAAGTTAATTTATTTGATACGCTAAGTTCAACAAAACTCTATTCAAAATGGTAAGAAACCCTTTCTTTTATTTCTCCCTATACTTTAGTACTAAAATATCTAAATTTTGGCTAATTTTTACGAGTTAAGTCACCGGGTGGCCACGCCGCCATTTCGTGTCGGCGTCACACCCGGCAAATTCGAATGACCTCATCAATCGAACACTCCTTTCAAGAGTTTCTTCTGTTTTTGAAAACCTCTACGGAGTTTTCTTTTTCTGTTCTCCTATCGATAATCTTTTGTTTTTGTTTCGCGAACAAAAGAATACCTACTATAATAGGGCGATTCACGTAATTTCAATATCAAGGGCGCCATGCCGCCGCTGGCCGCCGTTTGCGTTGCCTGGCTGCCATGCCACTGCCACACCCACGATTCTTTAAAATAAGTTTTTGAGAAAGTTTTCATTATAAAATGAAACTACCAACGTTTAGCACCCTATCGCGTTATGTTCTTCCCGGAGATAGTAGATAGAAGTAGCGCAGCGGTTACAAAGTTCAATGATCTCTTCATCGACTGATGACCGCATAACCCGATAATAAAACTAACTGACATTCTTCATTCATCTTTGCTTTCTCATTGAATTGTGGCATGTAGGTAAAATATAATTTCCCAGAGATTGTAATGGAAGAAAGTATAGAGTCCGCAATATCGACAATGCAATAGGTACTTTCACCTTTCTCTTTTACTCGACACTCAGACATTTGTAACTGTATCTTTAATTCGCTATTCACCGCGTAGGTACTGGAAACCCTACTTAGGTAGTTGAATGAATGATAAAAAAAAAATTTGATTGTAAAATTTTAAACAAAAAAAGAAAGACCAAATTGTTACCCTTGTAACCAACTTACTTAGTTAAGACTAAAAATTGCTAACAAAATATTTCCACCAACAGCGTGAGTGCATCTCTGTTCACGTTGGCCAAGCCGGAGTCCAGATCGGTAATGCCTGCTGGGAACTCTACTGCCTTGAGCATGGCATCCAACCCGACGGCCAGATGCCCACCGACAAGACCATCGGAGGTGGAGACGACAGCTTCAACACCTTCTTCAGCGAGACCGGAGCTGGCAAGCATGTGCCCCGTGCCGTGTTTGTGGACTTGGAGCCTACTGTAGTTGGTCAGGATTATTTCTTTCAAGATAATATATTCTAAATACATAATTAAATAAAATAAAAATTAGTTAATATGAAAAATATTTTGTTTTATGCCTAATGTTATATTTTTCTTGCCAACAGATGAGGTCCGCACTGGCACATACAGGCAGTTATTTCATCCAGAACAACTTATCACTGGTAAGGAAGATGCGGCGAACAACTACGCCCGCGGCCACTACACCATTGGCAAGGAAATCGTAGACTTGGTTCTGGACAGGATCCGCAAGCTGGCTGACCAGTGCACGGGTCTGCAGGGCTTCCTCATCTTCCATTCCTTCGGAGGAGGTACCGGATCCGGTTTCACCTCCCTCCTCATGGAGCGCCTGTCTGTGGACTACGGAAAGAAGTCCAAGCTTGAGTTCGCCATCTACCCTGCCCCCCAGGTGTCGACCGCTGTGGTTGAGCCCTACAACTCCATCCTGACCACCCACACCACCCTGGAGCACTCCGACTGCGCCTTCATGGTCGACAACGAGGCCATCTACGACATCTGCCGCCGCAACCTGGACATCGAGCGCCCCACCTACACCAACCTGAACAGGCTGATTGGTCAGATCGTCTCCTCCATCACCGCCTCCCTGCGATTCGACGGCGCCCTGAACGTGGACCTGACTGAGTTCCAGACCAACTTGGTGCCCTACCCGCGCATCCACTTCCCCCTGGTGACCTACGCGCCCGTCATCTCCGCCGAGAAGGCCTACCACGAGCAGCTGTCCGTGGCCGAGATCACCAACGCCTGCTTCGAGCCCGCCAACCAGATGGTGAAGTGCGACCCTCGCCACGGCAAGTACATGGCCTGCTGCATGCTGTACCGCGGAGACGTCGTGCCCAAGGACGTGAACGCGGCCATCGCCACCATCAAGACCAAGCGTACGATTCAGTTCGTGGACTGGTGCCCCACCGGCTTCAAGGTCGGCATCAACTACCAGCCACCCACCGTGGTGCCGGGCGGAGACTTGGCCAAGGTGCAGCGTGCGGTGTGCATGTTGTCCAACACCACCGCCATCGCCGAGGCCTGGGCGCGCCTGGACCACAAGTTCGACCTCATGTACGCCAAGCGCGCCTTCGTGCACTGGTACGTCGGCGAGGGCATGGAGGAGGGAGAGTTCTCCGAGGCGCGCGAGGATCTGGCCGCGCTCGAGAAGGACTACGAAGAGGTCGGCATGGACTCCGCCGAGGGAGAGGGCGAGGGCGCCGAGGAGTACTAGAGCCTTAATTTATTTGTTTATTTATTGGCTTGCTCCGCAGACTGATGTCACATTCCGTGATGCAGAAATAAAATGAAAATTATGTGAATTTATATCTTTTAATTGAAACAAATTTTTGGGGAATGGGAAGCTTTGAACTCAAAAAAAGATAAGGTTAGGTAGGTATACATATAAATAGGTAGGATACTGATATTTAATTTTCCTTAGGAAATCTGATAGTTTGCATTTACTTCGGCTATTCGTGTTAGAGCTTAGCTAAGCTGGTGAATAGTTATGCAAATGCAACCAAAAGCTTATTAGTCACACAAACAGGATTCTGCTCCGTCAATGGCCAAAAAATAAAGATCTCGATGTGATCTACAGATTGATTGATGGCCTATTTCTCTGTGCCCTTAACCTAAACAGTTCGAGAAAAAACGTAATAATGATGAGATTAGACTGGAGAGGTTACGTATGCCGGGTATCACCTTTGTCCTTGCATAAAGTCAGACTGCTAACTACGCTCGGGTCACCCATGCAAGATAAGCTAAAATAGCTTTTGGATACTAATCCTAATCAATGCATGCGGAGAGAGATAACACAATTGATATAGAAACAGCATGGTGTACTAGATTTCAATCATAGACACAGAAAATTGGTTTAAAGATTTCAAATGAAACCAGCCAGTTAGATACGCTCTCAAGCTTTTGTTTCATTAGAGGAAACACAATACCCTACCACCTACCTACTTGCTTGTCAATATCATATTTCCTGTCTACATAGACGTTAGTCATCCTATTATACAATACATGTCTGACTGTCTTTTGTTATTACATTAAAATGACTGGCACTAGCAAGCCAGTAATGTCCATCAGCCCACATGAAAACCTTGCAAAAGCCTACCCACTAACAGCAAAACTCGTTGGAAAGCGGCACACAAGATCGACCGCTAACTAAGTATGGGTGGGTGACATCATGGCAGGATGCCGTATTTGGTCTGAGACTGCGCGGCCTACATCATTTTTCAGATGTTGTCTTATATGGCAAGTTGTTGTTTTTGAATGGAAGAAGTAAATTTATCTTCGTAGAGAACATGACATAACGTCGACAGCGTATTGAAGCTCGTGAATGATCATGCATGCGAAAACGAAACAATGGTTAAAAACAGCAAAAATATTAGAATTTTGACTTTACGGCAGACATAACTGTGTTATGAGAAGTATAGAGGTACAGGGTACAGTGGCGGCGTAACACTTCCGAATTATCTGCAAAATAGCACTTGTTCTTTGGTATTACAGTCTAGGGCAGACGAGACCATACACAATCTGTTACGCCGTCCTAGACCGCCACTGTACCTACCTAGAGTTATAAAAAGCATTTCAGAAACATAATATTAACAAGAGTGTAATTTGCCTCTTGGATGGAAGCTAATGACCCGGGGCGGCAAAAGTCGCGGGTCGTTGACTGCTGCGCCTAATTTTATCTTTTACAGACATAGCGCCCCATTTGTGCGCCTAAAAGAAGCCGGATTCAGGACTTCGCGTAGAGCTTAGCCACTTGCTGGTTTGTAGACGGTGTAAATTAAAAACACTGATTAAGTTATCGTAGAAGTTACAAATAAAAAACAAAGTCCTGTTTACAATTAATTTATTAACATATCAACTTTCATACAAATCAATTGCATTAATGATTATCAGCTTGTTTAATTATATTACAAGAAATACTTATGACATCACTGTGTATCAAATACTTATAAAACTGCAACATATTACTTATATAAACATATTACTTATATATACAAAAACATAAAATTTATTAATTTATAAAAAGACAATCATAGAACTATACAAAGCGTACTAAAATACAAAACTGTCTTTTTCATCAATAAGATACTTTTTTGTATGTTAATTCTATTCTGATATACTGATTCTCTATACATAGCTTTATTTAATGTATTAGGCCCAGCGCACATATGGCGAGGCGAGATAACAAAAGGAAAATAAAATCGCCTCGCCCAACTTTCGCTAAAGCATTATCAAACTATAGATTATCTTTAATCTATCAAGGGTATACCTATACCGGACATAGATTCTACTGCAATCTTACTTATTGAACATGATTTTCACAGAATTTTTATTTAAAAGGCTTCGATCTTTCATTCCTTTCGCCAAAATTATTGTAAAGGTAAACTAGCTCAATCTGTAGATCTGTAGTTATATGTCCCAGCAAGCAAATAACTGCCTGTTGGCGCCATCTAGAGAGTATTCGTAGAACCAAATGCCTACTCGAGTTTGATCACTGATCGAGGCCGAGGGTGAGGACCAAAGAACACAGGCAGAATTTTTGTCTAGAATTGTTTAATTTCATACATAATGCGCAGGCATAGCAATTGTAGATGGCGCCACTTCTTTTCGTCAGTTTCTTCCTCGTTTCTTCCTAGTCCATAAGGTAGAAATGACCTACCTACTATAATAACTTCATTATTCAGATGTTCTTTTACAAATTGTTAATACAATATTAATCTTGTTAGGCTTTTATTAATTTTGAAAAAAATAATTTTGAATACAAATTTAAAGAATAAGTTCATGGAATGTATACTTTATAAAAATAGGATTTATTTGAAAAAAATAAGTTTATTTGACAGGAGTTCAAAGCACTGAATAAAAAAATGATCTAAAAGGTTTTTTATTGTCATTAGGCTTGCCTTTTTCAGCTGTATGGCACTAATGTTAATGTCCGCGCAATGTTCTAAAAGTTTTAACATCTGTTCGCAAGCTACTGTAATTAATAATAAGCAAATAAGCAGATTTATCTATAGGAATTAAAACTCAGTGGCAGGTTGAAACAGTCAAAACCAGTTGTATCTACCACAGGCGTTATTCCCACCACTCTACGCGCAAGCCTAGAATCAATAGACATACATCCCTCCACTTATAAACTCCTACAAAAGCAGTCATACTTAATTCGTGCAGAATTGTCAGAAAATTTCTTTCTATGGATAAGTAGCATGTTGTCGTTTGGCCGCAAGCCCGCGACAATGTGAAAACCCCCTCTCGACCTCTTCGGAGAGTTCATTCAATTAAGAATAATCATAATAATAACACATCACACTCAGAGCCCCTAACTAGGAAGAACAAGGGTGCCCGAAACATATACAGAGACGAACATTACACCTACACCGGAAACAAACATCGATATTCATCATATCAATGTTCGCCCCGTCGGGAATCGAACCCAGGTGGATGTACAATTATTATTAATTTATTTCTAGTATTTCTTTTAGGCTATGCGGTACCTAAATCGTAATCTAAAATGTTTGAGCAAATGATTCTCCTGAAAAGGTTGACAAATACAATATTTGTAAAATTCTTATTGTATTTCCTATATCCTAATATTTTCGTTGCGTATTTAACATACAAGTGCATACAAATAAAATTTATGAAATGTACTGCATCGGCACACTAGCTCTAAATATTTTTTTGCAGTACCAGAAACTTTGATGCAGGAATATATTTACGTATAGGACCTTAAGCTCTAGTGTGTCGATACAGTACCCATTGTTTTTTTAAAACCATCGACTATCTACAAACACTAGCTTACCATAAGCTTGTATACATTGAAAACAAGAAAATACTACTGGAAATGGGTCAGCTTTGTTTGGTTTTAGGTAAAGTCCGCGCAATTAAGTGTATACAGTATTTTAGAAATGATATAAAATTACAGTACAATTCTGTTCTAACAGAGTTTACATATAATTCTATTCAATTGATGGAAAATTATTAAAAAAGCTAGCCTTTAAAAAAACTAATTGAGGTAATAGTGCAGACTATGGCACACTAAGTAAAAATTATAATTTGAAAGCCTATATACATACATATAGCGTCTGCTAAACAAAGAAAAACCTTTCAACGTTTTGCAATCTTAACATAATTATCGCAAACTAAACGTAGTAGGTGACGGAGGGCTACGAGGGCGCTCGGGGCGGGTGCAGGAGGTCCTTGAACTGCAGCAGGGCGGCCCTGAGGGCGGCCACGCCCCCCGCGCCGCCCCCCGCCCCGCCCTCGCCCTCGGACAGACCGCGGCAGGAGGCCAGGGCCACTAGTGACGGGTATACCGCTGGAAAAAGGCATGCGTTGTTACGCAAAATAACGAAGGCGAAAGGTGGAAATAGTTTGTAAAGATTGTGGGTATTAGCGCCATAGTATACCAGCACTCCCTTTTTCCCATGGGTGTCATAAACCGCATATGAACACCCGAAAGACTGGCTTATTCTTCGATCAAAACTTTTAAATCTATACTGAAATTGCCAGCCCTCTTGCGTGGCGATTACGGTAAATTTCTTCCACAATATTTGTCCTTGTGGCAATCTGTGGAGGAGACCTGTGTTCAGCAGTGGACGTCTATTGCTTGTTGTGGCGATCTCAGATAAAAGACGTTCACTGCTGGACAAAACAAATATTCAAATAGAAACCTATTTCTAATTTGAAGGTATTTTGTAACATACAAAGCGTAATGCGACTACTGCTACTCGACCATGTGCCCTGATATACAAAATTTCAGTAGAAACTACATTATCTCACCAATAAGCTGTTCCCAAGCAGCGGCGTCCACCTTGCCGGGCGGCGCCCGCTTCATGGACTCCGTCAGGGTCGCCAGAGCCTTCAGGACAAACGATATTTCTGACAGCTGGTGCCTGCGACCAAACAGATGTATTATGTTATGTACGAGGGTGGTCTGTTAAAACCCGAGCACAGAGCTAGTATCATAATGGCTTGAATCTTGAAAAGGCTAGGGTTGTAAACTCACCCGAAGCAGTAACTTTACTCCCAAGTTGAATATAGTTTTTTATTCCATCCGACGAGAAAATTCACAATAAAAAAGTAGTAATTAATATGGCCTGAGTGAGGGGTGGATATTTTCAATAAAAACTCCTTGTACAACTGTCCTTTCCTTTTTTATTATTGGACAAGCTTTTTCATTCAGCGGACTTCACAGTTTTTTTTACACAAAATGATTGAACTTAAGAATGAATGTCAGAACGAAAATGAATGAACAAAATGATTGACAATGACTATCGTTCCGATCTACTTTGTCTATGGTTCTGCATGTCTATGGACAAGGCTGACTGACTACAGTATTGGATTGACTGACTACAGTATCAGATTGACTGACTACAGTATCAGATTGACTGACTACAGTATTAGATTGACTGACTACAGTATCAGATTGACTGACTACAGTATTAGATTGACTGACTACAGTATTAGATTGACTGACTACAGTATTAGATTGAATGACTACAGCATTAGACTGACTGACTACAGTATAAGTCTGACTGACTAAAGTATTAGATTGACTGACTGACTGACTTCAGTATTAGACTGACTGACTACAGTATTAGACTGACAGATTGACTGATTAAACATACTTAATGCAGTCGTCATTTAGAACACTGACATGAGTGACTGAAGGTCTAAATGATGGACTTTAGACAAGTAGGTTTCCAGATGAGGTACGGTGAGAGTGAATTACCTAGTGAGGCTGTCTGCGGGGCGCGCGTAGCGGCGCAGCACCTCCGAGAAGCGAGCCAGCAGCGCGCCCGGGCCCAGCTCCGAACCAACCTCTGCCAGCACGGAGATTGATAGTCAGTTAGACACATTATTACTATTAAGAGCCAGTTTACACCGATGCTAGCGCCATTCTCGAAAAAAAATTATATCTTCTAAACTAAACCTTATATCAAAAATGTGGCACAGTATGACACTAGATAATGTAGCCTAGTAATTTGAGAGCATTGTTTTAAGGCTTTTAGGTTTAAGACTAAAAAAAGCTACAAAATGTTGCTAAAAGTGGCCACTTTTGGCAACAATCTGGGAGTTATTTTGCAAAAAATACTAAGCAAGATTATCTAGCGTCATACTGTGCCACATCAATATATATAAAACTCTTCCGTTACTGACTGACTGACTGACTGACTGACTGACAGACAACGCAGAACCGAAACTACTGGGCGGAGAAAGCTGAAAATTGGCACGTGGGTACCTTGGGGAGTGTAGGTGAGCACTAAGAAGGGATTTCCCGAAATTCCCACGGGAACGGGAAAAAACGGGATTTTTGTGTTAATGAGAAATCTGCGCGGGAAAAACCGCGGGGCAGCCTCTAGTTTTTGATATTTACCTTAGTTTAAAATATATAATTTATTTTAAACTGGCTCTTAATTATCTTAACATAATTGTAATCGTAATTGTGATTTGTTTAAATAATTAAAATATACAAATTGAAAAAGAAAAAATACTAAATCAAATGTGAGCCAGTGACGAACTAGATATTTCTTCTCAGTTTTTTTTAAGGCACTGACTGTTATGCAGCTTTTCTTCAAGATCTAAGGGATATAACTCCTGTATTTCGCCTAAAGTTGCATTTTTTTGCAAAAAGTTTCGCCGTGAAAGCAATCTTAAGTGACACTTTGATGCTTTGTAACATCTAATAATAAAAGCAATCTAAATAAATAAATATGAGTAAATCTATCAAGGTATACCTTCAGCAGTTGGTAAGGAGCCAGCGTCCTGCAGCAGGGAGCACTGCAGCAGCGTCTCGAAGCAAGTCCGGGCGAACTCCTCGCGCGCCCTCAGCTCTCCTTCGCTCTCTGTACACCAGCAAAAATGTCACAAACTAAAGGAGGGCCACTGATACGAGATAAATAACGTGAAAAATGAGGGGTTTTCAATTTGACATCACAGAAAAAAAAAACACGTCGTTATCAGATAGCGGTTTGCAAGTCTAAAGGGGGGACGGCCCCCGCCCCTGTGGACCCTGGAGCCCCCGCCCCTGGGGACCCTGGAGCCCCCGCTCCTAACACTTACCGTATCAAAATACTCAAAATAAAATTGAAACTCGTTACGTGTGAGTCAAAATTTTTTGTTTTAAACTTTTCAAGTTCATTTGAATTACTTACCTGTGTCCATGACTTTAGACAACGCCATCTACGGGCGTATCAAAAAATTATTATTTTTTAAATGTCACTTTGAAACGCTAGTGAGTTACACTGCGATAGCAAGAAATAATATCGTTCAATGTTAGACTACCAGCTGTCGCGTGTTTAATGGTAGGTGAACATGTTCATTTCTGTTTGGATAATCTAAATTTGATTGCGTTCTAATATATTTTTAAAATATATATATTTTTTAACCCCTTAAAGTTACGTTCTTTATCTGGTCTCAGTGGCCATACTTTTATCAGTTAAGTGATGATGAAAAACGCAGCTGGACATAGGCGTCTTCTCCACATCATCATACCGAATTACCGAACGGAAACATTTACAGAATACCGTTGCATTCAAAATAATCTTTATAATTCTGAAATAAATAATTCCTTACCAGTATCGTGCTCAGCATGCAAGGAGCCCCTCCGGACCAGGGCCAGCAGCGCCGCAGCAGCCGCGGGGGGGACGCCCCCCGGCCCCGGGGACCCTGGAGCCCCCGCCCCTAACACTTCCGACCGGATCAGTAGTACTAGCTCCCGGGGACCCACCCCGCTGCAGGCTCTACAAATTAAAATATATATATAGGCATGGACGCGGTTTTGTTTGCCCATGAAAAGTCCTCTCGTGATAATTTGGTTCATGTAGGTCCATTAAATAGGTAAAAAAAAACTCAAAAACACGCTCCTTCTTGTCGTTTTGTTCTTTATTCTTCTTCTTCACCAACTCTTCGTTTTTATCGCTTCTAGTGGGGATTAAATGTAGCCGAAACGAGGAACTAACATACATACAAACTTACAGGTGCAACTAAGCGTGTTAAAAAGGTTGTAATTTCAGGAAATCATGAGAATTTATTATTCTTATGAAATTAAAAAAGAAACCTTTGTCGTTTACATAATCATTAACATTGTAATAAGCTTTCTTAATACGTTTTTTTTATACGAGTTTGTTTGTTTAACAAACCATTCTTTTCAAACATTTTCAAATACATTTTCTACATAATTTTCAAAAAAATACAGGATAGTGTTGACTAATAAGGAAATGTACTCACGGCTGCTGGAACATGAAGCACTCCAGCACAGCTGGAAGATGTTCCCAGAACTCTTTGTAGTCGTCGGGCTTTTCTCTCGCCAGTGGAAGACCGGTCGCTAATACCTACAATAGAAAACTCAAATCGTTACTCTAATGAGGTCTTAGAGAGTTTATGGGATTCAGTCTAAGCAATCATGCACCAAAAACACAATGAGGTTTTGGGGGAAAACCAAAAGAAGATGTCGGGCTTTCGTTTCTTTATTTTCTAAATTGGTTTTACGTGGCTATTACTGTGCTAGTGTGGTGGAATTAGTGTAAAAATGTGCCCTTTATGGAAAACTGTGTAGCGAAGTGAGAAATAAAGGAAGGCGCGCGAAGATGGTTTCTTACATACACAAAATCATTTAAACTTAATCAAAAATGAATAATTTCGCTAGAATAATTAAAAAACGCAAAAAAAATTAATAATTTCGCGCCATAACGAGAGTTACCACCTTAAACAACCATGTGGTTCCATGCAGAGGGCAGCCCACATAGCCCCTTGATCGCGATATATGGAGGGAAATAGTTATTGGTCACGATCCTCAGCCATGAGGGAACGACGCAGAAGAAGAAGAAGACTTGGTTGTGGTTTTAGCAGCCCCTTGAGTTGGTTTTTGTGTTGCCCAGTTACCTGCAGTAGCAGCGCGGTGACCTGCGCGGCGTCGTCGGCCCCGGCGGGCTCGCTGCCGCGCCGAGTGCCGTCCGGCGACGACTCTGAAGGACTTTCACTGCACTTCTGTACTGCTTTGTGTAGAGCCTGTAATATTATACATAGTGTCACGCCTGTTTTTCTATCCGGGTAGGCAGAGAACAATTGTTTGTAGTTACAATTGTCTCAAATAGGCTGAGCTCGTGTACGGGCACGCGCACCATGCTTGTGTGAGTGAAATGAGACGAGCTACTTGTACTGAGCGGTAACCACAGAACAAGGAAGATGCTCTCTCTCTCTTTTCTGTGGCGGTAACTGAGCGGTAAACGAGCGCGGGGGGCACACTTACTGAGGGACTTGAGAGAGACAAGAAGTAATCTTTTTTATAATGTACGAGCTTTCCCGGCTTACTTCGTTACGCCATAGAATATAAGATACTACAAAAGACTTGGCTCTATAGACTATGTTCTTTTGCCTGCCCAGAATGGGCTTGATAAATAAACAAACAACAACAACAAACCACCTGTCAAAATCTGTAAACAACGGAAAAAATTGAGTTTAGGTAAGGATCCCTAATTTTTTTGAAAATCTAATATAGCCTATGACACTCGGGGTTAATGAGCTTCCTACCAGTGAAAGAATTTTTCAAATCGGTTAAGTATTTCCGGAGCCTATTCGTTACAAACAAACAAACAAACAAACAAACAAATCTTTCCTCTTTATAATATTGGTATAGACTAGCTGTACCGGCGAACTTCGTATCGCGCTTTAAAATTCTTAAAAAACTTCTCACTCATTTTCCATTTTTTCTCACCTATTAAACCTTCCCTGGGCTATTACAAACATTTTAAGACCAAAATCAGCTAAATCGGACTGTCCGTTCTTAAGTTTTAGCAAGACTAACGAACCACGATTTATTTTTATTTATATACTAGAGGCTGCCCCGCGGTTTCACTCGCGCAGATTTCTCATAAAAATAAAAATCCAGTTTTTTCCCGTACCCATGGGAATTTCGGGAAATCCTTTCTTAGTGCTCGCCTACACTCTTTTAGGAACCTACATGCAAAATTTCAGCTTTCTACGCCCAGTAGTTTCGGCTCTGCGTTGTCAGTCAGTCACTCAGTCAGTCAGTCAGACAGACAGACAGACAGTAATGGAAGAGTTTTATACATATATTGATTAGAAGTATATGAAAGAGTAAATGACTGAATGAAAAAACGAATTAATAAAGAAATGAATGAATTATCTCTTTATTCTTCAGCTAAAAACACATTGAAAGAAACTTAATACATAAGTAAGGTGACAAAAGGCGACCAGAGGGCATTATGGCCGCATTTGCAACATTGCTTTTCGTCCTCCAAGTGTCAAAGTCAATACAAAAAAAACGCAAAGAGGACGCAAAGCAATATTGCAAAAGCGGCCGTAATAGCCCCTCTGTACTGTGCTGTAGTAGTATAGTGACCTTAACAAGATGCAGTAGCGTGGCGGGCGCGGGCGCGGCGCGCAGCAGGCCGGCGGCGGCGAGCAGCGCGGCGCGGGCGTCGGCGCGCGGCCCCCAGCGCGCCAGCCCCGTGAGCGCCCGCAGCGTGCCTTCTAGCAGCGAGCGACGCGAGAGGGCTTCCTGGGGGGACACGGATATTGAAATTTGTAAAACTAAAAAGTATTAAGTAAAGTAAAAAGTAAAAAATGATTTATTAAATACAGGATACAAGATATCGCTTATTGAAAGTCAACTAGACTAATCTAATTAATATTGATACCTTATTTATTTCGTAAAGTATCCTATACTGATAGAGGCGAGGTAGTTCAGTGTGCCCGCCCACCAATTGGCTCAGGCAAACAAATGTTTGCCTTGCCTTACGACAATAGTCGCCTGGAGAGGCCCCCAAACGAGCCCTCCTCTGTCAAATGATTCTACTCCTCTTGTATACTTGTAGCTTTATTCAAAGTCGTTTAATATAATGCTTTACAAAATAAAAAACTTTTTTACAAAAAATAAAACCGCCGAAAAAACTGAAAAGCATTAAATAATTGGGAAACATTTTCTATTAGGACTTAATTTACTCACTTCTTAAAGTAATTTTGGTTAACCAAGAAATTTTAAGTCGGTGCCACACCACACAAGCAAATTCCATAACTACCTATAGCGCGATGCGCGGCGGCACACGTTTTTCGGTTATTTCTTTGAATTTCAGATAATTTAGTGATCCTTATTCGTTGATTCTGTGGCACCGACTCAAAAATTTCTTGGTTAACCAAAATTACTTTAAGAAGTGAGTAAATTAAGTCCTAATAGAAAATGTTTCCCAATTATTTAATGCTTTTCAGTTTTTTCGGCGGTTTTATTTTTTGTAAAAGTTTTTATTTTTTGCTTTTCAGTTTTTTTTGGGCTAATTTTTTTGACCCCAGCCAATCACCCTCCACAGGGTGGTCGCACCCCACAAGTTGGCCACACAACCTGGTGAAGGTTTAGGGACTAACAGGATGAGGTTCGATCACGACCGGTCGGTGAGGCGATTTTTGAGGGAGGCCTATGTCCAGCAGTGGACGTCTATCGGCTAATATCTAACTAGATTATGATTATTAACATTCATATAAAAAAGATTCACAATTATACCTAGCAGTTTTCATGTAAATCAATAACGGCAATACAATCTGTGAGTGAACAATTAAGTCACCCCTATTTTTCCACCCTTAGGGTTGGAATTTTATTTCCAAATTTGTATGGGACCAACTTCAAGGTATACCCTGTCGATTAAAAAAGGAATTATCAAAATCGGTCCACACAGTAAAAAGTTATGCGTGATCATACATAAAAAAAAAAAAAAAATATACGCGACGAATTGAGAACCTCCTCCTTTTTGTTTTTTCGTCGGTTAAAAAGGGACCTTCAGTTACCTTACACTTACATAAATTAAAATCCCACTCTGTTTTTGAAGTCGGTTAAAACATCAAAACCCTCTTCTGAATGTAAGAATTAAATTTTTGAAAATAGCATCTAAATCGGTTTAGCCAAAAGCGATATAATCGAAGACAAAAAGCAATATATATAAAACTCTTCCGTTACTGACTGACTGACTGACTGACAGACAGACAACGCAGAGCCGAAACTACTGGGCGTACAAAGCTGAAATTTGGCATGTAGGTTCCTTAGGGAGTGTAGGTAAGCACTAAGAAAGTATTTCCCGAAATTCCTACGCGAACGGAAAAAAACGGGATTTTTGTGTTTATGAGAAATCTGCGCGGGAAAAACCACGGGGCAGCCTCTAGTATACATAAAGTACAATACAAGATAAACTGAGAACAAACTTTTTTTTAAATTATTTAATAAAAGATATGACGGCAGCATCAAATATTTAATGAGTGCAGGGGAAAATACATTAAACTGCAAATCATCAAATAAATAAGAGTTTCGCTACCCCACGTGGTTCACGTCGGGGTCACCACTGCTACTAGTGTGCTCCTACGATAACAATGTTTCTGTTCATTTGTTTATTTTTTTTAATATCAGAAAAAATTAAATACATTTACGTCGCCTAAATAACTGTTAGACTGTACCTGTGTGACAGCATCGAGCGTGTGCAAGGCGGCGGCCCGCAGCGCGGCGGGGGACGCCCCCAGCGCGTCCAGGGAGCCTGCGCGCGCCGACACCGCTACTGTCGCTTGTAGACACGCTCCCAACGTATCTACGTCCGAGGGCGTGAAGCTTGGTGGAAGAGACATTTGTCATGGTTAGGATCGATCGAACCGAAAAAGTAAAACCGGTCTAAATCACGAATTTGTATGTAGATTTCATGATTTTAACCTTATCTCTTGATTTAGACCAGTGCGGCTATTGCCGTTCTCAATAAAAATAAGAATGGAAAATATTTTGACATTGTGATAAGTATACATACCTCGCCTCTCACAGTATAGGATACTTTACCAAATAAGGTATCAATAGCGATTAGATTAGATGTAGTCTAATTGACTTTCAATAAGTGATATCTTGTATCCTATATTGAATAAAGATTTATTTGATTTGAATTGATGGATTGCACTGTTACAGCCCCCGCAGCACGACGGACCATTTGCCGCTGGTGTAACTCTTGCATAGACATAGTGATTGACCTCTAAACCCGCCATGTATACTTTTCACATGTCAAAATGATATTCACTCTCATTTTCATTGAGAACGGCAATAGATCCCCAGGTCTATCTAAAGACCAGGGAATAAACAAAAATTGTTGCCACTGTTTTGGGTGACACAAGCAGCTGACCCGGCGAATATGAGCTTATAAAATATGAAAGATGATTAACCTTTTTTTTCTATAATTTAAAGGAGAGATTTCCAACGAAATGATTCAAATTGCTTTGGAAATTCTAACACGAATATGTTATATTTAAGTGCTGGTTTAAGTAAACTTACCTGGTCCTGATGTGCTGGAAGATGGGCGGGAAGATCTGCACGAGGGTCGTGAGGAAGCCCAGGGAAGGCGTGTAGGCGTCGCCGCTCTTATCAGCTTCTGATACTTCTGTGTAAGAAAAAAGATTAGGGTCACTCAAGACAATACCGGATTGTATTGAGATCTGTTGCTGGGATGGCCATGATGATGAAACAGATCTCTTGTTTAAAAATGTATCTTGTAAATATAAAGTTACATTAAAGGTGCTTTATTGTACTATGTTTCTCAATGAATAACATAAAATTTACGACGTTAAAATAATTTTCACCGTTGATTAAAATTCTCGCACGTTTTAAAGTTTGATGGCCCGTAAACAGTATGACGACGAAGGCTTGTGTCAGTCACGTGGTTCGCGCATCTCGGAACGAGAGAGAGAGAAGAAAGAGTACCAGGCGGAGTAATTATTGGTGCTGCTACAACCTTCACTTGTTCAAGTTTCACCACGCGGTGCCACAGAGGGCGGCGTGTGTGTGTACCTGCGTGCGTGTGCCGCGCCAGCGTCCGCCAAGCCCCCCACGCGGCCCCCCACACGGCGGCGTGAGTGTGTACCTGCGTGCGTGTGCCGCGCCAGCGTCCTCCAAGCCCCCCACGCGGCCCCCCACACGGCGGCGTGTGTGTGTACCTGCGTGCGTGTGCCACGCCAGCGTCCTCCAAGCCCCCCACGCGGCCCCCCACACGGCGGCGTGTGTGTGTACCTGCGTGCGTGTGCCGCGCCAGCGTCCGCCAAGCCCCCCACGCGGCCCCCCACACGGCGGCGTGAGTGTGTACCTGCGTGCGTGTGCCGCGCCAGCGTCCTCCAAGCCCCCCACGCGGCCCCCCACACGGCGGCGTGTGTGTGTACCTGCGTGCGTGTGCCACGCCAGCGTCCTCCAAGCCCCCCACGCGGCCCCCCACACGGCGGCGTGAGTGTGTACCTGCGTGCGTGTGCCGCGCCAGCGTCCTCCAAGCCCCCCACGCGGCCCCCCACACGGCGGCGTGTGTGTGTACCTGCGTGCGTGTGCCGCGCCAGGGTCCTCCAAGCCCCCCACGCGGCCCCCCACACGGCGGCGTGTGTGTGTACCTGCGTGCGTGTGCCACGCCAGCGTCCTCCAAGCCCCCCACGCGGCCCCCCACACGGCGGCGTGTGTGTGTACCTGCGTGCGTGTGCCGCGCCAGCGTCCGCAAGCCCCCCACGCGGCCCCCCACACGGCGGCGTGAGTGTGTATCTGCGTGCGTGTGCCGCGCCAGCGTCCTCCAAGCCCCCCACGCGGCCCCCCACACGGCGGCGTGTGTGTGTACCTGCGTGCGTGTGCCACGCCAGCGTCCTCCAAGCCCCCCACGCGGCCCCCCACACGGCGGCGTGTGTGTGTACCTGCGTGCGTGTGCCGCGCCAGCGTCCGCCAAGCCCCCCACGCGGCCCCCCACACGGCGGCGTGAGTGTGTACCTGCGTGCGTGTGCCGCGCCAGCGTCCTCCAAGCCCCCCACGCGGCCCCCCACACGGCGGCGTGTGTGTGTACCTGCGTGCGTGTGCCACGCCAGCGTCCTCCAAGCCCCCCACGCGGCCCCCCACACGGCGGCGTGTGTGTGTACCTGCGTGCGTGTGCCGCGCCAGCGTCCTCCAAGCCCCCCACGCGGCCCCCCACACGGCGGCGTGAGTGTGTACCTGCGTGCGTGTGCCGCGCCAGCGTCCTCCAAGCCCCCCACGCGGCCCCCCACACGGCGGCGTGTGTGTGTACCTGCGTGCGTGTGCCGCGCCAGCGTCCTCCAAGCCCCCCACGCGGCCCCCCACACGGCGGCGTGAGTGTGTACCTGCGTGCGTGTGCCGCGCCAGCGTCCTCCAAGCCCCCCACGCGGCCCCCCACACGGCGGCGTGTGTGTGTACCTGCGTGCGTGTGCCACGCCAGCGTCCTCCAAGCCCCCCACGCGGCCCCCCACACGGCGGCGTGTGTGTGTACCTGCGTGCGTGTGCCGCGCCAGGGTCCTCCAAGCCCCCCACGCGGCCCCCCACACGGCGGCGTGTGTGTGTACCTGCGTGCGTGTGCCACGCCAGCGTCCTCCAAGCCCCCCACGCGGCCCCCCACACGGCGGCGTGTGTGTGTACCTGCGTGCGTGTGCCACGCCAGCGTCCTCCAAGCCCCCCACGCGGCCCCCCACACGGCGGCGTGAGTGTGTACCTGCGTGCGTGTGCCGCGCCAGCGTCCTCCAAGCCCCCCACGCGGCCCCCCACACGGCGGCGTGTGTGTGTACCTGCGTGCGTGTGCCGCGCCAGGGTCCTCCAAGCCCCCCACGCGGCCCCCCACACGGCGGCGTGTGTGTGTACCTGCGTGCGTGTGCCACGCCAGCGTCCTCCAAGCCCCCCACGCGGCCCCCCACACGGCGGCGTGAGTGTGTACCTGCGTGCGTGTGCCGCGCCAGCGTCCTCCAAGCCCCCCACGCGGCCCCCCACACGGCGGCGTGTGTGTGTACCTGCGTGCGTGTGCCGCGCTAGGGTCCTCCAAGCCCCCCACGCGGCCCCCCACACGGCGGCGTGCTGCGCGCCGGCCCCCGCACAGCCCGAGCACTGCCGCGCCGCCGCCGACACCACGCTGCCGAACGACTTTAGCGCTGCTGTCGACACCTGCATTTATGAAACACACTTTTAAGGACTGCTCGCTGACATTTGCACCACAATACAAAGGGCATGAGAAGGGAAATCCGTCTCGAAGGACCAACAGTTTTATAGTCTGATACATCTTTAAATCTGTGCGGCTACTGTCAACACATGCAATAAAAATCACACTCTCAAGAACTGGCTTGACAATTGCACCACAGTAGAACCATCTAGACAGAGCGATCGTGCGTGGCGTGACAGACGCGATCCGGCTCGAAGGACCATGGGAAAGCAGGTTAAACCGAGTATACATGATAGGTATGGTAGAACTGATTAACAAAAAAAAGGGAGTATATACAGAATGTCCCAAAAAGTTACGTAGCTAGGAAGGGTGATAGGGGTGATCACAAGGAACACAAGAAAACTTTTTTTTTTGTGACTCTTGTGATCACCCCTATCAACCCCCTTCCTAGCTACGTAACCTTTTAGGACACCCTGTATATGACTGATATAGCTGTTGAATCATAATTGCTTTATTTCTTCTTCGCTTTTTTTAGTTGATTATTTGATGATAGTAACATAACATTAAATTTTAATCTCTAGTCCCATCTCTAATACAACCAACAAACCTCATGACTCCTCCTGGAAGCGAAGTCGGTGATGAAATCCAGCAGGGTAGCCCACGACTTCTCAAAGTCGGCGATGGTCGAGAGGAACTGGAACCTGGAGTGGAAGACGCGCGCCACGCCCGACAGCGTCAGCACCTGGGGACCAGGGCATCATTGTTAGTCACCCATTATTATTATCATCCCAGCCGAAGTAAACCATCAACATAGGCCTTCCGACATTTAAGCCAACACGGCGAACTTCGATACGCCACAGAATTTAAGATACCACTTAAAACTTGGCTCTATAGACTATGGTCTTTTGACTGCCCAGAATGGGTTAGTAAAAAATAACAAACAACAACAACGAACCTGTCAAAATATGTAAACAACGGGTAAAAAATGTACCTTGGGCTACATTATTCGAGTTTAATTAAGGATCCCTAATTATTTTGAAAATCTTATATAGCCTATGGCACTAGGGAATAGTGTAGCTTCCTACCAGTGAAATAATTTTTCAAATCGGTTCAGTATTTCCGGAGCCTATTCGTACAAACAAACAAACCAATCTTTCCTCTTGGTATAGATATTTGTAAATGGGTAGAGGAACCAGGACCTTTGTCATCAACCAGACCAGGGCATTAGTTATCTATTCAACATCATAAAGTATAAATACGTTTCTAAACTCTACTATCAGGCGTGCGAGAGAACGAATCCAAAAGAGAATCCTTCGAGACCCCTTAGGAGAGTTTCTCTAATTGTTTTTAGACAGATTGCTAGTCATGCACTATCACTTAATGACACAAATATAAGCAACACCTATTAGGCCTACACTACAGTATTCCTTAGTATAGAATGTTACTTGATCTACAAACTCTCTTAATTTGGGTGGAAAAATGAATTGGTATTTGAAAATCCCGTACGGATTCCGGTACATTATTATTATTAATAATAATAATAACACATTACACTCAGAGCCCCTAACTAGGAAGAACCTGTATCTAGGGTGCCCGAAACACACACAGAGACGAACATCACACCCAGACCGGAAACAAACATCGATATTCATCATATCAATATTCGCCCCGCCCGGGAATCGAACCCGGGGGCACACGCTTACTCAGTCCACATCACTGCCAACTGAGCCACGGAGCATTATTCCGTAATGTATGTGGCTGGCCCTATTATTTAACTATTCGACCCAGCGAACTTCGTACCTTTACTTCGTAACCTTTTACTATTTTGTGCATGTATTATACTTATAAACCTTCCTCTAGAATCACTCTATTTATTAAAAAAACCGCATTAAAATCCGTTGCGTAGTTTTAAAGATTTAAGCATACACAGGGACAGACTTAATTTTATACTAAGTACTAGAGGCTGCCCCGCGGTTTTTCCCGCGCAGATTTCTCATAAACACAAAATTCCCGTTTTTTCCCGTTCCCGTGGGAATTTCGGGAAATCCCTTCTTAGTGCTAACCTACACTCCCTAAGGAACCTACATGCAAAATTTCAGCCCGCTACGCCCAGTAGTTTCGGCTCTGCGTAGTCTGTCAGTCAGTCAGTCAGTCAGTAACGGAAGAGTTTTATATATATTGATTGAAGATTTCCGTACCTGCGTCTCAGCCCACTGCTTCTGCGCGGTGTTCCTCGTGTGATGAATAAGTATGTGCTCGCCGGTGTCCACTTTCTCTGCACTTGCTGCATTCGATCGCTCTTTTACCTAACAAAACAAAAGCACAATAAGATTATAGCTTCAACATTTGCGACAGTATCAAGAGAGTCAGCTTTCAGCATGTACAGTGGCGGTCTAGGACGGCGTAACACTTCCGGTTTGCAGATTTGTCTATGGTCTCTTGCGCCCTAGACTATATTACCAAAGAACAAGAGCTATTTCGCAATACGAAAAAAACCGGAAGTGTTACGCCGACCATTGTACGAAGTTTGCCGGGTCGACTAGTAATTGATAATTATAAATAGCTCTATAGAGCCAGTAATTACCTCTTGCAGCATAGGGAACAGTGCGGCCAGCAAGGCCTGCCAAGCCTGGGGGGACAGCAGGGCTCCGTGGGCCCCAATGCAACTGAACAGCGTCTGGCTGGCGGCGCGGCGCACCGGGGCACGCGCCTCCGTGCACAGCTCACCTGGGAGGAAGAAATAACCTCAGTGGAGATTTGATAGCTAGACTACATGTAGTGTATATAACCCCTTCTTCTTCGTACAGTAGCGGACTAGGAGGCCGTAACAGATTTGTCTATGGTTTCGTCAGCCCTAGACTGTATTACCAAAGAACAACAGCTATTTTGCAATACAGAAAAACCGGAAGTGTTACGCCGACCGTGTCCGCCACTGTACAATGTGCTCCCCCAAAATTTCTGTTTCAATGTTTTTTTTTTTTTACACATCACCTGAACATCCGAACCTGTATCTAAGGTACCCGAAACACACACAGAGACAAACATTACACCCAGACCGGAAACAAACATCGATATTCATCATATCAATATTCGCCCCGCACGGGAATCGAACCCAGGTGCACACGTTTACTCAGTCCACATCACTGCCAACTGAGCTACGGAGCAGTCAATACGTGTACGTGGTCATATCCTTACTCCACAACTAGTCGAATCACAAATACCGTTTTAGTTTCATTTTCGTCCAAGCACGTACAGTCACGGACTAGGAGGCCGTAACAGATTTGTCTATGGTTTCGTCAGCCCTAGACTGTATTGCCAAAGAACAAAAGCTATTTTGCAATACAGAAAAACCGGAAGTGTTACGCCGACTGTGTCCGCCACTGTACACATACGTTGTGAGGCTTGTAGGTTTAGGTTCTTTCACATTCAAGCGTTACAAACCAATTATTTTCTTAAATAACTACATTGATTGCAAAGGGCGGCCTTATCGCTAAAAGCGTTTGGGGGCCTCTCCAGGCGACCATTGTCGTAAGGCAATCCCAACATTTGTTTGCCTGAGCCAATTGGTGGGCACCCTGAACTACCTCGCCTCTCACAGTATAGGATACTTTACCAAATAAGGTATCAATAGCGATTAGATTAGATGTAGTCTAATTGACTTTCAATAAGTGATATCTTGTATCCTATATTGAATAAAGATTTATTTGATTTGATATTTGTTTCTTCCAGGCAACCCATGTGTAAAAAA
Source organism: Euspilapteryx auroguttella (assembly GCA_951802225.1). Classification (NCBI taxonomy): domain Eukaryota; kingdom Metazoa; phylum Arthropoda; class Insecta; order Lepidoptera; family Gracillariidae; genus Euspilapteryx; species Euspilapteryx auroguttella. The sequence goes on from OX637665.1 coordinate 1,465,604, forward strand.
ATGTGGAGGGGCGTTACATGTTAGCGCAGTTTATCTATATCAATACATAGTCTATACCAATATTATAAAGAGGAAAGATTTGTTTGTTTGTTTGTAACGAATAGGCTCCGGAAATACTGAACCGATTTGAAAAATTCTTTCACTGGTAGGAAGCTACACTACCCCCGAGTGACATAGGCTATATTAGATTTTCAAAATAATTAGGGTTCCTTACTTAAACTCGAATAATGTAGCCCAAGGTGCATTTTTTACCCGTTGTTTACATAGGTATTTTGACAGTTGGTGGTTATTGTTGTTGTTTTTAAATTAGCCCATTCTGGACAGGCAAAGGAACATAGTCTATAGAGCCAAGTGTTATGTTGTATCTTAAATTCTGTGGCGTTACGAAGTTCGCCATGTCGGCTAGTATAAAATAAAGTCAGTTTCCGCGTCTGTCCCTATGTATGCTTATATCTTAAAACTATGCAACGGATTTTGATGCGGTTTTTTTTAATAGATAGAGTGAGTCAAAAAGTAGGTTTATAAATATAAATACATGCACAAGATAATAATAGGTTAGGCGATACGAAGTTTGCCGGGTCGAATATGTATGGATGTAACAGTGGTGGCAATGGCAACTCACTGAGTCTAACATAGAGGCACATCCACAGCTTGTCGAGCGGCGGCAGCCCGCTGTGCCGCGCCAGCTCGCCCCCCCCTCCTTCACCCAGCGTCGCTGCCAGCTTGTCCCGGTTGTGGTACAGGTAGTCTGATATGTTCCACTGGTACGGACAAAATATAGGATTAGAATAGTGTTTTGATTGCGAAACAGTCTAAATTATGTTTCCTCTTCATAAGAGGCCATTTGTGCGAATGCTAGCACCATTCGCTTATTTTTTTTACTTATAAAACACCAATTGTATTTCTGCACAAAAACATGAAATTGCTTATTACTTCTTGGTTGTACGTGTACGTACATATGTGTGTGCGCATGACCTAGTTGAATACTGCAACGCAGCAGCTAGGTAGTTTACAATATTAACTTAATTTAAGATTTAATTGTAGTTGACTAACATTGCAACATTCTTAAGAAACTAATAGAGTTTAATTATTCTCGCTTTCTTACTGTCAGCTACCAACATAACATTACAAACATAACAAGTACGGGTGGAACCTAAAATTTACCCGTACATTGGTTGTTATATAATCCTAATTACAAAGTTGTAAAAACATAAATAGTCTACTGATTTTGTAGATCTTTACTAAAAAATCTAGGCATGCAATCGAAGTATTACTTAAGATAAACTTTTAATGATATTATGTCGATTGATTGCAATACAATGTCTATCTAATCTAACTAGATAATTCAAAACAATAGTCTTTCTCTCAATGTATATCTATCTATAATACCTTTCTCTCATAATAAAAGTTAGACGACTCACCATCAATCCGACAGCAGTCAAGCTGATATTCAAGTCCCTCGTCTGATCGGCGAAGGCAGCGACGGCAGCCAGCACGCGGCGCAGACAGCGCGCCGCCGCTGCGCCCAGCAGGTCGCCCGCCACCAGCTGCGCGCAGGCGAACGCCGCGCGCACCAGCTGCTCGCTGTAGGGGTCACCAAGACAATAAAGATGTCGTAGTAATCACGTCGGGGTCACCAAATGACATGGGCATCGGACTTTCAAACACTGTTTTACGTGCTCAACTAGTCAATAGGGTTAAGAATGTAAAACAGTGTTTAGGAGACAGATGCCCATGTAATTTGGTGACCCCGACGTGATTCATTCGATATCTTTTGTTTTCTGTGCAATAAAGCTTGTTTAGGGGCTCTAGTTAAACGTTTCTAGTTAAACGCTGAAACTGACTCAGAAAACACAAGACGAAGGAACTGCGTAATCATAGACGGAAGTGTAAGCTAATATTAACATGTTAAGTCCTATTGAGCACCTTAAACGCAAAACAAAGACAGAAAACAAAAGGCTGCATCATCACAGCTAGCAGTAAGATATTCAAGTCCCTCGTCTGATCAGCAGTGTACCTAGTCTACACAGGAGCAAGGAAGGGCCTCATCTGTCAGTGAGGCCCTATTATGGCCGGTTTTGCAATATTGTTTTGCGTCCTTTTTGCGTTTTTTTTTTTTTGTATTGACTTTGACACTCTAGAGGACGTTAAGCAATGTTGCAAATGCGGCCGTAATAGGGCCTCAGGAGCAAGTAAGGTACCTGTCAGTGTCGCTGAGAGCGCTGACCACGCCGCACATGGCGGGCCAGGCGGCGCCCAGCTGTTCACCTCGCGAGTGAAGCAGCCGCGCTGCGCACTCTAGCTGTCTCGCTCGCACGTCCGCGTGACGGGCTGAAGAGAGCTGGGATAGAGGCTCTAGTAGTAGGCGTTGGCGGGACTGTGGGAAAGAAGAAGAAGATGTATTTACAGCTTGGCACAGATAACTAGAAAATAATGGTTCGGCCCCTTTGTATGTGGACTTAATAAATTTTATTCTTCCTCAATAAAACACCATTGAAGAGGCATAGCACAGCTAAAGTAGCGCCACCCGAGAAAAAAATAAATATCTTCTAAACTAAGGCAAATATCAAAAATGTGAAACAGTATTCCCCTAGATAATGCAGCCTAGTATTTTTAGGGCACTGTTGTATAGCTTTTAGGTTAAAGAATACAGAAAGCTATTGATTTTTGCTAAAAACGGCCACTTTTGGAACGAATTGAAACGTGAGCCTTGCCTTACGACAATGGTCGCCTGGCGACGCCCCCAAACGAGCCCTCCGCTGTCCTCCTTACTGATGTAAACAGAGTGTGTGTGTGTGTGTGTGTGTGCGTGTGTACTCACGTCACTAACTAAATATGGGTTGTCGTGGTGGTACTGGAAGGCTGCCTGTACAAGGTACGTGATCGCCTCCACTCCCCACTCTCGCATCCTTATGTGTGGGTGCTGACATACCTGAGAGGAATAAAATAATAATAATAACAATAATAATAACACATCACACTCAGAGCCCCTAACTAGGAAGAACCTGTATCTAGGGTTTTTTTTTATAATAATAACACATCAAAAAATAAAATGATCAGAGTTATAAATTTTACAAAAACAGAAATTACTCCTCCGAAAAGTGCTTATTTCGGAGGAGTTATTTCCATATAACTCTTGTCTTCGGTCAGCTGTCTTTGAAGAGTGAACGTAAGGAAATAAAAATTAACAAAGTTAAATAGAATAAAAAAATTACTTGCCCAATTTGGCGTTCCATTTCGACATTAGACGACGTTAGGTAGGAGTAACGAATTTTAAAGGGAAAATTAAAAAACTGTATTATACATATGGCGATACGAAGTAAGCCAAGTGAAGCTAAGGTAAATAAGCAATTTTATATGTTCTTCGTCTCTCCCAAGTTGACTTACTTCAAGTAAATGGCTAATAATGGGCATCCACATCACTTCTATCCTGTGTAAGTTTGCCAGGGCAGTCTCCAGGAGTTTCGCCACCGCGAACAGAGATGGTTCCTGTTGAGGACAAATAAATAAGTTAAAAAGTTAAGAAAAAAAGGGTTGCCAAGTTTTTTTTTTTCCTAAGACCACTTTCAAAATTTAGATGGGTCCTTGCAGCTACATTTCTAGTTTTCTACCAAAACTTTATATTACAATGATATATTTTTGTCGTGGCTCCTGGAATCCTGCTGAACCATCTCAGGAAGTAATGTTCTTAACTAAAGAAACACCCAAAGGACCATTTTGACCAGGTTTGTCATATTCGTCTAACTCGGCAGGCGGGTTGGAGACGGCAATTGGATCTTCAAGTGTAATAAAAACAACACACAGGGATCACTTTACTGCTCTTATTCTTCACTCACAACATGTCAGCACGGTCTTTACAAGTATTCAGTACGTCTGTGTCGCGCGAAGGCTCAGAACAGAATCCCCGCCTGCTCGTCGAGTGCGGTATTTATATTAGACTAACGTCGATTTTCGTTTAATTGAAACAATCCTTACACAAGTTTATGAAAAAAGGATGCTGCCCGTCCCTTAGTCGCCTTTTACGACACTCACGGGAGGAGATGGGCTGGTGGTGTTCAATGCCGCTACACACTTACCCTATTAGAGTAAGCCAGTTCCATCGCCTCATTGGAGAGCTTGCATAGAGCATCTATCAAGTGATGGAGAGCCACGTCGTCCAAGTTCTTTGAAGACTCGAAGACTCGCGACAACATTGCCGAGAGAGCTGAGTGAAAAAACGACAGAAGAAAGTTATAGTTGATGTTTCTGACAAAGCGGTACCGGCGTCACCATACGAAACAACTTTCCCCAAGTGCAATGGATCGAAATTTCAACAAAAAAAACACCTTGTTGACGCGGTTAATGCACGCCTTGTTAGAAACACCCTGTATAATCAAATCACCTACATTCTCGGGTTCGGCAGAGGCACCAGCTTAAGAGCCGGACCTATGTTTAGCCGAGTTTATGTCTATGAGTATATTTTTACTTTGTATGTAATATGAATATGATAGTGTGAAATAAATGAATCTAATCTAATCTATACCAATATTATCTATACCAATATTATAAAGAGGAAAGATTTGTTTGTTTGTTTGTAACGAATAGGCTCCGGAAATACTGAACCGATTTAAAAAATTATTTCACTGGTAGGAAGCTACACTATCCCCCAGTGACATAGGCTATGTAAGATTTTCAAAAAAAATAGGGAAACTTGCTTAAACTCAAATAATAATAAATAAATAAATTGTTTATTTCCAAATAAATTTACAAAAGATAGGTACAACACAAGAACTCCATTTAAGTATTAGATACCTGTACTAGGAGTCCTACTCTTCCTTGATTAACAATTTGTTTGGAACAAACGGTAAAAATTGCTTAAATACTATAAAAGAACAACAAAAAAAGAAATACAAAACACTTTTTGCTCCTATTCAGATTTTAAAATACATTTATTAAAATATTTAGTCTGTCTGTCATGTTTGTCCTAATAATTTAGTTATCAATTCCAATAAGTTAATTTTGATACAGTAACAGTTTTTCGACATCATCATAACAAAGAGGCAAAAGCCAAGTACATACAGTTAACTTTACATCATGTTTTGTCATTTGGTATATACAGAACTTTTTATTTGTGTTATTGTATATATGGCTAGATTGAGCACAAAATTGTCTGTTTGCAAAAGCAGTTTTTGCAGGATAAGTTGGAGCTACAGTATAGCATCGGCGTTTATTAAATACAGTAGGGTCGTATAATAGAGTTGAATGTGTCCGTAGAATAACATTATAAATGTATAATTTTCTTACCGACAGTAACTTACACTTGTCGTATAGTTCAATTGTAGGGAATCTAAAAGGTAAACAGTACATTACCTTTAGTAATGATCTTTGGGCTCTCTCAACTTCAAGAAAACGCGTTTTAGCTGCACCGCCCCATACAGATATACAATACGATACCACCGACTGGACAAGAGCTTCATATATTTTCTTAAGGGTATGCATTGATGTTACATGCCTAAGAGTTTTAAAAATCCAAATAAGTTTTCTTATTCGTAAGCTAACTAGCTCTAGATGAGAGAACCAGGAAAGTCTGTCATCCAACATTACTCCCAAGTATTTGACAGAGGACACTTTAGCCAAGAGTGGACAGTCACATACATAGTTGTGAGATCTATCACAGCTATGAATAGCGACATTGTAGTTAGAAGATGGCTGGCCTAAACCATTGAGAGCAAAACACATATAATTTGTTTTAGATGTATTAAGAGAAAGTAGATTTAGTTTCAACCATTTTGAAATCTTAGCGAACCCCTCTTCAGCATGTATACGAACGTTTTCCCATGAGGTATCAGTAAAAACAATTGCTGTATCATCAGCGTATGAAAAGATACTACCATTGATTACCTTAAGATTGCATAGGTCGTTAATGTATATCAGAAATAAGGTTGGGCCCAGCTCACTACCTTGGGGAACACCATACGTAGTTTCTGTCTCGTCACTCACATATTTGTCTATTTTGACCCTTTGTTTCCGTTCAGATAGGTAGTCTTTGAGTAGTGCTAGAGGTACATCACGAATACCTATATGTTCCAGTTTTTTTATGAGAATAGGCACAGACACGGTATCGAAAGCTTTTTTTAAGTCAAGGAAGACTCCTAGACTCTTTTTCTTATTATCTAGGTTTTCAACAATTAATGAACTCAGGGCTGATACGGCATCTTCAGTCGAGTGACCGTGTCTGAACCCATACTGGTTAGGTGATAAAATATTGTAGTGTTCCAAGTAGTTTAACAATCTATTATTTATTAGTTTCTCAATGATTTTAGCAATACAAGAGAGGACAGAAATGGGACGGAAGTTATTCACGTCACTATTGTCACCATTTTTGAAAACTGGTGTTATAATAGATTCTTTAAGTTTAGCTGCGAGGTGACTTATAGTTGGAATCACGAGGTTTTTAGCCAGTTTAAGGAAGTATATAATGTAACCTAATGTGCAATATTTTTTCCGTTGTTTACATATTTTGACGGTGGTTTGTTGTTGTTGTTTGTTTTTTTATTCGCCCATTCTGGGCAGTCAAAAGAACATAGTCTATAGAGCCAAGTCTTTAGAAGTATTTATATTCTATGGCGTAACGAAGTAAGCCGGGATAGCTCGTCTAATATATGCTTTATTACCAACGTGACAAGGGCCAGCTTGTCGCCGCGGTTATAACGACCACGATTCTCGATATTGTATGAAAATACTAGGGTTTTATGACAAGGCGGTTATATTATAAATAGTGATTTTGCACACCATACCAAACCACTTACCAAAAGCATCATCATGGGTCTAATTTTATTCTGTTGACATCATGTAACTACGGGACAGAGCTGTTTTTTCATTTACTTACTAATTACTTAGTCTCTGGCATAGGCATAACTCAACTATAACTATATTCTATTTTTTTAAATTGCAATTCGTGCCATTTTAATTTTCTACAGTGTAATGTATATTGTATATGGAGCGTGTAAGAAAGAGTACAGAGGGGTGTTTATAAAAAATGGGGTTAAAGCATTTTATTTATTCACACTAAAACGTCAATCAAAATGAACAGAAAACCAAACAAAACAGTGATCAGCAAGTGGCCCAGCAAGCACCAGCAACAACCACTCAGTGTATGTATGTGTGTGTGTGTGTGTGTGTGTGAGAGAGCACCAAAAGCATTTGGCAAACCTACAAAACCTAAATAACACGCTTCTGTTTAGACATAATTATAAAGATACAGCATAGAAATACTCATAAATGTTATGTTTTATTTTTCTGATGTATTTAAAAAACTTGACTTGTTTATAGCCCATTAAAAAAACAAGCCTTATTCTAAACAGAAATGCTTTAAAAAAAACAATACCACTCATCACGCCCAGTGAGTCCGCCACCGGTACTTGCTGACCTGAAATACAACCTTATTACTTACACGTGAAGGACTAAATTTCTTCTACCAAACGTTGCCCCTGATTTCCAAATCTACTGGTGTTTCTATTAAGGCAGTAAGAAATTAAAGGAAGGATTTATCTCACCACACCTAACAACTTTCCCAAAGCAACATGGGTCGAACGCTCAATCAAAAGGAAAATCAGCTGTTCCATACATTATTTCACTCAGCTGACGGGGTAATGATCGGGAGCTGTTTTTTTTTGAAATTTTGGTCCCTTTTTAACCGACTTCAAAAAAGGAGGTTATCAGTTTGACCTTTATGCATGTATGTTTGTATGTATGTATGTATGTTTGTCCGCGATTATCTCGCGTTTGGCTGAACCGATTTTGATGCGGTTTTCAGAAATGTATTTGTTACATCCAGGAGGTTTTAGTACCTATTTTCACCGACTTCGAAAAAGAGGAAGTTCTCAGATTATGTATGTATCAGTTTGTTGAAGGCGGGTCTTTTTTTGCAAAAAAGAAATTATTCTTAGAAAAAGTTGTTAAGTGTAGTGAGCTGAATCCCTTCATTGACTTATTACCGCCTTGTCAAAAACACCCTGTATACACTTATGTCAATATCGTGTAACGTAAAAAAAGGTAGAAGCTTCAAGATCCTAACACGTTTTCTACTTTAACGGAAACTTGGTTATATTTCCATAGTTTAATTATCTTGGAATGTCGAACTACCCTCAAACGCATTCAAACTACGCACAGCGTTGGTTCCGAAACCACGTGTTTTGTTAGCGGGCTTTAAAACAATAATCCAATAAACTTATAATAACCGTACAACGTTGCCGGGCTTTTAGTCCACCCTTTTAACCTAATTTATGAATTCGACATTGGCAAAATACTCCACTGAAGTGGAGTCACGTCCATTAAATTATAATAATAATAATGTTTGCAGGACATTTGGAGGATCAAAAAGTAAATCTTACCAGGTAGATCGGCCATGACGGCAGAGGTGCTCATCACAGCGTTGGCGTCCGCGGTGGACCTGCTTGCCTTCATGCTGCCGCCTGTTGAAGGCTTCAGGCCTAGGATCCAGACCTGTTGATTTATAATAGCGCCTTCAACAGATGTGATAAAAGTCAAGGCGGCCATCTTTGACAAAATTGGCTAGTTCAACAGACCAAGGGATAAGTAGCTTAGTACATAAAAATAGTTAAACCTTTCGGAAATATTGGCATGCATTAGAAGAAGTTTGTATTGTACAAAGAATATGATCAAAGACAAAGTATAAATTTTCTTGTGAGATGAAAAGAAAAGTACAGTACATAGCGTGGGCGTAAAATTATTCTGCTTCGGATGCTGTAACAACCCTCACTTGTTCAATTTATAACTTTTGAATGAGCTTAGCTTTACACCCATTTTAAATAATTTAAACTTTTTAACCCGAAATTCCTACGGGAATATTGTGAATTTGACGTTACAAGGAAAAATTCGCTGGCGATGCCGCGGGGCGCCCACTTGTTTTTTTAATATTTTAAACATAAAGTAAAGTAGTTTTAAAGTACCATCACTTACCAAATGCTGCAGCGTGGTAAGGACAGGCAGCCAGGCCTGCTGCAGAGCGGCGCCGTCGCGGCGCGCGGCCAGCAGCAGCGCGCGCAGCGCCGCCACGTGCCGCGACGTCACCATCACGAACGACTGCTGCTGCCCTGGTACACGAGCCACTGAGTTACAGCCGGTACACGACCACTGGCTTCGTCCGCAGGTCCCCACAGGAGCTACACTCATCTAGGGCACTCCCCTGCCCATTGCCACTAAGTTTCGCAATTATTTCTATCATAACGTAAAATTTATGGTCCTTCGAGCCGGATGCCTATGTCAGTGATTTTAATTCTGTAAATTTCATATTTTCTGATTAAATCAGGCAGACAAACGCAAGTAACATTATCACAATCGCTGCTGCTGTGTAGTAAGTACAGGCAGCCAGGTCTGCTGCAGCCAGGATCCGCCACGTGCCGCGACGTCACCATCACGAACGACTGCTGCTGCCCTGGTACACGAGCCACTGAGTTACAGCTGATATACAGGCATAGGCAACCCCCGCAGGTCGCCACAACGAGTGACTCTCATCTAGCGTACTCCCCTGCCCATTGCCACTAAATTTCGCAATTCTTTCTAGCAGAACGAAAAATTTATGGTCCTTCGAGCCGGATGCTAAAGTCACAGGTCACCACACCGACCGACCTACATCCAGTGTACTCCCCTGCCCTACATTGCAACTTAACACACACACTTGACACACTAGACCGTGTATCTAGGAAAATATGTATGGACACGTGCAGAACGTGCAACTTGTGGTCCTTCGAGCCGGATCGAGCCTTTGTCAGTGACTTTAGTTAAGATTCGCAGAAGAACTTAAGTTTAGTTCTACTGCGGATCTTATAATTTCTGATTAGATCGCGCAGAGAAACTCCGAGCTCAGCCCTTTCAAATGCCTGTTGGAAGACTTTGAGGTTCTTGATTAAGCCCATAGATAGCGACCATGTCTCGGTTCCGTAAGTCATCACTGGTAAGGTTCAGAACTATCGGAGCCTATTCAAACACACAAACAATCAAATATTTCCTCTTTATAATATTGTAAAGATTTCGCTAAAAATATATCAAACTTACCAGTATTAGCATGCGGCGTGGGCAGCGGCGTGCCGACCCACAGCACGTGGTGCCTTAAATCCGGTTCGGCGGCGTCGCGCCGCCACGGGCACGGCAGCGCGCCCAGCGCCGGCACGCTGTACTGAGCCGGTAGCGCGGCGCGGCAGAGCGCACTGATGCTCGCGTCTCGGCCTTCTCTGTGACGTACCTGTGTCAACAACACGGCTTATTACTATGTGGTAAGGATGTCGGACGCTGATAATTCATGGCTCCCGGGGTCCTTTCCAAAAGGCCAAGGCGGACACCGGTGAGTTTTAGTGGGTGCGACAGGAAATGTGCTACGCATTTCCCCCCCGTTATAAAATAAAAAAGCTTATTACTATGCTAATGATTACAATTCGTTTCGCGGCCTTCTCTGTCTGTGACATACCTGGGCCGTAAGCGACGCTTGTTACTATGCTAATGATTACAATCATAGAATACCTTATAGTACAGAAGGCTTATTGCTCATTTGCTCATCCCTGAAGTGGTTAAAAAAAATAAGAAAATAAGTAGGTAGAGGTAGATCGAAAATCTCACGAGAACGTAAAATTTGTGTTTTGGAGTTTGAAGGAAAGTTGCGCAGGGCGCATACGAGTTTCAAAATATAAATCAGAAACTCACCTTTCCACTAACCCTGGCGAGGGTCTGAATGGCACGCAGGATGTTCTCCAGCTCGCCCACACTGGCCTCGGCCAGCACCGACAGGCCCCACACCAGGCCGCACCATGACGACTTCAACAACTGTTAAATAAAAAACATGATTTTGTTATTTTACAATTTGTGAAATTTTACGCGTGGCATCCCTCCACAATTTTTGTCATTGTAGAAATATATCGAGGATCAATACAGCAGCGTATATCAAAAAAAAATAAAAAAAAAAACAAAATTATTTATTTAAAGAACACACAAGAGGGTAAATTACATTAATACCAATTTTCATTTCATAACATTCACAGTCCGTAATGTGTTTTTGGTAAAGTTCATTTTCGAGTGGCTTTCGGGTGTTATGGTGATGATGACTTAACTCTACGCTGGCTTAGGTTAAGCGTTTGACAAAATTACAGACCGTTTCGGTCGTTTTTAAAAACAAATCAAGCAAGCTGGTCTAAATTGGCATCAAATTCAGATTAACCGTAGGCTAACTAATTTAGGAGCCGTAGTAGCCCAGCGGCCGTAGCATGACCGCCCATTTTTCGAATCTTTCTGTCACTTTTGACCTCTTTTGACATCATCTCAGTACATTTTATCGGCATTGAGATGGCCAATGACGTAAAAAGTGACAGAAAGATTCGAAAAATGGTCGGCCATGCTACCACCGTTTGGGTGTGGGGTAAATAAAGCGTGGTATTGCACTGACCTGAAAGAGCAGCTGCTTCTCCTTATCATCAGCTTCCTTCGATTTCTCAGTCACATTAGAGTTCTGATCGGCTTCACCGTTGCGCGCGTTGTTTGTTATTATTTTACTTTCTCTTTTGGAATCCGTTTCTGAAATATTTACAACTTTTATACTTGAAATAATCATTGTTGAGGTTACCTTTGTTGAGAACTTATCACGTCAGTGTGTGAAAACCTATTTTGAACCCTGTGTCATAAAATTTAGATCCCATTCCAGTTTAAATTGCTATCGCCTCGCCAGAAATCAGCTGCGGTGGTAGCATGGCGGACCATTTGTCGAATTTGTCGTATCTATCTGTCACTTTTGTCGATCAATGTCAAAATTGACAGAAAGATTCGACAAATGGTCCGTCATGCTACGCAGGCTCAATACATAATATGTATATTCAGCGATTAGACTGAAAATAAAGATTGATAGACACTCTAATGCAGTCTATCAAAGAAAAATGGCGGACTTATCGCATAATGCGATTTCTTCTTCTTTTTCTTTTTGGAACTGCATTTAATAATTTTTTTGTTTGATGGAAGGGATTAGGGGAAAATTTAATGCATTCTGTCAATTCTCAGTTACCTTTAAAATGATTATCATTATCCTCATCGCTGTCATAGAGGGCCTGCAGCCTGAAGTACTCCTCGCCCTCGGCCGTGATGGCTATCGACCTGGTGGTCTCCATGAGGCAGGCGTAAGCTACCGATATGCCGTAGCCCTCCTGGATAGAGGGCGCTTCGGTGCGGTCCAGCATTTCTAGACTGAGGGAAATAATGGTCTCTTTACTGTGCCGGAAAAAAAACACGATTTTCATCCCTTCCATAGCAATGTGGAAGACAAATGACATGTGTCAGGTCAGGATCATATTCTCTATACGGCCCACGGCATTTAAACAAGAAAATTTATGAAAAAGTAATTTAACAAAGGGTACCTTATCGCTTTAAGCTATTTCTGAATGAGTATAATAAAGGACTATTTAGAATAGAAGGTAGGGGCAGCCGGTTTTTCTACTATAAATAACTAGGGGCTGGCCCCGCCGTTTTACCCGCGCAGATTTCTCATAAACACCAAAAACCTGATTTTTCCCGTTTCCATGGGAATTTAGGGAAAATATTCCCTAGTCCTCCCCTACACTCCCCAAGAAACCTACGTGCAAAATTTCAGCCCGTTACGCCCAGTAGTTTCGGCTCTGCGTTGTCTGTCAATCAGTCAGTCAGTAATGGAAGATTTTATATTGAGGTATATTAATAAAAGTGTAAGAAAGAGGTGAAGTGACGAGCTTGGGCTAAGTGAAAAAATATAAAAGTAAAAAGTTGGAGAGTAGTGCACTGGATAGTTCGCTCAAGACCGATCACGATTTTGGGCTCTGAAGATGATGCAAAAGTAACGTTTTTGTGTGCAAGTGACTTACTAAACAGATTTGGCCGTGCCAGGCTCGAAGGTGACGCATAGCGGCAGCCAGACACCCTTCCAGTAGAAACCTGACTGCTGGGGCACACCTTGGGTACCTGAAATATTTAACTTTGATAATTTCATTCCATCCTCTCAAAAAGAGTACCAGGAGTATAGGGAATTGACCCCTGAAATTCTCACTGCACTAGGGTTTTATCATGAACACCCTAAACATAATACATCACTTTACACTCATGTTTTATAATCGACCTTTTTGGGAATAGTGTCAAGATCTGACTGCGATTCTGAACTCATGTTCAAATTAAAAAGTTTAATAATACTGTTTGGTCGCGGCAAGAGGTACATAAAGCAAAAGGGTAACGCCTACGTTGCGTTGTGATTTTAAAAGATATGTTGGTCTGTGTGTATATGTTTTTCAGGGCCCTTAGTTACAAGTTCTACCTTTTTTTTTTTTTTTAGGCGGGGAAACTCCTAACGAGTACCCTGCGACCCCGGGGGGAGTCGCAGGGTTATGTGGGGTTCGCACCCACTAAAACCCCGCCGGTGTCCATCTCGGCTGTTGGCAAGGGGGTCACGGGTGATCTTTCGATCGTTATGTTCAACTCCGCGACTACAAGTTCTACCTAGTAAAGAGCTCTGAAAATAATAATTATATTTTTTTGAGGTAAATTCTCGCGGGCATTCCTAACTATGCCTTATTCCAAGGCATTAGGCATGACAGTATTAAAAATTCAAAATAATCAAGTAAGCCACGACTAGTTGTTGAAAAATAAATTTTTATCAAAATGAAAGTTTTCTTAACTATTTTATTGACTGCAATTACCTATGTTAATGGAACGGAGAATATAGACGATCAAGATTCGTATAAAAACTTATATATTCGTTAGTAATGCATATTTTAGTCTGAAGACATAATATATTACATTATCTCGTCTTATCATAGTAAAGGTAGTCGGTAGACAATGGATGAGTCTGGCACGGAACCAGAAGAGGCCTATGTCCAGCAGTGAAAACTTACAAGCCGATGTGGAGTAACAGACAAAGTTACGAATATTAGACGCGACAAATAGAATATGTTTTGTTTTACATTCCAGTTTCATTGATGTCTTCAGGGCAAAGGAACCATGCCAATGAGAGATTCGCTTTAGAGAGATGCACTAGAAGATTTACACCTGGTTCGTTAAACGCCTCATTTTTTTATTATTTCAGCCGAAAGACGTCCACTGCTGGACATAGGCCTTTCCCACAGAACGCGTCAACGACCGGTCTTGAGTGACCCTCGTCCAGTGTATTCCCGCAGCCTTCACCAGGTCGTCTGACCACCTTGTGGGGGTTCTGCCTGCTCTGCGTCTTCCGGTTCGAGGTCGCCACTCGAGAACTTGTCATTTCTGATACGATCACGCAGAGAAACTCCAAGCATTCCGAGTTAAAATCGATATATCCATGAATCTATATTTCATTTAGAACTTTAGAACTCGGAAAACCGAATAATCTCAATAATAAGGGCTTTGTATGGCTCTATGTATGTCATTCATTTTCTTGTGGTTTGATTTTTTATGTTGGTTGCATCTTACTTTAAACTAGTCGATCCAGCGAACTTCGTACCGCTTACTATACTTATAAACCTTCCTCTTGAATCATTATGTCTATTAAAAAACCGCATCGAATCCGTTGCAACATTTTAAAGATTTAGGCGTACATAGGGACAGACGCGGGAAGCGACGTTATTTTTACTATGTATTGATGGTTTCAATAGCCAGAAATCTTATAGGGAGTATAGCCCAGGGGCTGACTAACTTGTTAAACTCTGTTATTCAGGTGTTTGTGTTAAAATGCACCAACCTGTGTGGACCTTCTCTCCTTTCGAACAAAACTGCACGTAAGTCTCTTGATAAAAAAAAAGAAAAAAATACCATTTCTGAAAAAGCGAGCGAAGCAAGTGAAGTTTAAAGAAGTTTACTTTCCTCTGTCAAACAGCTGGACAGATTTTTGTCAAATTTAGAATGGAAAAAGCTAAGGACAACGATTTAATTTTCATCGAAAAAGATTCCTAGGAAACATTAATCTTACGCAGATATGTTATGAAAAGAGGCCAATTTTACAACTGGGCCTGGCGAGCGATATAAAAAATAAAAGACTGGAAAAACAAAAATATTTTGTTCGTTTGTATGAAACGAGCTCCAAAACTACCGGGACTAATTCCAAAAATTCAACACCATTAGAATCCTACATCGTTGAATAACATAATGAGCTATATAATATTTTCAAAAGTTAAGAATCAAACATACTTAAAAATATACCGTCTTATTCATAAAGATACAGTAGATTTTAAGTAGCCTTACTGGAGGTCTACTTCTCTGGTTTGTTGTATGGTAAATACGTGTCATCCAGTCTAAATTTACATACGTCAAATAACTAAAATGCTCTTTAACTTTTTATGAATAAGAGGGATAGTGTATAAGTTTACATCATTGGAAGGCAGTACGAAGTTAGCTAGTGTAATTATATTTTCAGGGAACGACTAGGCTGCCCGTATGCAGACAGGGAGAATCGCTTCGAGAGCTACCACGTGTGCATGCGCCTGTGCCGGACCTTGGTCACAATGTACACCAACATTGTACACAAGGGGCATAACCACACCTCCTTGAGGGCAGGTCGGTTCATTATTAATATTCTTAGGCCGCATTTAGGGGCACGCGGGGCGTTACGCGGGGCGTGCTGCGATTTAACCAAACGTATAGCAATGTATGAGACCGTCTCCGTAAACGGTCTCATACATTGCTATACCTTTGATTTAATCGCAGCACGCCCCGCACGACGCCCCGCGTGATTGTAAATGCGGCCTTGCTGTTATCGCGAACCCGCCTTGCCAAGCGTGCTCATTATCCACTACTAGTCGACCCGGCAAACTTCGTACCGCCTAACCTATTACTGTGTTGCTCATGTATTATACTTATAAAACTTCCTCTTGAATCACTCTATCAATTAAAGAAAACCGCATCGAAATCCGTTGCCTAGTTTTTAAGATTTAAGCATACATAGGGACAGACGCGGGAAGCGACTTTGTTTTATACTATGTATTAATGTTTCTACTTGTGGCTATCTGTGGAGGAGACTAAGTCCAGCAGTTGTCGTCTATCGGTTGTAATGATGATGAAAAGATACAATGTAAAAATATTACTTTACACATTTACACACGCTTTGTGCTACAATGGTGAATATTTTAATGGCGATCGATGGTTAGGGAATTGGACGCGTGGTCGTGCTGAGCCGTCTCACTGCTGGGCATAAGCTAGCATCCGGTTTGTAAAGCTCAGTGCTCGTTGGCAGTGATGTGGACTGAGAAGCGGGTGCATCTGGATTCGATTCCCGTTGTGGCGAATATTTATATGATTATCGATGTTTGTTTCCCGGTCTGGGTGTACTGTTCGTCTCTTTATATGTTTCGGGCACCCTAGATACAGGTTCTACCTAGTTAGGGGCTCTGAATGTTATGTTACTATGATCCACAAACAACCTCTATAACTACGTACATTGTTGTTTTATCCTAGTTTATGTCTTCTTACTTTGCTTATACTCCATTTAAATACCACCAGCTCAAATCCAAAATCAAAACGAAAACTACGAAGACCCACCCTCATACCATGAAATATCTGAAGACCTATCATCAGATCTGGGGGAAGAAGCAGTCCGACCCAAGGAAGAAAAAAGAAGGGAGGAGGAAGAAAGAAGGTCATGGGATTGGCAAGACGGGGTGCCGACTGATGTCGATGAGATTGGACAAGTTGTGATAGATGAAGAGGCTCCATTACAGCACTAGATTATGTAATGCTGACATTCACATACTACTCGTTCGAGTTTCAACTTCTGTAAGTCGTTCTCGAGTGTTTCTTGATAATCATAAAGTCAAAAATGATTTATTCAATATAGGATACAAGATATCACTTATATAATGAAAGACAATTACACTAATTTAATTAATATTGATACCATATTTTCCCATGGTTCTGGCAGAATCATCAGCGTTGCATCAATGCTATTGCATTGCTTGCAACATAAGCTGAGTCGGGACCATTTTGCGCCTACAACACTTACAATACATTTGTTAATTTTATTATTTGTGTTATTTTTTTTGTGTGTCTTTACGTAGTTTATAACTTATTATTGTATGTTTTGCATGCGCAAATAAAGATTTGTCTATGTCTATGTCTATTTGGTAAAGTATCCTATACTGCGAGAGGCGAGGTAGTTCAGGGTGCCCACCAATTGGCTCAGGCAAACAAATGTCTGCCTTGCCTTACGACAATAGTCGCCTGGAGACGCCCCCAAACGTCAAGGAATGTGTTATAATCTGACCTGGGGGCGTGTTGACTTGTGAAGCGACGAAGAGGCTCTGCACGTAGGCGCCGAGCGCGTTCACGATGTCCTGGAAGATGTTGGTCGCGTGCGGCTTCATGTCGTAACACTCGCAGAATGACCTCAGCAGCTCTGGTGGAAATTTTTGTTATAATAATTAACTCATTAGGAGCCATAGCACAGCTAAAGTAGCGCCACTCGAGAAAAAAATAAATATCTTCTAAACTAAGGCAAATATCAAAAATGTGAAACAGCATTCCCCAAGATAATGCAGCCTAGTATTTTTAGGGCATTGTGCCAAAGTGGCCAAAAGTGGCCGTTTTTAGCAACAATCAGTTTCTTTCTGTGGTCTTTAACCTAAAAGCTATACAAAAATGCCCTAAAAATACTAGGCTGAATTATCTAGGGGAATGCTGTTTCACATTTTTGATATTTGCCTTAGTTTAGAAGATATTTATTTTTTAAAAAAAACAAAAAAAAAAAAAAAACAATGCCCTAAAAATACTAGGCTGAATTATCTAGGGGAATGCTGTTTCACATTTTTGATATTTGCCTTAGTTTAGAAGATATTTGTTTTTTTCTCGGGTGGCGCTACTTTAGCTGTGCTATGCCTCTTAAAAGGGGTTCAACAGCTTTATTGACTGCTCCGTAGCTCAGTTGGCAGTGATGTGGACTGAGAAGCGTGTGCACCTGGGTTCGATTCCCGGCGGGGCGAACATTGTTATGATGAATATATCGATGTTTGTTTCCGGTCTAAGTGTAATGTTTGTCTCTGTATATGTTTCGGGCACCCTAGACACAGGTTCTTCCTAGTTAGGGGCTCTGTGTGTGATGCGTTATTACAGCGATACTAGCTCGAATCGCAAAAAAAAAAAACTTATGTCAAACATCAAAAATGTGATCCTATAAAAAAAAAAATTCATATGACACTAAATAATCTTGCTTAGTATTTTTAAAGCACTGATATTAGGTTTCTGAGTAGAACGACCAAAGAAAGCTACTATTTTTTGCTAAAAGTGGCCATTTAAGGTAACAAATAGAAAGTCCTTAGATCTTGAATATGAAAGCTACACAACAATGCTTTAAAAAATCTAAGCAAGATTATCTAGTATATCATTATCTCATAGTGTTAATTTCGGCCATGGTTTAGGTCTTTCAATAACAAAAATGTTTATTTAAATTACATATACAGTAGCAAGCCTCCGTAATAGGGCTGTATAACGAGAAACTCATTTTATCTGGATTTTTTGTTTTCGATTCACTTTTTACTGTAGGCTAGGATGTTATACACCAATAATTTATGTAAATATATAAAAACTTACTCGGGTGTATGGTCATTTTGTGCAGCACTTCCAGGGCCAGAGCTCTTTGCCACAGAGGCTTATCTGGGTCCAGGAATTTAATGGTCAGCGACAGGAATATCTCGCACTCAGTAGACTGTGAACAATATCTTTTTTTATTTCAATTTCTCTCTTTGAATTAAGTATTTGCTTCCTTTGGCCGAGAGTGTGGATGTTGTGTTAGAAATCATAACGTAATAGGAAGTCATATTGACAACATAATTTGTTAGGTAAAATAATTCCTATTAGAACAAGATCCAACCGACATGTCTGTTTAAAAAAATGGTTCCACCAGCCTACCACTAGATGTCGCACTCACACCACAGTTCTACGTGGTTCTATATCGCGCCATCGACTTTTTGCGGCGTCCGCATATATACCCTGCGTTGCAATTTTTCAGTATCGCTTCTCGGCCTTTTGGCTAAGATCAAAGTGTAGTATCTGTTCTTTTCAGCTTAATATCTGAAAGTTCCCTCACTGAGGGACCAGTATATTAAACTGATTTTTGAAAGCTGACGGGATGTTCGGGGCTCGCTCCACTCCCGTCGCGGGTCGGCCCGGCATTGCAGTGCCGCCGGGATCGGCCCAACATAAACTTATATTAGGAGTAAAAGCCCACTCCTAAAGGAAACTTATGTAATAACTGCAGTGTAATTTGACCACATTCGCTGCAAATCATATTACATTCTGATAGTGGAGTGGAGGCTAAAAGGCTTTTTCTTGGCAACCGTGGACTGGACACAGCGAATCCACCAATCATCAAAATTATGCATGGTTAGTGGTTAGTTATAAGTAGACCTGAACATTTTAGGATGAGGCAACATCATAGTTTATCTACTTTATCTAATTAGGTGCTGCCATTAAATCAAACGTAATCAATGTATGAGTGTTTACGGAGACGTGTTGGCGGGCGCCGACGACGCACTGCCTGCCCGCTTCGTTCAATGCTTAAAGATCAAAACATAGGCCTATGTACGATATCGTTCGCCGCGTATCCCTAAATGAGGGCTTAGTCTTGCAAAAACTATTTTTCCATATAAAATTGTAAGGCGCGATACGA
Organism: Euspilapteryx auroguttella; assembly: GCA_951802225.1. Taxonomy (NCBI): domain Eukaryota; kingdom Metazoa; phylum Arthropoda; class Insecta; order Lepidoptera; family Gracillariidae; genus Euspilapteryx; species Euspilapteryx auroguttella. The sequence goes on from OX637665.1 coordinate 1,485,234, forward strand.
ATTTCGCCGGGACAGTTAGTTACCAATAATTATAACCCTTGGGTCCCCACCAACCCTACCAAGGTCAAGAAAACGAGGTATTGCACTGTTTTTTTTTTTCAGGGCCAGAGCTAAAATTATTGGTAACAACCTCACCTCCTGAGACGCTCAGGTCTACTTGCAAGTAACCCGGTATTCAGCCAAGTTTAAAGCCATGTAGGAGCAACAATTACAACAACTATATGAACAAAAATTAAAATAATTATATATGAACAAAGTCGTTTCCCGTGTCTGTCTCTATGTATGCTTTGCTTATATCTTTATAACTATGGTAACGAATTTTGTTGCGGTTTTTTTTAAATATAGAATGATTCAAAGGGCATGTTTATAAGTATGCACATCATAGTAATAGGTAAGGCGGTACGAAGTTCGCCGGGTCGACTTGTTACAATATAAATAATATCATACCAGTATATCGTGGTACTGGTGCACGATGACGGACACGAGCCGCAGCAGCCGCATGCTGACCGGGAAGTGCGGGCGCTCCGCCGCGCCCCCCGCGCCCCCGGCGCCCGCCGCGCCCCCGCCGGCCCCCGGGATCGAGGGCGACGTGAAGGCTGCTCTGGGGGACGAATGATAAAATGTTAAAAGTTAGTTGGTATGAACCTATATATAGGTTACGGCAGTAGTGATAGAATAGAATAGAAAATACTTTATTGCATACAAATATAAGTGTATGTGTAAATAAATAAAATAAAATAAAGTAAGATACATAAGAACAATATTCAATTCAGGCTGCAGACAAATTGAATTCGCATGCAAAAGGCGGCCTTATCGCTCAAATCAATTTATTCCAGGCAACCCACTTGGAACCTTTATGCGGATGGATCAGGTATGATGGATGAAATTTAAATGAAGTTTTTAATATTTTTTCAGAAAAAATATTGTAAACTAGCGGCCGTTTTCAATAAGGAAAACCACTTGACGTAACATACACACTAACAAAGCACATCTTTACTAGTCTTTAAAAAGTTAGCAAAGCGACACCTATCTATTTTAAAAACCGCATTAAGTCAAAATAAAATGCCTTTTGTTTACCTATATTATATTTTTTATTTATACTTATTACCTATATTATATTATTATATATACCTATATTTCACGTTCGGCGAGAACAGTCTTATAATAAGAGCACACACATGCTCCTTCAGTAAAAACCTGAAGTCATCAATCTGGAACAAAACAAATCACCATCAAAGTCCACCCATCCAGTACTGACCTCGCCATGCGTTGCCGCAAAAAGTTATCGCTTGTTACCTTGAAGAATATGGGAGAGAAGTCAGTGAGCACCGTGTCCAGCAGCTCCAGACCGAAGGTTTTTGGCACATCCGTGATGCCGGCCAGCCATTGGGCCGCGTCGCCGTTTATCAACTGGATTATGTCCTGAATAATGAAGGAAGAATATTGTATGAATTTTGTATGAATGAACCATTAATTTGTTTAAGTTATAAAGTAAAGGATCCACTTCGCTCTTCTAATGCCTTAGTCTATCTTTTGTGGTAAAATGCAAGACCAACTCGGGCAAGCATTTACTTCTGACTTTTATTCGTAACTTAATTTTTTTTACATACAAACACTTAAACAAAGTATAGAATAAGAATAATATTATTTGGTTAAAAAAAAATACATACATGGTTAAATAAAATAAAGATACATAAGTACATCAATATAGATGTAAGTAAGTACATAAGGCATAAAATAATTATATGTTACTTACTTGTAAAATGAGATATGCGTCGGCGGCACAGGGTTTCAAATCCTTTGGCGCCTTGCCGTGGGATGACGTCCGCACTTCGGGCGGATTCACTTTTATGTCACCTAAAATTATAATTCAGGGGGTCTATTGCGGTTGGCAAAGGGATATGACTATGGCTTTATTCTGAGCTATGGCTATAAAAAAAAAAAGAGAAAGCACTCATAATGTGTCTAGCGCCATCTTTCTTTTTTCAATACCCATAACATATCCATTTGAACCGCAATAGTAGTGTTTGGTTTTAATAATAAGTACATTACCACTACTGTTTATTTTATTGTAATTTCATATGAATAATGTAAAGCAGCCAATAGCGGTGTACTGACTGACTTCACAATAATTTTATGTAATTTTGTTTTCTTATTTATGTATTTTTTTAATCATATTTCTGTAATTGATTGGTAAATTAAAAGGCATTCAAAATTATACTTTCATTTACTTTGGATTGCTAATTCTTGAAAAAAAAAAAACTTTATTTATTTATTAAAAAACATCAGTACTTAGAACATTCAATACAGGGTCAGATTCAAACAAGATCTCAGTTCTGTCCTACTTACAAATAATGGGCTTGCAACCAGCATCCACAAAGTATAAAGACAAAAGTTGTCATTCAGCATTACGGAAAAAGGTGTCAAGTTTAATTAACCCAGCAGTTGTAATTACCATCAGCCTCAGCGAGTGCCCGCTCAAAGACAAGTGCTACTAGCTGTCGTACAGTTGCAGCGGCAGCGTGGCTCGTGCTCGCGTCGCGGCTCTCGCTGCCTGACACCATGCGGATACACATCACCATCGTCTGTGGATACAACATGCAGTCATCATCATCTCAGCTGAAAAATGTTCACTGCTTGGCACACTGATGTAATCCAATGTACTCCTGTAACTTACATGGTCGGACGGTAGGGTGGTTGGGGTCTGCCTACTCTGTTATTCCATCTATTTTTCCAGTGCTCAGTTGCAATTTGAGAACTCACTAACTTCTACTCTTGATTGGATTTATTTGATTACTTTTTTTACACTGTTAATTTAATTACTGCTGTGTAATGTAAAACTGAATATGCTATAAAAATAATAATAAAACATCACACTCAGAGCCCCTAACTAGGAAGAACCTGTGTCTAGGGTACCCGAAACACACAAACAGAGAGGAACATCACACAAACATCAATATTTATTATATCAATACTGTCCCTGCCCGGGAATCAAACCCGGGTGCACACAATTACTCAGTCCACATCACTGCCAACTGAGCCACGGAGCAGTCAATGCTGGGTAAACTGAACCACATTTTTTATTACATTTTCAGAAACTTCCTGTCACCACTTTTATTAGACATAGACAAGTCTTTTTTATAGTTTGTTTTTTAAACAGAGGAAAAGAACAGTATAGTGTCTTACTCTAGCCAGAGTGTCTCCATGCACCAGGTCGGATGTAGTCATCAGCAGAGCAGCAGTCTGGAGCAGCTTCAGCTCCAGAACAGCTGCCTGGCCAAGGTTGTACAGGCAGTCCACAACATGCCGAGCACCTTTTGCGTCTATACCTTGCTGGGCAATGAGGCGCTGGATAGTGCCGAGGCAGAACTGAAAACAGATCATTGAGAAAATATGTTTTGGGAAAGCATTAACTTTTTAACTCAATTTGATATTGATCTTAGTTATCATAATACAATAATAATAATACATAGTATAAAATAAAGTCGCTTTCCGCGTCTGTCCCTATGTATGCTTAAATCTTTAAAACTACGCATCGGTATTTGATGCGGTTCTTTTTAATAGATAGAGTGATTCAAGAGGAAGGTTTATAAGTATAATACATGCACAAAATAGTAATAGGTTAGGCGGTACGAAGTTCGCCGGGTCGACTAGTACAATAATAAATCTAGTGAAGGGACCAAAAACAAAAGGTGTCATCATAAATATAGAAACTGGTTACAGACTTACCTTGATAATTTTTAAGTCTTTGGACTCGCATCCTTGGACCAATGGGTAGAGTATTTGATTGACAACGCCGTAAAGCGACGCCTGGGGATTGTTTGCGGCCAAGGCCAGCTTCTCAACTGCTTCATCACAAGCCTGAAAAAGACAAGAATGCTATCGGAAAACTGCTAAGTAATGCAAGCATTTACAGCGTAAAAGCGTAAGCTGTGCAAGCGATACTAGATTAAAATCTATAAATACTACAAAAGGACTTTTCAATGGCCAATATTTTATTTACTGCAATATCGTAAAAAAGGTACAAAATAAAGATAAACACCTCTCTTATCTGCGGATATTTCTTGCGGGTCTCAGTGCTCAGGTTTTTGAAGTCGTTTTGTAACACTTCCATAAACTTTTTGGTACAGTCATCACCTGTTACAGCACTTACGAAAGCCATAATTTAATAATTTCAGTATGTTATTCAGCAAATTATTTTACATTTTACATAAATTATTGAAATAAATTAAAATTTCAAGTGAAAAATAATGTCGACGAAATCAAATCAATCACATCATAATCACAAAAACACACATGATTGATTGTTTGACACATCAATCGATTACAGATCGTTCAGAAACATAAAACAAAAAATTACCTACATACAGTTTAGTTGCTATTACTGCTATTTCTTTTTTTTACAGATTTTTAATATTGTTTTTAACTTAAAAATAAAACTACAAAATCAAAATACGAAAAACTATGGATGTTTAAAATGGGTATGTACCTACCTACTAGATAGAATACCAGTGACAGTTTGGTTTTAGAACAGATTTATATTTCATTGCACGCGGATTACCAGTTTATGAGATGCTTTTGAGATCTACCGACGATCAGCGTAGAATGGAACAGGTATTGAGTTGCACGTTGCATTCGATAGATGGCAGTGTAGTCTCGAAACAAAATCTCCAACTTCATCCCATTGAGCTAATGTTGCCAGATTATATTTCATAAACCCCTAATATAAAATGTTTTTTTCGATATTTTATGTTACATGTAAAGGAAACGTGTAAATAAAAGGAAATCGCATTTTTTATCTCAGTATTTTTTTTTAATTTCCAGGAGTGCCTGCGCGCAGCGCTGTTTGCATTTTCTATTACAATTCAATTTATTAATTTTAAGTATTTTATTTGGTAGCTAGAATTACTGGTGTTTTCGTCTATAATTTCTAAATCTCTGAGTTGTTTAAAATAATTTCATTGCAAAATTTATTCTTGATCACCTAAATAAATATGAATTTCAAATTAAATCAACATAAAACAAATACAATGAGTTCTTTATCATAGTCAGTTTATATATTTATGATACCTTACGTACATATCTCAGACTCATACAAATAATCTTGTATCTTGTATAACAGAGATATTAAGGGAGCACTTATCATTCGTTGTCTTTATTGATTGCTTTTTTTTATTTACTAAATTTCGATTGCTTGTCATTCTATTCAGCTTCCTTTTTTTCATGCTATAGCAACATTGATTTTTTGATTGTGTGCGATTGTGCAGCGAAAAAACAATGGTGTGATTTAAATTCGATTTTAATTTGTAAGTATCTATAGAATTCAATATCAATACGAATAATTACCGCTAGAGTGTATTTTAATAAGTTAACACATTTTACGACGCCAATCACGAGGTACAAAGCGCTTAGTTCGTCATGAAATGGACCCGTAAGTTCATGACACTGTCATGTCAAATTTTCTCGCATTTATTTAGATATGCGCCATTCTCACTGCATTTTATCGTTGTTGTGTTCAGGTTTTAGCACGATCTCTAAATAAACTTTCAAACAATGCGTGTATGGTGTCTGGGCGTGTCAAGAAGTCGCATACTTTCGTACGTTGCACAGGTGTCAGAATTTTTTACCGATAGGTCACATTTTTATTGTTTTCCGAGTGCCGGCTCTGATTAGCTTTGCTTGGTCGTGTCTGAGTTTTTGCAGGCGGAAACCGGGTCTCAATGAGTTGACCTCGCTCTCTGCTCGAATTGAACTAAAATAGGTAGGTAGGTACCCTCTTGATGACTAGGACATGTCATCATTTATCAAATCAAATGGTCAATCATGTAATCAGATGTGATAAACAGTGCAGCATGTTGTTGAACACTGTGCGTGCAACTTGTGTAGATTGGTTGGCATACCGAAAATACACTATATCCTGATAACCTACTGCGTCATATGTAAATTTCACTAAAAATAAATAAGGATCACTGTTGTTTTGTTTCAGATAACATCAAGCTAATATAAACTGCAATAATTATTTCTAAATCTTCCTGAAGACTGTTACATTTAGATATTGATTGCCTCCTTAATAAATTTCAAAAGCTTTTTAGAAACAGTTTAGTCAATAGAAAATGCTAAGACATCTGCGAGAGAGAATCAAAAGACCGACATAGTATTTACTTTAATTACAAAAATATATATATTCATTTGAACATATTTTTCTAGTTATAAAATAACCAATTAACTAAATCCATTAAATGAAATCTTCATAAATTGAATTATTTTAATCTCAATTTTATGCTTTAAATATAACAATGTTAAGTGAATTTAGTAAAAAGCTCTGACAAAAAAACTGAAGAGATGGACAGTACATCCTCTAGCAGTATACGGAACAGTAAGCAGCGGAAAGAGAACCTGATCACTAGGAAGCAGGACAAATCTCCGGAGAAGACGATCAGGGGCACTCGGGGGGCTTACAGGGGCGCTTCCACATCCAAGAGGCAGGATGACGAGGAGACAGGTTCAACAGAGCGTCTTGACAGGCCAAAGAAGTATATCTCGCAGAACAAGAGCACCTATGGCCTCCCCAAACGTGACTACTCGTACAAGAACCGGAATGTGCATTTAGCGTCTTCTAGATATGGACAGGTAAGAAAACATTAGCTACAGCAGTGCTTATTTGAATTGAACATTAAATTATGTATAATTCCATTACCCTTATAATTAAATCATAATCAATATATATAAAACTCTTCCGTTACTGACTGACTGACAGACAACGCAGAGCCGAAACTACGGGGCGTAGCGGGCTGAAATTTTGCATGCAGGTTCCTTAGGGAGTGTAGGTGAGCACTAAGAAGGGATTTCCTGAAATTCCCATGGGAACGGGAAAAACTGGATATTTGTGTTTATAAGAAATCTGCGCGAGTGAAACCGCAGGGCAGCCTCTACTATTAAATAAAAGGCTAATGGAAGATGTTATTCAGGAAACACGTAAATTGCAGCAATAGTAGTTCTGTTGGTTTATTCCCTTTTTTTTTCTGTCTTTGAGTTTGAGTCCTGGTGAACTTCGTACCACCTAACCTAGTAACTTACTTGTGCATGATTATACTTATATAAACCTTCCTCTTGAATCAGTCTAATTATTAAAAAAACCTGCATCAAAATCCAATGCTTAATTTTAAAGATTTAAGCATACATAGGGACAGACGCAGGAAGCAACTTTACTTTATACTATACTAGTCGACCCGGCGAACTTTGTACCGCTTTACCTATTTCTATTTTGTGCACATATTATACTTATAAAAATTCCTCTTGAATCACTCTATCTATTAAAAAAAACTGCATCAAAATCCAATGCTTAATTTTAAAGATTTAAGCATACATAGGGACAGACGCAGGAAGCAACTTTATACTATGTATTGATGAGTTAATAAAAGCATTAATTAGTGATTCAAGTGGCGTGGGTGATCACGATTAGTGACCTTACATGATTAGATCAATTAATGGAAACCCATCCCATCTATTCAGATTTGAGTAAATTAGTATATCAATTGAATTCTATTCTAACGATTCAATGTTTTAATTTGTTAAGTATCACCATTCATCAAATTGTATTTAAGTAGTCAAAGAATTTTAGATACATTATAGATTAACTAGAAATAATAAAAATATATAGATAGGTATTTAAAAGAATTGATATTCTAATCTCATATCCAAAACATTTTTTAATTTTTTATTCCATTGCTGGGCTAAGGCCCTCTTGGCTTCCATTCTCCTATGTCTAGTGCCACCTCCAACCAAAATAAAGAAGTTTGATAAGATTGCCTACACAACATAATTCTATGTATTATACATAATCTCATCTCTTTTATTCCCTGAAGGGTTAGGCAGAGGCACCAGCCCCAGAGCCAGACCCACGTTTAGCCAAGTTTATGCTTTATTACCAATTTATAACATAATTCTACTATAAAAAAAAACAATGAAGTTAAAGATAAATTTTAAATGCAAATATTTGTGCAACGTCTAGATATGCGTCATCTTAACTATGTATATAGACATAGATAGTAACAAGGTATTCTAAGCAGGTAAGTGCATAAATACACGTAAAGTAAAAAAAAAAAAAAAAGTAAAAAATGATTTATTCAATACAGGATACAAGATATCGCTTATTGAAAGTCAATTAGACTAATCTAATTAATATTGATACCACGTTTTATTACAGCCTGGCTCCTTGGGCTGGTGCCTCTGCCTACCCCTTCGGGGCTATTGGCGTGGGCTTATGTTTTAAAACAAAGTCGCTTTCCGCTATCTGCGTGTATGTATGCTTGTGCTTATCTTTAAAACTACGCAACGGATTTTGATGCGGTTGTTTTAATAGATAGAGTGATTCATGAAGAAAGTTTATATTTATTATACATACATTGTACAAAATAGTATTAAAATACGTAGCAACTACCTATTTAGTAATCTGTGCATTTATGTTATACGGCACGAAGTTCGCCGGGTCCACTAGTTTATGTAACAAATTACTCGTATTACAATTACTTACAATACAAAAGTTTATTTACAAGTATGAATGTGTGTCCGCAGTCAATGCCATACATAATACTGGCTGGTCAGACAGAAAATATAGTTGCATCTGCGTCAGACCATTAATTGTTCTTTAAAAAAATAATGTTTTATGTACTTTGGTATTTGTTTTGGAAGAGCAGTCGTCTTGTCTGGATGTATCGTTAAATAGATGTTTAGCTTTATTGTCTACAAGACTAAATATTCGAAATTATTATATTATTAACACTCTACAGGAAAAAATGTAATTGAAATTATGCAGATTCTCCCCTTTTCTTTTCAAATCTGGGTGCTAGAGGTTGGTTGAGTTGGTCGAAAACTTGTCAAAATATTATTTAACTATTCGTTTTGTGCTAATTATTTTGTGCATGTATTATACTTATAAACCTTCCTATTGAACTACTCTATCTATTACAAAAAACCGCATCAAAATCAGTTGCGTACTTTTAAAGATTTAAGCATACATAGGGACAGACGCGGGAAGCGACTTTATTTTATACTATGTATTGACTATTCCTGGAACAAATTAGCAAAGTTAGGATACCTACCTAACTTTCGACTTTTAGCAAGTAAACCCTATTTTTTACTACAAGCAGGTGGTAACTCTCGCTATGGCGCGAAATTCAAATTTTTTCGTGTTTTTTATTTATTCTGGCGAAAGTATACATTTTTAATAAAGTTTAAATGAATTTGCGTATGTAAAAAACCATCTCCCACATTGCAATACAACGTTTTTGGAAGACAGACCTACAGATTTTGTGTCTAAGGGGTAAAAGGCCAAAAAACAAGTTCCTTGAATATACACAAAATCGGTAACTCTGTCTTTCAAAAACGATATATCACAATGTGGGAAATATGTTTTTACGTACGCGAATTCATTTAAACTTTATTAAAAATGAATACTTTCGCCAAAATAATTAGAATACGTGAAAAAATTTGAATTTCGCGCCATACCGTGAGTTACCGCCTTAACTCGATGAAGGTCTCTATTCTATCAAAACTGCTCCTGATTTTTCCGCCACTTTAACCTTGCAAGAGTCGTTTTATCATTGCATTATTTTTGTCAACATCCGCTTCTTTAAAATGAATGATTGGCTAACTACGTAACATTATAAAGTAGATTGCATTACATAACTGCTTTACGTTTTTAAAACTGTTTGACTTTTACGTCTAGTGGAATATTTTTCATGAAATTCCTTCCGTGATTCGGAGAAAAGGTTAATCCTTCGGTCGCAGATTATAATAATAACACATCACACTCAGGGCCCCTATCTAGGTAGAACCTGTATCTAGGGTGCCCTAAACATATACAGAGACGAACATTACATTCAGACCGGGAAACAAACATCGATATTCGTCAAACAATGTTTGCCCCGCCGGGAATCGAACCCAGGTGCACCCGCTTCTCAGTCCACATCACTGCCAACTGAGCTACGGAGCAGTCAATTAGAAAACTACATCTCTTCTCTAGTATTTATAATAACAGTAGCTGGAAGGCAGGCATTTGTTTCGACCCGCTGCCGTGTCCATGGAAATGCAGGTCTAGTTATGCATTCTATAGTAGTAATAGTCGGTTTTTTGTTCAAACTTTTGGTCATCTACTAGTTTTTCCTGTAGTTTTTCCTGAACACAGGATTACAATTATTTTATTGCTATTAATTAAAGTTAAAACTAATCTTTTGACAGAAAAATCTCAAACTGTATAAAATCTCAGGATTTTCCCAGGAAATCAGGCTTTTTATCCGGTTTTTTTATTTTTTCATCTGGTTACCTAACTTTCATACGATTTAATAAACAAACGAAGTTAATTGAAAACAGCCGTTATTTAATGCCTCTGCAATCTCCACCAGCAGATGGCGCCAAGTCTCCAAACGCACGGGCACCAGATCCCGCCGGCGCAGCACCACCTCGACTCTGCTGTGCTGCCGACAGCCAAGGAGAAGGCTATACATGGCAAGGAGAAGACATTTAAGGTATTTATATAACGATTGGCGAAAATTATAGCATGATTGGATAGCTTCCCAACAGTGAAATAATTTTTCAAATCGGTTCAGTAGTTCCAGAGTCCGGAGCCTATTTGATGCAAACAAATAAACAAACATTCAATCAAATTTTTCCCTTTTATGATTGGTATAGATGTGCTATTCTGAAGTTTAAGCTATCGCCTGTTAAGTTTAATTTGATTACGATTATAAACGTAAAAATTCGAGAAAGAGGTCAATCTTCGAATCAAGCTTGGAAGGGCAGCGTTCAGGAAGCTCCGCTTTATCTTCCCGTCCAAGTTACAGCAGTGTCTTAAGACGAAAGTCCCAGATGACCTACGGAACCCAGAAATGATTGCTAACTAATCAATCAATCAATCAACTAATGGTCCCAATCAAGAAAAGATGGGGTGGTCGTTTTCTATGTCGCCACCACACGGCCTGTAGCCCCAATATAACTGTTCAACTAAAGCACATTGTAGGTCTAAAAGGGCGTAACAGATTTGTCTATTGTCTCGTGCGCCCTAGACTGTATTACCAAAGAATAAGCGCTATTTTGCAATAAAGAAAAACCGGAAGAATTACGGCTTCCTAGACCGCCACTGTACGATAAAGTGTGAACTCATTAGTTAATTCATATCATACCCCTCTTTCTTTAAAGGTGGTAGTAGGCAGTGATGTAAACGTGATGAAGACCCCAGTCCTCGGAGCGCGGCCCTACAACGCGCTGGCAATCATCAACACTCAACAGAACAACACCTTCGATATGCTCAACTCGTTGACTACTAGTGTGGTAAGTCTATCATCATCACAGTTGCAGTCTAAAAAAATAAAATCTTATTTTTTTTCAGAGTGACGCAAGCCTACGTCACAAACATAACTAGTCGCTTTCTCGTGTCACATTGATAATTGTTATTTCCTTCACGCTAATCTTCTTCAGCATGATGACGAAGGCTTGTGCCAACCATTTGGTCAGAAGCGAGTACATGGCGTAGTATATTATAGTAAAATGGACAGTTTTATGAATCGGACAATTAAATACCATAAAGCTGGTTTTGATCCTTCGATCCGGATCCGGTACCAGTCGTTTTAGAGAATTTAAACTGATATGCTTAACTCATTGACTTTTAAAGACGATCCCCACAACTCGTGAATAACCCGCACCTCAAATCTCATGAACGAATGTTTCAGAATGTTATTTATACGAATCAGACCATTAAATACGATTAATTGGTTGTAATTGGTTTTGGTCCTTCGAGCCGGATAGTCTACCCTTAGACTAGACTTCATACTTTACTGCATATACTCCTTGTAGTTACTTTAAGGGTTGCTATTAGCCGTAAAGCCGCTCAATGCCCTTATTATGTTCTATTTAAAACTTTTCTATAAGCATTTGAATTACTTGTTTTATTGGCAAAAAAGCGTTTTTTATCAGTTATCTTTGAAACTTTACTTCTTGTAGGCAAGTCAACCAGTAGTGGGCGTGGTGGGCGGGTTCCGCCGCCGCAGCTCCGGCCAGGGGGCGCTGCGGGACCCTGAACTGGACGACAGCGGGAACAAGCTCGTCGCCAGGTTGGAGGATGATGCCTTCATCAGCGAACAGGACCTGGTGAGTCTTTGCTGAAGATAGACAGGAAACAGCCAGTAGTGAACGTAAAAGAGTGGTCACTACGACACGTCAAACTATGATAACTGAAGTATTGTTGATTAGATCGTCAAGAAGGGGTTTTTTATGACTGCCATTGATTAAGGTTTTGCTTAGTTATAGGTTTGGTTTGCTTGTTAAGAAGCAAGAGACACTGCCCAAAAAACCGAAACCCATGTTCATCAGGGATAATATAGTTATCTAATAAAGTCTAATAGTCACAGAGCTGATTCGTTTTAAACAATCTTTTCCGCTTTACAATAGTTGTTTATTGAAATGAATCATTTTTCCGAACAGGAAGAGAATATAGAAATAGCCCGTGCGACGGAGAAAGGTCTCCAGCCGCGCGCGGGCAGCGCCGCGGCCGAGCAGCAGCCGCCCGAGCAGCAGAACGGTCTGTCACTCTGACACTACGTCACTCGGTCACTCTGCCACTGTCCCTCTTACACTCTGTCACTCAGCTTCGCACACTTGAAACTAGACCAGATTTTGACCATCTCTTTTATTCAGTTCAGGCTTACAACCCTAACCAGTTCAATAAGTCCCTTCGCTGCCCTTTTGGCGGCATAATATACATCACCGCATCTCCTCCCATGGTTGTCTGTCGTAAAAGGCGACATACCAACACACCCAGCCCCCGCAGCACGACGGACCATTTGTCGAATCTAACTGTCACTTTTAATCACTTTTGACATTTTAATGCTGAAAAATGTATGGAGATGATCGACAAAAGTGAAAGATAGATACGACAAATTCGACAAATTGTCCGTCATGTTACCGCCGGATCTAGGAAACAAACATCTATATCCATAACAATGTCGAACATTGTTATGCCGTCCGTACCTTAGAAGTCACACTTAAAACGTAATAGTACATCACACGCAGAGCTCCTTACTAGATCGAAAACTGTATCTCTAACTTGCGAAATTAAAAAACATGCAAACACTCAGAAACAAACTTTGATACACATCATAACAATTTTTTCCCTCTCCGGGAATCGAGTCAACAGCATGGAAACTACAGTCACCATCACTGCCAACTGTATACGGAGGTTGACAAATTTCTATTTACCTCTTCTTCCTGCACTTAGTCCAAATTGATTTATTTAAATTCCTATTTTCCTTATGAATAGAATAATTATAGCGCGTTTTTTTTATTGTTTTCAGGTCTAGAGTACGGTCCTATATACGAGCTGGACAAGTTGGAGCAGAAGGATAAACAGAAGGACGATAAGGAGGACGAGGAAGAGCCGATAGGAGTGTCGCCCTGCGGCCGGTAAGATTGATTGTCATTGTAAAAAACGATTTTACATGAAACAGCGTAATTTAAAAAATAATAATTATCTGTTGTGTTTTTTGCAAGATATACTCTTGTTGCTTTTAGAACAAGCTGAAGGCTGCGCACATTTCTCATAAACACCAAAATCCCGTTTTTCCCGTTCTTATAGTAATTTCGGGAATTTATTCCTTAGTGCTCCCCTACACTGCCAAAGGAACCCACGTACAAAATTTTAGCCCACTACGCCCAGTAGTTTCGGCTCTGCGTTGTCTGTCAGTCAGTCAGTCAGTCAGTCAGTCAGTAACAGAAGAGTTTTATATATATTAATGTCTAATAACTACTTGAAGGCTATAGACAGACAATTTTGAGATGAACGCAATCTTTTGCAAACACAAACTTACGTTTTGTTTACTTTGTGTTGTGCCTATTACTGAGCAATCGACCGGGTGATATAAAACAGTCTGCATATGAATCTCTGCATATGTTCCGGGCACCCCAGATACAGGTTGTGAACTGTTATTTTAGTTTTTTTTACATACTTTTTCAGATTTTTCAAGTACGACAAGGAAGTGGGAAGGGGCTCCTTTAAAACTGTCTATCACGGTCTGGACACGCAGACTGGCGTCGCCGTGGCCTGGTGCGAGCTATTGGTGAGTGTTTGATGTTTTAGGTACCTAAAGCTGCTGCCTGTCTATCGGCTGTTTACTTACAGATTGGAGAAAAAACTAGAAAATTATGGGGACTTTGTATGTAGAATCGGTTTTTTTTTCTACTTAATGAAACACATTTTAAGCCCAAAGTTAGTCAAAATCAGCAAATTCATGTTTTTTTCCTTTAATTTTTTTTTTTGTGTTTCCAAACAAATACAAAAATGTTTCCATTTTAAGATACCCTTGCCAAGCTATTGTATACTTATATTACGAAAAACAGCCTAGGAGCCTTACCGTAAACTTTTGACCTCAATGTGTAATGTTTCTAGGAGAAAAAGCTAAACAAAACTGAGCGTCTCCGCTTCAGAGAGGAAGCGGATATGCTGAAGAAGCTGCAGCACCCGAATATCGTCCGGTTTTACAACTACTGGGAAGGCACCGTGGCTAAGAAGAAAAATATAGTGCTTATTACTGAGCTTATGCTGTCTGGGACTTTGAAAGCGTAAGTTATCCAAACTAAACTAATTTGTTTGTCTCTCTAAAACTCGAACGGCTGGGCCGATTAAGCTGGGGTGTAATTCTCTATACGAAGGACTTTTAAATGTATAGTTAGCTACTTCGTTAACCATTGCCGCTTTAACAAAGGCAATTTCTGTTATATGCCCAAAGAAAACAGCAATGGTTAATGAAGTCGCTAGCAATGCAATTATGAATCGATCGAATTTATTTAAGAATCTTGAACCCCAGATTTTAAATGTTACTCATGTTACTTTTGGAAAGTTGTTGAAGCAGAAACCCAGTATCCAGTATATTGTTTGAAAAAATGTATTCTAATTAAATGATTTTTTGTTTAAAACAGATATCTCCGAAGGTTCAAGAGGATAAACCCAAAGGTGCTGAAGTCGTGGTGCAGGCAAATATTGAAAGGATTGAACTTTCTGCACTCTCGGACGCCGCCCATCATTCACAGGTAGGTATTGTTATTAAACTAGCTGACCCAGCAAATTTTAATTAGCACAGTATCATTATAAATCATATCCTATGTTCTATTCTGATGTACCTTATATACTTTGAAGTAACATCGAATTCCAATCAAAAGTTTTTTTTAAAGAGGAACAAAAATCCACACAAAATAACACTTTTAGCGTGTTTCCTCAAGAGGCGATATCGGTCGTGCGATATGGGTTCGACAGCCAATCAGGCAGGCTTCGTGGATGTACGAGCGATTTCTGTTGGCTGTCGAGCCCCTATCGCACGACCGATATCGCTTCTTGAGGAAACACGCTTATTATTTAGTACGATTTTGCCGCTGACTTGTCTTGAAATTTGACTGATCATCAAAAACGTTATTATATAGGGTAAATCGTCCAAATTCTTCCCCCCCTCGCTATAACTGAGAAAAACACCGTATATTGTTTTAGTTTTGCATGCCTTTATCAATATATATAAAACTCTTTCGTTACTGACTGACTGACTGACTGACTGACAGACAACGCAGAGCCGAAACTACTGGGCGTAGAAAGCTGAAAATTGGCACGTGGGTGCCTTGGAGAGTGTAGGTGAGCACTAAGAAAGGATTTCCCGAAATTCCCACGGGAACGGGAAAAAACGGTTTTTTTGTGTTTATGAGAAATCTGCGCGGGAAAAACCGCGGGGCAGCCTCTAGTTTCTTATAATTAAAGGGAAGGGGCCTAAAATAAGACTTAGCTTAGCTTGCGTCTTTGTCTGCCCCAGGGATCTGAAGTGCGACAACATCTTCATAACGGGCACGACGGGCAGCGTCAAGATCGGCGACCTCGGCCTCGCCACGCTCAAGAACCGCAGCTTCGCCAAGTCCGTCATTGGTGAGTAACTGTGGCTATACTCTACCGTTATATTAGGCCTAAAAGTGAAAATTTCAGCTCTATAGTATTTTAACTAGTGTTGTTCCATATTTTTTTCTTACAAAAAAAGATACCCGACTTCAATTATACACATACATAAAACTGAGAACTCCCTCTTTTCTGAAGTCGGTTAAAATAGGTACTAAAACCTTCTACTGAAGGTAACAAATACTTTCGCGAAAACCGCATCAAAATTGGTTCAGCCAAACTCGAGATAATCGCGGAGAAACATACATACATACAGTTCAAGCTGATAACCGCCTTTTTTGAAGTCGGTTAATAAACTATTTAGGGTACTCTTTTCCACGAAAATACAATCTTTCTTTACGTGTATTTATTATTTCAGGATCACGTTTTTATACAAACTTACAACCCGTATCAGGATTAAAATGATCAGCTTTATAAAGCTACATATTACTATTTAGATTTTACCTTTAAACTTTTAACACATTGTATTAATAAAGAATTAATAATGGTAGCTCATGCTTTATTGTTCCAAATGAATATATCTAAGCAAGACAGCATTATTTTTTTTAGATGTTCAAAACATTTGTTTTTGGGCGCGAGTTATACGTAAATCATCTTTCTACTTATATAAATTCAATCAAATACCACTAATCTACTCACTTACTAAATAAGATGGAATACTGAAATTTGAACAGCAATCCCTCACTTAACTTGGTTTTTCACAAAGCTATCATAAAGATAGCTGTCACTGTGGTACAAATTAGTTAACTGAAGATGGCTTTTGTTTTGATTTTGTATGAATTGACTAACCGTCTTATTCATAAAGATACAGTAGATTTTAAGTAGCGTTACTGGAGGTCTACTTCTCTGGTTTGTTGTATGGTAAATACGTGACATCCAGTCTAAATTGACATACGTCAAATAACTAAAATGTTCTTTAACTTTTTATGAATAAGACGGTTACTATCTATCTCTATAGATAGTATATTGAAAACGACCGTAAGAGTAGCAGCAAGTTATAGTTAGTTGTTCCCACCCAGGCACGCCCGAGTTCATGGCGCCGGAGATGTACGAGGAGCACTACGACGAGGGCGTGGACGTGTACGCCTTCGGGATGTGCATGCTGGAGATGAGCACCGGCGAGTACCCCTACAGCGAGTGCTCCGGGCCCGCGCAGATCTACAAGAAGGTCGTCTCGGTACGTGCAGTCTGACACACCCTTACACCCTACTGCTTGCCTTCCATTTGTGTCAGCGTCATATAATGCTGGAGATGAGCACCGGCGAGTACCCCTACAGCGAGTGCTCCGGGCCCGCGCAGATCTACAAGAAGGTCGTCTCGGTACGTGCTCCCTAATGCAAGATAAAGTGGCCTAGTCGCAACATGTACATGTCGCAAAAGTCGTATAAATACTACTTATGAGTGCGCACACTGAAAACGTTTTTCTTCCGTCAGTTAGTAATTTTTTTTAATTAGTAATACTATCGACTGTGGTCCTTCGAGCCGGATCCTTTTTCCAAGAACTATCTCTTTAATTTTTTTTTGTGCACTACTTAGTGTTTACCAAGTCTTTTAAATAAATACCCTCACGACTTATTTTATCAGCATAATTAGTTTTTCTGATTCTTGATAATGTTTTAGGGCGTGAAACCGCAAAGCATGGAGAAGGTGTCCATACCGGAAGTAAGAGATATCATCGAGTCTTGCATCAGGCCTAACAAAGCTGACAGGTAATTCAATTAAACCTTTTTTTTCTGTTTATTTTTTTAATTTGGCTACATTCTTGATTGATGGTTTGGTGAAGTTTTGTTATCAATCAGGCTAGACTGATGGACTGACTCCTCACTAAGAGCAATAAATGCATTGCAATCTAGTGCTTGCTTCTTTTAGGTTATAAAACTATTTCTCTGCCCGCTTGGGTTGTTCCCTTAGTCGCCTTTTACGACACCCGTGGAAGGAAAAAGGGTGGTGGTATTCTATATCACGGAATATTCACTTGGCACGATTTTCTTTAAGACTGTCAAACAGAAGGCGCTAGAGCGCTAGCCTGACGGGGCGCTAAAGCTTCGTCACGTAGCGCTAGAGCGTTGTCACGCGGCGCTATGGCGTCGTGACAGCGTCGCGCGATTCGCTCCTTTACGCAACGAAAAGGAGCGTTTGTAATATCAAAAAGCGCTACGCTATAGCGCTGCTACAGGCTATGCTATAACGCCGTCCGTTTGACAATGCCTCTAGACGTCTAAAATGTGTACTGGTCCGTCAGGCCGAAGGTGAAAGACCTGCTGAACCACGAGTTCTTCGGCGAGGACATCGGTCTGCGGCTGGAGGTGGTGGGCCGCGACCTGGTCACCAGCTCCGATCTGCAGCAGATACAGTTCAGGCTCAAGATCATCGATCCTAAGAAGAGGTATGCATTTACGATTATTTTTAAAATCTTTTCATCATCATCATTTCAGCCGTAGGACGTCCACTGCTGGACATAGGCCTCCCTCAAGGCTCTCCATCTGTACCGATCGCAGGTGGCCTGCATCCAGCGTGGACCCGCAGCCTTGCGCAGATCATCCGTCCAAAATCTTTTATTTAAATGTAATGTATGATGTTCGGGTGAAATCTTCCAATTAACCGATTGAGCTGAAATTTTGTATACACACACGTCTAGGGAGCCTAATAATACATATTAAGCTAATGTGACGTCATTAATAACCCAACATGGCAGAAAATCAAGATGGCGGACGAGTTGTTTTTAGTGTACTAAATTAAATTATGGGTATTAAATAAAAGGCCTTGCTGAGAATAACTTGAAAAATTACTTATCGAAATAAAAGCTTGATTTTAAAAAGTTTTTTTAACCTTGAACTTATTTATTCCCGTTACCGTGGGATTTCAATGTCTTTTAACATGCTTAAGAATCACTCTATACCAAATTTGTTTGATTGAAATTCATGCGAACGGTTCAGTAGTTTTGCTGTGAAAGCGAGACAGACAGAGTTACTTTCGCATTTATAATATTAGTATTGATGTATAAATTAAATAATAGTATAATAAATTGTCACTTAGATCTTACACGCACAAGGAGAACGAGGCGATCCAGTTCGAGTTCGACATGGAGCGAGACGACTGCGAGGAGGTGGCGCAGGACATGGCGCGCGCTGGGCTCATCATGGAGGAGGACGCCAGGATCGTCTTCAAGCTGCTCAAGTCGCAGCTCATCAGTCTCAACCGGTCAGTCAGTCAGTCAGTCACACACAGCACATGCAGTACACTGTCACCTGACTGCGAGGAGGTGGCGCAGGACATGGCGCGCGCTGGGCTCATCATGGAGGAGGACGCCAGGATCGTCTTCAAGCTGCTCAAGTCGCAGCTCATCAGTCTCAACCGGTCAGTCAGTCAGTCAGTCACACACAGCACATGCAGTACACTGTCACCTGACTGCGAGGAGGTGGCGCAGGACATGGCGCGCGCTGGGCTCATCATGGAGGAGGACGCCAGGATCGTCTTCAAGCTGCTCAAGTCGCAGCTCATCAGTCTCAACCGGTCAGTCAGTCAGTCAGTCACACACAGCACATGCAGTACACTGTCACCTGACTGCGAGGAGGTGGCGCAGGACATGGCGCGCGCTGGGCTCATCATGGAGGAGGACGCCAGGATCGTCTTCAAGCTGCTCAAGTCGCAGCTCATCAGTCTCAACCGGTCAGTCAGTCAGTCAGTCAGTCAGTCATACACAGCACATACAGTAGAGTGCGTTTGCATCAGATTAGTCTACGCGGTACCGTGGCGCCACTGTATTGTATACATAGTTCTCTGGTCATTCAAAACAATTCGCTGTATGCTAATTAGTCCATAGTTTGACCAAATGCATGACGTACCTCGTACACACTCTACGCTCTCAGCTCAATGCCAGATGGCGGCATTTATACCTTGCTATATCTGATCAATACTTCCTTAATAAACAATTTTTTGGTCAAACCTACCCTTTATATCTTTCTCAGACAACACATCTCATATTAAGCCTCCAGCCGAATACGGGCATTCAATACCATCTCTTTAACAATCTCGAATCAATTTTAGATGTTGGGACCATCTAACAGGCACAGTAGGTACACTCATTTGTAATAATAATGTTGTTTTGGTACAATGTTGACTTACGCATTATCGCTCTTTTCTTTCCAAAATCATCCCTTTTCAATATTTATTGGTCCTTCGAGCCGGATTTGGACTTATTGATAATTTTGTACTGAACACGCCCTAAAGTGTGTCGTCTAGAGAAAAGACACAAAAGTACATTATTCAAATTAATTCAGACAAATTGATTTTGCATGTGATGGGCGGCCTTATCGCTAAAAGACAATTCTTCCAAGCAACCCACTAAAGCTGTCCTGATAAGTGACCTGGACTCTGGAGACATTTTATTTTGTCTCAGCAATATGATATTTCAAGCTAAAACAGGATTTCCGTAATAAGATTTGTCGATCACGGTTTCGTCATCATAAAAGTGACGGATGTAACAAAAATCGCTATAATCTAGAACAGAACCATTAACTCTCTGTCTATGTAATTAGTCTTAAACACGTACAGTAGGTATTTAACTTAATGAATTAATGCACTAACATTATTAAATCACATGTTCTCTTTAATTATTACCTTAATTAGCAATTTTACAAGGAATGACTTGTGGCTTAGTCAGAATGCCGTTTTTGAGATGAACGTTTATAGAAACGTTGGGCGGGATTAGTTTTGATGGTTAGCTATGTGGTCTAATCAGATATATAATGGTGGAAAATCTGTGTTCTAATTACTTAGATAGTTGCCTATGAACCATATACTTAGAATCCTTTACGCTTAAAGACAAACAATGATAGTAAATCAAATTTTTGAGTAATAAAAAAATATCTCTACAATTTTCATCTAAGTTGCTTTTCAAAGTGATGTAAATAAAGTATGGTGAGCTGAATCATTCCTTTAAACTACTATCGATTTGTAGGAAATACCCTTTAGAAAGTAAAAATACTCCCAATAGTACTTTCGGCTCAATAAAATGGCCAACGGGGATGCTCATAAAATATATCGTGCAGCATTTGAAATTTCCCTTTCTCACGCGACAACGCTTTGTCGTAAGAAATTTGATGTAACCGGGTATTATCTAGTTATTCTTATTATTATTTTTAGTGGACTAGAATATGAAATATAAGGTTTTTAGAAGAAGGAAGGATGGTTGTTTTTGATAATGAGTATCTCCTTCCTTCTCCATATTGCTTTAGACAATCAAAATAAAGAAGGAGAGATATATCGCTTATTCTTCACATTGTTTTTTTTTATTTTTTAGATAGGCCCACAAACACCATTACATTACATAGTAGTAATAACTTAAAATATATTTATAGGTAAAGTAATCAATGTAACGCCAACAACAATAACCACAGTTCTTTGATCCACTAATTGATGTTTTGAGATTTTGTTTGACCCTTATTTACTTAGGAATAGTGATCTTAATCATATTACCGCTTTTCCGTAACATCCTCAATATTTTGCGGGCTTACCTGAGGGCACAATGTTATCTTTGAATGATTTATAAATTAAAACCAAATCAAATCAAATAATTCTTTATTCAATATTAGATACAAGATATCACTTATTGAAAGTCAATTATACTACATCTAATCTAATTGCTATTGATACCCTATTTGGTAAAGTATCCTATACTAAAAACTGAAAAACCACAAGAAATAAAATAATAACAGGACAAGTGAGAGTTGCAACTCAGAATTGATTTTAGTGCATAGATTTGTTAAGCTGTTTTGTAGATGTTCGGGCCCATCACTAGCCGAACCAGTTTTTACCGCGACGCCCGCGCATCCCTAGGCCCCGCGGCCATCTTCCACTTCCTTTAAAAATCACCTAATAACTAGACGTGTGCACTTTTTAATTTATATAATTCGGCCGCGAACAAGTTGTATTATTTTAATTATTTTTTATTGAACACGAGTATAAAATTGGAGTCAGATTGTTTTATTCATACAAAAGGGTTACCATCCCAAACATTGGTAACCACCGACGTGATCGCCAGCGCAGCTTCTTGTGGACGTGTCATTTTGTGGAGGCGACCATTGCCGCTTACTTCTGCCATTCACGCCAATAGCCGTTGACGAATACTTATCTACGCATCCCCTTGGAGAAAACCTTATTTTGGAGACAAGATCTCGGACGACGCAGCTGATTTACGTGGACGTAACAATCTGCGGAGCGACCCCTTGGACCCGCTTGTTCCCGCTATTTGCGCCCACCAGCCGTTGACGACCTTGGATCCCCCTGGAACGGAATTTTACTGGAGGAACTTCATCCGTTGCTTGAAGCCAGCCGGTCAGCATCAGCCATCGAGCAGCGCCGCAGCCAGAGCTTAGCAGGAAAGTGCCCTATCCCTTTTTTTCATCCGTCATCCTACCTTATTGCATTTTTTTTTCTTTACCTATTGCCTTTATTTGTCTATCTAGCTTTGCCACTCATCAAATTAGTGCGTCAAACAGCTAAATCTATTATTTTTACACATAAAAAAATCCTTTTTCTTGTTCGCGCAGCCAGCCATTTTGTTTTTTAAGCACACCTTTTTTATTTTTTTTTGCGTATTCTTTGCGCCATCTTTGCATATTTTTGCTATTTCTGCCAATCAACCATCTTACAAATTTATTTAAATCAATATTCATCATATCACATCTTAACCTTTCACTTATTTTTCTCACAAACCTTTAATTAATTCAATCTATATTTCAAGTTTAAGTAAATATTTTTAGGATACGTAAATCCCAATTTAAATAATTATAAATACCTACATTCAACATTAAAGTTCTGTTATTTTCCATCTATTCCAGCCTTATCTATTTGCAACGCAAGCGCATTCCGAGCCTATTGTCTTCGCCGGCCGGGCCGCAGCTGACCTTATCTCGCTGGGTGTGTGGAGCATAACAACCTATTCTACGGGATTTCAGTTACGTAATTTACTTACTTTGCCTTCGTTTATTAGTTATTTTTATTAGATTGATTTAGTTTTGCATTGATATTGTTTGTTTTTCGTTGAATCAAAATGAGTCAGACAGGTGAACATACACCTAAAACTTCAACTGAAGGTCTGAAATTGAGTGTACCTCAGTTCAGTTGTTTAACGAGTTTAAAAGATCTCAATACAAAACGTAGCTCTGTAAAAGGTCGCATCACAAGGTACAGAAACTTTTTAAACAATATAATAGAATCTGAGCAGACTGATTTAAATCTGATCATGCTACAAGAAAAATTCGACAAGTTTAAAATTTTGTTTTCTAATTTTGACGACTTGCAATCTCAAATAGAAATATTAAACTCGACGAACTTGGATGCGGAAATTGACACTCGAGAGGACATGGAAACCGAATTTTCGTCACTTATTGCGAAAACAAAATTATATTTAGAAAAGATTAAATTAAATAAAGATAATTTTGAATCGGTCCATTCTGACAACAATGATTCTCAATGCAATCATTCTTGTCACGGCAACTCTGCGAGTTTCAAGTTACCCGTCATAAAGATCACAAACTTTGATGGATCTTATTTTAAATGGATTGAATTCAGAGATACCTTTACGTCACTCATTCATAGTAACACACAGATAAAAGCTATTCACAAATTTCATTATTTAAACTCTTACCTAGAAGGAGAGGCTTCTCGCGTCATTAGCAATTTGGAAGTAAGCACTGACAACTACAAGGAAGCTTGGCGTCTCCTCTGTGAGAGATACAACAACGAAAAACAACTTATTAAAAATCATTTAAATTCTTTATTGAATATTCAGCAAGTCAATCGTGACTCAGCCAAAGGGTTAAGATTTATTATCGACCATGTGTCAAAGAATTTAAGAGCATTGGATTCGCTGGGTGAACCAACGAAATCATGGGACACCCTGGTCATTCATTTGGTCTCAGCGAAGCTCGATAACAACAGTAATTTTAAATGGGAGGAATTTAAAAATAATTTAACGTTAAATCCTACTTTAAAAGATTTCTTTGATTTTCTCAGAAACAGGGCTGACATTCTTGAATCGGTTCAACATAATAGACCTGATCGTCAAGGCATCCATCATAACAATCAGCACTCAACTTCTTTTATTAAACCTGAAAAATCTCACGCCAAGTCGTTTCTAGTTTCAGCTGCAACTGGTTCTTCTGCCCCCGCGTGCGCTCTCTGCAACGGGAATCACCGGCTGTATGACTGCGCAACGTTTCTGTCTAAGCCCATCGAGGACAGGATCACTGAGGTAGTGCGGATGAGGCTGTGTCTTAATTGTTTACGTAAGGGGCACAACTCCAGCCAATGCAAGCTAAGTCCATGTCATATTTGTAAACGGCGACATAATACTTTATTACACAGAAATAGTATATCCTCTCAGGTTGCAAGTGCATCAAACATGCAAACTAATTTAAAATCCGCATCGGAAGATAGCAAAGTTGAGGAGGATGTTAGGAACGTCGTCAGTACGACATCAGTCAGCGCCAGTAATAGCGTGTTGCTTTCGACCGCTCTTGTTGATATTTACAACCCAGTCACAAAGAAATCACTTACCATTAGAGCTTTATTAGATAGCGCGTGTCAATCTTCTTTGATCACCGAGAACTTGAAACAACAGTTGCAATTGGCTTCCCAGCCAACTCGGGTACAGATCGTAGGAGTAGGTGATGTACCTGTATTTAGTTCCACTGAACGTTGCATGGTTCAGATGAAATCCAAGCAAGGGAATTTTAAAATAGATTTTTCATGCATAGTCACACCTAAATTAACAGGGAATCTACCTAATAAATCAATTGATATTTCAACTATAAATTTACCTCCTAATATTAAATTGGCAGATCCTACTTTTAATAAGTCAGCACCGGTAGATATGATTATAGGTGCAGACATTTTTTGGGACTTGATAGAGTCCGAGAAGTTGTATCTCGGCCCCAACCAACCAGCGATGCGAAAGACAAAGTTAGGTTGGATTTTGGCAGGCTCTTTATTTACTCAAGATACTTCTTATACTAATTTTATTAATTGCAATCACTTAGCTGTAAATTCTGATGATAGCTACATTTCTAATGAAACATTAAATCATAATTTAACGAAATTTTGGGAGTGTGAGGAAATTCCGGAACCCACTCACCCGCATTCAGAGCAGGAAATTTTGTGTGAGGAGCATTTTGTAAAAAATACTTACCGTAACGAGGAAGGCAGGTTCTGTGTGCGTTTACCCCTTCACTCGGAACCGGATTGTTTAGGTGATTCGTATAAATTAGCGAAGCGACAGTTTTTAGCGTTAGAACAAAGATTTAAAAAGAACCCGGATCTTAAGGAACAGTATTGCAAATTCATACAGGAATATTCCGATTTAGGCCATTTGTCCGAATCAGATGTTTTAATCCCAGATAAATATTATTTTATTCCACATCACGCTGTTCTCAAACCTACTAGTGAATCGACCAAATTAAGGGTGGTTTTTAATGGGAGCGCCAAAACCACTTCAGGTTACTCTCTATAAATGACCTTCAGATGACAGGACCACATATCCAGGATTTGTTATTCAACATTTTGCTTAGATTTCGACAGTACACCTACGTATTGAGTGGAGACGTCGAAAAAATGTACAGACAAGTTCAGGTGCAGGAACAGGATCGTAGGCTGCAGATGATTTTGTGGCGAAGTAACGAAAATGAACCCCTTAAATCATTACTTTTAGGAACTGTAACTTACGGTCTTTCTAGCTCAAGTTTTTTATCTACTCGCTGTCTGTGGCAACTCGGCGAGGAATGTAGTGATCCTAAAATTAAGGAAATTATTCAAAAGGACTTCCTTGTCGACGATCTGCTCACAGGTAGCGACAGTCAGGATGAATTGAGGTCCATAAAGGACAAGGTTGAACAAGCCCTATCCGCAGGTTGCTTTAAATTAAGAAAATATAGATCAAATTTAACTTCTATTTTATTAGATTCACAAAATGCTCAAGGCGACCTCACAATTAGTTCATCGTCGCATACGTTAGGTGTAGGTTGGAACCCTAGCGAAGATTTTATAAACTTTCCCAACAGTTATATAATAGAAAATAAAAACCCCACTAAGAGGTCAATACTCTCCGAATCTTGTAAGATTTTTGATCCGCTTGGCCTGTTAAGCTTACTTACTATAAAACCTAAAATATTAATTCAAAAATTGTGGATCGAAAAGCTAGATTGGGACGAACCAGTCCCATTTGAAATAAGTCAGTCGTGGCAATTATTCATTAGTAGCATGAGACACATAAAAACTTTAACAATTCCTAGGCACGCTCTATGTAAGGCCCCTCTCAACGTAGAATTGCATTGCTTTTGTGACGCATCGAAAGTAGCTCACGCCACTTGCATTTATATTAGGTCAGTTGATGAGCAGGGTGACGTCACAGTTCGTCTTCTTTGCGCCAAGGCAAGAGTGAACTCGGTAAAGCCCACCACGATTCCTCGCGCTGAGTTATGCGCGTGCGTGCTAGGAGCGCGACTTGCGGCCGCCGTGTGTCGCACTTTGCGATGTGTAATCTCTCGCAAGATATTTTGGACTGACTCATCCATCGCTTTGGCTTGGTTGGGTACGAGGTACGACAAGTTAAAAACGTTCGTAGCCAACAGGGTAGGTACTATACTGGAGCTGACTAATGGAAGTGATTGGCGTCACGTTCCCTCAGCCTCAAACCCTGCCGACCTCGCTTCTCGCGGTGCAGATGCGTATAAAATTAACGATTTAGATATTTGGTGGACAGGACCTAATTTTCTTCGTGAATCAGAAGATTCATGGCCAACTTCTAATTTAGGTTATTCAGAACAATTACCAGAAGTAAAAATAAACGCTACACTTTGTAGCGAAAATAAGCAAAGCATTATAGACTTCGAGCGCTTTTCTAAATTTAGTCGTATACAGCGTTCATTTGCCTTTGTACTTAGATTTATAAATAATTGTAGGAATTCCAAAAATAAAACTGTAGGCACTTTGCAGCCTGAGGAGCTATCCTTATCTTTTAAAACGTTAGTTAAAATAGCTCAAGAAGAAACTTTTCAAACAGAATTAACTCTTTTAAGGAGTAAAAAGTCTCTCAATTCGACAAATAGTTTAATTTCACTCAGTCCCTTTTTGGACCAAGCAAACACCTTACGTGTAGGCGGACGTTTAGAGCAGTCTTGCTATTCATTTGATAAACGCCACCCCTTATTATTGCATGCTAGACACAGACTCACCAAACTATTATTTCAGCACGAGCACTTGCGTCTCCTCCATGCTGGACCGCAGTTGCTTTTGTCCTCAATACGAGAATCGGTGTGGCCTATCGCTGGCAGAGACCTTGCGCGGACAACAGCTAGGCAATGTGTCGTGTGCAGAAGAACCTGTGGCAAGACGCTAACTCCTATGATGGGTGCACTGCCGAAGCAGCGTGTCAACCCTGACTACCCTTTTATAGCCACTGGTTGTGATTTTGCTGGCCCATTTTACATTACAGACCGGAAGGGTAGAGGCTGTAAAATAACTAAATGTTATCTTTGTTTATTTGTATGTCTTAGATTTAAATGTTTACATTTAGAAGCAGTGAGCGAACTTACAAAAGACGCTTTTATTTTGTCACTGCGTCGTTTTATCTCTCGCAGAGGGAAGCCAGCAGAGATTTGGTGCGACAACGGTCGCAACTTTGTTGCTGCTTCCAAAGAAATAGGCGATTTTCTAAATTCATCCTCTGATGACATAATTAATTTTTCTGTTAACGAAGGCATAGTTTTTAAATTTTCACCGCCATTCGCTCCACATCACGGCGGGATTTGGGAAGCAGGGGTCAAGTCAGCAAAGTTCCATTTAAAAAGGATTTTGGGTAATTCGCACTTGACGTTTGAAGAGTTGGCAACTCTATTTAGTCAGATTGAGGCAGTCCTCAACTCTAGACCTTTATGTCCCCTTTCCTCATCCCCCAACGATTTTCATCCCTTGACTCCTGGGCACTTTCTAATAGGAAGGCCGCTCACATCGCTGCCTTCGCCAGACCTACAGAACGCGAAACTGACCAGATTGGATCGTTTCCAGCGGTTGGAGCTCTTACGCCAGCAGTTTTGGAATCGCTGGCAGATTGAATATGTGACAGAGCTCCAGCAGAGGCACAAATGGCGTGTTCCAGATCGACAGCTACATGTTGGAGACCTGGTACTTTTGAAAGAAGAGAACATCCCACCTATGCATTGGAAATTAGGGCGAATAGCATGTACGTTCCCAGGAAAAGACGGAGTAGCCCGAGTAGCTGATGTAAAAACTACAGCGGGCACTTATCGGCGCGGTATCAAGTACCTGTGTCCATTGCTCGAGCCTGAGCACCATGATGACATACCATTGGAACCAGATGATTCCAAGGCCCCGGAGGATGTTCGGGCCCATCACTAGCCGAACCAGTTTTTACCGCGACGCCCGCGCATCCCTAGGCCCCGCGGCCATCTTCCACTTCCTTTAAAAATCACCTAATAACTAGACGTGTGCACTTTTTAATTTATATAATTCGGCCGCGAACAAGTTGTATTATTTTAATTATTTTTTATTGAACACGAGTATAAAATTGGAGTCAGATTGTTTTATTCATACAAAAGGGTTACCATCCCAAACAGTAGAAAAGTCCCTTTGAGAGACGGACAGACGATCGGACGGCCAGATTAGTCTCAGGATGAGTACCGGAATCTAATAAACATATGAATATTAGCGTGTGTGTATTAGCATTGTTCCGCTCTCGCGTGCTGGTCCATTGGGTAGTATTAATTGGTATGACGCGACGTATGGCAAACATTGCTAAGTAGGAAGATGGCTTAGCTTAGTAGGTAAAGTGAGTCCACGCCATACGGTTGGTTTTGTTTATGAAGACCGAAGTTACTTAGCGCCACGGGAACTTAGCATAAAAAAATTGTTTGAAACTAAGCACGATCGAATTGGCAATAATAAGTATTAAAATCGTTTTTTTTTTTAAGTTACAATATAATTAATCAAGTGTTTACATGGTTGAAATTTAATAAGATTATCATCAATTTGTATTTATTTACGTAATTAAAATCTGTGTTTTAAAGTTACCTTTAAAATGTACAAGTTTTTAACATTGTGGTGAATTTTTGAATTGTGCAAATTATTAAAAAATTTTTGGGTGTTGGATGCAGTTTGTGTTCAAATTCGTGATTGACGGAAAAAGGTGCGTTTTTACAAATAACGAGGGTGCGCTCCGCAGCTTTTTCTGAAACTTTTTTTTTCTTCAAAATAAATCGATATTTTCCCGTTTCCCGTTTGATTTTCTGGGTAAAAAGTAGTAGTAGTATGTCTGTCTCGTGTTTCTAAGCTATCTGCATACCAATTTGTATCCTAATCGATCAATCTTTTTAGGCATGAAAGCGTAACACACAGAAAGTTTCGTATTTGTAATATCAGTAGGGATTGTGATATAATGACTCAACTGAAACTCGACTGACTGTAAGGAAACTCAACTGAAGCGTTACATCGTTGCTTAATAAATGAAAACAGCGCGAGCGAAGCAACCGGCATAATTTAGTCATGAATTATCATTTTGTATGTTTTTAACAACTTTACCCAATCTCTCATGAAACTTGTGAAGATATTTTGAAAATAAATAAATATAGCGTAACATAACGCTAGACAAATAACTCATATTATTGACTGCTCTGTAGCTCAGTTGGCATTGGCAGTGATGTGGACTGAGAAGCGTGTGCACTTGGGTTCGATTCCCGGCGGGTTTGAATGTTTGCTTGAGCTTTTAAAAGAGTGACAGACATACTGACATACCATTCCATACCATATCTATTGACAGAAATTTTGGATATAAAAAAAAACAATTCAAAGATTGCAATCAGAGGAGAGGAGATTCCAAGAAGATTATTTCTCCTTTTTTACATTCTAAACAGCAACACACCGTAGCATTTGTTTAAAAGTTTATTTTAGCCAACCAATGGCTTGTCTGGAAGACATCGCCCTAAGCGATAAGGCCGCCTATTACAATCAATTGAAGAAAATTGTTAGCAATTATGTTAAATTGATTTGCAATAAATCACCTATCTATCTTTTTAGACCACGTTGCTACTGTGACCTTCAAATCAATATAAATGTTTGTTCACTGAGTTTTAATAGCTAGGTTTTTAATTTTAAAGGTCAAAACTACGACTTCATATTGGGGTCAATAACCGCTGATCGATGCTCTATAAATTTAAATTCATTAAAAACTGGGTCTAGGTGTCTAGACTTCCGCACGTCGTCGTTTACTTTCACATTGAAACTAGAAACACGTACGATTTTTTCGTAGTGCTTAATTAATACCAAATGATTGAGTGTAGATTTTTTAACTCAGTACTCCGTATTAGCTAGTATGTTTCCCAAAAGCGTATTTTAAGCGTTAGTCATACAGTCAAAGCTAGCCTCACGCTGCGCTAGACCGTCGACTGGTAATGTACTCTGTCACACAGAGCGCTGACGCTAGAACGCTCTGACGCAAGGTGCTCTTGTGTGACGGTATACTGTCATAGTACATTCGACGCTTTAGGCTAGCGCCGTTTGCCAAAGCCTTTACTGAGATAGTACGCTCCTAAGAGCGTGTTGTTTAAATGTGCAAAAAAAAAACATGTTTTAAGCTCGCTCTAAACACGCTAGTTTGAATGGCATGAATTTGTGGAGTGACTCCGCGCGCGAGAGTTGAGCACGCTCAGTTAACCTTTCATCGACGCTCAGCTGTTTCCCACAAACACCGGTAACCATGGCAACCGCTATCGAAGTAAATAACCCCAAGTTCCCGCCGTCACCGCGACCTTGCATGCTTGCCGCCAGTTATTTATATACACAAATTATACAATAGTTTTGTGTAATGTAATTTATACGTATTACGAAATCGAAAGTTCTTTTAAAGGGTTAACTGTTTAAGTTATGGTTAGGTTCTGTAATAATGCTTTAGACAAGGTACGGTTAAATATTATGTACCTTCTTAAGAAGAAATAATTAATTATTAGATACCATTTTATCACAGTTTTTTATATTTCTTTGTCACAGCTTAATACTCTGATCGACATTTGTTAAATCTGTTTTGCTTCGGCCGGTAAAGAGTACCCTCTCTATGCCAATAACTGTTACAGTTTTTTTTTCTCAGTTTTTTTCTAAATTTTTTTTTACTTAATTTATTTGTTATTGAAACAAAATATTATATAGATAAAAGACGCAGAATTTCAATTATTCGCCCTCGCTGATTTTTTTACAATTAAAAAAGTATGTCCTAGGAAAAAACAGTTACTTTACTAGTATTAATTGGCATACTGTTTATGACGTAGAACACGCCTTGCAATGTCCCACGTGAATATAATGTGTTGTATACTGACTGGTACAAAGTTATTGTAGAAAGAAATTGTAGAGTTTGTTAAGTATTTGCGAAAGGGATTAGAGTCATTTGACTGAGGTGAGGTCGCTTGGTGGCGTCTCCTGGCGACTCCATCGTTTGCTTTGCGGTCAGTCTGATAGCTCTTTCCGTATAGTGTTGTACTATTCGGGCTGGTCTGTCCTTCTCTGGGTTGTTGGTTCCCTATTCGCTTGCCTGGAGCTGTATAGGGGTCGGGGGAGTCCCCTAAACCACCTTGCCTCTCCAAGGATACTCAGGATCTCTCAATACATAGTATAAAATAAAGTCTTTTCCCGCGTCTGTCCCTATGTATGTATGCTTAAATCATTAGAACAACGCAACGGAGTTTTATGCGGTTTTCTTTATTAGATCGAGTGATTTAAGAGGAAGGTTTATAAGTATAATACACGCACAAAATACTAATAGGATAGGCGGTACGAAGTTCGCCGGGTCGACTAGTTATTAATAAGGTATGAGTGTAATTGACTTACATTAAAGTAAAAAACACTTTATTGCACACAAAGTAAGTATTAAGTGATACCTTGTGTCCTATATTGAATAAATAATTTTTAATTTTTATTTTCTTATCAACAAAAGAAACTGCTACCCGTTCTTCGCAGGTTCCCTTAGTCGCCTCTTTCCTCACCCATCTAAGTAGATGGGGCAGTGTTTTTTCTAAGCCAAAAACACACGTCATTTAAGAGTATAATTAATAACTTAAAAAAATTGTTTGTCTAGTGAGAGGAGTGAGAAGAAGGCGCAGATGCTGTTCAACCAGGAGCTCATCAACGAGCAGAACAGGCAGCAGCAGCTGTTGCTGGAGCAGCAGCTCAGGCAGGTACTGTCACCATACTAGCTCATAACTTTCACTTTAATTCAGTTAGTGTCTGACACTACACTGTAATAGTTCAGAGATTGTGAGTTTGATTACAAGCCACACGCATTTTATGCCTTATTATATTACTTCGCCGTGCCTCACCAGATGTGCGCTGGGCCTTATAATCCCGAATATAAATGCAATGACCACAGCAAGAACCGTTGTAGATAAGAAAATCTATTTCCTAAAGTTTCTTTTTTTTTCGTTTAGTTTTTAATTATTGTTGTTTTAGGTCAAGCTGATACAGAATCAGCAGGCCAACCAGCCAGCAGATCAGGCCAAAGCTGGGCTACTCAATGGAGTGGGCTCCCAGCAAGGACTCGCAGCGGCGCAGTAAGTTTCAAATGCTTTCTGGACGTATTGATCTTTTAAATAATATTATTTTACAATAATGAAATGCTCTTCTTGTTTTAATTTAGCTTGACTTCTTTGTCTCTTTGTTTTCACCCTTTTTCCTGACAGTTTTTTTAATACGTAATGACATCTAAATCTTTATCTCAGTTTGTCAAAGAAATTCTGCCTTGTTGTCGTGTTTAGCGAGAGTAACGCAATTTTACACATACAATTTTTTAAAGATTCAACTAAACAATTATGGAAAAAACAGGGAAGCGAATTTTTATACTATTTAGTGGCGAAAATGATGATAATTTTATTTCCCCTCCACCTAGACTGGACCAGCAGTCCCAACTCCTGCAAGCTCAGCAGCAACTTCTGCAGCAGCAGCTGCTCAGCCAGGACAGCTGCGTCAAGCTGCTGCAGGCCAACCTTCGCCAGCAGAGGGCCTCCCCCGCCAGGGCCGACCGCCTCCAGCATCAGCAGGTGTGTGGGTCAAGCCCTTGTAGGTCCAGGCGTAAGAATAGTGAATAGATGAGAAGTGGAGGGTACACCATGGAAACATTTAACGACAAAGACGCATGGAAGTAGTCTAGCTCTGCACTTACGATATCTTTCAATATTTAATTTAAATTAATTTTTATTCATCTGTATAATGTTCATTGTATTGTCACCTAATTTTATTGTAATATCACAAAACAAAAGGAAAAAAAAAAGAGAAAGATAAATTGTAAAGTAGAGTTTGTTACCCCTTTCTTCTCTACGCTGTAAAATCATTGCGAAAGGGAGTAGAATCATTTGACAGAGGAGGGCTCGTTTGGGGCCTCTCCAGGCGACTATTGTCGTAAGGCAAGGCAAACATTTGTTTACCTGAGCCAATTGGTGGGCACCCTGAACTACCTCGCCTCTCACAGTATAGGATACTTTACCAAATAAGGTATCAATAGCAATTAGATTAGATGTAGTCTAATTGACTTTCAATAAGTGATATCTTGTATCCTATATTGAATAAAGAATTTGACTTTGACTTTGACACCATGCTCGTATTCGGGGGAGTACGAAGCCGACTGGGTAAAAACTAGGGTGCCCGAAACATACAAAGACAAAAAAATGACCATCTATTAACCATTATAGCATAGTATCCATCCTTACAAAGTTGTCCCTCGCCGAGCATCAAACCCGGACCTCTGAAGAAACAGAAAATATCACAGCCATTTAAACCCTGGAAGTGGTCAAGATGGAGAAAACTCACTTTTCATCTCATCAGAACCTTCCACCCAGGTGTTATACTCAGTGTACCGGCTCGAATAGCTGATGCAGAGTATAAAAAAGTACAGCCATATCCAAGTCTTCTAAATTCCATATTTTTATGTATATTTATTGAATACAGGTAATGCTAGAACAGAATTTCAAGCAGCAAATGGAGCACAACATCCTGAGCCAACAGAAGCAGATAATGGACCAACAGCAGCAGAACATGCTGGGGCAAAACCAGGTCCAGAACCAACTGCAACTCTCCCAGCAGTACGAGGCCAGCCAGGGCCAGGCGTTACAGCAGCAGATCATGCAGCACCAGAACATCCTCGCGCAGCAGATCCAGCAGAAACAGCTGGAAGACCACCTCTCCGCCCAGGAGAACTTGATACCCCAACAGAATATAACCACTGGACAGATACTCGATCCCTCGCTTCAAAACCTGCAGAATATCCTCACCCAAATAATTCACAGACCAGATCTTAGAAAAGAGACAGAGGAAAATCAGCAGCAGCAAATGCAGCAGGTGAATCAAACCACGGACTCGGGAATAGAGATCCAGCAGCAAATAGCGAACGAGCAGCAGATGATGATGAACCAGCAGAACCAGAATGTTTACCAGCAGAGCCAGCAGTACCAGGTACGTGTGAAGGAACATAGTTTAAATATTATGCTTAGTCAAGTAGTTCATCAAAGTTCGGATGTATTGTAGGATATTTTGTGTACAGTGGCGGTCTAGGAGGGTGTAACAGATTTGTCTATGGTTTCGTGCGCCCTCGACTTTATTACCAAAGAACAAGAGCTATTTTTCAATACAGAAAAACCGGAAGTGTCACGCCGACCTAGACCGTCACTGTATTTTATTTTACCAATTAATTATTAACTCGCATTAATGCACTTTCTGTCATATCTCTGTATTCTTTGTTAAACACTAGCGTTAATTAAAATAATTGCCTGAAAGAAATCGCTTTTATCGATAAGGGCGCCTATTGTCACCTTAATATTATAAAAAAAAACAACACTATTTGAGTTCAATAAACGGTATATCTCTCTTTCTATCTACCAGCCGATGCTGCAGGTGGACCCAGCCATCTACGTGCAGCAGCAGCAAGTAGCGCACGCGCAGCAGCAAATGGCTCAGGCTCAGCAGCAGCTCAACATGCAGAAGCACATGCTGGCGCAGCAGCAGTTCATGCTGCAGCAGCAGCTCCTCTCAACCCCACAACTGCAGATGTCAGGCCAAACCCTCTCCCCGCAGCATATAAGGAACCTCCAGCAACAGCAGTACCTGTCTCAGCAGGAGTTGCAGCTGCAAACGCAACAGAACATAATAGATCAGCAGAGTTTAGCTTTGTACGCTCAAAAGCAGCAGCTTATGGGCCAACAACAGCAGAAGGTGGAGGAGATCCTCAGATCGCAAAGGCC
Source organism: Euspilapteryx auroguttella (assembly GCA_951802225.1). Taxonomy (NCBI): domain Eukaryota; kingdom Metazoa; phylum Arthropoda; class Insecta; order Lepidoptera; family Gracillariidae; genus Euspilapteryx; species Euspilapteryx auroguttella. Next base: position 1,520,502 of record OX637665.1, read on the forward strand.
GATGTATCAAAGACAGGTGAGTAGAGGGGTGAGCTCGTTTGGGGGCGTCTCCAGGCGACTTCATTGCTGGCTTTGCTGATGAGTCTGATCCGCGGAATGAAGCGGCAGGTTACAGTTTTGGTCGCGTGGCATAACAGCTGTCTACCTAGTGCCTACAGTGTTCTGTTATTCGAACTAGTATGTCCATCTGAAGACGGTTGTTCACGCGGAACATATGAAACAAATTTTAATTTTTACACTTGTTTATTGTACATAATAATTTTGGTACAACGGTTAAAAGGTTCTTAAATTGACTCTAGTGCTTGGGTCGCACATACATGGTGGTAAGTTGAAGAGTGGCGGCCCGGGCCACTGTATTGGTTGATTTAACATTCTTTTGTCTGAGCCGTTTGGTGGGCGCAACTGAACCACCTCGCTTGTCACAGTATAGGATACTTTAAGGTACTAAACAGTCTAATTTAGTTACAATAAGAGATAACTTGTATCCTATATTGAATAAATCATTTTTCATTTTCATTTATCAATCAATATTATATAAAACTCTTCCGTTACTTACTGACTGACTGACAGACAACGTAGAGCCGAAACTACTGGGTGTAGCGGGCTGAAATTTTGAGGGTCCTTGGGGAGTCTAGGGGAGCACTAAGGAATAATTTTCCGAAATTCCCATGGGAACGGGAAAAAACTGAATTTATGTGTTTATGAGAAATCTGCGTGGGTGAAACCGCAGGGTAGCCTCTATAAGTAGTCTTATATATATTTTTTATTTTTTTACAGGCGTCGGAGCAAAGCCAGCTGAGCCAGGCTGAACACGAGCAGGTTTTAGAGCATCAGTACCAACAGCAACATCAACAAATGATAGAGCAACATTATCAGAACCAGAACCAAAACTATTTAGATATGCAACATATGCAAGTACAAGAGGAGCAGTACATGGCACCGGTTCAAATAATGCAGGGACAGTCGTTGCCCCATAACGTTCAAATGCACCACTATAGTAATATACAACAGCAGGAGAGGCAGATATCTAGTCACGAAGGCACGCCTGTCCAGAATTATACAACGAATCCTTTGCAGATGTACCAAATTCAGCCACAGCAGCAGATGGTCCAAAATGTTCCGGTCAGCTACCAGGAGGTACAGATGCCACAGATGCAAGAGCAGATGCAAATCCCACACTCTTTGCCTGAGCCAGTCCAGATTCCGCAGTCTATGCCTGAACAGCTTCAATCGATTCCTCTTTCCATGCCGGAGCAGCATCAATCAATTCCTCAGTCCATGCCAGAACATCTTCAATCAATACCTCAATCCATGCCGGAACAGATTCAATCAATACCTCAGTCAATGCCGGAGCAGATTCAATCAATACCTCAGTCAATGCCGGAACAGATTCAATCAATACCTCCATCCATGCCAGAACCGCTTCAATCAATTCCTCAATCCATGCCAGAACAGCTTCAATCAATTCCTCAATCCATGCCAGAACAGCTTCAATCAATTCCTCAATCCATGCCAGAACAGCTACAATCAATTCCTCAATCAATGCCAGAACAGCTTCAATCAATACCTCAATCAATGCCGGAACAAGTTCAAATCCCTCAAACGATCCTTGAGCCGATTCAATCAATCTCTCAATATGTACAGGAGCCAATTCAATCAATACAAGATCAGTCAGTGGCTGAGCAGTATCAAACGGAAGAGTCGAATCAGGATAGTCAAGAGACACCGCAACATTTGACTTTGGACTCTGAGAATGGTATAAATAAGGAACAGTTTCTGACTCCGATGACAGAGTTTCCGTCTGGTGCGAGCCACGTGGAAGCTGTCAGGCCTCCTGACCTAAGTTCTGTTGAGGAGAAGCAAGGAGAGAGTTTTGAAGGTGAGTTGCTACCTTTTCTAATAAAAACTTTATCAAGCACGTCATCTTTGAAAAATTTCTTGTGAAATCCAAAGAGCGAAAAGAGACAACGTCATCGACACTTTTGTACGTCACAGCATACAACTGCCCTCTAGTTTTTCCGCCAAATAATGTCCATCGGTTGTCGAAACTAGTTAGATCACTGCTCTTTCGGCTTTTGCTTGTTTATTTCTTGCGAAGTGGTTTCTCACCAGTTAATTTGACAGTGGAAGTTAGCTACCACCAAGCCTATCATTTAATTTGGTGGCTGAAAGAAAATTTAATCGTTAATTTTCAACAGGAACAGCAGTGCCATCAACAATAACGACAGACAAGAAGTCTAGAGGTTCCAAAAAACGGTCCAGGGAGAAGGAGAAGTTACCAAAGTTGACTGTACTAGCCGTGGACGAGGCAGGCGGGACGGCGGAGTGCCAGCTCGAGTCCAAATGCAAGACTGTCACCTTCAAGTTTGATATAGCTGATGTTAATCCTGAGGAGATTGCTAGTGATCTGGTGAGTGGCCAGTGCTTGCTAGAAAAATCTGCGCTTACTGGTGGCGCCTCTGTATACGTACTTTACCCGCTATTCAAAACTAATGGATGATAGATGATTTGTTCATATTTTTAACGCGCGCAGACTTAACTTGCACGCATTCTACTATTAATATTTTTCAAGATAAAAATCAAAATACAAACAGTATTTTTTTATGACTATTATTTTAATTTGTGCCTAAACTGACGTAGACGTTCCAGTATGTTTGTAATTTAATTTAATTTTCTTACTAATACCAATTTAGTATTTGTTACAAAAATATTTTATTGAAGTGAAGTGGATTTAAAAACAAACTAGCTATTTGGCGAATTAAATTGGTACAGGTCTCACCATGTAACTTTGTCTTTGACCTTGAATGCGCAGAAATCAAAACTCAGGTGTCATAGGGAATTAAAGGGGGTGGGGCGGGTTGTGCATCGCGTGCTAGCGCTCTATTGGCTATTTTAGTCGTGCTGCGTCCACGCAATGATACTATTCGTCCCCTTATTTTACAGTCGTTCTGTTCGTTCGTTCATTTTGTACACATGCGCAGTAATCCCCACTTTATTTTGCTCAGAGCCAAAGTTACGTGACCTGTACCTAGGTATCAGCTATTTTTATGTAAAAAAATCTCGTCTGATCGTATGAAAAGCAGAATAAACAACTTCGGTGTAAAGTTATTCTGCTTCGGGTGTTGTTGCAACCTTCATTTCTACACGCATGTTATATAATTTTCCATTCTGGTCAGGTGTCAAAAGCCCTTCTGCCGGAGTCCCAGAGCGGGCTGTTCTCGGCGCTGGTGCGCGACGTGGTGACGCAGCTGGCCGGCGGGGCCGTGCTGCCGCCCGCGGTCGCCCGGCAGGTGAGTGTGGGAGTGTGGGGGAGGGTGTGGGACCATGCTGGTTGCTTGTGACCAGGTGTGAAGGCCCTGCTGCCGGAGTCCCAGAGCGGGCTGTTCTCGGCGCTGGTGCGCGACGTGGTGACGCAGCTGGCCGGCGGGGCCGTGCTGCCGCCCGCGGTCGCCCGGCAGGTGAGTGTGGGAGTGTGGGGGAGGGTGTGGGACCATGCTGGTTGCTTGTGACCAGGTGTGAAGGCCCTGCTGCCGGAGTCCCAGAGCGGGCTGTTCTCGGCGCTGGTGCGCGACGTGGTGACGCAGCTGGCCGGCGGGGCCGTGCTGCCGCCCGCGGTCGCCCGGCAGGTGAGTGTGGGAGTGTGAGGGAGGGTGTGGGACCATGCTGGTTGCTTGTGACCAGGTGTGAAGGCCCTGCTGCCGGAGTCCCAGAGCGGGCTGTTCTCGGCGCTGGTGCGCGACGTGGTGACGCAGCTGGCCGGCGGGGCCGTGCTGCCGCCCGCGGTCGCCCGGCAGGTGAGTGTGGGAGTGTGAGGGAGGGTGTGGGACCATGCTGGTTGCTTGTGACCAGGTGTGAAGGCCCTGCTGCCGGAGTCCCAGAGCGGGCTGTTCTCGGCGCTGGTGCGCGACGTGGTGACGCAGCTGGCCGGCGGGGCCGTGCTGCCGCCCGCGGTCGCCCGGCAGGTCCGTATTCATACTAGATAGGAATTGGTACAGTTACTGAATTCGATGACTTACGGAACTAAGATGCGCCTAATCAGAAAGCTCAAAGTTACTCAGATGACAAGGAAGAGGGCTTTGCTCGGAGTTACCCTACGTGATCGAATGGCTAATGATGTGATTCGCAGAAGAACCATAGTCACCGGCAAGGCACAAAGAATTGTAAAAGATAAGTGGTAATGGGCAAGAGCACTAGCTCGAAGATATCGCTGGGTCCAAAAGTTCTCGAGTGAAGACTGCGCACCAGAATCAGTAGGGGTCTACTACCCCTCATAAGTAGGTCAAATGATTTCCAGATCTCAGTTGGTATGTGGAGCTTGCACCCACCTCAATGGCCGTTAAGACGATTTTTGGGAGAGACCCCGGGATTCTTTGATAATCGGCGTCCGTTGTCCTTGTCCTTCCCAAGCCTAGCTGCTATCCAGCTTCGTTCTCGGATGGGCATGTAACTCCCCGGCTAGCCTCTGGCAGTGGGTTTGACCTGCATACCTCTAATTCCAGACTGACTACGACTCCGAGACAACAGAGCGGGAGGAGAATCTAACGGACTCGAACCAGGAGAACAGCGAATGCACCACACCGACCGCCTCTCACGACAATATCCCTGCAGAACTGGCTTTGGACCAGGAGGAGGCTCCGGGCGCTCCGGGAGCCCCTCCTCCGGTGTCCCTGCCGGCCTCCGCGCCGCCTAGTGTGCTAAGGCACGTGGATAATATAGCGAGGAAGATCAGCACTGCTTCTTCTATAGGTAAGTATTTTTGGATTATACTAGCTAATGAGAGTTTTTGAGTCTGTTAGGCTAGGTAGTGTTACCGATAAGTTTCGCTATATTGAGAAGTTTTCGAAGACTGACTGCGAAAAAGTTTATATGATTGACGGACGACCTTTGAGATGGATTTATTTATGTATTAGGTAAAAAAAAATATTTGTGTGCAGGGAAGCAAAGAGATTTAATTAATTCTTGTCTTTTTACATTAAAATTTCGAATCCGGCTCGAAGGACCATGCAGCTAAATGCTGCATGAAATCGATTGATTTTAATAATTTAAATATTTAAGAATATTACTTTTCTCTACAGGTTCAAATCAGTCAGACGGTGGATCGGAGGAGAAGAAAGCCCAAAAACCAACGCGAAAGATATCGCGTTTTCTAGTCAGCCCCGTAGTTGATAAGAGCGAGGAGAAAACTGTGATAGACGTCAAAGACGCCAAACTATACTCTGAAGTAGCCAAAGAAAAGGTCAACGGCCTTGAAGAGAAGTTGGAGGAGCTAGCGCCACCTATAACTGAAGTTTTAGAACCAAGTTTACAACAAGAAGTGATTAGTTTACAGCAAAGTGTAGTGAATCCTGTACAGAACCAAACCAACCAGCAGTTTCAAAACCTGCAACCTAACTTAACAACGCCTCTGCAGATAACTACTGACAGTCCTATGCTAGGGTTGGGCCCGGTGGTGACCCCGCTGGGGGCGTGTCCGGGGCAGAGCTACTCGGCGCCGCAGACGCTGGCCATCAACCCCTCGACTGACGTGATGCCAAATGCTGAGAATTTGCAGAGGATGCTGCTGAAGCAGAATATTATGAAGTTAGTTTATTTTAATATATTTTATTTGTAATAATATTTGAATGCGAGTAATGACGATGAAAGTGATAAATTCATGCAAAAAGTAACGGATCGGAATTTTTATTAACTTCACAGAAATGGCTCATACATACATTAGAATTGCACATATTTATGTAGGTTTTTAAGCGGTAAGAATCTCACCGGGGCTGCTAGTAATATAATAATATGCCTGTGCCGTTGAGGCTCTCATCCACGGGTTACTTTTTGATCATCAATTAAGATTTCTTAAAAAAAATATCTAATAAGACACACAGAGAGGACTAAAACAATGGGGTTTTTTTTTAAAGTACCCGCTTGGTTGCCTGGAAGAAATCGCTTTTAAAGATAAGGCCGCCCATTGCATGCAAATTCAATTGGTTTGTACCCTACATTTCTTAATGTACTTTTGTATCTTACTTTGTATGCAATAAAGTGTTTTCTATTCTATTCTACCCTTTGATTAGCCCCACGTTTTTAAAGCTTTTAAAGTGTTAAAATAATATTTTCTTTTTTATTTGTCCAGCCAGCAGCAGAACCTGTCAGGTCCCAACCTGCTGGGCTTCCTGAACCAGCAGCAGTTCCAGCCGCCGGAGCGAGCCTTCCACGGCATTGCGGCTCTTAACAACACGCAGCAAGGTACAGATTCGCTATTCACTGTCTGTGAACTCAAGGCTTTTACCACAAAACGTAATTTCTTTAAAAAAAGAAAAGACTCGCTTTCAATAAACTGACAGATACATAAACTGCGAACTTCTTTTTTGAAGTCTATTAAAATATCATATCCTTCACCAGAATGTAACCAATAATTTCCTGAAAACTGCATTAAAATTGGTTGAGCGAAACGGAAGATGATCGCAGACAAACAAACAAACATACATTCATTCAGGTTAAACTGAGAGCCATATTATATGAAGTCGGTTTAAAAAGAATTACACGGTCTAAATTTATAGACTAGGTAGAAAAAAAAAAGAGATTTTCAATGTTTTTTTTTATACAACGCTTACCTCGTGCTTTGCACTTGCTCCGTCATATTTTCAAGTTTGTTCAGTTTGCAGTATCGCCTTATAACGAATACTAATCGGCAAGCGGCAATAAGAGGCCCATTTCATACGGGCTGCTAGGGATGATGATCATTTAAAATTGTGTGTATTGTCAGCAGGGCTGTGCCGCCTGCCCGCGCCGCCGCCGCCGCCGCCGCCCAAGTACCACTACCAGCCTATGCTGGCAACGGCTAACGAGTTTATGGGAAATAATTGTTGTAAGTACTTAATTTTTACTCAAAAGAACAATTCGAAGTTCAAATTTATTTTATTCAATATAGGATAAGAGGTATTGCTGAGAGTAAGTCAAGTAGTAACGATCATCCTTAGTTTTTTGTTGTTGTAACAAATTGGAATTTCTGGAAATATTCGGTGAGCCGCATGACTAAGAATGGCCTCCCTGCCTATTATAAGCATGGCTTCTTTTAGAGGCTAAATATAAGAATTCTTGGCATTTGACGTAGGAAGTTAGGAATGATGTAGTTAGGGGGACCAAAAATGTAGCGGCTTACTTTATTTATACGTCGTTGCTGAAAGGTAGTTTTTCTACCCAGTATAAGAAAGCTACTGTGGAGAATTTAACCATATCTTAGTTTCTTCTTCTTCTTGATACTTAAGAGCTTCGCTCTTGTCGGTGGAGCCTCCTCCATTCCTCCCTTTTCCCCGCCATCCGCCATCTTGACCTCTTGATACGACACGACACCTATCCTTTCCTTTATTTGGTCAAAGTAGTTTCTTCTCGGTCGTCCCCTTTCTCTTTTTCCCTCAATCTTTCCTTCAATAATGTTTGTGATAAAGGAGTCGTGTCGTATCAGATGCCCAATCACTCTAATCTCTCCCTATCTCTTTGGGTTAGTGTCCATGTCTCACATCCATAGAGTATCATATCTTAGTTTAAGTATTTTATATTATTGAGAAAGATAATAATAGTACTTAGATAATAACTAAAGGTATTTGTAAATAGTACACTGGTCATACGAATGCCAAGCATCCGGAAAAGCCTTACCGTGGTTTGATCTACACTTTCCTTTCCAGTCCAGCAACAAGCCCTCCAGTCTTCAGTGAGCCAACTGACGAACCAGCAAATAGGACAATCCCTTGGCATCAACCTTGGCCTTTCAACCCCACTCCAACCAGGCCTCGGAGTTACCCAGAACCTGACTCAGAACTTCAACCAGAACCTTGGTCTTACCCAGAACTTGGGGCAGAATCTCATGGGGGGTCAAAATCTGGGGTTGGGAGGGCAGAATCTGGGGTTGGGCGGGCAGAATCTGGGGCTGATGGGTCAGAATATAGGGCAGCAGTTATTGGCTAATAGGGCGTTGGCGCAGAATGTGATGCAGCAGGCGTTAGCAAGGAGGGCGGTGGCGCAGACTCATGACCTGGAAATGGGGGGTGAGTTTATGCTGTGATAATGTTGTATACGAGTTAGAGTAGCTGATCTGGCTTACAATATACATTTTACATAATATATCTACAATGACTTATGGATGGTCAAACGGAAATAGCTTAAATTTTGTTAAAATTTAATCTAAAAAATTTAAAATATCCTCATCGCAAAAACTTGTCTTATTAGTGGTGCCATTACTCTAAAACTATTGCGAACCTTCGCACTTTATGTATATTAAACGACTTCAGGAAGAGGACCTTCTGTACTTTAGTATTACATAGATAGATAGATAGATAGACTCTTTATTACAATCAATCAACTTGAAATATTACAATATTCCTAAATTAAGACATTGTTTGCAACATATAAGTTACTAGTCGACCCGGCGAACTTCGTACCGCCTAACCTATTACTATCTTGTGCATGTAATAAACTTATGAACCTTCCTCTTGAATCACTCTATCTAATAAAAAAACCTCATCAAAATCCGTTGCATAGTTTTAAAGATATAAGCATACATAGGGACAGACGCGGGAAGCGACTTTATTTTATACTATGTATTGATTCTTTGGGAGAAGTGAGGTACTTTTCTTTGAGTTTTCATTTCTCATCGTGTTGTCTTGTGGATGTTTAGTCTAATTGTCCGGTTTTTGTTGTCGTGTACATACGCGCGGGGTGCCTACTAGTACTGCAGCATATGGCGATTTGGTTTAGGATTTAAAGTCTCGTCCTCACACTTTGATTGGGCTAATTTTGTGTGTGGTGTTTGTTGTCCAGAGCTGAGCCAGCTGGCGTCGCAGGCGTCGTCGCAGCCCGGCTCGCCGCACAAGGCGCACTCCTACAACGAGTACATGCTCAGTCTGCAGCACAAGCTCGCCAACATCTCCAATAGCGTGAGTATAACCTCACTGAGTACGAGAAATAGAATCTTTAAATGATATACCATCGTAGTGATTGGTAACACACGCTTGATTTTGATTCTTTCGGTACGAAAAAGCATGACGGAAAAACGCTTAAAGTAGTTTTATACGATTCGAGTTCGAAATATCGCAGACGGTAGCGGACCAGGGGGTCAAGTTTCTTAACTAAAAACGATCGACTCGTAATTGTCTTTTTAGCGACTTCGTTAATAATTGCTGTTTTCTTTGGGCGTGCAACACTAATTGCCTTTGTTAAAGCGGCAATGGTTAAGAAAGTCGCTAACATAACAATAATTCGAGTCGCTCGTTTTAGTTAAGAAACTTGCCCCTCTGCTCGCACGACCGACACAAATTGGGGAGGGTCTGGGGGTCAAGATTCTTAACTAAAAACTAGCGACTCGTAATTGTCTTGTAGCGACTTCGTTAACCATTGCCGCTTTAACAAAGGCAATTTCTGCTGCACGCCCAAATAAAACATCAATGGTGAACGAAGTCGCTAACAAGACAATTACGAGTCGATCGTTTTTAGTTAAGAAACTTGACCCCCTGGTCCGTGGTAGCGCAGGCACGAGTCGGTATAACCTGCCTCTCTTCTTAACTCTTCTCTCATACTGATATACGCGAGATAGCATGCGTTCGGCTGCCATATTCAAATCGTTTCTTTATATGCGCGGCTTATAACTAAAACTGCGTGCTTTGCATGAATGAATGAATGAATGATCGCTTTGCTGTTGGTCATCGAAACGACTAGTAGAATCGCGGACCGTGTAAAGCTACTTTTAGAGCGATTAAATTGATTTTTTTTGTCAAATTATTGAAGTTTCTTGTTTTAAATCAAGTAAAATCACCGATCTGTCATTTATTCAATTAGTTTCAATAATGTATGTACAGTCACGGATTAGGAGGCCGTAACAGATTTGTCTATGGTTTCGTCAGCCCTTGACTGTATTGCCAAAGAACAAGAGCTATTTTGCAATACAGAAAAACCGGAAGTGTTACGCCGATCGTGTCCGCCACTGTACAATAGAGCGTCGATTATCCGAACTAATTGGGGGACATGGGTGTTCCGATAACCGGTATATTCGGATAATTGAACTACCAATATGGTAATCCATACATATTTAAGTACAGGTTAAAGAAAAACATATTTACATATAAAAATACCTTTTAATTTTTTTTTTTTTTTTAATTCAATGACAAAAGGAATTTAAAAAAAAGTACAGTTAACCTTGTATTAAATACGAGCTGTCCCGGCTTACTTCGTCACGCCATAGAAATATACGATACTTACTACTAAATACTTGGCTCTATAGACTATGTTCTTTTGACTGGCCAGAATGGGCGAATAAAAAAACAAACAACAACAACAAACCACCGGTCAAAATATGTAAACAACGGAAAAAATATTGCACTTTGGGCTACATTATTTGAGTTTAAGTAAGGATCCCAATTTTTTTTTTTTAAATCTAATATAGCCTATGACACTCGGGGATAGTGTAGCTTTCTACCAGTGAAAGACTTTTTCAAATCGGTTCAGTATTTCCGGAGTCTATTCTTTACAAACAAACAAATAAATTTTTCCTCTTTATAATATTGGTATCTATATGTTTTTCTATGAGGCGGGAGAGAAGCACGTTTAGGTCGAGCTTAAATGTTCCTGGAGCCGAGTTCGGATAACCGACGCTCGGATAATCGACGCTTTACTGTATGTTTGCTGCTGGGCCTAACACGCAATCCCCACACTGTAGATATTGTTTAGTTTTTTAGCAAGTACTATTAAGGATGTGTAAAGAATATTGTGTTCACAATTTGTATAGTGTATAGTATTATGTCCCTCAGGGCCCGCTGTCCCCGCAGTCCCCGTCAGAGGTGTCGTACAGCCCCGCGCTGTCCCCCGCGCTGCGCCCGCTCGCCGCCCGCGACAAGGTACATGATGACACTAGTTTTTATGCCATCCACTCGAAAAGTAAACTTTTTTATTACTGTTCTCAGGTCGTAAAGTTCCTCATTATTCACATGCGGTTTGTAGCCGGTCAATAATGAATTTCCATACATTCTTTATTTACCTCTGGGCATCGGACGAGAAAATTCACATATAAAGAAGCAGCAACTATGTACCTACCTAATTTTGCTGACCTAATTAGCTAGCTTGTTTTCAATCCCGCTTCACTTCAATCATTTATTTTCGTAACTATAATACCCAATGCCTCATAATCCCTATTGCATCATAATTTCCCAGAGGACAATAAAGAATATATGGAAATTCATTATTAAACGGCTATAAACCGCATGTGAATAATGAGGAACTTTACGACTAGAGGACAGTAATAAAAAAGTCTAGGGCGCCCGAAAAATAGACTTTAAACCCCGTAATTTTAAAATCCGATTCCGTCCGTTGCCGAGTCGTCCGCTAGATGGAGACGCAGCTTTAGACTATTATACTTAAAAAAGTTGTCAGGTATTGCTTCGTAGCGTAAGCGTAATCGCTTCTTTAATTGAATACTGTCAGAATCAACAAATATACTTGTTGAGCCTTAGGAGCTGGATCGGCAGAAAGGGTGGTGTGGTGGTGCAGGCTCTCCAGGTTCCAGAAGAAAAGAGCAAGTCGGGGACGAACGTGTTTATTGCACGGCTTCAGAAAAAGGAATAGACAGTGTCACAGATTAACTTTCTTTACATAGAATATAATGATTGATAGATTGGCACACAGACTAGAGATTAAAAAAGGTAACCTAACTGGTGCCAATAGATGGCGCTACTTAAGGCGGTAACTCACGGTATGGCGCGCAATTCAAATTTATTCACGTTTTTTAATTATTTTGGCGAAAGTACTCATTTTTAATAAAGTTTAAAGGAATTCGCGTACGTAAAAACCTATTTCCCACATTGTGATATATCGTTTTTGAAAGACAGAGTTACCGATTTTGTGTATATTCAAGGAACTTGTTTTTTGGCCTTTTACCCCTTAGACACAAAATCTGTAGGTCTGTCTTCCAAAAACGTTGTATTGCAATGTGGAAGATGGTTTTTTACATACGCTAATTCATTTAAACTTTAATAAAAATGTATACTTTCGCCAGAATAAATAAAAAACACGAAAAAATTTGAATTTCGCGCCATGGCGAGAGTTACCACCTTAAACTGTTATACAATAAAAATAATGTAATAGTAAAAATGTAGATGGCGCTAATAGTAAATAATGTGTATTGTGTAACAATACTAATTGTATCACCAGGCGGACGGCATGGAGGCGCCGGGCGAGGCGGCGGGCGCGGGCAAGACTCGCCGCAACGTGTCGCAACTAGCCGACCTGGAGCACGAGCTCAGCAAGATCAGTCTGCACTACAAACAGCCGCCCACCAAGGTAGGGTTCAATTAAACCATACCTCGGACACTTCTCACGAATAAACGAGTTGCTTCGCGCACAGCCGAAATTCGTGTACGTGCACGCGCACCATGCCTGTGTGAGTGAGATGAGACGCGCTACTTGTACTGAGTGTCACTGAGAGGAGCCGAGCGCGGCCGAGCGTGGCCGAGCGCGCCCGAGCGCGGCCGCACTCGCTGAGGGAGGCAGGGAGCGCCCGTACTGTATGTAGTACTCTTTATTATGCTGTGGTTAGTTACAAGTGGTCGTATCCTTACGAAGGCTTTGCATGTAAGCGTTCTTATTGTATTATACATATAAACCTTCCTCTTGAATCACTCTATATATTTAAAAAAAAAACCGCATCAAACTCCGTTGGATAGTTTTAAAGATTTAAGCATACACAGGGACGGACGCGGAAAGCGACTTTGTTTTATACTATGTATTGAAGCACCAACGTACCTACAATTTTTAGGTTTGGAAGTACTTTTACAAATAAATTTAAGTGCCTTTAAATGGAGAGGGCCACGCCATGTTATCTATCTTTAGTGTACTTAGATAGAAATGGCTCTAACTCAGCATGTGGTGCTAATAAATTTTACCACTTTAGGCAATAATCTGTATATTATTAAAACATTTTGTGTGGTATATATGTGGTTTTGTTGTCAGGACGCGTTCATAGAGCACGCGGGGGGCGCGCAGGAGTTGCTCGCCGCGGACCTCGGCGACACAGCTGGCAACACCTACGCTGGTATGTGCTAGTTTTACTTTTTAGTTGTAACTTTGATCACACTGAGTCGCCTACAAAAATGTATACCATACCTTTTTTTTTTTAATAGTTTGTGGCTGTGTCCCACTGCTGGGCAAAGACCTCCCCCTCCCGTTTCCACGTTTCTCTCTCCTGTGCCACCTGAGTCCAATCGGATAAGTAGGAATCGATATCATCCCGCCATCTCCTTCTCGGCCGGCCACGCTTTCGTCTTCCATCAGTTGGCACCCACTCGGTTGCGATTTTCGCCCCATACCATACCTAAAGCTTTTTAAATCCATACACACAAATCTATTTTATCTTATCAGAAACATTACATTCCGTTACTGTTCTTTAAAGTAAGGCGATATAACAAACATGAACAGGGATGAGAATAATTTTTATTTGATGAAACGAGTAAATACGTATTAATTTTAACGCAATCCAAATGGGAATCAAAAAATTGACGATCCGTCAAATGTCCTGTACCACGAATCACGAACACACGACGACAGCCCTAAGGGCCTATTACGGCCACATTTGCAACATTGCTTTTCGTCCTCCAAGTGTCAAAGTCAATACATAAAAACCTAAAGAGGACGCAAAGCAATATTGCCAAAGCGGCCGTAATAGGCCCTCTGGTCAAACATCTAATGACATTAATGCATATGAGTGAGAGATACTTATCGCTTGCTGTCGTAGTGTCACCCAGTACCAGTCGGATTATCTCGTCTCGGAAGGAAGGCTCCTATGAAATGATTATATTTGTTAGTTGATAGATGATTTAATCGTATTGTTAACGAGCTATCCCGGCTTACTTCGTTACGCCATAGAATATAGATACTTCTAAAGACTTGGCTCTATAGACTATGTTCTTTTGACTGCCCAGAATAGAAGAATAAAAAAACAAACAACAACAACAAACCACCTGTCAAAATATGTAAACAACGGAAAAAATATTGCACTTTGGGTTACATTATTTGAGTTTAAGTATCCCAAATTTTTTTGAAAATCTAATATAGCCTATGACACTCGGGGATAGTGTAGCTTCCTACCAGTGAAAGATTTTTTGAAATTGGTTCAGTATTTCCGGAGCCTATTCGTTACAAACAAACAAACAAATCTTTCCTCTTTATAATATTGGTATAGATGAGTGAGAGATACTTATCGCTTGCTCGGATCTCTCGTCCTCTCGTCTCGGAAGGAAGGCTCCTATGAAATGTTTATATTTGTTTGTTGATAGATGATTTATTTGTATTGTTAATGTGATCAAAGATTTGTCTGTTTAATTCCCTCAGATCTGGAGGGGTCGTGGGCGCGGCTGGCGGCGGGCGCGCGCTTCACGGTGTCGCGCGCGGCGCCCGTGCGCGCCTACAGCCTGTGCCGCCTGCTGCCGCACGAGCTGGACCACGGTGCGTGTCGAGACGTGCTGTCGCGCGTCAAGCTGTTTAGAGTTTGTCAAACAGACGGCGCTATAGCGTCTATGACCACACTTCAATCGATTGTTTAACTAGCAATGTCAAAAATCGAAATTTTTAAGATATCTTTGTCTGACTTCCAGACGACCTAAAAATTGAAATATGGCATAAAGCTTGGAATTTGTACGTATGCAAAAGGAAAAAAAAACTTATAAAACCCAGTGCATACTACACGTTCTTCATAATAATCTCCTCTATTTTGTATGCAAATGAAAAATCATCTGTACAATAGTCAAATTAAAATAAAATACCTACGGTCCAAATTTTTGTCTTCATCTCTGTCTTCAGTCAGCGCCGAGCATCGGATCGAAACGCACGTGTTCTCGGTTTAAATTATTTTCCAACTACCAATGTCTTTAAAATATTACGATGGCTAGTGGAGAGAATATTGACGTAGTATTATCAGATACAAGTGAAGGTCTAAATGAAGAAGTGATGAGACTGTTAAGTGGCGATTGTGATCAAGAAGTGATTATTTTGAGGGAAAATAGCAGCAATTCAGATGTTACAAAAACAACCTATGTACCAATATGCGATAAACGACCACGAGAACGAAGTAGTGAGGAGGAACAGATTGAGGCCCAGGAAGCAGAAGAGTTTACCACAGTGGTTAGAGGCAGGCATAAGAAGCTGATCAGAGGTGAGGCGGGCGACGTGCGCTCGCCCACACCTGCGGCCGCGCCGCCACCGACACCGCCGCCGGCAGCGGCCGGCCGACGGGCGCCAGACAGGCTGGCGCCAGACGAACAATGCAGGTTCGAAGTTTGTATTACTTCTAAAACATTATTACCTAAGCAAATAGGTATGGCTAAACTGATGAGAACGTGCGGAATAAGCAATATTTTACAAATCAAGTACAAGAACCCATACAAAGCTTTGCTCAGTTTCGAAAAGGCGGAACACGCTGAGAAATTATTAACGTGCAAGAAATTAGCAGATATGGATTATAGATGTTACTCGACAAATCAGTTAAACTACACGTATGGAATTGTCAGAAATATGGATTTGGTCACTGACGATAACGGATCGGATAAGGAAATTTTAGAAAGTCTGAAATGCGAAGCTGAGATAATCTCAATGAAGAGGCTAAAACGTATCGACGATGAAAATGGAGCTTGGGTTGATTGTGCGACGCTTCGGTTCTGTTTTAAAAGTGCCACCTTGCCACCGTACATCTTCGGATACGGTACCCGGTTTAAGGTCGAGCCCTACACTTTTCCTGTTTCACAATGTTCTATATGCTGGAAATTTGGACACGTTTATAGATCATGCACTCTTAAGCCTAAGTGTCCGAAGTGTGGGGGGGATCATAAAAATTGTGAGACCAAATTATTCCGTTGCCTCAACTGCAACGGAAATCATATGTCCCTAGACAAAAAATGTCCAATTTTTATGAAGGAGAAGGAAATTAGAGAGATAATGACACATAAGAATTTTACATACAAGCAAGCTTTACAAACATATCTTCATAAGGTCTCTCTCAACCAACATGTGGAAACACAAAAGCAGACTCCGATTTCTTACTTGACTCCGAAACAGATGCATACTACACTGGAAGACAGAGACAGAACATATAGAGACGCTGTTGTGACTGTAGCAGATGTTCACCGGGAGGCCGATGACTCAGCGGAAGAAGTCGACATGACGTCGGACGCGCCGGCGGCCGCGGCGGTGGCGGCACGGGGTGGCCGCGTCGCGCCCAGCGCGGAGAGGACGAACAAGAAGAAGAAACGTAAGATACAGAACACACCTAAAAAGCACCCCGGACCGTGGGAGGCGCCAGCTGAAGACACGAGTGACGACTGCGCGACTGAACCTCGTCAGGAACAACAAAACCCCGGTCGTCAATCTTTTCTGAAGATGTTGTTGAGACGGATAAAGGAGATTATTTTTGAAGAAAAAAGTTTTAATGAAAAAGTTATGTCAGTAGTTAGTTTATTAGTTTCGGAGCTGACCTCCTTTTTTATGAGTTTGTTAAAAAAAAATGACGTGATTAACAGTATCCTTAAATTAATTCACAATGGATAAGCAGACCATAAATATTATTCAGTGGAACGCACAAAGTTTTAAACCCAAAGTTATTGACTTTGAATTGTTTTTGAACAGGGATAAAATTCACATAGCAATAGTAAGTGAAACTTGGTTAGATAATGAAATTTGTTTACGTATAAGCGAGTATAATATTTTTAGGAAGGACAGAGACGATTCTTACGGCGGAGTTGCTATAATTATACATAAATCATTAAGAGCTACAGAATGTACGGTTACGCTAAGCAATAATAATATTGAGATTTTACACATCAAAATTCTAAACTGTAAACATCTAGTTAACATTATTTCTGTCTATTGTCCATCAAGAATACCAACTACGCAGTCCGATTGGGATGAGGTTTTTTCATTGTGTAAATCTAAAACAATATTGGCCGGCGATTTTAATGGTCAGCACGCGAGTTGGTCACAAAAATCGGACAGCCGTGGTATGCGTCTGTTCGATAGTTCCTTAGAAAACGGTTTTGTGTCAATAAACGATGGAAGTGTGACTAGAGTCAAGATGGTGGACAATGTATTGCAACTCTCTTCACCAGACATCACTTTCGTTTCTACTGATATATCCGTTAACTTCAATTGGAAAACTTGTAATGAAAACCTTGGCAGCGATCATTTAATTATTAAGTACTCGTTTAATTACACTGAACCTTTGCAGTTTATTAAAAAAAGAAATTTTAAAAAAGCTAATTGGAATGTTTATAAAGAGCAACTACGTTTGAAGTTTGAGAATTCCTCATTTACTTTTGCCAATGTTCAGGAAAAATATGATTGGTTTATATCTCAACTACATGCCGCTGCTGACGTCAGCATACCTTATATTAAGTACTGTTGTAACCCTAGCACTAAGTTTACGCCTAAAAGTTATTGGGACCAAAGTCTATCTAAAATAATCGCAGAACGAAGGCTGGCGCTTAGGAATTTAAGACGGAATCCTACTCCTGAGAATCTTGCTACTTTGGAACGCAAAACAGCGGAAGCGCAACGTCTAGTGAGGCAGGCTAAGGCTAAGAGTTGGCAAAATTTCTGTAGTAGTATTGACGAAAATACTTCAATCTCTGATATGTGGCGTAAGATGCGATGGATGAAGGGTTTCAAACAAGCTAAAATCTTTGTATCAGACCAGAGAAAGAAGGAATTGCTTGAATCTTTGACACCTGACTCTGTAGTAAACACACCCCCTGTTTTTAGTTCTAAGAATGATATGTTAGAGTCCGAATTTTCTTATCCAGAACTTATTAATTCTATCAAAATCAAAGACACAGCTCCCGGAGATGACTGTATTTCGTATAATATGTTAGTAAACTTGCCTGGGAACGGAAAAAAATATTTGTTAGGTTTATTTAATGATATATTACTTAATGCTTGCGTTCCTACACAGTGGAGACAGGTGCAGGTGGTGCCGATACCTAAACATAACAGTAGTAGCAATGAGACAAAGCTTCGTCCGATTTCACTAATGTCGTGTATTTGCAAAACGTTTCATTTAATGTTAAATAAAAGACTTGAATGGCACTTAGAACGAAATAAAATGTTTTCGCCGGTTAATACAGGATTTAGAAGGGGACGTTCATGTATAGATAATCTGGTGCGTCTTGTTACAAATATTCAGCTTGGTTATACAAAGAAAGTTACAACTGTAGCTTGTTTTCTAGACATAGAAGGTGCTTACAATAATGTAAACTTAGAATCTGTCGTAACCTCTTTGGATAAAGCGATGGTTGGGTCAATAATATGTAAATATATTTGGGAATTTTTGAAGGAAAGACACTTGAAGATAAAGAATGATGAAGGCAATAATTTCGATGATGTTAGATATTCAAGTAGAGGAATCGCCCAAGGAGATCCTCTTTCCCCTTTGTTGTTTAATGTTGCCACTATTGATATATGCCGCTTCATAATTAATGTTAACATTAGTCAGTATGCAGATGACTTTGTTTTATATGTCAGTAAAGATAATCTACAAGACAGTGCCGCCGTAATGCAATCCTCCTTAGATATTTTCATCCAACTTTTAGACAGTATTGGTCTGGAATTATCTGCTTCTAAATCGAAATTGTGTCTGTTTAGTAGAGGCCATAATCGTCAGAATATTAATATTAATGTAAATGGTACACAACTAGAAAGAGTTGATACTATTAAATATTTGGGTTTCTGGTTGGATACGTCATTAAGATGGGGAAAACACATAAATGAACTATGCGGCAAAATCTCTCGGTCTCTGCAATTGCTTAAGATACTAGCGGGGTCAGGTTGGGGGGTGCACCCTAGATACCTACGTAACCTGTACATATCTTTAATAAGAAGTAGACTAGATTACGGCTCATTTCTTTACGACAATAGTGCCAAAACTCATCTTAGCAAATTAGAAAAGAATCAAAACCAAGCTATGCGTGCAATCGGCGGTTACATACGGTCCACGCCCATACACGTGATGGAGAGTGATCTGTGTATTCCTCCTCTTCACATCCGTAGGCTATATCTGTCTCACAAGTTCTGTCTTAAAAGTTTATCGTTCAAGGGTAGTATGACAATACAAAGTTTAATTGAAATTCAAAATCGCTTAAATGATAAATATTGGGATAGTAAAAAGAAACCATTAGCAGCTGTTACATATGAGAGAATTTGTAATGAATCCGTCGCTGCGGGTGACCCTCTCGAAATGTATAAGCTAGACACCTGGGTATCTAATATAAATTTGGATACCATAATGTATAGTAGTTTGGAATTTTTAATAGGCAGAAAAAACGACCACGACATAAACACTTTAAAAAGCGAGACAATTAGGGAGTTGGACTGTAAATTTTTTGGTTATCATCGAATTTATACGGATGGGTCAAAAAATTCAGATGGTGTAGGGGCAGCTTACTATGATAGTAGTCTCAATACAGGTCAAATGTTCAAGATGAATAGCAAGTTGTCTATTATGTCTGCGGAAATGGTGGCTATTTTAGAGGCCTTGAAGTATGCCAAAATTCTTTCTCAACGGAAAATTGTCATACTCACTGACAGCAAAAGTGCCCTATTACATCTGAGACGTTGCGTTGCAGGAAAAATAGGGGTTTCGATCGCATACTCGGTTTTGAAAACTATTATTGACCTTTTGAAAGACGGAGTGCTTATTGCGATACAATGGATTCCTTCTCATATAGGTTTATCTGGAAATGAGGAGGCTGACAGTTTAGCTAAACGTTCACCTTTGAGCGGTCAAGAAGTTGAGATCTTACCTACTTGGTCTGAACTGGTTCCGAAATATCAGAAGTATACCTATGAACATTGGAAAGAATACTTCAATGAGCGGTCGCAGTCTAAAGGTATTTGGTACAAAAGTATAAACTGTGAGCCTCCCCATGTACCGTGGTTCCTAAACGCCAGAATGGATAGACAGAAGATTGTTATGGCCCTCAGACTGCGTTCCGGACACATCCCTTTGAATAAGTTTGCCCACTTGATGAAGAAGGTAGACTCTCCAAACTGCCCGACTTGCGGGGTTTTGGATGATGTCCAACACTTTTTGGTGGAGTGTGTTCGGAACGCAAGACAAAGGCAAAAGTTAGTTTTAGAATTTAAAATAAATTTGTTAGATGTAGGTTATTTTCATACAGTACTGGCTTCTCCCAATTCGGTTGAAGCCACAATATTGTTTAGTTTTAAGCTTAGCTCAGAGGGAGCATAGTTGTTTTTATTTTAGTATTGTTTTGTTTTGGTATCTTTAGTTAGGGTACGATGGGACTGGCATCATCACAAAGTGAGTGAAAGTCCCTAAAATAAATAAAGATTAAAAAAAAAAAAAAAAAATCTCTGTCTTGTCTTGCAAATTTTTGTTATTATGTTAATATTTTTGGCATGAAAAGGCAACAAAACTTCAACTTTATCACATAATCATAAATTGATCTCCAACAGCGAAAGAGAAGCTAGATCTTCTCTCGCAGTCACACACCTACCAGTCTGACGGCGCTCTAGACGAACTTTCCTGTGCTGACAACAACTCGTCCTGCTCGGATACTCCAGCGTCAGAAACCTTCGTCATCACGGACCCTGGAGCCAGGAGGTACCTGGTGCTGGACGCCGTCAGCGACTGTGTGGCCACCATCGTGGATCCTAGAGAGATACAGGTGATGTATATGTGTAGAGACAAGAACTGGTTCTGATGAGTTACTCCAGCGGTGGAAATCTTCGTTATCACAGATCATCATCACAGTTGTTTGTTCTGGGTTCACCAGCAAAGCTCCAAAGCATGTTGGCTTTGCTGATGGGTCTGGTAGGTATTATTTTGACTGCTCCGTAGCTCAGTAGGCAGTGATGTGGACTGAGAAGCGTGTGCACCTGGGTTCGACTCCAGGCGAACATTGCTGAGATGAATATCGATGTTTGTTTCCTTTCTGTTCAGGCATCCTAGACACAGGTTTTTCCTAGTTAGGAGCTCTGAGTGTGATGCGTTATTATTATATTATTCTGACTCGCTTTGTTCTGTTATTCGGACTGGTCTGTACTTCTGTGGACTATTATTAGTCTCCTATTCGCTTGACTACGACAGGGACGACCCTGAACCACCTCGCCTCATGCAATAACTTAACGTTAGAAAAACGCAGTTATAGGAAAACAAACCGGGAACAAATTACGACACAGTTTGTGTATGATTCTGTAAAATAAAACAGTTCAAGAAGAATGTTTTCACCAACAACCCTGAATTTTAAAAGTCACAGAGTTTTGTCAAACGTCCAATAGCTCTCCAGGTTTCCCAATAACAAACTCTTTTTCCCCCTCCAGCTGGAGGCGAGGGTGTCTCCAGCCGCGGAAGGCAGCTCGGAAGCGGCGCTGGTGCTGGACTGGGCGCGCGGAGTGAGCTGCGCCGTGCTGGACGCGCGCCTGCAGCTGTCCTCGGAGCCCGGCTTCGCGGACTACTGCGAGCCTGAGCAGCAGCCCACTGCACAGGTTGGTTACTGTTTCTTATGATCAAATATCAAATCAAATCATCTTTATTCATTACTAAAGGCTGCCCCACGGTTTTTTCCGCGCAGTTTTCTCATAAACACAAAAATCCCGTTTTTTCCCGTTCCCGTGGGGATTTCGGGAAATCCCTACTTAGTGCTCATCTACACTCCCCAAGGAACCCACGTGCCAATTTTCATCTTTCTACGCCCAGTAGTTTCGGCTCTGCGTTGTCTGTCAGTCAGTGACGGAAGAGTTTTATATATATTGATTGGATACAAGATATCACTTATTGAAAGTCAATTAGACTACATCTAATCTAATCGCTATATTCGCTATTGATACCTTATTTGGTAAAGTATCCTATCCTGTATCCTTGCCTTACGACAATGGTCGCCTGGATGATAATATTAGCTATAGTATATGATTACTATGACATCACAAGCGCAAGGCAAGCTTTATAATCTATGGTTCCCGGGTCCTTCCCAAAAACGCGAAGGCCAGAGGGGGTTTAAACCTCAACGCGTCGTGCGCACATAAACTGTGCATAATTTAAATGCGTTTTAGGGTAGTCAATCGTTCCACGGGTTGGGTGCGAGCCCCACATTTGGCCTTTATTTCCCTCCGCGAGGGAGAAAGAAGAGGGAGCCACTATTTCCCTCCGTTACCAAAAAAATGGTTGGTAATGGCAGTATGGCTGTTTAAATTTTTCGGAGGACGCAGCTGCCCGGCCTTCGGAAATTCCCTTACGCAATCTACGACACCCACAGAAAGAAATGGGGTAGTGGTATTCTGTGCCACCACCACACGGCCAGTGCTTAAATTAATTACTTTGATTTATCAATTCAACCTCATTCATTTATTTATTTTTTAACCAGGAGGGCGCAGAAACCTTATCAGCGGAGGAGGAGCTCTCGAAATGGCGGGAAGCTTCGGCCGCCCTGGAGGTGGGCGGGCGGTGCTGCCGGCACGGGGAGGTGGTGCCGGGGGAGAGGGCGGGGCCGGGGGGCGTGGCCGGGGCGGGGCGCCTGCAGGCCGCCGCCCTCGCCGCGGGGGTCTACGTGGAGGACACGCTCACTGATAAAGGTGACTTGAGAATTCATTTATGAGGTACTTGACAGGATAGGATGACTTTGACAGAGTTGACTTCGATAGCAACTTTGATTGGGTAACAGGCAATCAAGACAAGTCAGAGTGGAATTTGTCGAGTCAGGCTACTGACTAGACACATCAACAATCACTAAGATAACAAGCCTTTTAAAGTGACGTTATCGCTCTAAGCTATGTCTTTGTCGCCTACTCAGGTACTACTAGCTATTTTAACCCGTGGAACGATTGACTACCCTCAAACGCATTTAAATTATGCACAGTTTATGTGCGCACGACGCGATGAGTTTAAGTATAAACTGTTTTTATAGAAACCTATGCTTTCACTACGAAAAGAATGCTAGATAAATAAAAGATTATTCGCTAAGACCTAATTAGCCTATCAGTTATCTTTTGACCTAATCCATACTATATATATTATCAATATATATAAAACTCTTCCGTTACTAACTGACTGACTGACTGACTGACTGACTGACTGACTGACTGACTGACAGACAACGCAGAGCCGAAACTACTGGGCGTAGCGGGCTGAAATTTTGCATGTAGGTTCCTTAGGGAGTGTAGGTGAGCACTAAGAAAGGATTTCCCGAAATTCCCATGGGAACGGGAAAAAACTGGATTTTTGTATTTATGAGAAATCTGCGCGAGTGAAACCGCGGGGCAGCCTCTAGTATTAATATAAATGCGAAAGTAATTCTGTCTGTCTCGATTTCCTGAGAAATCTGCTAAACCGATTTGAATGAAATTTTGAATATGGATAGTCTAGATCCTGAGAAGAGACATAGGCTACTTTTTATCTGGGGAAAAATGGGAATTTGTTATTTTTGAGGAAAATGCGCTGGCAAAGACGCGGGGAGGCGGGGAGGCCACTAGTTTTTTTCATATAATAATCTAGTTTGTTTTGTTGCAGCGTTGTGCCGCCAGGTGGTGCTATTGTCGCTGGAGGCGGCGCAGTTATGACCGGTGTAACAGATCACATTGTACCTTATATTTATATTTATTACGCGCTAAACAATATACATACTATATAATATCTCTATCATTATTCGTAAATTAAATACCTAATCATATGTGATATCTAGAGCTCACCTTGTTTTATTTACTGTAATGTATTGGGAAAAAATAGAAAGAACGAGAGGAAGACTAGCTACGCAGAATCACATTAAGGGGCGAAACGGTGCGAAACTAGCGCCACTTCGATAAATACTTGATATCTTATAAACATTTAGTTTCTTAACGGTTCTTTTCTTTGATTTTGAACCTCCAAGCTACCCAACAGTGCCTTGAAAATTCTAAGCAAGATTATCTAGGGAGTCAACAAGGGCATATTTTTGATTTCGGCCATGACTTAGAAGATATTGAGTATATTAATTACGAGCTTTCCCGGTTTACTTCGTTACGCCATAGAATATAAGATACTACAAAAGACTTGGCTCTATAGACTAAGTTCTTTTGACTGAACAGAATAACCGAATAAAAATCGAACAACAACAACAAACCACCTGTCAAAATATGTAAACAACGGAAAAAATATTGCACCTAGGGTTATGAGTTTAGGTAAGGATCCCTAATTTTTTTGAAAATCTAATATAGCCTATGACACTCGGGGTTAATGTAGCTTCCTACCAGTGAAAGAATTTTTCAAATCGGTTCAGTATTTCCGGTGCCTATTCGTTACAAACAAACAAATCTTTCCTCTTTATAATATTGGTATAGATTTATCAAATCTGATATCTGCATAGTGATTTATTTCGATTGTAGATCGCGCAAAAGATTTAAAAAAACTACAAGATGACAGGCAGAGAGAAGGTAAATCACTACGTTTTAATGACAGGGGGGAGGGAGACTAGAGATGACATCTCATTATTTTTAAGACTAAAATCCTAAATAAACACTGTAATTTTATTTGGAACTTGAAATTTAAGTGTAGCATCCTATCTTTCCAAATTATATAGGTTTCTGAACACTAAATTTTAGTAAAAAGAAACAATGGGAAACTCAAGTGCAAAAACTACCAAACCGATAAAGGACCACCAGGAACGAGAGTGCCAGGCCTGTCGCAGCTCCCGCTCAAAGTACGGCCACCTGAATGATCATAGGCCCCGAAAACCCAGGTCTGGTAGAAAACGAGCATGTAAAAGAACGCCTAGCTTAAACTCAAACACAGACATAAAAAAAATCGCTTCCATGCTAGGCGTTGACACGCCAGTAGTTTTTACCTTCGTTACGTCGCAAGCTGATTGCAGAAAACTCTTTGAAAAAACTTCTAACACTTTCGAAGAAGAGTTTGTGAGTCCACAACGGAAACCTAGTAGGATGGAGAAAGACCGCTTCCCCTGCTCTGGATATTGCTCAGAATGCAAACTTCAACAGTCCAGTTTACTTCAAGAAGATAAAGTTGAAATGATCGATGTTTGTGTTTAATTTATCAATTTGTAAGTAATATGTAGTTGAGGATAAATTACGACTCTTGTCAACATACCCCATTTTCCACTACATGCATGCGCATACCAGACGGAACGCCGTAGTTTTTCTAGTAGCGCAGTTTTTCTCTTTTTTTGTTCTGTTAATTGTCTAGTCCAGTAAGTATTGTGTGGTATTGTATTATTGTGATTAAAGTAAAATTAAACCGTCCCTTTCATTTCAAATGTTTTTTCTTATCTAAATAGATATAGGTAGCTACGCTAAGTTGGCCACACTTTTAAAGAACTGTAACTTTTTCTACCAGGTGGTAGAAATTCTGCAATGCTGGCAACACTCCAGAGTTGTCAAACTGTCTTCTCGCCGCACGGCTGTTCGTTAGTCTCGTGTCATTGAAATCAAAGTTTCCCAGCTTTTATCACGGATAAAATCTTGATAAACCGGCCCAATAAACAGTGTAAACATTGCTGTGATTATGTGCTATCATACAATACATAATAACACTGTATGATAAAGGTAAGTCCGTTGTTTATTCAAGTTGTTAGTGGTCTGGTCGCGCGCGACGATAGTCTTATCTCGAAGTTTTAGGCATGTTTTGATGATTCTAATTAGAATAATGTTTTACTTACGTATTCTGGATAATTTCTTAGTAGCCAGGGTACCAAGTAAGTTCCTGTGCATGGTTCCATGATTTTTTTTCTTAAAAAAAACCTTGTGACCCTTTAGGACCTCGTTTTTTGGTTTTTATCAATGACATTGAAGGCGGAGAGAGCGACAGTCTGGTAACTAAAACCGGTTTTTTGGAGACAAAATAAAATGCGCCTATCAGAATCTCATAAGAGGTTTGTGAATAGATGAGTAGGTAAGAAGTCAATTTGTTAGTTCCTCTTTAAAATGGTTTTAAATTAGGTACCTATTATCGTATTTTAATCAGTAATAATGTTATTATTTTCTGGTAGGTACTTAGCCAATGTATTTAAAATTACACATCATCATAAGAGCCTAACTAGAAAAAATTGTGTTGAGTTCCGGAAACACATTAAAAAGATTTTAGCTAACCAATAATATACAAACCTACTGGTGTTTAAAACAAGTAGGTTGAACTTTTACCTAAAGGGGGAATGCAGTTCACAAAAACTATCAAGTTGATTAAAAACATTGGATAAATAAAAAAAAACTGTTGTTTTATACATTGGGTGGATCAGCTGATAGGGTTATGTATTGGACAGCTGATTATTGAAAATGAAATTCTTGTTGCTTCTGCTGAACTTCCTTTGATTTATTTCCCCTTTTTCATAACATCTGTTTATATTAATTAGTATTTGACCCAGCGGACTTTGTACCACCTGACCTATTACTATTTTGTGCATGTATTATTCAATAAACCAACTTTTTGAAACACTATCTTTTAAAAAAGACTGCATCAAAATCAGTTGCATAGTTTAAAAGATTTAAACATAAAAAGGGACAGAAGCTGAAAGTAACTTTATTTTATATTAAGTATGTAAATATGCTGATATTTACCCCCAAAAAACAAGACTATCAAATCATCATCATCATCATTTCAGCCGTAGGACGTCCACTGCTGGACATAGGCCTCCCTCAAGGCTCTCCATCTGTACCGATCGCAGGTGGCCTGCATCCAGACTATCAAATATTTCCATACAATTATTTGATGAAAATTTTTAATTTCAAAAAATTTTCATCATTATGAAAAAGAATTAAAATATCTCTAGCAGTACAGTGATGGACACGGTCGGCGTAACACTTCCGGTTTTTCTGTATTGCAAAATAGCTCATTGTTCTTTGGTAATACAGTCTAGGGCTGACGAAACCATAGACAAATCTGTTACGGCCTCCTAGTCCGCCACTGTACCACTAATTGTCTTAAATTGTTACATTGGGCCCACTCTCCGCTCTCTGTGGTTTGTCAATTAACTTGAATAGTTGTGCCAACAAGTCTAGAGCACTTATTGAAATGCTATAAGCTGTTAAATTGGTTGTATTGTATAGTCAGGGTATGGCTAATTGATTGTTTGGTCCACTCAATGATGTAGCAATAGTCTTTATTTGACTGTTAAGTTCCATTGTATCATCTATCTTGTTAGACTTGTATGTGGAGTGGACTCACCTTATTTTATCCTAGCATTTTTATATTTTCAACATAGTTAGTCACAAAAAAAACTTTTTTTTGCAAGAACATGGTCCCACAGCCTTGCTCCTAAGTCTCTTATTCTTAAACCTGAGACAAAGTATACACTATTTGCTATGAAATAAGGCTGCCAACATATTGACTTTACTACTTTTAAAATAAAATATCTTGTTTGATTTTGTGGTATATTTAAGAGACTATTAAACTCAAAGAGCGCGAAATCTGAATTCAGCATGGTACTAACTGCCTATGAAGAGCATAAAACTGGTAATGGTACCTCTGTATTCTCCTGTATCTTAATCTGGCAACTACATATCTAGCAGCCGCAATCTAAACTGGTCTTTAAAATCAAAGGCACAGGGTTCAAATAGACGAACTAACGAAAATTATTATATTTGAGCCGTTTTTACTTTAAAAACGGCTCGCAATTGCTCCTCAGCTGCCTGCCCATGGCCCTTACCAACACTTTCATTTGTATTGTATAATGTACTAGGATACGGTCGCTCCTTAAGTTTCAACGAAAACAAGTTGTTGACACACCTCGCTTGGCCCTTGCAGTCACAGCTATCGTAGGCAATATAATACAGAAGAATGTTAGTAAGAGATAGTCGTCCTATTACTATTCTATTACGATTGGGTCAAGAATTGCGATTCACGAAATTTTGATAGTATCTTCATCATTCTACTATTCTTACAGGATCAAAATTAGGAGACTCGCAATTTTTGACCCAATCGTAATTAGAGTAATAGTAATAGAATAGAAGTTTAATCGTAAGTTTTAGGGTAGAATTTTGTAGGGAAACTTCGTTCAATACTACACACCTCCGTGTGGCAGACGTGACTGCAGTCAGACAGAGAGACAGGATCATGGCAACTTACAGACAAGAAGACCTGGTGCGGCTGCAGGGTACTCGTTAGGATTTTCACCGCCTATGAAAAAAAAAGGTGGCCCACGGTGTATAGCAAATACTTATGTAATGCTGTGTGTAATGCTAAGAGACCCTTCTATCAATACCAAGATTCGCGATCAAAAGCACCTGGTAAACAAATATCCAGAAATAATTTGTCGAGTTTCGGCCAGTCTACATCGAACATGAAGCTAGCTATATTATAGTAGACGTTGACATCGAACGTGCTACGTACAGTGGCGGTCTAGGAGGGCGTAAGAAATTTGTCTATGGTCTCGTGCGCCCTAGACTGTATTACGAAAGAACAAAAGCTATTTTGCAATACAGAAACACCGGAAGTGTTACGCCGACCGTGTCCGCCACTGTACGTCTGACATTCAATCTTATGTACTTTATTATGGTACTAGTCGACCCGGCGAACTTCGTACCGCCTAACTTATTACCTACTATTATAGTGTGCATGTATTATACCTTATAATTATTATAAACCATCCTCTTGAATTACTCTACCTTTTTAAAAAAAATCGCATTAAAATCTGTTTTAAATATTTTAAGCATACTTAGGAACCTAATAGGAACAGACGCGGGAAGCGACAAGCGACTTTGTTTTATACTATGTATTGATATTGATTGATGATTCTTGGAAAGTATAGAAATATTTATTTATTTATTTACAATATTTAGCGTTTAGCGTATTTTTTTTTAATAACTAGCATACAGTACCATAGTAAATGCACATAAACCTACGAGTTCTTGATCAAGGACTAAATATATTTCATTAGAGTTTCAGTGGCGTTTTCTTTAAACTTAGAGGTGTTATTTGATGACCGTCTCCATGGTTCGGTTGGCATTGATTTTAACTGTGATTTTGGAGTTCGGGTTCGATTCCCGGTGGGGGCGAACATTTTGAGATGTTGTGATGGATGGATCTATGTTGGTTTCCTGAGTCTTTTTGTATTTTGTCTTTGAGTGTGTTTCGGACACCCGAGAAACACATTTGAACTAGTTAGGGAGAAACTGAGGGGAAACTGCGCCTTATTGCTGCTCCGTGGCTCAGTTGGGTGTGATGTGGACTGAGTAAACGTGTGCACCCGGGTTCGATTCCCGGGCGGGGCGAATATTGATATGATGAATATCGATGTTTGTTTCCGGTCTGGGTGTGATGTTCGTCTCTGTGTGTGTTTCGGGCACCCTAGATACAGGTTCTTCCTAGTTAGGGGCTCTGAGTGTGATGTGTTATTGTTATTATTATTATGTATTTTTATCATTTTGGCTGCGAGTAAGTAATTAGTTTATGCGATAAGGCCAGCACGAAACATGCCTAACACGCGCCCGCGGCAAAGCCGGAAAAGACCGCGAACACGGGAAGAATATCTGAAAATAATATCTGTTATTTTGTCGAATCAATGAATAGTTTGAACTTCAGGAAGGTTTTTGATGATAGAAGCGCGTGTTTGAGAACTTATACACTATGTATGAAGCTATGAATATGCAAACAAAATAAAGTAAATAACTAAAACATGCTAAAACTGAGCGTCAAAGTAAGAGACCTCGATGCTTCATCACCGCTAGTCATTAGAAAATAAACAGACTTGTGTTTCATGTGTTGTGTCTAGCAGTGTTTCTCAACTCAAACACGGTGGCTGGTGGGTTCACATTCCATCTGCCGATCAATGAATGACAGACGAAGTTTGAACGGTTATTCTTTTGTCAATTCTGCTACAGCTAAGGATACGTTATCCTTAATTGTGTTCGATTTACTAAATTGAAATTATTTGAGTTTATTTTAATGAAATCAATATGAACGACCCAGGTAAAAGCTATGGGGTACACTGAAGGAGGGTTATACTTTTAAAAGTCCCACGATACCCCAGGGGGTATCGTCAGGGGTATCGTGGGTCCACATGGGGTCGCTCAAGACCTGTCGTTGTTGTGGCGATTTATGAGGGAGATCTATTATGTCCAGCAGTGAAGTGGACGTATTTCGTTTGAAAAGAATATGAATAAATTAAATAGGTATATGAAAACTGGTGCCTCAAGAATGGATGCATGACGATTTTAGGAAACCGTAGTGCATGTATGGAAAGGACTGTAGAAGAAGTGAAAGAAGTATGTCTGGATCATAACAAGAAGACTTAATTTATCTCTGCCTACCCCGATGGCAGACAGGCGTGACTTATGAATGTTTATACGACGACATGGCTACTTTAAATAAATTAGACATTATTTTTGGAAATCTTTTGGCCTTCAGTGTGGACTATTACAGGCTTTGTGGTTTGGGAACCAGCCATTTTGAGCGAAAGCTCTAAAGCATTTTTGTCTCAGTTCAGTTCTCATTTTCATTAGAGAGCAATCTTTAAAAAAATCTGTAAAAAAACGGCGCAAAGTTATAATCTACCTACTTAACAACTCCAAGGAAAGTGTTACCTCATTTAAATACTATTTTATTTTCTAAAATAGCCGTGTCCCCTTGTTGTATTATTTATATACTCCACCCCCTTAGCCTTAATGCCTGATTAGAGGCCCACTTGTGTCAATCGATTGGCCTTTATCTAGCAGTGTATGTAGTCAGTGGGAGATAATTATTCGTGCGATAATATTGTGCGTGGAAATCTGATAGGAAAAAGTTGAATCGCGCATCAACGCGCGTATAATGCAGGTTTATTTACAACGTGTTTTTTAAATAGGTACAAACCTTGCGAACAAAAATATTTACACAAAAAAATTTAACATCAATAACTAGTATAATAGTTTTTTCAGTCACAGTTTTTTTTTTTCATTTTTAAATTTCAAAGCCAACATAATAATAGTGCGACACTCTGTAGACGTTGTTTTGTTTTTAATTTTATACGTAAGTAATGTTTATGCTAAGGTACATGCTACTATCTTGTCTTCTACAAAAAGTATTAAAAAAAACACCCCTTTTTAACACAATGGATTCAAAGTGCTTTCTCATTTTGCGTTCAATAAAAAACACGTTGTAAAAGTCAAATAATAATAGTGTTGAAACCTTATTGAATACGTATAAAATGAACCAAAAATAGTGCTGAATAGCCGTAATAAATTCAGATGGTGATAAGTGAAAATTCCCGTCGACTATGCTACCTAGCAGCGTGTGTGATCACAGCCATTGTCACGTACTACCTAGTAGACCTGAACCGACTGTTCTATAGACTACTTCTTCATCTCTTCTACTTCTCCTGCGATATGTTTGAGCTGCTGATTGAACTGATTGAGCTTTATTGATGGTGGATTGACTGGTTGTAAGTACTTAGTTTGTTTGCGTTTTCAAGGAATATCTTCTTCAATTCGCCTATCCCACCTATGTCAAACAATCATGGTTCGTTTGTCTCGGTAAAGCTCGAGAACGGCTTTTATTTATTTACGGCGATTTATTTGATTTTGATTTTGAAATTCCATATTTTCTAACAATTCAAACTTTTAATGGTTAGAAATTATGGAATAATTGCAATTAATATAGTAAAGACAAAAAAATATTGATTACATACGCATCTATTTGTATAAATTCTTAGTAATTTACTTTTATTATAAGCCTTTATTTAAGTAATATGTTTTTTTATGGCGCTGGTGTGGCAAAGCTAGCTTTTGAGAGAATGATAGTTTAAACTGATCTCTACATCTATTGCACAGGGTTCAAAATTGGGTTTCTATAGAAAATTATCGACTTCAACCCTGTGATGTGAAAGTAGAGATCACTTTCAATTGGCAATTGTCACCTCTTCAAAACAACAATTTCAAATTGAATTATTTACTAATTTTAATTAATAAAAGTCTTTGATAAGGGGCGTCTCGTAAGTCCTAAAATAGAAGTGATACGCTCGGTGTACGGTACAATGTACCCAGCAGATAAAGCGAAGTATGTATTGATATATTGCATGTATGTATACCCTAGCACGGTTTCATAAAGCCAAGTTTCCATTGTAAACAATGTTATTGGATAAAACAATAGGTAGTATAAACACAAGTCAAGTTCAATCATCGCTAGACGATTACTATTCAAATTAATTATCATTTTCCTCGTTCTCAAATCTTATTTGTGAATCAAACTCAAATAATATCCTAAGATGCCCCATCTGGACCAACAGCTAATTGCAAACATAACAAATAGCAAAACTATTTTGAAGTTTATTGCAAGGGGATAAAGTATACTTTTGTACAGAGACAGCTTTAAGCTCTAATTCTCTGTGACGTTTTCTACGTTTACCTATGCACAAAATTGTTGGAGCTTTTAGCCTTATCTAACTCTATTAAACTAACTTCCTAATTATACCTAACTAGTCGACCCGGCGAACTTCGTACCGCCTAACCTATAACAATGTTGCTCATGTATTATACCTATAAATAACAATATCCATTTAAAAAAAAAGCATCAAAATCCGTTAAATATAGTTTTAAATATTTAAGCATATATAAGGACAGACGCGGGAAGCGACTTTGTTAACCGACTTCAAAAAAGGAGGTTATCAGTTTGACCTGTATGTATGTATGTTTGTCCGCGATTATCTCGCGTTTGGCTAAACCGATTTTGATGCGGTTTTCAGAAATGTATTTGTTACATTCAGGAGAAGGTTTTAGTACCTAATTTAACCGACTTCAAAAAAGAGGAAGTTCTCAGATTATGTATGTGTCAGTTTGTTAAAGGCGGATCTCTTTTTGCAAAAAAGGAACTATTTTTTCATACTATGTATTGATTAGCACGTGTCGCTATTTTTTCATATTATTTAGTGAAATGATGACAAAACCAAGCAATACCATTGAAAATTGGTACAAAGAGTGGGCCCCAAACGAAGGCCGTAGAAAACGTAGAGACCAAAATAATTGCGGGGAAATCATTACGATTATGAGAGAAGGTGTTTTACAGGGTTAAATAGTGTGGGATAATCATATATAACCATTGATTGATATAACTGTATACTGCGGTGTCCACTGTGTGTTGGTTGTTCGGGCTCCTTTTCTGGACTGTAGGTTTCTCATTAGCTTATAGCGAACCACTGGAGAAGATTAATGGAGTGCACGAGTACACTAATGTGAGTCGCACGAGACCGATCTTTGTTGCGATCTGTGTAGAAGGCGGCTACGTCCAGCAGTGGACATCTTTACTTTACTTTCGTCGGAAATTATGACTATGATTAATTTGCAAAAAATTAAGAGTATCTTAGTACTAATAGTATGTGATATTTCAAAGGTTTAATGGCGTGAGGAGCTGAAGAGCAGACGAGATGGGTGACAGCTTCCTGCACCTGGGCGACATCGTCTCCCTGTACGCTGAGGGCAGCGTCTGCGGGTTCCTTAGTACCCTGGGGTGAGGTTATACCTTATATATCCTTATTTAAGGATTAAGCTACAGAGTATCTATTAGGTCAAGCAAGGATTGTGTTCGCAGAGCCAAAGAATAGGGAAGCCAAAGAATATTTTCAATCGAAAATGTAATAAAATACTAACGCATTTGCCATACGCATACTACCTAGTTTTGTAAGTGGCTGTCCACACTGGATAGGACGCAATACGGATGCGACGCTTCTGCTTGCGGGGATGTTGCGTCTGCATCTCCCCTGAACTGCGTCGAATACGTGTCGTGTCGTTCTTCATGATCCATGTCTCTTATTACTCTGTTGTTAAAACTACATTGTAAGGCTCTACTTTTCGGTCAGTCGTTTAAACTCAAATATTTTGTGTTCTTCGAATTTTGGTGCCAAGGTTTACAAACTTTTAATATTTTAGCTTTTAGTGTACTTACTTTTTTGTATTTCTTAATCAGACTCGTAGATGACAGATGCGTGGTCTGCCCCGAGGCGGGGGACCTCACGGATCCACCCAAGAAGTTTAGAGGTAAGCATTTTCTATAGTCATTATTACTAGTAGTCAAAGTATTATAGAGTCCTTTGACTGTCTCCATGTTACAGTTGGCATGGCAGTGAACTCAAAAAAAATTTGAAGAAAATACGAATATTTAAACTTAACAACCATGTTAACAATTGAATTGTTATATCTTTGCTTTTTTATTATTTTCAGTCGTTCAAGACAGAAAACGTATGATCAAGCAATCAAGGAAATATTTAGAACAGATTTTGTTCTCAATATTTCCTTGATTGCAAATAAAGTCTCTATCTATCTATCTTTCTTCACTTATGGAAAGATTTGATTGTTTATTTGCATCGACTATTCTCCAAAACTATCTGCAACTCGGGATCTATCTATTGCTTACCCCAACAGATTGCCTGTTCAAGATATGTCCCATGAACCGCTATTCAGCCCAGAAGCAGTTCTGGAACACCGCCAAACAGTCGGCCAACGCCACGTCCGACGCTGACACGGGCCTGCTGAAGAGGCTGCACGTAAGTTGGTCCACTGCTGATCATAGGCCTACCTCTAAAAGCCTGTATTGTCATTGATTAGTGCGAGTACAGGTGCGACTAGTGACCTATTACTGTACTAGAGGCTGCCCCGCGGTTTTTCTCGCGCAGATTTCTCATAAACACAAAATTCCCGTTTTTTTCCGTTCTTGTGGGAATTCCGGGAAATCCCTTCTTAGTGCTCACCTACACTCCCTAAGGAACCTACATGCATAATTTCAGCCCGCTACGCCCAGTAGTTTCGGCTCTGCGTTGTCTGTCAGTCAGTCAGTCAGTCAGTCAGTCAGTCAGTCAGTCAGTCAGTCAGTCAGTAAGTCAGTCAGTCAGTCAGTCAGTCAGTCAGTCAGTAACGGAAGAGTTTTATATATATTGATAGTGGCTCTGATTAGTACGTTGAGTTGTTTGTTAGCCGTCGACCACTACCAGTAAGTATGCTATTTTGTACAAGAACAAGCATCAAACCGCGACTCAGGGGTGAGGGAAGTGGCGTAACTATGTAACCAAAGGCCCGGGGGAATATAATCACTATTTTTTGCACGAAATGTGGCATTCCGGATAACATTTTAGCTTACTCACTTTAGGTGCCCTTGTAGCCTAGGTAGCCCGTTCCTCTCTAATATAAAAAATCGGATTTTTGAGACTTTTTGGGGATTCCTCTGTATTTTATCAAATTTGCCATTATTAAAGTAGCTTTCCTGGTATATGGTCTATTTTATATTCCGTAAAAAAATAACATTTGTCAGGTTGATAGTTGGAGCTTGAGGGCCCCGGGGCACTGCCCAAGGTCGTCCCTCGGTAGTTACGCCACTGGGTGAGGTCTGCGCGGGACATGCCTACTCGCAGTTACACTCGCAAAAAAATAGAAAACAATTCTATTCACGATAATCGCTGTTTCTTGGATTAGCTTTTCGACAGCAGGCTTGTCATATTGGCAGGTTGTATGCTTTTGACGAAGGCCTTTGATTTATCCTGTTTTTATATTCCGAAGGGAAACGGGCCTGACCTAATTTAGGGTAAAACATCCTATCACGGCTTACGAGAAATAACATATTTTTTAAAGTCACATCTTTATTTATATGGCGGCATATTTTTTGGTTTTGTAATTTTTAATTCTACGCTCCACCGACAAGAACGTAGCTCTTAAATTTGATGAAGAATTAATAATTATTTGTGTCTGTCTTTAACGTAACCCTAGTGTCCAAGCAATAATAGACACGGTACTAAATATGTTATTGTGACTACCAGGACGTTTTACCTTATGTTTGAGATTTAATATCCAAATTTCACAGTCGCACAGGCCGTGTGTAATAAAATGTAATGAACACATCAAATATTATTTTCGCCGACTGAAGTAGGTCAAACAAAGACACGTTTCGGGGTTTTATTGTAATTTCTGTGATTTGGTCTGCATGTGGCACGGATAAACTAAAAAACAATTTTAAACTATTGTGCGTCCCCCGTCTTCGCCTTCGATATGTCCCTTCTAAACGCAAAATCACTAAGTACTTTTCGTCACCGTCAAATTTCCGTGATAAAAAGTATCCTTTGTCCTTCACCTGGTTCTAAGCATCGCTACCAATTTTAGTTAGTTTTGAATTTATAATATTGGGCATGGATTTATGGTAAAATATCCACCAAACTGTTCGTCTAACAACACATTTTTTTCTACGCAAAAACTCATGAAATTTATGTAGGTATCATGAATTATATTATAGCTCGGTCAAAAAAGACAGGAAATACTTACTTGTTTTTTCAATGTCTGAACTGAAAAAAAGATTGATCTTGAGACTTATCATTACATAAAATCGAATACAGCAGACGAGTTTATAAACAGATCAAAGTGACTTGTGGAAAACCTTAATTTTGCGGTTTTTTTTTAAGTCGACGTTTTTTTTGATGCAATACCATATAAAACGTATTAATAACTCTCGAAAGGGCCATTACGAGTTCGAAAACGGAATGGAGACCGGTCCATCTAGTAGAGGCCCTTTTGAGTGGTTTGTTATACAGGGGGTTTCTGACAAGATGGTAATAAATCGAAGGCATAGTATACCTAACAACTTTCTGCCGAACCTCAAAGCAAAAATCAGCCGCCCCCGTGACCGTGACTCCGTTTGATGATCGAACAAATGTATGAAACAGCTGATTTTTGTTGACATTTTGACCCAAGTTACTTTTGGAGAGTTGAATGCTATAGTGAGCTAAATCAACCCTTAAATTTATGTCAGACTAGACAGAAACACCCAGTTTGGTTACTCTTATTATTCAAATTAAATAATAATAATAACACATCACACTCAGAGCCCCTAACTAGGAAGAACCTGTATCTAGGGTGCCCGAAACATATACAGAGACGAACATTACTCCCAGACCGGAAACAAACATCGATATTCATCATACCAATGTTCGCCCCGCCGGGAATCGAACCCAGGTGCACACGCTTACTCAGTCCACATCACTGCCAACTGAGCTACACAGAGCAGTCGAAATTGAACTCAAAATTAATTTATTGCAGTAAATAATAATTTTAGTTCTAAGAGGTTTGTAAGGTTATAAATTTGTGATAAGGGCCCCCATTCCAAATCGGAATTACTACACAAAATATCTTAATCCTCACTCAACTTAGTACAGATCTGTACCAATGTTCCATAGAAAACCGCGAAAGTGTTGAGAGGGTTAATTAACTTATTATAATTGCATTTTGTGTTTAACCCACAGCACGCAGCAGAAATTGAGAAGAAGCAAAACGAGCTGGAGAACCGCAAGCTGCTGGGCAGCGTGGTGCAGTACGGCAGCGTGCTGCAGCTGCTGCACGTCAAGTCCAACAAGTACCTCACGGTGAGACTTTATTCTTCTCCGTTTTAGGGGCGTCACGTCGGGGTCACCACTCTGGGCAGCGTAAAGAGGAACAGGCTACGAATCGCGCAGTGGTCTTTTGTTTTTTTTTTGGCTGTCGTTGTCTGCCCTGGCACGCGGCTGCCACGCTCAATGTCTGTAGGATATAAATTTAAGAGGAACTGGCCAATTCCTTCCAATTAACCTCAAGTCCAACAAGCAATTTCTCCTCACTTTCTTTATCATTATCTCAGCCGAATGACGTCCACATAGGCCCTTCTCACAAATCACCATTCATGAGCGACCCTCATCCAGTGATGACCCGCAGCCTTCACCAGGACTTGTGTCCACCTGGTGCGCGGTCTGTACTCGAGAATTTTTTGACTCTTGTTTAAAAGTATTTGTGCCCTGCCCATTGCCACTTATGTTTCGCATTTCTTTGGGCTATGTCGGTGATTCGATCACGCAGGAAAACGTAGAATCATTTGCCTGTGAAATTAAATTAAATGCAACTTTTTTTGTTCATCTAACGTAGCTCTATGTTTCTATTCTATATGTGCTAGCTTTCATATTATTTTGTTTGCATATAAGTGCCACTTGATGACGTTAGTTGATTAGCACAACTAATATACTTTTAAATGCATAAGAAATGTCAAATATCTTATTGTTTAATAGGTGAACAAGCGTCTCCCGGCTCTGCTAGAAAAAAACGCGATGCGCGTACACCTCGACGCGAACGGGAACGAGGGCTCCTGGTTCTACGTCATGCCGTTTTACAAGCTGCGATCTACCGGTAAACTGTTCATCATTATCATCATCTCCATCTTCATTATCATTATCATAGCTAAGCGATTATCTTATTATGTATTAAACGATAATCGCTTTGATCGCTTTTCCGCCCGCGTGGAAATAAGTTTTCAAGAATCCCGTTTTCAACTTTCTCTTCAATAACTAACTAAGTAGCTTTCAAGATCTAAGCACACATAAAGTGACAATAGGGTCTAAAAAACGGTACCATTTTAATTTTAAGTTGGAATGGAAACCTTAAAAAAATTACTTTGTAAACAAACAGATTATGAATTTGTAGATTTTTGATTTTGATTATCTTTGGGCTTAAATAGTGTTTTAATAAAGGAGAAAGTGAGTAAAAATTACTAATTCTACAGTAAAAGTGGCGACCCCATTATTTTCTAGACTTTTATGCCAAGCTAGGGAAAGACAGTGGGAATTTAAGCGACTTGGCTTTAGGCCGCGTTTCCACAAGCAAAGAAAATTCCGCGAGAAAAGCTTTAAAACTACGTGAAGAATTTTGATTTACTCATACTATGTAGTTATATTTGCATCCAGGTGATAACGTGGTCGTGGGCGATAAGGTGATAATGAATCCTGTGAACGCGGGCCAGCAAGTTCTGCACGTGACGGCCAACCATGAGCTGCCAGACAACGTTGGCTGTATGGAAGTGAGTTTTGTTTAGTCCGCTCGAGAAGAGTACTTTTTGGTTACTGTGCTTACAATCAAAGTGATTCTTTATGGAATGTTTTTTTGCCAGATGGAATGAAAAGCAGAGATACAACTTTGGTGTTAAATTATTCTGCTTCGGGATCTATTACATAAAAACCCTTGCTTGTTTAAATTATAGTACATTTTTTTATTTTACACAATGACAAGTAACGTTAATACTAAAGTATTTGTCTTGTAGTTTAGTACTGTCGATAAAGGTAAAATTTCCTAGATGTTGTGCCTCTGCTTTTATAACGAAACGGCACTGACTCAGCGTAATGCCGAAGTTTGCACAGAAAACGTCAATTATCATTCAACCTCACCTAACCTCGCCGCGTCGTGCGCACATGAACTGTGCATAGTTTATATGCGTTTGAGGGTAGGAAAACATTCGACGGATACGAAGGAACTACATTTAAAAACAGTTTTTTTTTCAATATTTAGATAGATTTTTTAGATATTTGTTCGCATTCCTTGGCCATAAAAAAACATGTGCAAACATTTCATTTAGATTAATTGAGCAGTTTCGGAGAAAAGTGCCTTTGACAGACAGACACACGGACAGAATAGTTATATGAACAAGGTCCCGGGACGAGTGTACTCGGAACCTGAAATAGAGTACCTTAGTTGTTGTGTTAGCTTCTGTACTTATCTAACACTACAATTCTATCTTTCCAAGGTGAACGTGGTGAACTCCTCAACATCCTGGAAGGTGACCTTGTTCCTGGAGCACCGGGAGAACCAGGAGGAGGTCCTGAAGGGAGGCGATGTGGTCAGACTGTTCCACGCCGAGCAGGAGAAGTTCCTCACCATGGATGAGCACCAGAAGAGGCAGCATGTGTTCCTCAGGTGATTTGATTGTTGTCGCCTTTTATCGCCTCTAGGAATCTATAGATACTTGCTGTGCCCTTTAGAATTTGATAGACATTTTTTGATAGAATATTTTATTTGGGAATTACTACCTAATTGCAACCAAACCACCATTTTTTTTTCGGTTTCATCATTACGCTGTCTTCTTTGACACTACCATAGTCCGAAAAAAACTGGTCTTCTCTTCCCAGAGTGACACAAGCCAACGTCACAATAAAATGACAGCATTTGCAGTTTTCCCAAATGTTCAGAACATGTTTCCAGTGTTTCAAAAACTTTTTCACAACTTTGTGAATCTGTGAACTCATGATGACGTAGGCATGTGTTAGTTACGTAGGTTGTGAGTCTCTTTAGAGAGTACTAGCTGGAGTATCATCAATACATAGTATAAAATAAAGTCGCTTCCCGCGTCTGTCCCTATGTATGCTTAAATCTTTAAAACTACGCAGCGGATTTTGATGCTGTTTTTTTTTATTACATAGATTGATTCTAGTATAATTGTAAAATGGACACTTTTAATTGAGTTTTGTTGTTTTTACAGAACAACGGGGCGATCGAGTGCGACTGCCGCAACGTCAAGCAAAGCTTTGTGGGAAATAGAGGTGAGAGATTAGGGTCACAAGACAAGACGTCCACTGCTGGACACGGGCCTTCCTCAGATATCGTCACAAGTAAAACATTGTGGGACGCTTTCGCCATAACCGCCACGCTTGGCATGCGGGCTGGCGATTGCACTGTAGTTCTTCAAGTTATTTTTTCTCAAGATTCTTACAATTTTTAGTCCTTGTTGCAATCTATGGGGGGGACCTATGTGTGTGGTCTTGCGATTGTTATGAGGATTACAATATTATTGGCTCAGACGTGAAATTTTTATTAAAAAAACACACTATTTATTTTATTACAAACGAGCTGTCCCGGCTTACTTCGTTACGCCATTGAATATAAGATACTACTAAATACTTGGCTCTATAGACTATGTTGTTTTGACTGCCCAGAATCGGCGAATAAAAAAACAAACAACAACAACAACAAACCATATAAAATATTGCACCTTGGGTTATATCATTTAAGTTTAAGTAAGGATGCCTAATTTTTTTGAAAATCTGATATAGCCTATGTCACTCGGGCATAGTGTAGCTTTCTAAATAGTGAAGGAATTTTTCAAATCGTTTCAGTATTTCCCGAGCCAATTCGTTACAAACAAATCTTTCCTCTTTATAATATTGGTATAGATTTAAATTAAACTATCGGTTTTACAAAGTAAGTCTAATAAGGAAATTACCACAAACACAACAAGTAAATCACAATCAGTTTAAACAAATAAAACAAAAGCAACGATACCAAAGTACAGATCAGACCGTACGTCGAAACCCTAAGTTCAGCACGCCGCGACGCCCGCAAAAGGAATGAGTTCCACTCTTTTCTTTCCTTCAGCGTGCTTTTATAGAAATGCCCTACTCTATTGCGGCGCCGGGTAGTTGATTCCTAACAATGTCATATTTAGTCTTAGGTAATTTAGGCTAAAAAAAAAATTAATAAAATTATAATAAAGTTATATGTAAATAGGTAAATCAAATCTAGAGTCAAATGAAAATGATTTGAAATGTCTTTAAAGATTTTAGATTTTAGTCTATTGCATGATCACTTGTAAATAATGAAACTGATATATACTTACCTGAATTGTTATTACTAATTAATTTTGGCAAAAAAAGGCTATTTTTATTTTATTTTTTATTTTAATTTAGGCTCTGTCAAACAGATGACGTGCCACTAGTGTCTAGCTCTATAGCGCCGTCTGTTTGACAAAGCCCGTGGAACGTTTGCCTACCCTCAAACGCATTTTAATTATTAGTGTGTTTCTAACATTTGACGTATATTAATTTAAGGTGGTGCAGCACGACCCGTGCCGCGGCGGCGCCGGCCACTGGAACTCCATCTTCAGGTTCAAACATCTCGCCACGGGACACTACCTGGCCGCCGAGGCCTGTGCTAGATCCTCGTGAGTACTTCACTATTAGACTGGCTGTTTCTGACAAGGCGGTAATGAATCAAAGGAGGAATCCTGCTCACCATAACTAGCAACTTTCCCAAAGAAACATTGGTCGTAATCTCAAAAAAAAAATACCGGCTACCAATGTATGGAACAGCTATTTTTTTCGGTTCGATCATCTGACGGGGTCTTTTTTTTCAGCTGATTTTTGTTTTGAGATTTCGACCCATATTGATTTGGGAAACTTGTTAGGTATGGTGAGCTGAACGCCGCCTCCTTTGATTTATTACCGCCTTGTCAGAAACACCTTGTAGAGCAGATCACTGAGTATCAGGCCATAGACTTTACATAGACAAAGACAGACGAAGTTTAGGATACAGACTTCATGTACAGTGGCTATGACGGCGTAACAAATTTGTCTATGGTCTCGTGCGTAGACTAGACCAAAGAACAAGAGCTATTTTGCAATACAGAAAAACCGGAAGTGTTACGCCGTACAAGACCGTTTACTGTACATCATAAATTAGTATAACTACATAGTGAACACAAAAATACACTTTGAGACCATTATAAATTACAGACGGTAAAAATTCCTCCGCTCAAAGACAGATTTTGACTATACCGCCGTATTAGGACGTTTTAGACTATAGTGATTGCTTCCATAACCAGCGCGCGTAGCATGACCGATTCATGGTCTGTTTTTACATCTATTTTCCAGCATTTATAGATGTATGTATGTAGATAATTTCAAAAGCGACAGAGATATTCTACATATATTCGGTCATGCTACGGCCACAGATGTGTGTTAAAACTATGACATTTGACGTGTCCAGCGACTCGGCCCCGCTGGAGTATGGCGAGCCGGCCTACCAGCTGGTGTCGGTGGCGCACTCCTCGGAGATCGCCACGCTGTTCGAGCTCGACCCCACCACCATGACGCACGCCGACACGCCCGTGCCTCAGAGCAGCTACGTCAGGTATGTTCTACTACCTGGTGGCACAGTGTAATTAATAGTACCACGGACAGGACGGGCACTCCCTGCCTCCCTCAGCGAGTGCGGCCGCGCTCGGGCGCGCTCGGCCACGCTCGGCACCTCTCGGTGACGCTCAGTCCAAGCAGCGCGTCTCATCTCACTCACACAAGCGTGGTACGCGTGCACGTACACGAGCTGAGGCTGTGCGCGAAGCTACGCGCTTTTTTCTATAAAGTGTCCGAGGTGTGCTTGTGGTTTCGTTCTGCTATAAAAGCTACCTAAAGTATTTATTTTTATTTATTTAAATAGAAAAAACAAACAGCTTTATATATTACATAGTAAATTTCACAACTAGTTTACACAACAGCCAACAAAGTTTTCAAACACAAATAATTAGTTGAGAAAGCTCGTTTAGGCATGCTAGCATTTATTTAAGCATGCGAAACACTTTTAATAAACTTTTTACACTTTTAAAGTAATAGATATGTCATAGGCATTGGCCACAGATCACGTGACAGATATAATACAGACTGCTACACAGACCGGACTAATGCAACCTGCAGCAGGTCATCACGGGTACAATTACGGCCACATTTGCAACACTTTTCGTCCGCTAGACTAGAGTGTCGAAGTCAATACAAAAAAAAAAAAAAACGCAAATAAGACGAAAAGTTATATTGCAAAAGCTTTGACGGGATCTGCATACTGTGCGTCTTCCGGTGCGCGATCGCCTCGATCGATGTTTTTGGAGCCGTGTGTCCAAACGCAAACGTTAATAAATCCTTTTTTATTTTTACAAAAATAAGATATTAAAGATGATGATTGGAATCAAACAACATCGCATTAAATCATTGTTTTTTTAAATATAATAAGTAAAATGTTTTTTTAAAGGTTACAACACCTGTGCACGCACACTTGGGTTCATTCAACATCGATACCGATCGACAAGGAGGAGGAAAAACCTGTTATGTCCAAAGTAAGTCGTTTTTTGTCAACTTACTGATGTTTTTTAGTCTTTGCAATAGATAGATAGGTAGATAATAAATTTATTTCCGATGATATACATACACACAAAGAAAAATATATACACCAGATACATACAAGTACACAAAATAAAACAAACAGTAAATGGCGCAATATGTGTTCGTATATCAACACTGCAAAAGGGTCCCAACTCAGCTCGTGCTCCAGACTAGTGGACAATACACAGTTCCAACAACAAACAAATAAATCATACATAAAAAACACATCATGAATTATCTCTCTCTTTATTCACGGCCTAAAAGACGTCCACTGCTGGACATAGGCTTCCCCCGCAGATTACCATACGGATGAACATTGTAGGAGTTTTTGCCATAATCGCCACGCTTGGTAAGCTAATTGGCGATTGCAAAATGGCTGTTTAAAAGATTAACGGTGTTATTCATTAAAAACCCCTAAAATGGCCTAAACGTTCAATTTAGTTAAAACAGTTTAGTTACATTATTCATAAACGCAATTTAGGCCTGCTATGACTACATGAGGCCAATAGTAGTTTTTTGCATTTTCAGGTTGTCGCACCAGGTCAATCCACGATCAATCATTTAACAAAAGAAAAAAATGTCTATTTTTGGGGCCTTTGCCCAGCAGTGGCGCACCAAATTCTAGAGGAAAAAAAAAAACTTGTTATGATTGATTGACTCAGTCAGCTGAGGTGACTGATGATTTTTTGTTTTGTTGTGGTTTTGTTCGGTTCAGGCACATAGGTAGTTACCGAGGTATTATTTATTAAAATTATTTAACTTCATTTACATAAGTAGGTATTATACTTCGTTTAGTATTTTGAGGGCATTTAGAAAGTTTGCAAAATGGAAAAGCAAAAGATATTACGCGCTGCGCTGGCCCGGCACTGGACACGGCCCGATCTAAGGAGAATCATCCCTAAGAGGCAAGTAAAAACAAAAATATTTCCCGTGCGAACAAAACTTTATTTTACAATACGTTTTATAACTGTTTCAGATCACATCCAAGCCCACCAAACTGCAAAACTTTCGTCGGAGCGACCTGAAAAAAGGAACAAAATCAATATAATTGGTATATGAGTTGAGAAAATATTTATAAATTGAAAATAAATATTTTATGATCAATGTGTTTTTCTTTCTCATCATAAATAAGTTGTGCTTAAGTATTCAGATGAATACTTCTTAATTAAGTAAGTATCTGTATTCTGGTTATCAAAGATAAAGATCCCATAGCCATGAGCGTTGCTAAAATAGTGTTATTCAGGTATTCAA
This sequence comes from Euspilapteryx auroguttella, assembly GCA_951802225.1. Taxonomy (NCBI): domain Eukaryota; kingdom Metazoa; phylum Arthropoda; class Insecta; order Lepidoptera; family Gracillariidae; genus Euspilapteryx; species Euspilapteryx auroguttella. The sequence goes on from OX637665.1 coordinate 1,565,426, forward strand.
AATGTAAAAAAGTATACATAATACATACTTGACGATATCCCCAACACCCTGCAATGATTTGTCACACACAATCCCTTGTGTCAAATTGCCTGCCAATTGACTTCCTGTACGAAAAAAAGATGATGTCCGTTTATTGTAGAGCGTTCCTACTTTATCGCGCAAAGAAATAAGGTTGTTTATTAATTTATATTATTTTCGAAGTCGAGGAAGTGCGGAGGGTTTTGGTTTCCAACTAGCTCGCTAACATCCAAAGCTATCTATCTTCTTTATCTACCAGCGCTTGCATTTTCAAAATTCACTTCACATCATTCCCGAGTCACGACACATCCTCGCGACCTCGCGACAAAATAACAAAAACAGCTGATCAGCAGGCGCCATCTTGGCAAAAATCAGTGTGTTAGTGCGTTAAAGTAGGGTCGGGCCTACTTTAACTTACGGAGACATTATAACGACGTTTTAGTGCTAATGAGCGTTTATGAATCCAACTTTTTTGACAACACGCCATTTTAGGCTAAACGTGTGGTTTAAGGCCATGTTAATTTTTTATGAATAAGACGGTAACACTGCGGCCCGTCCTTTAGAAGTCTTATAAAAACACCCGAGCGTAATCTATACCAATATTATAAAGAGGAAAGATTTGTTTGTTTGTTTGTAACGAATAGGCTCCGGAAATACTGAACCGATTTGAAAAGTTCTTTCCCTGGTAGGAAGCTACATTAACCCCGAGTGTCATAGGCTATATTAGATTTTCAAAAAAATTAGGGATCCTTACCTAAACTCAAATAAAGTAACCCAAGGTGCAATATTTTTTCCGTTGTTTACATATTTTGACAGGTGGTTTGTTGTTGTTGTTTGTTTTTAATTCAGCCATTCTGGGCAGTCAAAAGAACATAGTCTATAAAGCCAAGTCTTTTGTAGTATCTTATATTCTATGGCGTAACGAAGTAAGTCGGGAAAGCTCGTCATAAATAAAACAGAAGAGCACAAATGATATAGCCATATTATACGCCATGGCGAGTTTAAATTATACCAGTTGACCCGGCGAACTTCGTTCCGCCTGACCTATTACTATGTAGTGCATGTTTTATTCATCATAATAATTTATTAGTATTTTCTTAACGTACACACAAAAACAGATTTGCAAAATAGCATAGTATCACTAAGGCTTCCTTTAATAAGATGTTGCACAATTTTTTTTTAATATTTAATCAACCTTCCTCTTGAATCACTCTATCTAAAAAAAAACTGCATCAAAATGCGTTGCAAACTTTTAAAGATTTCAGCGGACTTTGTTTTTTACTATGTACTAGAGGCTGCCCCGCGGTTTCACCGCGCAGATTTCTCATAAACACAAAAATCCATTTTATTTCCATTCCCATGGGAATTTAGGGAAATCCTTTCTTAGTGCTCACCTATACTCCCTAAGGAACCTACATGCAAAATTTTAGCCCGCTACGCCCAGTACTTTCGGCTCTGCGTTGTCTGTCAGTCAGTCAGTCAGTCAGTAACGGAAGAGTTTTATATATATTGATTGAAGCGATGTCCTTATTTCAACAGGTCGGCTGCTCGCTAGTAAAAGAAGACAAGGAGGCATTCGCGCTGATCTCGGTGTCACCAAGTGAAGTGAGAGACCTGGACTTTGCCAACGACGCCTGCAAGGTGCTGTCTGCGCTCTCCGTCAAGCTGCAGAACGGGAACATTGAGCATAACGAGCGGAAGTTAGTTTCCTCTTACTAAATACTAGTTTTCACCGCTAACTTCGTTTTCTACAGCCTTTATTCTATAGCCTACTAGTCGACCCGGCGAACTTCGTACCGCCTAACCTATTACTATTTTGTGCATGTATTTTACTTATAAACCTTCCTCTTAACTCGCTCTATCTATAAAAAAAAACCGCATCAAAATCCGTTGCATAGTTTTAAAGATTTAAGCATACATAGGGACAGACGCGGAAAGCGACTTTGTTTTATACTATGTATTGATGTCACCCGGGGATAGTGTAGCTTCCCAGCAGTGAAAGCATTATTGAAATCGGTTCTGTAGTCTCGGAGCCTATTCAATGCAAACAGACAATCTCTGTCCTTGCTTTCTTATAGAGATGGAAGTCGCGTCCATTCTATGAGTATAAATTATTACGTACAAAGGGTTTAAAACTCGATTTATGACGCTGACTTAAAATAGCACTGTCAGGGAAAACCTAAGTGAGATTTGATTGCAATGCAATACACTTTTAGAGGCATAGCACAGCCCTGGTCTCTAACCTAAAAGCTATACAACAGTGCCCTTAAAATACTAGGCTGCATTATCTAGTGGGATACTGTTTCACATTTTTGATATTTACCTTAGTTTAGATTTTTTTTCTCGGGTTGCGCTACTTCCGCTGTGTTATGACTCTTAATACACACAAGTGTCAAAAATACCCATTTATACATTATACTTTTTTTTTTTTGTGAGTTTATTAATTAACTAGAGGCTGCCCTGCGGTTTCACCCGCGCAGATTTCTCATCAACACCAAAATCACGTTTTTTTCCTTTACCGTGGGAATTTCGGGAATTCATTCCTTAGTGCTCCCCTACACTCCCCAAGGAACCCACGGTTTCGGCTCTGCGTTGTCTGTCAGTCAGTCAGTCAGTAACGGAAGAGTTTTATATATATTGATTCCCTACAGAGCCCTGACCTGCCTACTCCAAGACATAGTCTACTTCATAGCAGGCTTCGAGAACGAGCCGAACAAGTCCGAGGCCCTGGAGCTGATCGTGGAGAATCCGAACAGGGACCGGCAGAAGCTGCTGCGCGAGCAGTACATCCTGAGACAGCTGTTCAGGATACTGCAGGTAAGAGGGCTCGTCTGCTGATAGACCAGCCTACGTAGCATGAAGTACTATTTGTTGAACCTTTATGTCACTTTTAATCGCTTTTGACATTTAAATGCGGGAAAATGTATGGAGATGATCTACAAAAGTGACAGATAGATACGACAAATTCGACAAATTGTCCGTCATGCTACCACCGCAGAGAGACTTAGGGTTCTTGTCTTTTTCGGTCCCTAATCTTTAGAACCTTTTATTTCTTATATACAATGTAATGCTATGGATGTAATCTCTGAAAATGATTTTTTGTATTATTTATTCATCATGTGCTTTTTTGTAAGACAAGCTAATCTGGCGAAATTCGTATCGCCCCAAAAGTTAATTTACATTTTTGTAAAAAAAAAGTACTAATAACGACTCTGTTGTATGGTCTCTGTTCCCTTTGCTAACCAGAATGAGTCAAGATCAAGATTCTATTAATATTTCAATAGTTTTTTCTGTTATGCCTGACGTACAGGAATCCAACGAAACTATAATCACAAAAAATGCGTAACTAACCAGACTTTGTTTTCGTATTTCATTAATTAACGCTATCGTTAAATTCAGGGTCCATTCCAAGAAACAGCCGAAGGCGACGCGTTCCTGAAGATAGAAGAACTGACAGACCCCCGGCACGCTGCCTACAGACACATCTTCAGGCTCTGCTACAGGATCCTCAGGCTGAGCCAGCAGGACTACAGGAAGAACCAGGTCAGTACAGAAGACCCGGTCCCAAGTATGAATCTGCTAAAGGAAAGCTACTGAGACGAGATAAAAAAACGTTGACAACACGAAGACCTTTCTTCGTGTTGTCAACGTTTTCTTCAGTACAGAAAGTGACGCGTCTTTTCAGATAGAATCCCAAGTAGAGAATTGAAATAGAATAGAATAGAAAATGTTTATTGCTAAACAGTGACACTTCCATTAGAAAAAAACACAAGTAAAAGATACCAAAAATAAAAATAAAACATATTATGATCGTAACGATATGCCAGTATTGAAAAGGCGCTGACTAAAGCATTTGTTTTGGGAAAAGGAAATTTGTTAAAGTTTAGTAGATTCTTCGTAAATCTGTCGTCTTTCCTTACCTGCTAAAGGAAGGCCACTAAGACGAGTAAAAACACTTAAATAACAGTCACGTACAGTTAGTGATCTCCGCTTAACAATACTATAGTATAGAGCTATAGATAAACTATAGGTAAACATTAATGTGGTAACTCTCGGTATGGCGCATCTCCCACATTGTTATACAACGTTTTTGGAAGACAGACTACTGATTTTGTGTCTAAGGACATAACTTGATTTTTGGCCTTTTAGTCCTTAGACACAAAATCAGTAGGTCTGTCTTCCAAAAACGTTGTATTACAATGTGGGAGATGGTTTTTTACATACGCGAATTCATGAAAACTTTATTAAAAATGAATACTTTCGCCAGAATAATTTAAAAAAAGTGAAAAATTTGAATTTCGCGCCATACCGAGAGTTACCACCTTAATAAACTTATTACTTAAATGATTTTTTTTTTACCAACCAGGAGCACATAGCGAAGCACTTCGGCTTCATGCAGAAGCAGATCGGCTGCGACATCCTGGCCGAGGACACGATCACGGCGCTGCTGCACAACAACCGGAAACTGCTCGAGAAGCACATCACGGCCGCCGAGATCGAGACCTTCGTCGGTGAGTACACGCTAGAAGAAAGAAAGATTGGTTTATGTATGACTATCTGCTACGTACTACGCCACTACGTTGCTTAGTGCTACGCCTCTACGTCGCTACGCGACTACATCATTACGTCGCTACGCTGTAGCCAACTACAACTTACCACATAATGCGCTACGAATCCCCTTCCAGTGATATTTAGTTGTTGATTTAGCTTAACGATTTAAAAGTTAAAAATAAAAGTTAAAAAACTCTATAATGCATACAAAGGAACATAATACAATTAATGGTACACATAATTAAATTTGCATGCAATGAGCGGACTTATCCCTGAAATCAATTTCTTCCAGGCTGCCATATTACATTTACCCCCTTGGCATAGCAGGTTTTTTTTTGTTGTAAAAAAAGACATGCAGAATTACACTGCGAAGTACACTGACACAGACGGATTCGTTCAAGATCTTTCGTTGTAGTTTTTTTCGGGGGAAGCCTATTTCCAGCATAGGACTTTCGGCTGAGATGATGATGATTTTCATAAAAACAATGTCCAGCAGTGGACAACTTTCGGCTGAGACGATGATGATTTTCATTTCTTTAAAAATGTGTTCTTCCCAGGTCTGGTCCGCAAGAACAAGAAGAAGTCGCGCTTCCTGGACTACCTGAGCGACCTGTGCATCAGCAACAAGAAGGCCATCCCCGTCACGCAGGAGCTCATCTGCAAGTCCGTGCTCTCCGCCGCCAACTCCGACATACTCATCGAGACTAGGTTCGTCTTTTCTATATACTCATCGCGATCGGGTTTGTATTTTCGGCATACTCATCGCGATCGGCTTTGTCTTTTCTTTACACTCATCGCGATCGGGTTTGTCTTTTCGATATACTCATCGTGACCGAATTTTTCTTTTCGACATACTCATCGAGACTGGGTTTGTCTTTTCGACATACTCATCAAGACCGGGTTTGGCTTTTCGACATATTCATAGCGATTGCGTTTGTTTTTTTGGAATACTGTTCGCGGTTGGGTTTATTTGCAGGTTCACTCTTTCGACAATCGACATACATAATAATAATAACTTGATGCATACTGATGAAGCTGTCAATTCAGTTTGATTGTTCAATTCTCGTTCTTTTTAAAGACGTAGATAATGTTGTGATATTGTGCATTTATTAATAGGTTCAACTTTGAACAGGTTAGCTACAACGACGTACGAGGATGTTAACAACCCCGGCAAGTACTCCGTCGAGGAAGAGGTCATGCTTTTTTGGAATAACAGGCAGGTAAGTTGAGAATTTTAATTTATAGAATAGAATAGAAAACACTTTATTGCATACAAAGTAAGATACAAAAGTACATTAATAAATTCAGGGTACAAACAAATTGAATTATATCCAGATTGTAATATTTTTAAGGCACTGTTGTGCCGCTTTCAATAAGAAATATACTGTTTTTGTTGCTAAAAGTAGCCACTATAGGCAACAATAAGTATCAATATCGCGGTGATCGCTTTTTACACCCGACGAAAAAAGGAGGGGTAAGTTTACCGTCTGTCGATCTGTGTCTGTGGCATCGTAGCTCCCAAACGGGTGAACCGATTTACGTTTAGTTTTTATGTGTCAATGTTAATTTTATCCCAAGTGTTGTTGGCCATGTTTCATCAAAACCTGATCAGCCGTTTGAGGATCATCAGCTCTTTAATATTTAATGAGGGGTTTGTCTCGGTCGGCGGTTTCTCTTAAAATTTTGTTTATAAATGTAGTTGTATTTGAGTACAATAAAGTGTTAATTAATTCCTCCCGTCACGCAGAATTCGTGCCTCCTAACGGAGCTAGCAGCGCAGGCCAAGAAGTCTCCGTCATCGGAGTCGGCCGGCATCCTGGACTACTACCGCCACCAGCTCGACCTCTTCTCCAACATGTGCCTGAACCGGCAGTACCTGGCGCTGAACAACTTGTCCACGCAGCTGCACATCGATCTTATACTTAAGTTTGTATTATTATCAACTAGAGGATGCTTTGCGGTTTTTCCCGCGTAGATTTCTCTTAAACACTAGAATCCCGTTTTTGCCCGTTCCCGTGGAAATTTCGGGAAATCCCTTCTTAGTGCTCACCTATATTCCCCAAGGAACCCACTTGCAAAATTTGAGCCCGCTACGCCCAGTAGTTTCGGCTCTGCGTTGTCTGTCAGTCATTCAGTAACGGAAGAGTTTTATATATATTGATTTTTACAGTACCCGTAGAGGAGACAGACCCTCCGCAAGGTGTTTAGACAATCTGATGAAGGGTGCGGGAGTGAGGTTAGCTCAAGACAGGTAGGTATTGCTTTGCTGAAGTGTCTGCCGCGGCAGTTTTCTTCTATTCGGTTTTAGACGGTTAATTTTAGACGAGGTTTATTTTAGTTCTTTTGACTGCCCAGAATGGCCGAATAAAAAACAAACAACAACAACAAACCACCTGTCAAAATATGTAAACAACGGAAAAAATATTGCACCTTGGGTTACATTATTTGAGTTTAGGTAAGGATCCCTAATTTTTTTGAAAATCTAATATAGCCTATGACACTCGGGGTTAATGTAGCTTCCTACCAGTGAAAGAATTTTTTCAAATCGGTTCAGTATTTCCGGAGCCTATTCGTTACAAACAAACAAACAAATCTTTTCTCTTTATAATATTGGTATAGATTAGTTTGTCAGGGGCCGTAGCCGGCCATCGCCGCTGCTGGTCACTGGCCTCTCTCCCCCACACTTCCCTGTCCTGGGGAGATTCCCACCAGTCCCTATAGTGTGCTTCCAATTCGTCGCTCCATCGCTTCCTGGGGCGACCACGTCGTCTCATAGCGCTTCTCGGGACAGTCTCGTTGGGCAGTCCCAGAGCTAACAAGCGATACCTGATGCATGTCGAACGCGCAGCTGCCGCACGAGCTGCGCGCCAGCTTCTGTCCGCGTGACCTATACCAGTAACGCCCCCCCACAGATGCATGTCGAACGCGCAGCTGCCGCACGAGCTGCGCGCCAGCTTCTGTCCGCGTGACCTATACCAGTAACGCCCCCCCACAGATGCATGTCGAACGCGCAGCTGCCGCACGAGCTGCGCGCCAGCTTCTGTCCGCGTGACCTATACCAGTAACGCCCCCCCACAGATGCATGTCGAACGCGCAGCTGCCGCACGAGCTGCGCGCCAGCTTCTGTCCGCGTGACCTATACCAGTAACGCCCCCCCACAGATGCATGTCGAACGCGCAGCTGCCGCACGAGCTGCGCGCCAGCTTCTGTCCGCGTGACCTATACCAGTAACGCCCCCCCACAGATGCATGTCGAACGCGCAGCTGCCGCACGAGCTGCGCGCCAGCTTCTGTCCGCGTGACCTATACCAGTAACGCCCCCCCACAGATGCATGTCGAACGCGCAGCTGCCGCACGAGCTGCGCGCCAGCTTCTGTCCGCGTGACCTATACCAGTAACGCCCCCCCACAGATGCATGTCGAACGCGCAGCTGCCGCACGAGCTGCGCGCCAGCTTCTGTCCGCGTGACCTATACCAGTAACGCCCCCCCACAGATGCATGTCGAACGCGCAGCTGCCGCACGAGCTGCGCGCCAGCTTCTGTCCGCGTGACCTATACCAGTAACGCCCCCCCACAGATGCATGTCGAACGCGCAGCTGCCGCACGAGCTGCGCGCCAGCTTCTGTCCGCGTGACCTATACCAGTAACGCCCCCCCACAGATGCATGTCGAACGCGCAGCTGCCGCACGAGCTGCGCGCCAGCTTCTGTCCGCGTGACCTATACCAGTAACGCCCCCCCACAGATGCATGTCGAACGCGCAGCTGCCGCACGAGCTGCGCGCCAGCTTCTGTCCGCGTGACCTATACCAGTAACGCCCCCCCACAGATGCATGTCGAACGCGCAGCTGCCGCACGAGCTGCGCGCCAGCTTCTGTCCGCGTGACCTATACCAGTAACGCCCCCCCACAGATGCATGTCGAACGCGCAGCTGCCGCACGAGCTGCGCGCCAGCTTCTGTCCGCGTGACCTATACCAGTAACGCCCCCCCACAGATGCATGTCGAACGCGCAGCTGCCGCACGAGCTGCGCGCCAGCTTCTGTCCGCGTGACCTATACCAGTAACGCCCCCCCACAGATGCATGTCGAACGCGCAGCTGCCGCACGAGCTGCGCGCCAGCTTCTGTCCGCGTGACCTATACCAGTAACGCCCCCCCACAGATGCATGTCGAACGCGCAGCTGCCGCACGAGCTGCGCGCCAGCTTCTGTCCGCGTGACCTATACCAGTAACGCCCCCCCACAGATGCATGTCGAACGCGCAGCTGCCGCACGAGCTGCGCGCCAGCTTCTGTCCGCGTGACCTATACCAGTAACGCCCCCCCACAGATGCATGTCGAACGCGCAGCTGCCGCACGAGCTGCGCGCCAGCTTCTGTCCGCGTGACCTATACCAGTAACGCCCCCCCACAGATGCATGTCGAACGCGCAGCTGCCGCACGAGCTGCGCGCCAGCTTCTGTCCGCGTGACCTATACCAGTAACGCCCCCCACAGATGCATGTCGAACGCGCAGCTGCCGCACGAGCTGCGCGCCAGCTTCTGTCCGCGTGACCTATACCAGTAACGCCCCCCACAGATGCATGTCGAACGCGCAGCTGCCGCACGAGCTGCGCGCCAGCTTCTGTCCGCGTGACCTATACCAGTAACGCCCCCCCACAGATGCATGTCGAACGCGCAGCTGCCGCACGAGCTGCGCGCCAGCTTCTGCCGGCTGATGCTGCACCTGCACGTGGACCGCGACCCGCAGGAGCCCGTCACGCCCGTCAAGTACGCCCGCCTGTGGACCGAGGTGCCCGACCACATCTCTATACACGAGTGAGTGTCGCTTCTGTTCGACTTACTGATGACCAGTCAAGTGGCGGTCTAGGACGGCGTAACACTTGCAGTTTTACTGTATTCCACAATAGCTCGTGATCTTTAGTAATATAGACTAGGGCTCACGAGACCATAGACAAATTTGTAACGCCCTTGTTGATTGCTAGGCTCCAGTTAAGTATCCCTAAATAAAATGCTTCGATACTGTATGGACTGTACTATATTGTGCTAGTAATAAATTAGGAAAAAGGCTCAAAACGATCGCGACTAAAAGAATGCGCTGAAGCGAGTGAGTTTGTGTGCCGGCGAGCTAAGCCGACCGCCACACGAGGAAAGCGTCGGAACCGGTCCGCGATACCGCGTCCCGATGTTGTGAAGTCAGGGACACCCTCCTAGACCGCTACTGTACCTGTTTAATTTCTTGTTTTTGTGATTTTGTAAAAATTAAGAGATATCAAACAGAAGTATATAAGATACTAGAGGCTGCCCCGCGGTTTTTCCCGCGCAGATTTCTCATAAACACAAAAATCCCGTTTTTTCCCGTTCCCGTGGGAATTTCGGGAAATCCTTTCTTAGTGCTCACCTACACTCCCCAAGGAATCCACGTGCCAATTTTCAGTTTTCTACGCCCAGTAGTTTGGGCTCTGCGTTGTCTGTCAGTCAGTCAGTCAGTCAGTCAGTCAGTCAGTCAGTCAGTCAGTCAGGCAGTCAGTCAGTCAGTCAGTCAGTCAGTCAGTCAGTCAGTCAGTCAGTCAGTCAGTCAGTCAGTCAGTCAGTCAGTCAGTCAGTCAGTCAGTCAGTCAGTCAGTCAGTAACGGAAGAGTTTTATATATATTGATACGGCGTTAAGATATTCCGCTTCTGGTTTCGTTATAACCCTCCCTTGTTCAAGTTTGAAGACATTATGCTCTCGCTTCGCTCGGGAATAAACCCTTTAAACTCTCACAACACTCGGTTTCGAACTTGAAACCCTCATACATAATACGTTACTTTACGCCCTTGTATAATAATGTAGTAATTCCGCGCAGCTACCAGTGCGTGAAAGGCGCAGACGACGCGGCGCGCGCGCAGGTGAAGCGGCAGTTCGCGGGCACGATCCGCTTCGTGGAGAGCTACCTGTGCCGCGCGGTGTGCCGCGACTGGTACTTCAGCGACCACGACCAGAACAAGCTCACCTTCGAGGTCGTCAAGCTGGCGAGGGATTTGATCTACTTTGGCTTTTACAGGTCAGCTGGATTCCTTCTATTATGAATTAGTGCTATGTACCATTTTTAACAGACTTGAAAAAATTATGTTAGTCCGCGATTATCTCGCGTTTGGCTGGACCGATTTTGATGCGGTTTTCAGTAATGTATTTGTTACATTCAGGAGAAGGGTTGAGTACTAATATTAACCGACTTCGAAAAAGAGGAAGTTTATGTTTGTGTCAGTTCTTTGAAGGCGGATCTCTTCTTGTATATAACTCAAATTTTAAAATTTAAAAACCGCCGACCCAGTCAGATCCCTCATCAACTTAACTAGAACTAGAGCTAATCATCTTAAAAATATCATGGTTACCTTAACATATACTTTCAGTAACACTGTACCAAATTTTTAATTGATAGGACAAATGGAAGGTGGTTAGATTCTCTCATCCATTATTCAAGAGCTGATCATCTTCAAACGGCAGATAAGGTCATGGTTACCTTAAAATATACTTTCAACATCATAGATGTAACATGGTACCAAATTTCAACTCGATCGAACATAAGGAAGCTAGTTAGATCCTCTCATCCATTATTCAAGAGCTGATCATCTTCAAACGGCTGATCAAGTAATGGTTACCTTACCATATACTTTCTATATCATAGATGTAACATCGTACCAAATTTCAATTCGATCGGACATAAGGAAGCTAGTTAGATCCTCTCATCCATTATTCAAGAGCTGATCATCTTCAAACGGCAGATCAGGTCATGGTTACCTTAATATATTCTTTCAATATCATAGATGTAACATGGTACCAAATTTCAACTCGATCGGACCTAAGGAAGCTAGTTAGATCCTCTTATCTATTATTCTCTCGATATCTCGGAAACAAGTATTAATTAATTTTAATCCACCCTCAAATATATAAAGTAACAGACCTATACTACAACTGCTGTCGAAATGATATTTTTCCCTTAGGCAGCTTCAGGAAAACTGTAGAGAGCAGCCAGATCCCTTTGGTCGTTGCTATGGTTGACTTTAAAAAGGCCAAACATTGTTACCGTTAATATCGATGTCTGTTTCCTGAATTTCGGCGCATATATGACTTTATATGTGTTTCGGGCACCCTAGATACAGGTTCAACCTAGTGAGGGGCTTGGGGTGTGATGCGTTATTATACTGGGTGTTTCTGACAAGGCGGTAATAAATCAAAGGAGGGCTTCCGTTTACCATACCTAACAACTTTCCCAAAGCAAAAAGGGTCTAAATCTCAAAACAAAAATCAGCTGTCCCGTACATTGACCCCGCCAGCTGATCGAACCAATGTATGGAACAGCTGTTTTTTTTTTTTTTTTTGAGATTTTAACCTATGTTGCTTTGGGAAAATTGTTGGTATGGTGAGCTGAAGCCCTCCTTTGTTTATTACCGCCTTGTCAGAAACACCCAGTGAATGAATGTCCTTGTTACAGTTTCAGTGATCTACTTCGACTAACAAAGACCTTGCTGAGTATTCTGGACTCTGTTACGGCCCTGGAAATGATTAACGAAACTAATGCGCTGGGCGGTGAGGTCGAATGTAAGTTGAAGTCTTTTTTTCTTTATTTCTTTACTACCTAAGGTTGAACGTAAAATTGAAGAGACGCGGCTTAAATACCGAGAAGATAACAACTTTAAAATATTTCTAAATTCATTAGCTTTTAGACTGCTCCGTGGCTCAGTTGGCAGTGATGTGGACTGAGTAAGCGTGTGCACCTGGGTTCGATTCCCGGGCGGGACGAACATTTTTGTGATGAATATCGATGTAATGAATGAATATCGTGTAATGTTCGTCTCTCTATCTGTAGGTGTTTTTGGGTACCCTTTATACAGGTTCTTCCTAGTTATAGGGGCTCTGAGTGTGATGCGTTATCTATTGTTTTGTTATTTTAGAATCATTTGAATTAAAAACCTTTTTTGAACACTGTGTAAAAGATAATAGAGAGCAGTTTTATTAGTTTTCCTCGTAAAACTTAAGAGATTTCAAAAATAAAGATACTTTTCTAATTTCAAGCATCTCAGGGAACGGAACCAAATAAAGGTATTTTGAAATAAAATTTTACTAAAAGCACCGCAATATCTTACAATAAAGGATGTGTATTAATTAGGGAACCTAAATTTGGTTGAATCCTTTCAATCTATTACTTTCATTAATGTTTCATACAGCTGAAGGAGGCGTGTTGCGGACGATAGGCGACATGGGAGCTGTCATGACGTCCATCACGCTGGGAAATGTTGCAAGAAATGTGAGTTTGCCAGAATTTCTCTTCAGTTCACGAGATTAGTCGCTTTTTAACAGAGCCATGGGTGCAGATGGGGTTATTGTATTATCTGTAGCCAATAACACTTTAACTACTTAGCTTGTTTATCAATAACAAAACCTCAATTAGTTAAGTTTCAATTATTCGGGGATAACATGGTACGCCCCTTCATTTTTAGGCGCTTGAATGTATTTTTGAAAGTGCCAACAAGCCTCACAACAATTGGGTGCTTGCTTAGACGGACATCAATCATACTTATTTACATACCTCCGCCTACATAAATGTGTATTCTTCCTTTCTTTCTTTCTTTCTTTCTTTCTTTCTTTCTTTCTTTCTTTCTTTCTTTCTTTCTTTCTTTCTTTCTTTCTTTCTTTCTTTCTTTCTTTCTTTCTTTCTTTCTTTCTTTCTTTCTTTCTTTCTTTCTTTCTTTCTTTCTTTCTTTCTTTCTTTCTTTCTTTCTTTCTTTCTTTCTTTCTTTCTTTCTTTCTTTCTTTCTTTCTTTCTTTCTTTCTTTCTTTCTTTCTTTCTTTCTTTCTTTCTTTCTTTCTTTCTTTACATGCAAAAGCGTTTGTAAGGACCACTGACATTGAACTAGAAATTTGGACGGGCATGCCAATCTAACGTAGTTTTGATATATTTATTTATTTATTTCAATGACACACAAAACAACATTACAACAGTTACAGTTAAAATTAATATAAAACTTGAACATTACAGATGCAATGCCAAAAATTATGTGTGCACAGCATTATAAAAGTAAAGGCAAGCATGGGAAATAGTGAATAGTGAATATTATTCAGAAATAGTGTTAAAGTAAAATGTCCTATTGTGTCAAAGGTGGCAGGTGGCGGCGGCTCGGCCGGCCCCGCGGCCGGCATCCAGCGCAGCGCCTCGGCGCTGATGCTGGGCACGCGGGAGCCCCTCGTCATGGACACCAAGCTGAAGATTATTGAGATTTTACAGGTCTGCTACTTTCATTTATAGGCTTTTGCTCCTGGTAAGAGATGCAGAGCAGATGTTTTTTTTTTTATTTATTTATTTATTTTAGGGACTTTCACTCACTTTGTGATGATGTCAGTCCCATCGTACCCTAACTAAAAATACCAAAACGAAACAATACTAAAATAAAAACGAATATGCTCCCTCTGAGCTAAGCTTAAAACTAAACAATATTGTGTATTCAACCGAATTGGGAGAAGCCAGTACTGTATGAAAATAACCTACATCTAACAAATTTATTTTAAAATCTATGATAATAAGTATCTGCCCTTCTGATCGCCACAAAATCAAACCTCTTTGTAGAGGTTGCTTTAAACGCCACGCTTACCGGTGGTAGGCGGATTGGCGATCGCAGAATAACTTTGTTAAAGTTTTGCAACGAAAGACGCTGTTTGCTGTCTTCTACAATACCCATAGGATTCTATGCCGTTGCTGTTTAATTACAAAACTAACAAAATCTATTGACCGGTTTTATCTTCAAAAGAATACACCTAATAAATGCAATGAATTTTGCTTTCGCCTATTAGTATAATGATATAATACTCGACCACCCCTATAAACTTTACCAGTTCATCCTGGACGTCCGCCTGGACTACCGCATTAGCTGCCTCCTGTCGATATTCAAGAAGGAGTTCGAGCAGGGCGGAGAGAGAAGTGCCGACAGCCTAGGGCGGGCGGATGTGGAGGCCATCGGGCTGCAGGCCGAGGGCATCTTCAGCTGTCGGTGAGTGCTGCAGATCATCTGGACCTTGGATTCTGCTGAATACTGCTTTGAAACAGCAGGGCTACCACACACGCTGTGCCGCCGCAGCTCCCGCGTGAAAAGGACAACGTATGTCGATATGGTTCCCGGGGTCTTCCCAAAGTCCCTGGCCGCCGGGGGGTTAAAAGTGTGTGTGAGCCCCACACAACCAGTCAGTTTTTATGTTAAAACAACACATTAATGTGTTGAAATCGCAAAATCATTTGGTATTTGAACAACTGCTTATAATGGGGTTCTGGATTCTGTCGAAATCTTGACCAATACGGGTTTCCATTCTGGGTTGTAAATAATTTTTTAGATTTTCATCTTACTGCCGTTTTCAAAATACTATATATCGAGATAGATAGCTTGTCAAATTCACAACAACAGCTTATCTCTAAGTTGTGACTGCTATCTATCGCGAGATAGCATTGTGAAAACTAGAGTTACTCATCTTGCTTATCTTCTGTTTTATAGCTGTATTCATTAATTTGAGACTTTAAGGGAGATATTTGGGTCCATTGCCTTTCTGATGGCTATTGAAATGAAACGTATTGTGACCTGTGATACTGATTATGGGATCTATAGAAAAGACACATAAATAAACGGGTTATTGTGAATTTTTAGGTAGCTGGTTCAAATCCGGCTCGAAGGACCAAATTTAACTGGTTAATGTGGATTTTTATAAATTCATGTTGAGAGCAAAATACGACCGTACAATAAAATAGTAAAATAATCCTTTTTCATTAAAAATAGCCATTTAGAACTGCAATAGGCCCACTAGTCTATTATCACTGGTGATCACCCATCTGACGCGTGCTTGCACATTTCAGGGCCTTACAGACAGTACCCGACAGCTGTCTGCCAAAAAATGTAGACTTGTTAGTAAGATATTATTGCACGAATCATTTATTTATTTATATGCACGCACTGTTATCTGTTTCTACCATAGACTCATTTTGCTAAAGACAAACAAAATAGTTGAATAAGACTTTCTTAACCTCATTGGTTTCTTTGGGTTTATAATAAAAAAAAAATTAAAAAAGGAACCCGCCTTCAATAAACTGACACATACATCAACTAAGCACTTCCTCTTTTCTGAAGTCAGCCTATAAGTATATAGGTACTAAAACCTGCTCCTGAATGTAACAAATACTTATCTGAAAACCGCATCAAGATCGGTTCAGCCAAACGCGAGATAATCGCGGACAAACTTACATACGTACATACAGGTCAAACTGATAACCTCCTTTTTTGAAGTCGGTTAAAAAGAGACTTATTAGAGAAGAGATTTTTTTTTGCTTTGAGTAAAGTCATTGTCAAACAGACGGAGCCTTACGCGGCGCTAGTGCGTCGACTTGTAATGTACTATGACAGTACTACCCTGTCACACAGAGCGCGTCAGAGCGTCCTATAGTCGGCACTCTAATCTTTGTGTCGGGGTAATACTGTCATTGTACAGTGGCAGACACGGTCGGCCTAACTCTTAACCGGTTTTTCTGTATAGCAAAATAGCTCTTGTTCTTTGGTAATACAGTCTAGGGCGAACGAAACCATACACAAATCTGTTACGGCCTCCTAGTCCGCCACTGTACATTACAAGACGACGCTCTAGCGCCGCGTAAGCCTAGCGCTCTAGCTCGTAGCTTAAGCTACGTCTGTTTGACAAAGCTTTAAGAGACCACTAGTTACTCTACTACTGTGTTTTTTTATATGTGAATCAAGTTCTGTTCAAGAAAGCGTTACTTACGTTTTTTACTTAAGAATTTCGTCTCAGATACAGCCTGTAATTTTTTGTCTTTATGTATAGCAGATTCTAAGTCTATGGTTTCTATCGTATGTCCGCATGTGGTTTCTTTGTATTTGCATGTGTATTATATTTATGTTGTATGTAGAAATGCTATTATAGTGGGTTCAAAAATGCTTTCTATCTTTCCTTTGCGATATTTTACTGTATTTGTAATAATGTCCGGTGTAATACGAGTCCAGCTTGCTGCACTGATGCCTCTCCTCTCGTGGGCTTATTCAAAGAGCTAGGCTTCAGCCTAACCCTTCGGGAAATATAGGCGTGAGATTATGTAACACGTGCTACACGAAAGAGTAGAAATTAAAAAGTGGCGACACTGTATGTAAATTTTCGAAAATCCGACTAGTTTCCAAACAGGTTTGCCACATTTTAATTTCTGCTCTTTTATGTTGCCATATAATTTATGTTATGTTGTAATATGTTTGTGTGTACGTCGCGTCTTGCATTTTTTCTTATGTCCAGTGTCTTGTCTGCCTGTTTCTCTCTCAACCATCCAAGATTCTCCAAAACTCCCCCTTTCTTCCTTAGAGACGGTCTAGATCTGGACGAGTGTGGCGGGCGCATGGTGCTGCGCGTGCTGCTGCAGCTCTGCACGCAGCGGGACTCGGCGCCGCTCGTGTCCGGGGCCCTGGCGCTGCTGTTCAGGCACTTCAGCCAGCGGCAGGAGGTGCTGGCTGCCTTCAAACAGGTAGCTACGACCTTTCAGGGTTCTACTGCACTTCTAAAAGCAATCACGTCGGGGTCACCATCGTACTCTAAATCTGTTGCTTCAGCCAGTTGCAGAAGATGCTAGCTGCCTTCAAACAGGTAGCTACATGGTTACGTCAGGGTCTCCATAGTACTCTGGTGGCTTCAAGACACTTTAGCCAGGGGCAGGAAGATGCTAGCTACCTTTAACCAGGTAGTTCCTACCTTTCAGGGTTCCACGTGCGTTCTCTTTCCCTTCTGGGGTCAATGGACACTAAAAAATGTCGGGGTCACCATTGTACTCTGGTGGCTCCAGACAGAGGCACAGGTTGATACGTGGTCACGTCGGGGTCAACATTGTGCTTACAGATCCCCATTTTTATTCAAACCAACAGTATGTTAAAAATTATCATAACATAAGAGGAACATGCCAGTAGCGCACACAAAAAGAAAGGGCAGCCCTGTAAGTTCCAGGCTGAAAGCAGATGAGAGTAGGACAGCTCAGGTGAAAGGGTTTGTAAACGTAAAGTTGGCCGAACTTGGGATGGCATTGGGCTCATAGTGTACTCTAGTTAAAAATTTATCTGCCAAGAAGAAGTAAGAGGCAATCTGTTAACCCCCAGGTCCAACTCCTGGTGTCTGATGCAGACGTGGAGTCGTACAAGCAGATCAAGGCGGACCTGGACCTGCTGCGGCAGAGCGTCGAGAAGTCCGAGCTGTGGGTCTTCAACAAGGGTCGCGCTGGCGCCTCCGACGACCACGCCGGTGAGGGAACAATCCATCTGCTGCGCAATAGTTTTGCTATGACTATTGTTTTTTTTACTTACTGGAATGTAAAAAGTAAAAAATGATTTATTCAATACAGGATACAAGATATCGCTTATTGAAAGTCAATTAGACTAATCTAATTAATATTGATACCTTATTTCGTAAAGTATCCTATACTGATAGAGGCGAGGTAGTTCAGGGTGCCCACTAATTGGCTCAGGCAAACAATGTTTGCCTTGCCTTACGACAATGGTCGCCTGGAGACGCCCCCAAACGAGCCCTCCTCTGTCAAATGATTCTACTCCCTTTCGCAATGATTTTACAGCGTAGAGAAGAAAGGGGTAACAAACTCTACTTTACAATTTCTCTCTTTTTTTTTTTTTTTGTTCTTATATATGTGACATTACATTTCAATTTACAATACAAAGAACATAAATTAATAAGATTTAAAGTACATACATGAAATAATGAAAATATCGTGCAGAGCTAGACTACTTCCATGCGTCTTTGTCGTTTTCATAATCATCAACATTGTAATAAGCTTTCTTAATCAAACCTTTTTTGATTCGAGTTTTAAACTCATTATCATTCAGGATCAAAATCTCTTCAGGGATCTTGTTATAAAATCTTACTTCGTTTCCTATAAAGCATTTGTTTGTCCGTTTTAGTCTGTTCTGTGGAATACTTAGTTTGTTTTTGCTACGCGTTCTAAGGTCTTTAATTTTATCACATTTTTTATCAAACATATGTAAGTTTTTACGAGTATACATAATAATTTCAAAGACGTACTGGGACGGAAGCGTCAAAATATCAATTTTTAAGCCTTAATAAATGAGGCATTGGTTTTTCCAAATGTTTCCAGTATATCGTTGTAATTGCAGTGCGAATTTGAATGGTTTGAATTAAGTTTAAATGTTAGGAGCTAAGAGCAGGCACTAATCAACCCCCACTAGAGAAGAAGAAGAAGGTTAAATGTTACGCTTCATTTATTCATTTATCTTAGCCAAAATACGTACACCTCTAGGCAACGCAGGGTCAAAAGGACAAATATTCTGACAATTTGGTCAGAATCATATGGCGCCAGCGCAATCTTTGTGCCCTGCCTTGGTCTATTTGCTAACAGTTTTATTCATAAAGATACAGTAGATTGTAGGTAGCTTTACTGGAGGTTTACTTCTCTGGTTTGTTGTAAGGTAAATACGTGACATCCAGTCATAATGAGAGTTTTCAATTTGACAGCTCGGCAAAAAAAAACAAGTTTTATTAAGCTGTTACCAGATGGCGCTCTGCCAGGAGCAATAGGACAAGCAGAAATGAATGATTCAATAGCTCAAAATGAAACATAAACATTAAAATGTAACTAAGGCAGTGACGGAGTAGGTGTAATTAAGATTAATACTTATTAGAAAATGATCCAATCCAAAGATTCAGTAAATATTCGATCTTCCATCTCTCTGATATTGCTGTAGACACCGCCATCTACCGGCGTATTAGGAAACTTTTTTTTTTCTTTTCTGTCACTTCAAAAACCCCTCATTGACATACGTCAAATAACTAAAACGCTCTTTAACTTTTCATAAATAACAGGGTAAGTCGCGGGTTTTAAGAGCCAGTTTACAGCGATGCTAGCGCCATTCGCGAAAAAAAATAATATCTTCTAAACAAAGGCAAATATAAAAAATGTGGCACTGTATGACACTAGATAATGTAGCCTAGTATTTTTTAAGCACAGAAAAGTAGTCCTAAGTAAAAAGAACAAAAAAAAACTTAGATTGTTACCAAAAGTGGCCACTTTTAGTAATACTTTGTAGCTTTCTTTGGTCTTCAACCTAAAGCTGTACAGAAGTGCCCTAAAACTACTAGGCTACATTATCTAGTGTCATACAGTGCCACATTTTTGATATTTGCCTTAGTTTAGAAGATATTATTTTTTTTCGCGAATGGCGCTAGCATCGCTGTAAACTGGCTCTTAAACAAGTATAGTACAAATTTAGGCTGACTGTATATAGTGTTGTGTACAGAGTCGCGCGGCGCGCTGGGCCCGCCGGCGCTGGCGCGGCAGGGCTCGCAGCCCGCGCTCGAGGCCGCGCGGGACCACCTGCACGAGTACAACAAGATTAAAGAGGTACCGTCTCACGCTCACTTTACACTTCTATTTAGTATGTACAGTGGCGGACACGATCGGCGTAACACTACCGGTTTTTCCGTATTGCAAAATAGCTCTTGTTCTTTGGTAATACAGTCTAGGGCTGACGAAAACATAGACAAATCTGTTACGGCCTCCTAGTCCTTGACTGTACTTGAATATGTCAACACACGAGCGCGGGCGACCTCAAGAAATATCTAACACGGAGCTTAGTAATGAAAGTGTTCGTAATAAAGACCCAGATGCGCCTGAAGTAACGGGACATTGCTCGTGTCCGAGTGTTTCACTTGTTCAAGCATTTAGAAGTCCTTAACATGGTTAAGTAACGTAATGTTTGTCTGTTTTTCGATCTGTTCGTCTGACACAGGCTTCTATTTCGGAGACGATGGAAAGTATAAAGTTGAAATTTTCAAGGATGAAGGTTATTTATGGCACCTATCACCTCAAGTACTCAAAGAACGTACTGAAACTTTGAAATAGATAAATTTTAAGGGATTCTAACTCTATACATACTTATGACTAGCCCACCGCCTTCCCAGATTCGGCCAACCTTGCGCTCATACGAATACTTAAACCGGGAGAAACTGTAGAAAGTACAGTGGCGTTTTAGGGCTCCGTAACACTTTCGGTTTCTCTGTATTGAATAATAGCCCCTGTTCTTTGAAATACAGTCTAGGGCTGACGAAACCATAGACAAATCTATTACGGCCTCCTAGACCGCCACTGTACTGCAGCTCTCCCACAGCCACAAAGCGATCGTGACGCCCCGTGAGGCAGCGCCACAGTGACCCATCTTCAATCTCCCCCTTCTAGGGCATGACACCACTAAAACAGCTCGCTCGCTGATACACAATTATCAATCTGGTGTACCTATTTAAACAGATCCTGGGCCGCATGATAAAGTACTGCACGGAGGGCAACAGCGGCGCGGGCGAGCGCGGGCGGCCGCGGAGACACGAGCAGCGCCTGCTGCGGAACATCGGCGTGCACACCATCGTGCTGGACCTGCTGCAGGTCTGTACCATGATCCTCGGTGTATAGCAGACCCTGGGCGGAAGGTAGAGTACTGCACGGAGGGCAACAGCGGCGCGGGCGAGCGCGGGCGGCCGCGGAGACACGAGCAGCGCCTGCTGCGGAACATCGGCGTGCACACCATCGTGCTGGACCTGCTGCAGGTCTGTACCATGATCCTCGGTGTATAGCAGACCCTGGGCGGAAGGTAGAGTACTGCACGGAGGGCAACAGCGGCGCGGGCGAGCGCGGGCGGCCGCGGAGACACGAGCAGCGCCTGCTGCGGAACATCGGCGTGCACACCATCGTGCTGGACCTGCTGCAGGTCTGTACCATGATCCTCGGTGCATAGCAGACCCTGGGCGGAAGGTAGAGTACTGCACGGAGGGCAACAGCGGCGCGGGCGAGCGCGGGCGGCCGCGGAGACACGAGCAGCGCCTGCTGCGGAACATCGGCGTGCACACCATCGTGCTGGACCTGCTGCAGGTCTGTACCATGATCCTCGGTACATAGCAGACCCTGGGCGGAAGGTAGAGTACTGCACGGAGGGCAACAGCGGCGCGGGCGAGCGCGGGCGGCCGCGGAGACACGAGCAGCGCCTGCTGCGGAACATCGGCGTGCACACCATCGTGCTGGACCTGCTGCAGGTCTGTACCATGATCCTCGGTGCATAGCAGACCCTGGGCGGAAGGTAGAGTACTGCACGGAGGGCAACAGCGGCGCGGGCGAGCGCGGGCGGCCGCGGAGACACGAGCAGCGCCTGCTGCGGAACATCGGCGTGCACACCATCGTGCTGGACCTGCTGCAGGTCTGTATATCAGTGATTCAGGGCTACCAGTACCTGAACTAGTATGCCCTAAAAATATTTTTTCCAAGTAATGAATTAATCAGCAAACAGATTAAGTTTACTTGGCGATTTCTTTTCTAGATCATTCTGTGGAAACGTTGTAATGTATAGTAAAGGATTAATCTAAATCACTAAATTTTTTTTAACCGACTTGTTTAAACATTTCAAAACACTCAACTTATCTTTAAATGTGTTTTTGTGCGTCTTGGTTTGACGTAGGTACCTCACGATGAAGACGACGTGGCGATGGACGAGCTGCTGGACCTGGCGCACAGCTTCCTGCAGCACTTCTGCAACGGCAACCAGCAGAACCAGGCGCTGCTGCACAAACAGCTCGACCTGTTCCTCAACGCGGGGGTAAGTTGGGCTTGTGATGTTGATAACGTCTTTTCTTCCATTATCATATAGGATCGCCGGTTAAATTAACTTGGTGAAAAGTTTATTAATTGATGTTTATTGGAAAAATGTTCAGTTAAGAGTTATATATAGCACAGCTAAAGTAGCGCCACCCGAGAAAAAAAATCTTCTTAAATATGGAAAATGACAAAAATGTGAAACAGTATTCCCCTAGATAATGCAGCCTAGTATTTTTAAAGCATTGTTGTATAGCTCTTAGGTTAAAGACTAAAAAAAATCTATTGATTGTTGACAAAAGTGGCCGTTTTTAGCAACACTTTGTAGCTTTCTTTGGTCTTAAACCTAAAAGCTATACAACAACAACAGTGCCCTTAAATACTAGGCTACATTATCTAGTTGAATACTGTTTTGAATTTTTGATATTTGCCCTAATTTAGAAGATATTAATTTTTTTCTCGGGTGGCGCTACTTTAGCTGTGCTATGCCTTTTAAATCGGGATAGTTTGAGGGCTTGCCTTACACATCATGTTAGACGAAAGGCATCCGCTATTTGACTCAGACCTAAGATCGACACATGGACTTTTGAAGGGGCTAGGGTTTGCTATAATCGCTACGGTTGGCAGGCGAGTTGACGATCACATTAAAAGGCATCTATGCCGCAATCATGTCTATCTTTTAATATAAAAATGAATTGCTTCATTCGCTTTCGCCTTGATAGTTCGTTTTAATTGTTTCGCTGAAACTTTAAAAAGGCTGGGCCGATTTATCTGATTTTGGTTTTCAAATATTTGTCGCAGTTCAGGTTTCTACGACGGTTTCAAAACTGGAAAAATCATCATTCCTATCAGACCAAGTCGCGGGCACAGCTGCTAGTAAACACCATATTCGTTTTCAGATCCGCGAAGCGCAAACAGTCTGCGCGATATTCAAGGACAACGCAGCGCTGTGCGCGCACGAGGGCAACGAGAAGGTGGTGGCGCACTTCGTGCACTGCGTGGAGGCGCGCGGGCGCCGGCCCGCCTACCTGCAGTACCTGCGCGTCGTGGTGCACTGCGGCGCGCAGTACTTCCGCAAGTGCCAGGACCGCGTCATGCAGGAGGTACTACTTATTACTTGTTCTTTTTGCCTTTTTAAACTAGTGTCTAACTTATTATTGTATGTTTTGTGTGCGCAAATAAATATCTGTCTATGTCTATTATTAAAAAACTTCTTTTTTAAATAAAAGGAGCCCGCCTTCAGTAAACTCACACATATGTACATAAACTGAGAACCTCTCTTTTGAAGTCGTTTAAAACACCAAAACTATGTCCCGAATGTAAGAAATACTTTGATTAGGTACGGCGTTCCTCAATTTATCATTTAGAGTGTCTGCTCAATATGCAACCCGAGAGTCGTCCGCTGATGAACGTAGCCCCCTACCTACTGCGATTCACTACAAGAACAATCTTAACTTTATCCGGCTCGAAGGACCATATTTAATTTTTGAGTGGACTGTATTTTGTATATTTACTGGTTTTTAGTTTAACGCAATACACAAGTGCAATTTCACCATACTTTTATTCTTCATTGATTACGTTAAAGACGAAAAAACACTCAATTAAAAAAGAAAACCAATAGTGTAGCTATTTTATGTAAATATTCTTACAAAAAAAAAAACGTTTGTTAACAGATGGTGAACGCGGGTGAAGATGTTCTAGTGTTTTACAATGACAAAGTGTCATTCAACTACTTTATACAAATGATGAGGCAATACAAAGCGACGGGAGAGATGCCCGAAGCATTAGAGTGAGTACATACTTTTTATTCTTTCTCCCTTGTGCCAAGCTTTATTTTAATTTTGTAGTGTTATACCGAGCGGTTTTTGCTTTACTCTTTTTTATATTTAAAACCACAATTATACTCATTGTTTTTTTGCGCAACCATCGGCACAACGTACACTACCGACTATAGGTGATCGAGGTTTTGACGATGGAAAATTAATTTAATTTTAAAACAAATTATAAAAAAAATCTCCCAAAAAACAACATGCAACCTACGGCTTTGTCAAATAGGCTGCCCTATAGCGTCACGCTAGGGCTATTGCGCCATCTGTCTGACATAACCTTAGTATTTTCTTTCAGTTCCTTTAGTTTTTTGCCTCCGGACAAAATAAAAATATGAACGTTTTGGGTCAGATACCACATCCAGCTGGTGAAGCTGCTGACGTGCTGCACGATCGGCAAGAACGCGTACACGGAGATCAAGTGCCACAGCCTGCTGCCGCTCGACGACATCGTCAACACGATCACGCACCCGGACTGCGTGCCCGAGGTACTGTAACATTCCTGCAGGTGCCACATCCAGCTGGTGAAGCTGCTAGCCTGCTGCCGCTCGACGACATCGTCAACACGATCACGCACCCGGACTGCGTGCCCGAGGTACTGTAACATTCCTGCAGGTGCCACATCCAGCTGGTGAAGCTGCTAGCCTGCTGCCGCTCGACGACATCGTCAACACGATCACGCACCCGGACTGCGTGCCCGAGGTAGACCTTTCCTTTATAACAATCACTCAACTTTACATAGGGTAAGCTGCTATTCTTGGCCCTTCTTCCTATTTTTTGCATGCTCGACTATAATAACTTTATGTAGAGACTCAATATAAGGATTGGCAGTAGTATGGTATGGAAGGCTATGTCCAGCAGTAAACGTGTTTCGGCTGAAGTGATAATAATATGAGACTTATATATACGAAATGTAAGTGGCTAAGAGAGAAAGAGAGAAGGAAAATGTGTGCTCGTAATATACTATACTCGTGTTATTACGTAGATATAGGAAACCTCTCTCTTTTTATATCTTCATAACTTATCTGTATGGCGTTTTAGGGCTAGTAAAGGACATTTCTATTAAGCACTTCTCCACCTCTGTGTGTTAAATACGTGTAACTTGACGTACCTCCTCAGCCATTTAATTAATAGATTTTTAAATGAATTCAGGTACAGAAGTATAAAATTTCCAGGTGAAAGAAGCATACGTGGGCTTCCTGAACCACTGCTACATCGACACCGAGGTGGAGATGAAGGAGATCTACTCCAGCAACTACATGTGGGACCTGTTCGAGCGCTCGCTGCTGCGCGACATGGGCCGCCTGCTGGCCCTGGGCGACCGCGCCGACGCCAGCGGTATAACATTGACTGAGACGCGGGTGACCTGGGTTCGATTCCCGGCGGGACGAACATAGTTTTGATGAATGTCGATGTGTGTTTCCCGGTCTGGGTGTAATGTTCGTCGCTGTATATGTTTCGGGAACCCTTGATACAGGTCCTTCCTAGTAAGGGGCTCTGAGTGTTATGTGTTATCATTAATATTATTATTATTGTAAACTTTCACTAGAACAATTGAATACCTAATAATAGTACTAAAGATCATAATGCTCGCTTCCTCGACTCTATATGGATATATATAAAAAAAAATCCTTCGTACACATAAAGCATATCCACAAAGCCCATATCCACATACCCCATTCCCACAAAGTCTTTATGCGAATTATCCGTTCCTGTGGGATTATCTGGATTAAAAGTAGCCTATGACCTTGCTCGGGCTTTTGACTATTTTGTACCTAATTTCATTTAAATCGGTTCAGTAGTTTAAGCGTACAACCGAGACAGACAGATAGACACACAAGAGTTACTTTTGTATTTATAATAAAATAAAATTATTTTCCAAGATTTTTCAAAAGTAAAGAGTTTTCAATCTTTTCCTTTACTCTAGACGAAGAGCCCTCGACCAGCTCCAGCTCCAAGCCCCTGGCCGGAGACAGCCGAGCCTGGGTGGAGTACGTGACGGACGCTCTCATGGTCACCATCAGCACGTTCTTCAACTCGCCCTTCAGCGATCAGAGCACTACTGTTCAGGTTAGTTCATTCATCATTTTCTTTCATTTCTATTCTAAATCCAGTTTTTTCCCGTTCCCATGGGAATTCCGGGAAAACATTACTTATAGCTCCCCTACAGTCCCCAAGAAACCTACGTGCAAAATTTCAGCTCGCTACGCCCAGTAGTTTCGGCTCTGCGTTGTCTGTCAGTCAGTCAGTCAGTCAGTAAGTCAATCAGTCATTTAGTCAGTAACTGAAGAGTTTAAGACTATATTGACTAACTAGAGGCTGCCCCGCGGTTTTTCCAGCGCAGATTTCTCATAAACACAAAAATCCCGTTTTTTCCCGTTCCCGTGGGAATTTCGGGAAATCCCTTCTTAGTGCTCACCTACACTCCCCAAGGAACCCACGTGCCAATTTTCAGCTTTCTACGCCCAGTAGTTTCGGCTCTGCGTTGTCTGTCTGTCAGTCAGTCAGTCAGTCAGTCAGTCAGTCAGTCAGTAACGGAAGAGTTTTATATATATTGATATGCGCCTCGTGGCTTCACGAAAGACGTCCACTGCTGGACAAAGGCCTCCCCCACAGCGACTGGTTTTGAGCGACCCTCATCCAGTGTATTCCCGCAGCCTTCACCAGGTCGTCTGACCACCTTATGGGGGGGGGGGGGGTCTGCCTACTCTGCGTCTTCTGGTTCGTGGTCGCCACTCGAGAACTTTTAGTCCCTATACCTATACATACCTAATCCTTTATCTAAAATCTAAAACTATACATATTTCTCTTATCTTTTTTATGCGGCCTCTTCAACGGACTCGTGTGTTGAAGTAAGTACCTTTTCATCGTAAGTGAAGCAAAAGGGTTAAGACGAAATAGTACCACTGGTGGCGCCCTCATATGAAAAATTTAGGAACTTATACAAATTTTGATCCTGCAAAGCCCTCGATAATGTTTTAAATTATTTTTCAAACACATTAGTAAAACTAAGAAACGTAGAAAATGCTATCCTTACTTTTTATAAATGCAAAAGTAACTCTGTCTGTCTTTCTGTCTCGCTTTCCTGAGAAAACTACTTAAGCAATTTTGTGTATGGATAGTCTAGAGCCTGAGAAAGGACATTGGCTACTTTTTATCCCGAAATTCCCACGGGAAATTTGGGAATTTAATGTTTCAAGGGAAATGCGCTGGCCCACTAGTTGATTATTAGACAAAAGTCGCGGTTTTTTGAATATTAAATTGCATGCATATATTATTCTATTCGTTTGAACTAATATAGTTTAATTTGCTCATGTTCAGACCCGTCAGTCGATCTTCGTGAAGCTGCTGCAGACCACGTTCAAGATCTACCAGTGCCAGTGGCTCACTCCAGCGCAGAAGATCAACGTCGAGAAGTGCATCAGGACGCTCAGCGATGTCGGTCAGTCATCTATTGATACTCTTCATACATCCTATACTGATAATAATATCATAATAATAACACACACAACACATCACACTCAGAGCCCCTAACTAGGTAGAACCTGTATCTAGGGTGCCCGAAACATATACAGAGGCGAACATTACACCCTAACCGGAAACAAACATCGATTTTCATCATAACAATGTTCGCCCCGCTGGAATTCGAACCCGGTGCACCTGCGTCTCAGTCCACATCACTGCCAATTGAGCCACGGAGCAGTCAAATTGTATTACCACATAAAGTATGGAACCATAGACACATTCATTAAAAAAATGATAAATAACGATTGTTGACGCCTGTGACATGGCTTCCACGCCTGGGGTTACGCCAGCCTTCCTCTAAACACTTTTTCGGCACATTATGTCTATTTTTAACCCCCGAACGAAAAATTCAGAGAGAAGTGTTATAATTTTAACGTGTGTGTACAGGCCGAGTGTTCTTAGCCATGTCTGATGAAGATCTGATCAGCGGTTTGAAGATGATCAGCTCTTGAATAATGGATGAGAGGATCTAACTAGCTTCCTTATGTCCGATCGAGTTGAAATTTGGTACCATGTTACATCTATGATATTGAAAGTATATGTTAAGGCAACCATGATATTTTTAAGATGATTAGCTCTAGTTCTACTTAAGTTGATGAGGGGTCTGACTGGGTCGGGGGTTTTTAAATTTTTAAATTTGAGTTATATTTCTTTCGAGTTCCGCCATCTTTATTCAAATTAAACTGCAAGCAATTAACTCATCCTCTAACCTAACCAATATATTTTTTTGCAGCGAAGACACGAAGCATAGCAATACCCCTGGAGCTGGAGGCCAAGATCGTGTCGGTGTTCGAGAAGGCGGCCGTGCTGTCGCGGCAGACCAGCAAGTGGCTGCTCGCCTCCAAGACCGCGCGCCTCGAGAAGATGGCTTCACAGGTGACCTCGGCTTGCTGACCATTCTACGCTGTAATATCATTGCGATAGGGAGTATAATCATTTGACAGAGGTGAGCTCGTTTGAGGCGGGTGCTGGTGGCATTGTTGGCTTTGCTGATGGGTCTTATCCACGGCATAACAGCTGACTCCGTACAGTATTCTTATATTCTTGCTGGTCTGTGCTTTTGTGAACTATTGTTCACATCTCGCCTTCAAGATGGCCAGGCTCGAGAAGATGGCTTCACAAGTTAGATTACGTCCACTGCTGGACATAGGCCTCCCCACAGATCGCAATACTGAGTGGTCTTGTGCGACCCTCATCCAGTGTACTGCTGCAACCTTCATTATCCCCGGTTAGGTCTTTTGACAGGGAGCAGGGTATTTCGTAGGATGCAGAGCAGGCAGACCCTTACAGGTGGTCAGACAAGTAGTTGTACTATATTACAGCCACTGTAATGTTGCAGTAATGCTTTTCTTCACCTAGAGCGCCAAAGTCAGTACAAAAAAAAAAACGTGAAGAATACGAAAAGCAATAGCATTATTGCTTGCACTGAATGTGGAACACAAAATTTTGACGAGCGGCTGATGCCACTTTTCCGCTTCGTAGACACTGTTTTGATTGTTCACTTTTAGCAATTGAAAGCGTGTTGTGCGACTTACGTATGGTCCTCAATGTCTTGACTGACTTTCTTTCCTCCCCAGTCGAGCCTGCAAACAGACCGCTCAGTGATGGAAGGTCTGCAAGAAATCGTGGCGCTGCTGGAGGAGCAGCTGCGGCCGCTGCTGCAGGCGGAACTGTCGCTCCTGGTCGACATCCTGTACAAGCCGCACCTGCTGTTCACGGCTCCAGGGGGCGCCGCCGTCTCCTCCCCCGGGGGACTCTTTATATCCAGGTTTGTTAACCAGGCGGTAGGCGAATTTAGATATGATTTAAGCAGAAATACAACGTACATGCCTTAAGAGCCATAGAACATCTAAAGAAGCGCCACTCGAGAAAAAAAAAATATCTTCTAAACTAAGGCAAATATCTAAAATGTGAAACAGAACAGTATTCCCCTAGATAATTCAGCCTAGTATTTTAGGGCATTGTTGTATAGCTTTGAGGTTAAAGACCACAGAAAGAAACTGATTGTTGCCAAAAGTGGCCGTTTTTAGCATCATCAGTAGCTTACTTTGACCTTTAACCTAAAAACTATACAATAGTGCTCTAAAAATAGTAGGCTGGATTATCTGGTGGAATACTGTTGCGCATTTTTGATTTTTGCTTTAGTTTAGAAGATATTTATTTTTTTCGCGGGTGGCGCTACTTTAGCTGTGCTATGCCTGATAGGCTCCATCTCCATCTACAACATTAGATTTTATAATTCTCAAACGAAAATACATTTTGTATACAGGCGTTTGTTTCGGGCGCCGACGGTATGCCGATGTATGCCGAGCTGAAACAAGTGCCCGCCGTCAAGCTGCTATCATTGACTTTGTAGTATAGACTTTCATTTCATCTTAACTTGCCTAAGCTTGTCCTAAATATCCTACTTATTCGCTGTATGTTTTGAAAAAATCAACCCCTTTCACAGGTTGATTAAGCACACGGAAAAACTGCTTGAAGAAAAAGAAGAGAAGCTATGCGTCAAGGTGTTACGAACATTGCGGGAGATTATGGCTGTGGACCCTGAATACGGAGAGAAGGTATGACCTTATAAGAACTGGGGGCCAAGTCTGAAACCAAATGCGATTCGTCCGAAATCATTTTCCTGCTTTAACAAAACCGATACTAATCTTTTTGTATACTAATACAAAACTGCTTTAGTTATTAAATTTGGATCGGATCGCATTTTGTTAGGCAACTTGACCCCCTTATCTGTTAATAGAAATAGCAAGCAATCAATAGTGGTGTCTCTTTTTAACCCCCGAACAGCAATTCATATATCGATTTTAAATTTTGTACAGTGTTACATCAATAATATTGAAAGTATATGGTAAGGTAACCATGATCTGATTTGCCGTTTGAATATGATCAGCTCTTAATTAGTGGATGAGGGGATCTAACTATCATCCATAATTATGTCCTATCGATTTGAAACTTGGTACCGTGTTACTTCAATTATATTGAAAGTATATGGTAAGGCAACCGTGATCTTTTGAAGATGATTAGCTCTAGTTCTAATTAAGTTGATGAGGGGTCTTATTGGGTCGGGGGTTTTTTAATTTTTCAATTTGAGTTATTAACTTAGGTACCCAACCTACGTTTGTCTTGTGCATACCAAAAACTATGTTTAAACCTAAACTTCATCATGCAGGGCAACCAGCTTCGGAACAAACTTCTCTCGCAATACTTCGTCAATAGGAAGTCAGAGCCGAAGATCCAGCCTCCGACAGCGCCGGTCGTCGTCACCCACGGCCCAGGAGGTGAGACTCTCCCTGCCCTTTACGTTATTTTTTTGTCAAGGCAAAAATGCCTCACTCACTTCTCGTCGCTCGGTAGAGTGCGACTAAGCTTGTGCGAGCGTGACGGCAATACAACAAATCGAATAGATTTTTGCGATTTTGAGATTGACCCCCGGGAAATATTGATGGATGACATCCAGTATCTTTCCCACAGGGGCCACAGGTAAGACATTGTCTTCCATTTCACATAGATAGATTTTATAAATACACGCTGCAGGAGTTTTTGATACTTATGAGCTTTGAAAGTAAAATTCTGCAAAAAAATAAACAAAACATTTCGAACTCAAACAGACCGTAGGGCGCTCTGTGTGACAGTGATACTCTCATAGTACAGTGGAGGACTAGGAGGCAGTAACAGATTTTTCTATGGTTTCGTCAGCCCTAGACTGTATTGCCAACGAACAAGAGCTATTTTGCAATACAGAAAAACCTGGAAGTGTTACGCCGATCGCGTCCGCCACTGTACATTACAATCTAGCTCTAGCGCGACGCTACAGCGCCGTCTATTTGACGCAGCCTTGAATCACCTAATTTAGTTTTGCTGCTTTTTTATTAGAATAGTATAATAGTGTTTTCTTTGCGCACGCATGTCTCGCAGAAAATCACCCGCAAGCGAGGAAGTCAGGTGGGTCTCACTCATTTTCACTAGATTATATTTTTGAATAACTATTGTTTAGACCTAGTTTATGCACAAATATTTGTATAAGAAATATTATAATGTTATGTTTCTGACGTCACACACAACACATCGCTTTGCCACGGTGCTGCGCACAAGTTTCGTGACTTTTTCTAACTAAAACCAATTAAAGCAGGCATCTGGGTATTTTATCGTGCTGGCTACTACTGGACTGTGTACAAAAAGGCTCAGTACCTACCGCTCCAGGAGATTTTTTTTCCTAAAAAACTGGTCATACCGTCTGTATCAATACGTCGGGGTCACCACTTTTGGTTGGCCAAAGAAAAACTGTTCGGATTCGACAATAAACATTGAATTTATTCTTACTTCGCCAAAATATGAACAAATGTCTTTCATTGATTGCTTTCTTATTAGTGTCTTGCTTTTTTCAATAACTAATATCGCTGTGAAAAAAAAATTGTAGAACGCCGTTTTATTAATTCTTTCTCTTCCTTTTATAAATGTTTTTTATCAAGGTGTCGTCGTTTCGTATCAGATGTCCAATCATCAAACATGCAACTAATAATCAACTTTACAAACCAGCAAAGGTCCTCCTGCGCACCGGGCAGACCCTGGCGCAAGTCCAGACGCACCTGGACAGCAAGGGGGCTTCCAACCTGGTGGTGGACCTCATCATCAAGAGCACCAACCGACCCGCCATCTTCCTGGAGGCTATTCAGCTCGGTAAGGTCTTTTGATGTAACAAAGAACTACAGGACATAAAATTAATAAGAATGAAACATATAACATTTAATTTTGCTGCTTTAAAAAGAAACAGGTTCGTAATCTGATGTTGTTTAAAAATATACTTGATGTTTGATAGAAAATGTGTTACGACTTTTGAACTTTATAAGTAAACTTACAGACAAAATTGTTATTAAGTATTTCCTGAAATGATAAGTGTTGACAACATTTATTTAGATTTTTATATTTTTCAAACGGGGAGGCCTATGTCAAGCAGTGGACGTCTTTCGGCTGAAAAGTCAATGATGATAATTTTGAACATCGACTATACTTTATCTATCAAAGGACATTAAAAGTTGATATGAAACCGGAATATTTGTCTCTGTTCATGGTCCTTCGAGCCGGATAAGAGGGTTGAAGGTTGTAAATAAGATAACCGAAAAACGCATCATGTAACGAAATAACGGGGGGAAATGCCTATTGCATTTCCTGGCGCTCGGGGGACCGTCGGGGGTATGTGAGACTCGCACCCACTAAAACCCCCCGGCGACCGTCTTGGCACTTGTAGGAAGGACCCCGGGAACCATACATTATAGCGTCGGAGCGCTTCGCACGCTCAGCTGCTATCAGCTTCGTGCTCGGGGAGGCCATGTTGTTCCCCCCTCCCCCCGGCTCGCCCCCGGAGCTGCGGCGGCACAGTGCCACAAGCTGTGCCGCCGCCCATCTCGGGGCCGTGTGACGAGTGTGTCGGGCCCCTGCCCTTCACACCCACGACCCCAAAGACCCCTTTTAGTCGCCTCTTACGACAGGCAGGGCATACCGTAGACCTATTGTTACGCCCGGACCTACAGGGCTTTACTTATGAATTTCTAGTTTCATATTACATTTAAAAATGAAAATGAAAAAAAAAAATGAAAATTTGATGCTCTCTTTCACCAGCCTGTATCCGGAATATCATTATCTTTCATTCCCTTCCCAGGAATAGCACTCCTAGAAGGCGGCAACCCGACAATACAGCGCAGCATATTCGAGAAGCTGCAGAACAACGAGATGTCGACGGCGTTCTTCAAGGTGTTCTATGACAAGATCCGCGAGGCTCAGCAGGAGCTGCGAGCGCTGGCGGCCAGCAGCCCCGCCGGGGCAGAGAGGCCGCGCTCGCAGCCCGCCCGGGCAGCCACGCCTGCTCCCGGTCACTATTACTATATGTCTTAGATTATAGATTAGATAACAGAAAAAAAAAACGTTTTTTTTTAATATATTTTTTCAAGTTTTACTATTTTTTTGCGTCGTAATAAGTTGAATTTTGGGCCCGAAGTCTAGGGTTTTCCAACGTAAATCTTAACAAATAATTATATAAAAAAAAAACATGTAAAACGAAAGCATTGATGGTGTACCTATATTATACAGTATCAATCCCTCATCAACCCTTAATCCGTACTAATATAATTAACTCGAATGTAACTCTGTCTGTCTGTTTTCCTCTCACAATAAAACTTCTTTACCGATTTAAATGATGGTATAGTTATAGTCTAAAACCTGAGTAAGGACGAGGGCTACTTTTTATCCTGAAATCCTAAGGGAATCAATAATAGTTGTGGTTTGAAGAAAAATTACGCTGGCGAATCCGCGGGGCGGACAATTGTCAGCAAATGAGAAAAACCCAGATAATGAAACATTGCGCCAGCCTCTGATAGCATTCACAGACAGGCGTATGTAACTGACAAGGTATCGTTGTGCAGGCTGCAAGCCCGGTGCCCCGGCTCCAGCAGTGGGCGAGGAGCTGGAGGAGGAGGTGGCGGCGGCGTGCGGCGCCGCGCTGCACGCCTACTCCGACGTGCACTCCATGTCGCATGGTCAGTGGCTTCCATTACATTATCACGGCATCGAAACAGTCTTCATTATATCTCTAGTTCTAGCATCCCGCTAGAGCGCTAACCTGACTTGGAATGTACTATAATAATAATAATATTTATTTATTTCAGGCAATATTTACATTAGAAGATGTTAAATAACATAAACAGAGGCCCTTAATGAAATACCTTAAAACTAAAAATAGATAATAAAATTTTAACTATTAAGTTAACTATTGCTATTTTACACGTATGGTCGCTGACGTGTGACAGGTTTACGCTGTCACACAGAGCACTGACGCTAGAACGCTCTGGCGCCGGGCGCTCTGTGTGACAGGGTAATGCTGTCATAGTACATTACAAGTCTAACGCCGTCAGTCTGACGAAGCCTTTATGCTAAAATTACAATTGTAGCGGAACATACAGTGGAGATCGTAGAAATCAATTCCTTTTTAAAAGCCTAACGTGGTGACCCCGACGTGTTTTTTTTGTGATTTTTCATTTAAACAATAAAATATTAATTTATTAAAAGTATTGTTGCAAATTTAAATTTTAGTTTTAAGCTTTGTGTTTTCATTTCTTGTCTACTATTTTTTGGTGTGTGTTTAAGTTGACGCAAAAAAATATTATTTCTTTATAAGAGATCTGTTCCCTAAAAGTCTTAAAATAGAAAATATTTCACCTCACAAATCTAATCAACAAGCTATGAGTTTTAGAGTGACTCTAAACACGCACATAATATGGGTACATAGGCACGGCGCGCCTTTTTTTTTTTGACATACCCAATCTTTATTCACACATACATACAAAACAAATGCATTTGAGTCTTGTTTCGATATTCTATATCAAATTCAGGTATAAATCTTTAAACCACCGTCAGGTACAGGCGTCTTAGAGGAGATAATGGCAGAGAAGAAGCGGGAGCAAGGCAGTGGCGACGTGCTACCACCCAAGGTCGCCGTCATGCGGCCAATTCTCAGGTTCCTGCAGCTGCTCTGCGAGAACCACAACCCTGACCTTCAGGTACGTCCAACTTTTAGCGATAAGCTCGTCCTAAAATCAATGTAATGCAAAATAGCTCTTGTTCTTTGGTATTAAAGTCTCGGGCGGACGAGACCCTAGTTTACGGGCGAGTTTCCGCAATTTGTCATCTTTCGTGACTATTTTGCGTGAAAAAGGGGTAGTGCTACTCTAACCACCCCAGCTCCTCCGAGCGAAGCTCAGCAGCGCTTTCACGTTGCCTACTGCCTCGCGACGCTACGAGACTCTAGACAAATTTGTTACGCCGTCCTAGACCGCCACTGTTCATACCTCTAGGTAGAGTGCGCGTCAAATAAGTGTAGCGCCTCTGTATAGTTTCTTCACTCGACAATCAAAACAACTTTGCAAATTGCTATTTGGTTCATAATATGATCACGCGCACTAAAATCAATTGCTGTTCGTTTGACTCGATAGAACTCAGATATAGATAAACAAGACTAGTATTCAAGTAAAGTTTTCACCTAACTTTTAATCCGCAGAACCTGCTCCGCAATCAGAACAACAAGTCCAACTACAACCTGGTCTCCGAGAGCCTCATGTTCCTGGACTGCATCTGCGGCTCCACCACGGGCGGCCTGGGGCTGCTCGGCCTCTACATCAACGAGGGCAACGTGGCCCTCATCAACCAGACCCTGGAGACCCTCACCGAGTACTGCCAGGGTATAATAAAACACAAAAAATAAAAAAAGTATCTGCATTTTTTTGTGGAAACTTTGAAAAACCGTAAAAACTGCACAAAAAATACTTGGTTATTTTGTTAGTAACTTAGGTAGCCTAACTACTTAGCCTTCGATCAAGACCTTAATGAAGGTTCTGTGAGCCTTAGATCTTTAACTGTGAATTTAAAAGTAAGCGGGGTCGTCTTTTGCAAAAAAATAAAATAAAAACATCATACTGAGGGGGGGGGGGGCGAGGCTGCGACCACCCATATGGGGTGTTTTCATCGATGAAATTGATCATAGAATACACCCTTAAAATTATGTTATAACTTCCCCGGACACACTGTATATACACTTTAAAAAACGGTGGTAAAACTGCGTAGATAGATAGAAAAATTAATCGACTATCTTTTTCGTCAGACAACTATTCAGTGTTCATTAAGAAAAACCTCCCTAACCCAGGACCCTGTCACGAGAACCAGAACTGCATAGCGACCCACGAGAGCAACGGGCTGGACATCATCACAGCGCTGATCCTGAACGACATCAACCCCCTGGGCCGCACCAGGATGGACCTGGTGCTGGAGCTGAAGAACAACGCCTCCAAGCTGCTCCTGGCCATCATGGAGTCCAGGAACGACTCCGAGAACAATGCTGAGAGGATACTGTACAACATGAACCCTAAACAGCTGGTAAGTGTTATATATGGTATACGAGAGGCTGCCCCGCAGTTTCACCCGCGCAGATTTCTCTTAAACACATATATCCCATTTTTTCCCGTTCCCATGGGAATTTCGGGAAATTATTCCTTAGTGCTCCCCTATACTCCTCAAGGAACCCATTTGTAAAATTTCAGCCCGCTACGCCTAGTAGTTTTGGTTCTGCGTTGTCTGTCAGTCAGTTAGTCAGAGTGGAATGTTTTATATAATGGAAGAGTTTTATATATATTGATACTGATATACAGAAGATATACAACATGGTACAGTTTCGGTCTAGGTCGCCGTAACACTTCCGGTTTTTCTGTTTTGCAAAATAGCTCTTGTTCTTTGGCAATACAGTCTAGGGCTGACGAAACAGTAGACAAATCTGTTACGGCCTCCTAGACCGCCACTGTACGAATACAACACAAATAAACGTATTGCAAGCCAGGATTTTTGGGATATGCCTGTTTTGTTTCTGGGGTCACCGCTCAGGCCTAATATGATTTGGCGGCATATTTTAAATTTAACTTTTACTTCATTTCATAATTATGCAACCTTGATCATTAGCAACTTTCATCAGAGCTTCTAACTACCTTTGCAGATCAGAAGCTCTAGCCTGCGTCTTCTGAGTTCATCGACACTGTCTCTAACTTATCTTTAGTTTAAAGATACCGTCCAATTAATTTACTTATTCTCTATAATTTTAATTTTATAACATAATTTCTAATTTAATCTACTTATTTTACTAATTCATATTTGGATATCACACTTAAAACTTTGAATTATTATTTTTTATATATCTGCACTTAATTTCTTTTAATTACAATCTTAGTAAGATTCTAATTTCAATCTATTTTAACGTTTACTGTAACAGGGCTTAAAATCATAAAATATTTTACCGAAATAGGGCTCTCGATACAGGCCTAGCCTAGTGAGAGGCCCTTACTAAGCAAATTCTATGTTATTAATTTTACTAAGGCTAATGCATGCTTTGATTTAAACTATGTTTTTTATATTCTACGTTAAGAAAGCATGCCAATAAATAAATTTTTCATTTTCATTTCATCCAACTGTTTATTAAATTCGATCGATTCACTCGATTACCGTGGTTCATTCGAGCAACTATTCATTCATTCATTTATTCATGAATGATTGTTCCCAGGTGGATGTTGCGTGCTCCGCCTTCCATCAGGAAAACTCAATGGACGCCGACTCCGACTCCGAAGACGACTCGCCCATCCAGGGGGTTTCTCCTAAGGAAGTGAGGCTTGTTTTATTCTTTTTGGATCTTAAGTTAGAGTGATAGAGTGTAAAATGCGTATATATTTAGCTGTGTATTAAAAAAGAAATCAGTAATTTATTTATATCAAAAACAAAACATGTATTAATTTATTTTTAAAACATTAAAAAATATATCTTTGAGACTCTTTTTTATAAACTACGAGCTTTTCCGGCTTTCTTCGTTACGACATAGAATATAAGATACTACAAAAGAGTTGGCTTTGTAGACTATGTTCTTTTGACTGCCCAGAATGGGCGAATAAAAAACAAACAACAACAACAAACCACCTGTCAAAATATGTAAACAGCGGAAAAAATATTGCACCTTGGGTTACATGATTTGAATTTTTTTCTCGTTTCCATTGGAATTTCGGGAAATCCTTTCTTAGTGCTCACCTACACTCCCTAAGGAACCTACATGCAAAATTTCAGCCCGCTACGCCAAGTAGTTTCGGCTCTGCGTTGTCTGTCATTCAGTCAGTCAGTCAGTCAGTAACGGAAGAGTTTTATATATATTGATTTGTATGGACCTACGTTGTTTGCCAATGATTCAAGTAGCGTTGATCGGTTCATCATATAAAAACTTTTTGTCAAAAAATTAAACCGCCGAAAAAACTGAAAAGCATTAAATAATAGGGAAACATTTTCTATTAGGCCTTAATTTACTCACTTCTTAAAGTATTTTTGGATTACCAAGAAATTTTAAGTCGGTGCCACACCACACAAGCAAATTCATTATCTACTTAAAGCGCGATGCGCAGCGGCACACGTTTTTCGGTTATTTCTTTGAATTTCAGGTAATTTAGTGATCTTTATTCGTTGATTCTGTGGCACCGACTCAAAATTTCTTGGTAATCCAAAATTACTTTAAGAAGTGAGTAAATTAAGGCCTAATAGAAAATGTTTCCCTATTATTTAATGCTTTTCAGTTTTTTCGGCGGTTTAATTTTTTTATAAAAAGTTTTTATTTTTTACTTTTCAGTTTTTTTGGGCTAATTTTTTTGACCCCAGCTAATCACCCTTCACAGGGTGGTCGCACCCCACAAGGTGGCCACACAACCTGGTGAAGGTTGAGGGACTAACAGGATGAGGTTCGATCACGACCGGTCGGTGAGGCGATTTATGAGGGAGGCCTATGTCCAGCAGTGGACGTCTATCGGCTGAGATTATGATTATTAACATTCATATAAAAAAGACTCATAATTATACCTAGCAGTTTTCACGTAAATCACAACACGGCAATACAATCGGTGAGTGAACAATAAAGTCACCCCTAATTTGCCACCCTTAGGGTTAAAATTTTATTTCCAAATTTTTATGGGACCAACTTCAAGGTATACCCTGTCGATTAAAAAAATAATTATCAAAATCGGTCCACACAGTAAAAAGTTATGCGTGATCATACATAAAATAAAAAAAAAAATATATACGCGACGAATTGAGAACCTCCTCCTTTTTGTTTTTTCGTCGGTTAAAAATTGGCACGTGAGTCAGAGGGACAAACATATGTTTCTAAAGTGTTGGTAAGTTATGGTTCTGTTAGTGGGTTCAAAAATTCATCCTACACGCTGTATTCTTGTATATACGATCCAGAGCAAAATATCACAATAGGAAGCCAACTGTTCAAATTTCTTCTTTCATCTTTTACGCAACGTAAAGGAACTTGCGTGATATCAAATAATGTCAAGGTAGCGCTCAAAAGCTACGCTAAAGCGCCTTTAATTTTACAAAACCCTTTTAGCGGTTTCGGCTCGACGATAATTACTTAGTAAGTGATTAGATCTATGGCATTAGGTTACCTAATGATTGTGTTGTGTCTTAGGTGGGCCACAACATCTACATCCTGTGCCACCAGCTGGCCGCGCACAACAAGGAACTGTCCGCGCTGGTGCGCGCCGCGCCCGCCGCCGCGCCGCGCGCCATGCAGTACTACCGGACACACACCGCGCAGATAGAGGTACACACACACACACCGCGCAGACAGAGGTACACACACACACACCGCGCAGACAGAGGTACACACACACACACCGCGCAGACAGAGGTACACACACACACACCGCGCAGACAGAGGTACACACACACACACCGCGCAGACAGAGGTACACACACACACACACCGCGCAGACAGAGGTACACACACACACACACACCGCAGATAGAGGTACACACACACACACCGTGCAGATAGAGGTACACACACTCACACAGCGCGCAGAAAGAGGTACACACACACACACACACACCGCGCAGACAGAGGTACACACACACACACACCGCGCAGACAGAGGTACACACACACACACACACCGCAGATAGAGGTACACACACACACACCGTGCAGATAGAGGTACACACACTCACACAGCGCGCAGAAAGAGGTACACACACACACACACACACCGCAGATAGAGGTACACACACACACACACACACCGCGCAGACAGAGGTACACACACACACACCGCGCAGTTACTGGTACACACACACACACACACACACACACATACTGAACTTTGACTAGTAAACAAATGACGTTTCCGGTGACACAAGCGCCTGCAAGCGAGGCTTATTACTTTGCTAATGATTACATTACAAGTGAACAATGTTCACTTGTATACCATGTCATGGTACAGTGGCGGTCTGGGAAGGCGTAACACGGTTTTTCTTGTATTGTAAAATATATCTTGTTCTTTGGCAATACAGCCTAGGGATGACGAAACCATAGACAAATCTGATACGGTCGCCTAGGCCGCCACTGTACTAGCTGATACGGCGGACTTCGTGCCAATTTCAATTACAGTGTATTCATAAATTATAGACTTCTAGCTAACACGGCAAACTTCGTTACGCCACAGAATTTAGGATACTTAACTACTTAACACTTGGCTCTATAGACTATGTTCTTTTGAATTAAATCAAAAATAAATCTAATATAGCCTATGTCACTCGGGGATAGTGTAGCTTTTGTGAGTGAAAGAATTTTTCAAATCGGTCCAGCATTTTCGGAGTCTATTCGTTACAAACAAACAAACAAACAACAAACAACTTTATTTATTTATTTATAACTAGCTATAATTTATATTCTTTTTACCCTCTCTCGGAAAGGTACCGGCAGAATACCAGCGTCATAGGTTTCTGTGACAATATGCTGAGTCGGAGCCTATTTCGGATGTGATATGCGCCACTGTGCCTTACACTGTGTGTAAATTTGTTGAATTTTGTATTGCAAGATGTACAATCGTGTTTTTTTGTAATCATACTGTGTTTTTGCTAATTAATCTTAAAAATGCGTTGTGTATTACTTCTGAAATAAATTTATTATCTATCTATCTATCTATCTATCAAACAAACAAATCTTTCCTCTTTATAATATTGGTATAGATAAGCTATTCTGAATTATAATAAGAAATAATGTAGGATGCTAACGGTGAAATAATTTTTGAAATCGGTACAGCATTTTCGGAGTCTATTCTATACAAACAATTAAATCCAGAATGGTTCATTTAACTATATAGTATCGAAAAAAAAAACAATAATTTCCCTGCAGATCGTTCCTTTAACTATATAGTATCGAAAAAAAAGAAACAATAATTTCCTTGCAGATCGTAAGAACGGACAGGAGCATGGAGCAGATAGTCTTCCCCATACCGGAGATATGCGAGTACCTGCCGGCAGACAGCAAGCACAGGGTACTGCAGACAGCGGAGCGAGACGACCAGGGCAGCAAGGTGGCAGACTTCTTCAGCCGCCTGGACAATCTCTTCCACGAGATGAAGTGGCAGAAGAAACTTAGAGGTGGGCTTTTTGGTCTGATTAGTGTCCAGTGCTGGGCAGAACCCCTCCCCCTATTATTCCAAGGCTTCGTTCTCCAGATGGGAATCGAGATCGTCCCGCCATCACCTCCTTGGTCCTTTACGTTTGCGTCTGCCACTAGGTAAGAATATAAGATAACCTTTTAGGAAGTTAGGTTTAGCCATTTCAATAAACCCCTAAAAATTGTATTACCGGGAGGTAGGTAATGTGTGCGTGATTGATGTTCCTCTTTTTATACATTTTCAATAGTGATTATTTTTCAAATGCAATTGTAACCCGAAAACTTACGATCTAATAGTCAAGATATAATCTTCAGCCCTTAAAAAGCAGCGATACAGTGCGTACCAGCTTAGTCTGCGCGGTCAAAATATGAACCAAATAGCAATTTGTCGGTCGAATAGAAATTTGTTTTGAAAGGTGGGTGAAGTACGTATACAGTGGCGCCCCCAGTCGCGTGGAGACTGAGCTGGCGCGAACTCTATTTCTGCTTTTTAAGGACTGTAGATTCGATCTGGACTCGTAGATCGTACAGTTTTCGGGTTTTAAAACAGTTTAAGTTTTCAAATGCTGTCATTCTTATCGAATTTTCATTGATAATTAAGTAAGAGAGCTGCCCCCAGGTCAGCCGCTGCTGTTCTGGGTGTCGTCGTACATGTCGCTGTGGAGCAACATCCTGTTCAACTTCGCGGTGCTCATCAACGTCATCGTGGCGTTCTTCTACCCCTTCCAGGAGGAGACGCCGAGTAAGTTGTCTTAGTTAGATTTTAGCGGCTGGACTTTGCATAACTCAGGGTTTTCAATAAAACCAAGAACACATCACATCACACTCAGAGCCCCTAACTAGGAAGAACATGTATCTAGGGTTCTCGAAACATACACAGATACGAACATTACACCCAGACCGAAAACAAACATCGATATTCATCATATCAATATTCGCCCCGCCTTGGAATCGAACCCGGGTGCACACGCTTACTCAGTCCACATCACTGCCAACTAAACCATTTTAGCGGCCGAACTTTGCATATTTCAGGATTTTCAATAAATCACAAGTTAACAAGAGTAGTGTAGTGTATAAATAGATAATAATAAAATTTTGAGAGAAAATTCTTAAACTGTATAAAATTTCAGGACTTTTCCATTGAAATCAAGCCTTTTCACTAGTTTTTTAATCTAATAACCCTATATGAGTTTGACAAACGTTTTCATGTGCCCCCCCACTTCCCCCCAGAGTTGGGCGAGCACGTGTCCCTAGCAGTCTGGACGGCGTCCTTGCTGGCCGGAGCGTTAGTGACTCTGCTACCTCGCGCGTCCGGCGTGCGCGCCCTGCTCGCCTCCGCCATCGTGCGGCTCATCTTCAGCGCCGGGCCCGAGCCCACGCTTTGGGCGCTCGGGATGCTTACAGTCAGTCTACATAATATACATATCGTCGCTTATAGTTCAACACCGCGAACCCGCAAAAATTCAAATAAAAATAAAACACAGTTTTACAGCAATATTTTGTGTCTCCTGCAAGTAGCTAAAACGATTATTCGCCGTGTTGAGGTATAAGCGACGAAATATATAATATTATTAAGTATACATATACACATAAACACACCCAACTAACATACAATCATAGGTTTATGCAGGTTTTTATGTGGCTTTTCTTCAAGTAGTGCAAAGATAAACTGGTTCAATTCTTCGCAAAGAAAGTTTTTGCTCTACCATCTATAAAACTTCAATGCTGTTCTATGCTTTAA
Organism: Euspilapteryx auroguttella; assembly: GCA_951802225.1. Classification (NCBI taxonomy): domain Eukaryota; kingdom Metazoa; phylum Arthropoda; class Insecta; order Lepidoptera; family Gracillariidae; genus Euspilapteryx; species Euspilapteryx auroguttella. The sequence goes on from OX637665.1 coordinate 1,608,770, forward strand.
TGTAAGAAATTGCGGTCTAAGACGGTGTAAAAGTTTTGTCTATGGTCTCGTGCGCCCTAGACTGTATTGCCAAAAAACAAGAACTATTTTGAAATACAGAAAATGCGGCAATGTTACGCCGTCCTAGATCGCCACTGTACTATTCCACTTCTACTCCACCCAAGCAATAGAAAAATATTTACCAACGCAAGTTTTCCCAATCCAGATAGTGGTGAAGGGCATCCACCTGGTCAGCATCATGGGCAACCAGGGCACGCTCTCCAAGTCCCCGCGGCTGGTGCTGGCGGACCGCGAGCTGCTCTACCACTCCGCCTACCTGGGCTGCTGCCTGCTGGCCACTGCTGTGCATCCCTTCTTCTACTCTGTGCTGGTAGGTCAACAGGTTATCACCGCTCTGTCTTCTCCCAAAGCTATCTTAAAAGGCGACGAATTAGAGATCCTTTCTTCTACTCCGTGCTGTGCTGGTGCGTCCGTGTAAGTGCTGCAGACAGACAGACAGAAAGACCGCGTGCTGCTGTATCACTCTGCGTATCTGGGCTGCTGCCTGCTGGCCACTGCTGTGCATCCATTCTTCTAGTCTGTTCTGGTAAGATTATCTTCTCTCAAGGCTTTGTCAAACAGACGCCGCTAGAGCACTAGCCTTACGTTTCGTTAGCCTTTAATTTGATGACGCTCATATAAAAGTAATTCTGTAATATTTCTATCAGAAATTCATCGTAACTTACTTTACGGCACGGGCATACAGTGACCTGCGAGTCCAATATAATAATGCATTCAGGGTTTTGTTGGGGCTCCCGTGGAGATGCAGTGCGTCGGAGATGTTTGCGGAGGCACACACTGATGACTTTTATGCCATCATTAGAAAACGATGCGCCTCCACGCTAGCACGCCTCCGCGGGAGCACCAACGGACTCCTGAAGGTGTTTATAGACAGGTGGGACTCTCCTATGCTACAGCATTGGGTGCAGCTTCACACAAAATTGTAAATAGTTTAGGCTTTAATTTATTTATTTTTACGAACGTAAGTTAAGTGTTTTACTAACAAGCTATGGAATCCTAAATTTCTGAAATAAATTATTTGAATTGAATTAATACAGATAGATAAATTATAAATAGTAATGGAACTGCTCCTGAACCAGTTATCGTAAATAGCGACTCATGGAACATCGTAATACGGGTGGTATAATTTCCTTCATTGAAAAACACTATGTTTGTCTTTCGTCTAAGGCTGCATTTAGATCAAACGAACGATCAAATAGCTAGAACTAGAACAAGAACATTCTTATTTGATCTTTTAAGTGTAAACAAACCACGAAAGATTTCTTGAAACTCGAATCTAAAGAACATAAGAACGCTTTTAACAGACCGCTCGATGCAGCGAGCACGTCCGAACATGCAAGAACGTTTTAAGCAACTCTTCGTATGCTTCTAGCGCCGTTTACATCGAGCGAGCATTCTTAGAATATTCCTCAGAATATTAGGGAATACAAACAGAAAAACGAAAGAATAAGCTAAGAGAATTGTTTATTGCAATCAAAATAAAACATAAAATACATAAAAGAACAAGTTACAAAGATCAATGCAAATGGCGGCCTTATCACTTAAAAGCATGTTCTACTGTTTACAGAAGTGTTTACACTAAAATAATTAGGTAATGCTCGTCCGAAGTAAATCTAAGTCTCAAATAACGAAACCTTCCCCCACAGCTACTGGACATAGTCTACCGCGAGGAGACGTTACTGAACGTGATGCGCTCAGTGACGCGCAACGGCCGCTCCATCCTGCTGACGGCAGTTCTGGCGCTGGTGCTGGTCTACATGTTCTCCATAGTCGGCTACATGTTCTTCAGGGACCACTTCCTGCTGCCCGTCGATCAGCTGGATGGTGAGTTGATGGCTATTCGTTTGGCTTTAGAAATTACGGCTCTACCACAAAAATAGTGAAACCTGGTCTAATTCACTGTACCAGGTTCATATCACTAGTTCGTCATACTAATTGGGGATTAAGACCGGTCTAACTTTTTGTGGTAAGGGTAACTATGCTTTACCTTGGGCTCTTACAGGTTCAGCAGCTAAGTCGTGAAAGCGTAACTCACAGACAAACGGAGTTACTTTCTAATTTATATTATTTTATCTATATATTTATGTTTTGCTGAAATGCAGCTGTGTTGATGTTTAACTTTTGGCTGAATTAGAAAATATGTGTTGTTTTCAGGTGACGATGCATTCAACTTTGAGAACTGTGAAAGTGATCCTGCTGATAAATATTTAAAAGGTTGGTTTGGATTCTTTCTATATATTTTACTTGTGTCGATCGATCCCGGATATTGCAAATCGTCGCTTATACTTCAACACCATAAATAAGCGTTTTAGCTAATTTGCAGGAGATACAAAGATGGCTGTAAAAGTGTTTTTAATGGGGTTTTTGCAGGATCGCGGTGTTGAAGTATTACCAAACACTTTTATTTATTTTTAAACTATTCGACAAGGCGAACTTCGCACCGCCAGACCTATTAGTATTTTGTGGACGTATTTAACTTATAAACCTCCCTCTTGAATCACTCTGTCTATTAAAAAAAAACAGCATCAAAATCCGTTGCGTAGTTTTAAAGAGTTAAGCATACATAGGGACAGACGCGGAAAGCGACTTTATTTTATACTATGTATTGATTATTCTCCGGAATGACAACTCAGATCTTTCGATGTTTCTGAACTAATCATTAACAATATAATAAGCATGGTATTTATTTTAATATCATAAATAATACTAATAGTACAGAGTTCTGAATGCTAGATGTAGGTATTAATATTTAATATCCGCCATAGCTCCTTCGGGCAGCTGCGCGCGCACGCGCTTCGTGCGCGTCGGCGGCGAGTTGCGCGAGCGCAGCTGCGAGTCGCTAGTGATGTGCATCGTGAGCACGCTCAACCAGGGGCTGCGCAACGGCGGCGGCATCGGCGACGTGCTGCGCGCGCCCGCCTCCATGGTACCTCACTACACTACACTACACTATACTACACTAGACTAGTGATGTGCATCGTGAGCACGCTCAACCAGGGGCTGCGCAACGGCGGCGGCATCGGCGACGTGCTGCGCGCGCCCGCCTCCATGGTACCTCACTACACTACACTACACTATACTACACTAGACTAGTGATGTGCATCGTGAGCACGCTCAACCAGGGGCTGCGCAACGGCGGCGGCATCGGCGACGTGCTGCGCGCGCCCGCCTCCATGGTACCTCACTACACTACACTACACTATACTACACTAGACTAGTGATGTGCATCGTGAGCACGCTCAACCAGGGGCTGCGCAACGGCGGCGGCATCGGCGACGTGCTGCGCGCGCCCGCCTCCATGGTACCTCACTACACTACACTACACTATACTACACTAGACTAGTGATGTGCATCGTGAGCACGCTCAACCAGGGGCTGCGCAACGGCGGCGGCATCGGCGACGTGCTGCGCGCGCCCGCCTCCATGGTACCTCACTACACTACACTACACTATACTACACTAGACTAGTGATGTGCATCGTGAGCACGCTCAACCAGGGGCTGCGCAACGGCGGCGGCATCGGCGACGTGCTGCGCGCGCCCGCCTCCATGGTACCTCACTACACTACACTACACTATACTACACTAGACTAGTGATGTGCATCGTGAGCACGCTCAACCAGGGGCTGCGCAACGGCGGCGGCATCGGCGACGTGCTGCGCGCGCCCGCCTCCATGGTACCTCACTACACTACACTACACTATACTACACTAGACTAGTGATGTGCATCGTGAGCACGCTCAACCAGGGGCTGCGCAACGGCGGCGGCATCGGCGACGTGCTGCGCGCGCCCGCCTCCATGGTACCTCACTACACTACACTACACTATACTACACTAGACTAGTGATGTGCATCGTGAGCACGCTCAACCAGGGGCTGCGCAACGGCGGCGGCATCGGCGACGTGCTGCGCGCGCCCGCCTCCATGGTACCTCACTACACTACACTACACTATACTACACTAGACTAGTGATGTGCATCGTGAGCACGCTCAACCAGGGGCTGCGCAACGGCGGCGGCATCGGCGACGTGCTGCGCGCGCCCGCCTCCATGGTACCTCACTACACTACACTACACTATACTACACTAGACTAGTGATGTGCATCGTGAGCACGCTCAACCAGGGGCTGCGCAACGGCGGCGGCATCGGCGACGTGCTGCGCGCGCCCGCCTCCATGGTACCTCACTACACTACACTACACTATACTACACTAGACTAGTGATGTGCATCGTGAGCACGCTCAACCAGGGGCTGCGCAACGGCGGCGGCATCGGCGACGTGCTGCGCGCGCCCGCCTCCATGGTACCTCACTACACTACACTACACTATACTACACTAGACTAGTGATGTGCATCGTGAGCACGCTCAACCAGGGGCTGCGCAACGGCGGCGGCATCGGCGACGTGCTGCGCGCGCCCGCCTCCATGGTACCTCACTACACTACACTACACTATACTACACTAGACTAGTGATGTGCATCGTGAGCACGCTCAACCAGGGGCTGCGCAACGGCGGCGGCATCGGCGACGTGCTGCGCGCGCCCGCCTCCATGGTACCTCACTACACTACACTACACTATACTACACTAGACTAGTGATGTGCATCGTGAGCACGCTCAACCAGGGGCTGCGCAACGGCGGCGGCATCGGCGACGTGCTGCGCGCGCCCGCCTCCATGGTACCTCACTACACTACACTACACTATACTACACTAGACTAGTGATGTGCATCGTGAGCACGCTCAACCAGGGGCTGCGCAACGGCGGCGGCATCGGCGACGTGCTGCGCGCGCCCGCCTCCATGGTACCTCACTACACTACACTATACTACACTAGACTAGTGATGTGCATCGTGAGCACGCTCAACCAGGGGCTGCGCAACGGCGGCGGCATCGGCGACGTGCTGCACGCGCCCGCCTCCATGGTTCCTCACTACACTACACTAACAGTGTATAAAAGTAGTTGTAGTGATACAACACTTTGTAACTTCACTATACTGCACTGCACTACACCGTACTACACAACACTATACTACACTGCACTACACCGTACTACACAACACTATACTACACTACACTAAAACATACTACGGTATTTTGCACTACAATACACTTTACTACACCATACACCACTATACTCTTTACTGTAGTATTATACTACCATTACATGTAGTATATTAGTAATGAAGTACAGTGTAGAGTGACTTTCACGAACACTATAATAATAAGCAGGGCCTACACACTACCATTGTCTATTTCAATGCTGTTTTCAGTTAAAAAATAATTAAAAAACAGCATAATATAAAGCCAATTCAAACATTTCAAACAAATTCCGACCGTATCCCTTATAACAACAAGAGCCACAACCCGCAGGAGCCGCTGTTCGTGGCGCGCGTGGTGTACGACCTGGTGTTCTTCTTCGTGGTGATCATCATCGTGCTGAACCTGATCTTCGGCGTCATCATCGACACCTTCGCCGACCTCAGGAGCGAGAAGCAGCAGAAGGAACTTATACTGAAGAGCACTTGCTTTATTTGCGGTCAGTACTCATTATTATTATTATTATTATTTGCAGCCTGTATCGTCCCACTGCTGGGCAAAGGCCTCCTTCCCCTTTCTCCACTTACAACATAAAAAACCATACGGTGGTCCTGCCTTCAAGGTAAAGTTAGTTATAAACTTAGTATTAATTGAAGGATAATCTATGGACTGCTCCGTGGCTCAGTTGGCAGTGATGTGGACTGAGACATGACACGCGGGTGCACCGGGTTCGATTCCCGGGCGGGGCGAATATTGAAATGTTGAATATCGATTGTTTGCCGGTCTGGGTGTAATGTTTTTTACTGTTTATGTTTCCGGCACCCTAGATACAAGTTCTACCTAGTTAGGGGCTCTGAGTGTGATGCGTTTTAAATATAATTATTATAATTTATGATGATGATGAATATCATTTTCATCATCATAATCATGTCATCATCATCAAGTGCAACCTTCAACAGGTTGTCTAATCATCTGGTTAAAATATTACATTGAAAAACTTGGTGAATCTGGATATGTTTTTAGAATATAATTAGGTCCTTTTTGCGTCTCCTGCTGCGTGATCGCCAGTAGAGAACTTTTCGCCTTCAGAGTACCTCGCGTTTTTTGAGCTATGCTCCCATTGCCACTTTAGTTTGGCAATACTTTGGACAAGGGGGCTTCTCCAGGCGACCGTTGTCGTAAGGCAAGGCAAACATTTGTTTGCCTGAGCCAATTGGTGGGCACTCTGAACTACCTCGCCTCTCACAGTATAGGATACTTTACCAAATAAGGTATCAATAGCAATTAGATTAGATGTACTTAGTCTAATTGACTTTCAATAAGTGATATCTTGTATCCTATATCGAATAAAGAATTATTAGATTTTTTAAATAACTTTAGTTCTTTTGCAGTCCTTCTAAATATTTTCAGTAAAGCTAAAACTGTATTGTCCTCACGCCAGGTCTAAACCGTTCAGCATTCGACAACAAAACGGTATCATTTGAGGAGCACATCTCAAGCGAGCACAACATGTGGCACTACCTGTACTTCATGGTGCTCGTCCGGGTCAAGGACCCCACGGAGTACACGGGCCCGGAGAGCTACGTGCACGCCTGCATCAAGTCCAACAACCTGGACTGGTTCCCTCGCCTGCGAGCCTTGAGCCTCGTGGGCGGCCCTGAAGGTATTGTATTTTTAACCGACTTGCAAAAAAGGAGGTTATAAGTTTGACCTGTATGTATGTACTAGAGGCTGCCCCGCGGTTTTTCCCGCGCAGATTTCTCATAAACACAAAATTCCCGTTTTTTCCCGTTCCCGTGGGAATTTCGGGAAATCCCTTCTTAGTGCTCACCTACACTCCCTAAGGAACCTACATGCAAAATTTCAGCCCGCTACGCCCAGTAGTTTCGGCTCTGCGTTGTCTGTCAGTCAGTCAGTCAGTCAGTCAGTCAGTCAGTCAGTCAGTCAGTCAGTCAGTCAGTCAGTAACGGAAGAGTTTTATATATATAGATGTATGTATGTTTGTCCGCGATTATCTCGCGTTTGGCTCAACCGATTTTGATGCGGTTTTCAGCAATGTATTTGTTACATTCAGGAAAAGGTTTTAGTATCTATTTTAACCGACTTTAAAAAAGAGGAAGTTCTCAGTTTATGTGATTTAGTTTGTTGAAGGCGGGTCTCTTTTTGTAAAAAATAAATTATTACGTTTTTTATTTTACTAGTCGACCCGGCGAATTTTGTACGGTCTTACCTATTACTATGTTGTGTATGTATAATACATTAAACCTTCCTCTTAAATCACTTTATCTTTTTAAAAATAGCGCATACGAATCCGTTGGATTGTTTTAAAGATTTATGCATCATCAATATATATAAAACTCTTCCGTTACTGACTGACTGAATGACTGACTGACTGACTGACTGACTGACAGACAACGCAGAGCCGAAACTACTTGGCCTAGCGGGCTGAAATTTTGCACGTAGGTTCTTTAGGGAGTGTAGGTGAGCACTAAGAAGGGATTTCCCGAAAATCCCACGGGAACGGGAAAAAACGAAATATTTGTGTTTATGAGAATCCTGCGCGGGAAAAACCGCGGGGCAGCCTCTAGTACATAGTATAAAACAAAGTCGCTTTCCGCGTCTGTCCCTATGTATGCTTATATCTTTAAAACTATGCAACGGATTTTGATGCAGTTTCTTTTAATAGATAGAATGATTTAAGAGGAAGGTTTATAAGTATAATTAATGTAGGTACAATATAGTAATAGATTAGGCGGTACGAAGTGCGCCGGGTCGACTAGTTATATATAAAAACCTTCCTCTTGAATCACTTTATTTAAAAAAAAATAGCGCATACAAATGAGTTGCATTGTTTAAAGATTTAATCATATATAATAGCGACAGACACGAGAAGCGATTCTGTTTAAAACTATGTATTGATGATGTCAGGTTAACTAAAATTCTTCTTGATTGAAATTGTACTTGCACTTGAAGAGAAGCGCTTGTCAGTCACTGTTGACTGAAAATCTGCGCTGTTGGTCCAAATGTTGAGTTAGTGCCTTTTTGCGACCACTGCGACACTCCAAACCAATGCACTTAGGCAAATTGTTAATATTTTGTATAGTTTCGTTTGAATTTATTTTTTTATTTGTGATTATTTTAAGTTTGTATTTATTATTTATAATTTTTTGCTTGTTGTGTGTATTTGTATAACGTGTGTCAAACAGAGCTGTCTCAAATAAATATTTCGTTTGTTTGTTAAAAGGAGAAGGCGGGGAGCTGGAGCTGCGGTCGCTGCAGGCGCAGCTGGAGAAGGCGCAGCGGAGCGTGGCCGGGCTGACGGAGCTGCTGTCCGAGCTGCGGGACCAGGTGAGCTGCTGGCTGCTGGCTGCTGGCTGAGAGCTGAGTTATTAGACTGACATCTACGAACAACTATACTCAGGAAGAGTATCTCTTCCAAAAAACCGCTTCGATTTTTGTTCCACTTACGCACACACAGTAACTCCTATTGCAACAAACACTCACACATTCTCATAGACAAGCTTGCACGCTATTGGCCGCTTCGCTCGCGTCTGTCGACAAAGCAGCGAGCTAGGCCCCCTGCTTTTGGCTGGTACATATTATCGCTACTAGATGGCGGTCAAGTGTTATTTTACAAAATATTTATTTAAAGGTGATATTTTTTTTGTCTATATGGATTCTACAACACTGTATAATGCACGAAGGCATATTTTTAAAGATAAAACACGGTCAGAAATACCCAAAAACACAGTAATATGCTCCCGACGCTGCAACCAAACGACTCAAGGTTCCACTAGGAACTGACGCGGCATGGTGTCCGTAACCTAAGCCCCGCCCACCGGGGCTTCTTTTCCGTGTGCATTGCGTGGGGCATTTTATTGAGCTAATTACGATTCTTAAGTATTGTTGTTCGTAGGCTAACATTCACAGTCAAACTGTCAACATTTTACTGCAGAGATATTTTTACAGGCCACTTTGGTCTGTTCTGATGGAAACTATCAGAGATAACATGCTTTCAGAAATCAAGACGAATTTACATTACGAAATCAGTGGTTTTCCATGATGAAATTAACTAATTTTATGCCACATGTTTCGTTATGTAAATTCGACTTGATAGTAAAACAGTGTTTACAGAATAACTGATGAAATTGTTGTTATTTCCCAGATGACAGAGCAAAGGAAGCAGAAGCAGCGCATCGGGCTGCTCAACTCTACATCGGCGTACTTGCAGAACTTACAGATGAACGCGCCTCTCTAGCTTACGTTTTACTGAGCTCAATATCATAGAAGCCAGTAGGAAGATGGTGGTAGTCACGTGACACAAGTACAGCTTGCCAACGGTGTCTTGAAGCGGAATTATTTTCATTTTGAGTTGAAACCCCTAAAGAAAAGTTTACTTCTTGTAAGGAAACAGCTGATGAATTTGTTGATTTTTGATTTCGTCTAACTTTGGGCTTAAATTGTGTTTTATTTAGGGAGAAAGTGAATAAAAACTACTAAGTCCACATACAAAGTGGCGCCCCCATCATTTTCTAGTTATCTGTGCCAAGCTGTAAGAAGACTTACTGAGGTAAGTGCTGTAATAGTTAATAAGGGCTTTGTCAAACAGACGGCGTGAGACGCTCTGACGTCGGCGCTCAGTGTGACAGGGTAATACTGTCATAGTAAACTACAAGTCGACGCTCTGGCGTCGTCTGTTTGACAAACGCTTAAATTCTTTGTTAATAAAACAAATAAAACGGTAGGTAAGTTGTGTGTTGCTTCTCTTATGTCACGTGATTTCTGAATACTTACGTCATCTGACTACACTATAGACAGTTCTTTATAGAATTATGTACTATGTGCGTTCAATTCTAATATTCAAATATTCGATATGCCATCTTTATTGATAGGTGCATACGTTTCCTCGCGGTCAATCCAATTTTTTATGACTTTTAACATTTTGTAGAAGATAAAAGAAATAGTGTAATATTTCTATGAGAAATTCATCGTACTATACAGTTCGTATAATACAGATCGTATAATACAGATTGTATAATACAGATTGTATAATACAGATCGTATAATACAGATAGATAAATAAAAAAGAGTCGTAGATGGAACTGCATCTTTTTAAATACTTCTTGATGCATACTGTTCCGAATTACAAATAGATTACTTTATCAAAGCTCAATTGCACCTATGAATTTATTTGTAAAAGTCAAACATTACATAGTGCAATTTTTAGCGTTCTACGCGCCTTGTTGTGTCTCTTGTTGTTTCCGAAATAATTATTTCAATGCGATTGAAAATCTTATTATTATAGTGAAACTATACAATTAGATAGTAATTTTTGTTGTTGAATTTTAGAGAATTTTTTAGCATAATGAAACATGTTATATCAGCAAAGTGTTCTAAGATCAATATTAAAATAGGTATAATATGTTTAAAGGGGTCACTTATTTAAAGTAACCCTATTTATGAGTATTGGAAATGGTCTTTTTCTATACAAATTTAAATTTGGTCTCTTAAATAGAATAAAAGCAAAATCTTTTCTTATAATATTAAAAGACTGGACCGTTATTCGAAGCTTACTAAATGAGATAGGCACTTGCGTTTCCCGCAGAATACAGTCCGTCTTTGTCTACTTATCTAGGGATGACGTCACGCCCAGGCAGTTGGCGGGCCGCTCAATCCTATAAAAGAGCGTTGGCCGCCATCTTTACCTCATTGGCGATTTGTATCCCGCCGCGGCAACGCGGAAGCGCTGCCCGAGCGCAGCGTTTTTGCTTAATATTTAAAATTAAAATTAAATTAAATTAAACGACAAAAATTTGTTGTAATAAGTTGCCGTAATAATTTGTTAAATAATTGTTTTAACGGTGTTACCGTTCGATTTTATGTGTATTGGGGTAAGAGATATAAAATTTAAAATACCCCCAAAGTTTTAAATAAATTGTCCGTTAAACCGCATGTATACGTTGTACAGCAGCATAAAGATCCACGTGGCAGGTGAATTTTTATCACGAGTCTACGCCGGAATCGTCTTAAAATAATGTAAGTGATCCTTTCGTTTTTTGAGGAATTGAGCTTGTTATTTTTATTAGTACCTATACCAATACTTTTAAATGATTGAATATTTCAGCTGGCCACGATGCCAAGCGACCACATGCAAACTGTTATGTCCTAATATTACAAATTGCTTGGTTTATAAAATGGTAATATAAAATTATATTCAATCGGGTAGTTTAATTCCTCATTTAGTTTTAAGCTTATTTTCAGACTATTTCTTTTTTCGATACAGAATGTGCAAGCAACACATAATTTTATAAGAAACATATTTGGTTTGGATTTATAACCAGGAGTTCAAGCATACTACCTTAAAATATATGAATACTAGTGTGTATGTAAAAAAGGCTTAATTTTCGTGACTTGTCAAGATAAACTGTTTTTCTATGATGTATGAAAAAGCCCTTAACTTTATTTTTATCAATTTGTGGTGGCCATGTGAATATTTTTACGAACACGGGGCGTCAAATCCGCGCATATTGTAACTTACTCTACCTACTAGTTCAAAGACGTAACCTTGTGTAAGCTATAGTAAGCAGCAAAGAAATATCTGAATTATTAGACTTGAGGGTAGAATTTATTTATTATTTACAAAATGTCTTGGAAACTGAACTATACCGAAATATGCTCACTGCCAGCATAAGCGGCCGGCCTGACCGTACCCGCTGCCCCGGCGCGCATATTTGCAACACGCACCGCGCCGGTTGTGATACAGGCATAGGGCCACCTAGCCGACGACGTGTCGCCGATGAGCACGCGTATTATATTCTATCTGCATAACAAAAGTCGCCAGGCGGCTAATGCCAGCGACACGCTTGCGCAGCGAGTCTGCCCGCCATGCCCATGCATGCCTGCGCATGCCCGTCACTGCCCTGTCTCGCCCGCAGCTGTAGAGACGCAGTTCAAGTCACCAGCCATCCCTCGCAGGGGAACCGGCAGTGAACACCAGTAACATCGCGTGTTACTCGATATTGTACAAATATACATTTAGTATAGAAGCAATGCAAGTACCTCCCTCGGAGGGTTGGGCAAAATCAACATGAAATTTGGTACGTACGATTACTGCCATATTCATCTAAGTTAAGGAACCACCCCTCGCAGGGGAGCTGGCAATCAACCTAGTACAGTCACGGACTAGGAGGCCGTAACAGATTTGTCTATGGTTTCGTCAGCCCTAGACTGTATTACCAAAGGACAAGAGCTATTTTGCAATACAGAAAAACCGGAAGTGTTACGCCGATCGTGTCCGCCACTGTACCATCGCGTGGTATTCGATATTGTACAAATATACATTTAGTATAGAAGCAATGCAAGTACCTCCCTCGGAGGGTTGGGCAAAATAAACATGAAATTTGGTACGTACGATTACTGCCATATTCATCTAAGTGAAGAAACCACCCCTCGCGGGGGTGCCGGCAATCAACCTAGTACCATCGCGTGGTACTTACCCAATGTTGTACTGATATGCAATTATACTTTTAGTTTAAAGATAATGCAAGTGATCGAACATCAAATCTTTTACGTTGACGCACGGTACCAATTTTCACCGAAGGGTAGAAGCCACCCCTCGCAGGGGATTCAACCTTGTACCATTGCTAGATACTCAGTGTTCTACTGCTAGGTATTTATTCTTCTTCTTTCTTTTGGTATGCAACCAAGCCTCCCTCGCCGGCATAGGCGACAACTATCATGGAATCTTATTTTTTAGCCAAAGTAAAAGTCGTCCTTTGCAGGCTAGCCCACACTAAACCTTGTACCATCGCGTGGAATTTGTGTCCAACCACTAAGCAAGTACTCTTTTAGCATAGAAGTAATGCATGTAAAGGTATTTATCAATCCCTTCGTGGAAATACACCATATAAGTATGTGGCCTTACCACTTCTTTCTATGATTATCATTATAATCAATAATACAAATTCAAGGATTAATCACTGCTTACTAAGACTAGACATGTAAACCAAAATGATACAGAACATTTATTTAATATTGACATTTGTGCATACAAAACACTATTATTTTCGCGACTTGATTTACAAACAAGCAGGGGAAGTCGATGGTAATACTAGCCATCGCCCAGAGTCAAGGTCACTCAAAGCCATCAAGAAAAACTATTTCTTACAAAATATTTTTTAATAAAATATGGTGATTCGGTTATATCTTTTAAAGAATTACTTAATTAGTGTTAAAAATACGCTAACATACTTTTTCAAAGTAATAGAATACCTATCGAGAAGAACTTAAAGTAGAGACATGTTTCATTTAAATTGAGTTAAGACTCTCCTATTTAACTGATTGTAAAGGCATAAAATCTAGCTAAAGTACATGTACAGTTCATAGTTACAGATAGTACTATAAAGTTTAAAGGTAAATTTGGTTGTTTTCTTTAATAAAACTAAGCTTTTGTAATTCATTTTAAATCCAGCTCAGTACTACAGTTAAGGTGGTCTGTGTTTGAACGTTTGAACTAAGGAGTATGAAGTAAAATCTATGACTTACGAAAGAATCCTGAAGCTTTTAAGTACAAACGCTCACGCGTACACAACGCAAGTGACAACGCTCACGCTCACGTAGTGGCTCATCCTACAGCCAGCTCTGACGCGTATTGTAACACTGTGTAACTAATGTCGGCAGTATGCATGCACTTCACAACAAAAGGGTGTGATACACCGTATCGTATCAATCGTATATGGTACCGTGCATATAAGACTGTTAATACAAAAAAAAAAAAAAAAAAAAAAAAAAAAAAAAAAAAAAAAAAAAAAAATTGCAATACAGACAAACCGGAAGTGTTACACTGAACGAGTCCGTGACTGTAAAAGCTAGACAGGCTTTACCATACTTGGTATCATTAATATACATTGAAACAAATGCAATCATTATTTTGTTAGTTGTCTGATAAGCGAGGGCTTTTGTAAATTCATTAACTAATATACTAAACACATTTTATTTTTGAAAGAAAAGGTTTACAATTTAGTTCGTTACAAAAATTAGTGTGAGTGATACCTTTATGACAGTATGTAGCAATTTCATTATTGAAGAACAATGCCTACTCCCATACTTGTAGTAAAAACTACTACTAGGACTTAGTATTAGTACGTACTTACTCGACCCGTAGGTACTGAACTAATTAGCAAAGTGAGCATTTATTATCTTTAATTGAACTCTGCTAAATTTTTAAGTCTTATTAAGAAAGATAATACAAATATACAAACAAACGAACGAAATGAAAAACCGACGAAAGAAATACCGAATGTTTTTTAACTAAATTTTGAAAGGTTTAGCCCCTAGACTAGATATAACCTGTGCCTGTTTATTAGAGGAAAGTTTGATCAAGTATGTACATACTTAATGTACATTTCACATAAATTAAAGTTCAGCCAAGGTTTGCGTCCCAAATAAGATTCAATACAGTTTTATTTTTATAATATTAACGTATATTCTGGCTAATATGGTTTTTTGTGCTGATAAGTGTTTTAAATAAGTAGTCAGGTCATTGCTAAACAATTTCCTACCTCGAATTAGTAGGTATCTACTGTCATTTAAATGCCTACTTACGATTTTATCGATATGCACCATTGACAAAGTAAAAATGCATCAATGCTATATAAAATGTTCAAATGTTAAAAGGAGTTTATAGCCAAATAATGACATTTAAATTTGATGTACAGTACAGTGGCGCTCTAGGAGGCCGTTACAGATTTGTCTATGGTTTCATCAGCCCTAGACTGTATTGCCACAAGAGCACAAAGCTCTTTAATGACAAGAACTAGTCACGGTGGATATAATGTTATCTCCTATGCATCGAAAATATGTTTATAAATTTTATCTAAAGTTTTGCATTGGAAGTTTCAAACCATGAATAACTTGTTAAGTTTAAGATGCAACAAAGGAGGAGTAGGTACTCGCAATGATTGTAATTCCGAGTCTTCATAACTTTAAGTAATTTAAAATTGGTTTCCTTTTTTACAATATTTATTTAGAAGGTTTGTGCAAACAATGTTTGGAATGTTATAATAACTAATTGAAGGGGAAAATGAAAATAAAGGATGAATAAAAGTAGATAAGACTGGGTCTGTACTAGTTGCTATGCTGTGTGCTGTGTGCTACCCTATTAACCTAAACAAATGGAAACATACATACATACATTTGAAGAACTCTTAACACTAGGTTTCTATTGTAGGCTTGATGTTTAGGAATTTAATTTAATTCTGAGAACAATTCAATAAAGTATTTGTGCTATAAGCATTTACAAAACATACTTATACTTAAAAATATTTTATGTTAAATTTTTAAAGTTCACATTGGCGATTGATAACCTAACAATAAAAAAGGGTTCCCCTTCTTTATTTGAGCGTCACGTCACCAGGCGATAACAAACATGTCTCATTTAGTAAGCTTCGAATAACGGTCCAGTCTTTTAATAGAAGCGTTTTACCTGAAAATAAAACGCATATTAAAATACTTACCTTATTCGAAGCTTAACTTTTAATCCTGCCTGGTGCATTTAAAATGCCAATGAGGTAAAGATGGCGGCCAACGCTCTTTTATAGGATTGAGCGGCCCGCCAACTGCCTGGGCGTGACGTCATCCCTAGATAAGTAGACAAAGACGGACTGTATTCTGCGGGAAACGCAAGTGCCTATCTCATTTAGTAAGCTTCGAATAAGGTAAGTATTTTAATATGCGTTTTATTTTCAGGTAAAACGCTTCTATTGTAGTTTTTATAATAAAATTACCTAAGTGCAATCAAAAAGTAGCTCAATATATAGTTACCTATAAAATATTTTCGTTATACAAAACGAAATTACTGTTATTAATATAGAATAATTATTTTACTATTGAGGACCTTCTGTCCTGTGGCAATATTGGAATGTATTTTTTCTGATCACACTATTTTAAAAATTTTAATAATCACGTCTTTCCTATAATATACGTAAAAGTTTTTGATGAATTATTTTTGTATAATTTGGGACTGGTAATATTTTTATATTTTATCTTTTCCAGCAATATTAACTTAACGGGCATGTATTGATTTGTTATAAAAGTTAAGATGTTGGTGTAATAGTCGATACTAGAAGTAGATTTTTTTTACTGAACATTTTTGAATTAATTTTAAATGTTTTTAGTTGAATGATAAATCGAAACTTCCTACAAGCGGCTGCATAAAAGTTTAATATTTGGTGATTGATCTGTTTTATAATTTGGTCTCGAGTACAGAGACTTTCTCCTCGTTTATAACAAAATAAAAAGCTAATTAGAGACGTACGGGTCCATCCTCTGGTCTCTCAAACTAACGATTAAACTTCTATTCTATTACTATTCTACTATTACTCTATTACGATTGGGTCGAATATTGCGAGTCTCGTAACTTTAATCCTGTAAGAATAGTAGAATTAAGATACTGTAAAAATTTTATGAATCGCAATTCTTGACCCAATCGTAATAGAATAGAAGTTTATAAGAGACTAGGGTCGGGTCTGACTTGCACGGTGTTTTGACAAGAGCGCAGTGTTCGCCGTTACTGCTAAACCAGATACCTACGTTTTTCCGACAAAAATGATGACATCACTACTACTTGGATTCTCACTGGTTTTAGTAGATTTTAGTATAGTTATCATTTTCAACAGCCAGGCTGATAGTATGATAATTTTTTATCACAGCACATCTCTTAATATCTTTATTAAGTTGCTATAAATGTTGCAATGCAATGTTCTCTTGGTCCTCTCTGTCTACTCATTTCTCTACCGTCATTGCTTGATATTAGTCATTTTAGAAGCAACTCATTAGTAATTTCTCTTATACATCTTGAGGATTATATTATTTAAATAATAGGTACCATTTTTTACTTATAATTTTATACTTAATTAGATAACATAAGAGTTAAATAACATTTTACTTTTTGCATGTTGATTTTACGTCGTTTTGTTTTTGTACTTATTAATAAGAAACTTAGCACAATTTTTTCAACTTCTTTAATATATTTGAGTCTATAGTAGTTAAAATATAAAATCAATTTTCTTGTCAATTTTTACCTAACTACCATGTTTTCGCTAATACATTCCCTGTGCAATTATTCTTTGTCGTATTAAAAGCATTTTTTTTATTTTAAGTTTTTTTAGAAACTTTTTCTATTTTTTTTCAATGCTTATTTTACTTTTAAAAATATACTTTATCATGACCATGTTTGGATCTTATTTTTTATAACTTTATTTCTTGTCTTTTCTACTATTTACAACACATTCCTAGATAGATCTTTATATACCGTTTAAATCTTCTATACTATACGTTACGTGTTGAGATCTGAAAGAATCTATTTTTTATGTCTTCTTGGCGTTGTGTTTTTTTTTAAACCAAAAGCAAATGTAATAAGGGCTGGCATACATCGAGCAAGCCACTCGTAGCGGCGGCTAGTGGCTAAGGGTGGATTCACGTAGAAAGCTGATTTCCAGCGCTGGTTCGCACTAGTCCAAAAAATGTAGACAAAATACCTGCCGTACGCTGACATTCTCGCGGGAACCAGCGCGTATGTCAGCGCATGTATTTTCTATACATTATTCGAACCAGCGCAAACAAGCGCTTGTTACCAGCTTTGTATGCGAATACGCCCTAAGTCAAGCCACTAAACGCTGCAATAAATCAGCCACTAGTGGCATAGAAGTTAGAGGACTCAGGCGACTCCCGCAGCTTGTGGCCCAGCTGGCGCGAGCCGCGAGCGTTTGCCCCGAAATTATACAAGCTGTATGAAAAAAACTCGTTCGTCCTCAGCTTGTTGCCGCGACTGGATAGTGGCTCCTTGTGCGCCCGCTCTTACTTCTTTATAGCTACTATTGTATTGACAACTTGTTGTTATTTATGAAATTGTCTTTTCTCGTAGTTTTTTTTGTAAAAATATAAAAGTTTCAAGTTATTCATTGTTTTATTTAATTCTGCAGTAAACTGACATTAATGACAGAAAAATTAAGCTAAGTAAATAATTTTAAATATAAATTAAACAATTTAAAAATATTTAACTTCAGTACAGTGACCAGTCATTCAAGCTCCTATACCTACCCTAGCGCTAAAAGCATAACTCCGCGTTATAATTTATTCAAAAAATAATTTACACAAATACCCAGACTCATAAAACGAAGATCTATACATACATATCCATCATGATGTTCACCCCCACCGGTAACCGAACCCTTTACCTCCGAAGTTGTGGTGGTTTATAGTTTACTAGTTGACCTGCGAACTTCGTACCGCCAATCCTATTAATATTTTGTGCATGTTTTTTATTATAAACGTTCCTTTTGAATCACTTTATCTATTAAAAAAAACGCATCAGAATCCGTTGCGTAGTTTTTAAGATTTAAGCATACATATGGACAGACGCGAAAAGCGACTTTATTTTATACTATGTACCATAATAAATCGGACATATTTCTGCAAAACTATTGAATGTAACGTAAGAACACGATGATGTTTCGTCGATGATATCTTTGATAAAGTCTAATCGGGCGATAGCCGGCTGGCGATCCGCATTTTGTATTGTACTACTAGGCAAATAACACTTTGTTGTTTATAAGAATTTTGTGTGAAAAAAAAAGTTTTAAAATGTTTTTGTGGTTCGCGGTGACGGTTTTGGCTTGCGGTAAGTGTTTTAAAATAAAATTTCTTTCGTATTTTTTTTAAATTTTACGTTTAAAAATTTCTTATATACTTACTTACCTACCTATACTTACAGCAGTTAGATATCTTAATGTATTATTTTTATTCGCAGAGATGGTTATTTTAATTGTAGTCCTTTTTTCAAATGACCTAATAATAAGTATATAACGTGTCATTTGCTTTTCTACGGTTTATTGTTTAATAACACATTTTTAACATATATTTTTTTGTATTATAAAAAGTTATTTAAATCTCTCAAACTGTAAAGCCTTCTTTACCGTAATATGAAGTTTTCATTATAAATTCAAGTTACTATACAATATACACTACGGTCTGTGCTACGACGGACATCGCTAAACCAAAAAGGGTTCTTTGTAACAACGAAACCCTAAAAAGTAACTGAAAAACCCCTTTTAACTTCCTAGATGTAATATTAACAATCAAAGATAGTCTCAGTGACTCAGTGGTTTTAACTATCTTATCTAAAAAATAATTGGGTTAGTCCGGATAAAAGATAACTTTTAAACTGTTTTTTTTCAATCTTGATACGATTTGCAATACGTTTTGGGAAAATACCTATACATCATCATTGGCACAGTGACCTTTTTTTTATCAATATAGAATTTTGACAATATATAAACGAAGCATAATTCCAAGGAGATATTATTGTTTTATTTTTGTCATTTTATTTTATATCTCGGTTCCCTATGAAGCATCAGTAAGACCTGTATCATTAATTCAATTTCTTTTTCGTGTTATTTTACAGCTAGTGCAGAAATTTTATTAATAGCATCTCCTGGGGCCGACTCTGCATCTCGAATAGTTGGAGGCAGTGATACTACTATAAGCAGATACCCTTACATTGTACAGGTATTTCAATCATTGAATATCAAACTTTTTTTTTAAACATACCAATTATTTCGCAATTGCCAAAAAATTTTTTAAATTGTAGCGCCCATTAAGGTCCACAATGTTACTTACTGACTGATCTCTGTATTTAATTTTGTTGTAACTAAGTTGTGGAAAAAATATATTTGAATACCTATGATGTACTTGTAAGCGTTTGGACGTTTTTTCCGCTTTCACGCAAAAATTACTAATCGAAATCGAAATTCGGAATTGTTTAAGTGGACGGTTTATGGGCTTAAGACGATACGTAGTTTACCGTGTTAGTTAGATTATCAATACATAGTATAAAACAAAGTCGCTTCCTGCGTCTGTCCCTATGTATGCTTAAATCTTTTTAACTGAGCATCGGATTTTTATGCGGTTTTTTTTAATAGATAGAGTGGTTCCAGATGAAGGTTTATAAGTATAATATATGTACAAAATAGTAATAATTTAGGTGGTACAGTGGCGGACACGGTCGGCGTAACAATTCCGGGTTTTCTGTATTGCGAAATAGCTCTTGTTCTTTGGTAATACAGTCTAGGGCTGACAAAACCATAGAATGAAACCAAACAAATCTGTTACGGCCTCCTAGTCCGCCACTGTACGAAGCTCGCCGGGTCGACTAGTTTCTAATAATTTAAATTCTAAATTACAGGTACAATACAATAATCAACTGGTGTGCGGCGGGTCGCCTCTAACTACGAACACAGTGCTGTCTGCGGCTCATTGCTTCGTCGATGAGTAAGTTATAATGTACCACTTGTTACGATTGGTGGTTGAAGATTAATTTAATTGATAAATAGATAAGTAAAGCGATTCAATCAAGAGTATCGCTTGAATTAGGTATTATCAGGTCGACTACTGAATCAATATATATAAAACTCTTCCGTTACTGACTGACTGACAGACAACGCAGATCCAAAACTACCGGGCGTAGAAAGCTGAAAATTGGCACGTGGGTTCCTTGGGGAGTGTAGGTGAGCACTAAGAAGGGATTTCCCGAAATTCCGACGGGAACGGAAAAAAACGGGAATTTTGTGTTTATGAGAAATCTGCGCGGGAAAAACCGCGGGGCAGCCTCTAGTTAATAATAATGCATATCCGAGCCCTTAGCCTGTATGTGTATACAGGCTGCCATATCAATATATATAAAACTCTTCCGTTACTGACTGACTGACTGACTGACTGACTGACTGACTGACAGACAACGCAGAGCCGAAACTACTGGACGTAGCGGGCTGAAATTTTGCATGTAGGTTCCTTAGGGAGTGTAGGTGAGCACTAAGAAGGGATTTCCCGAAATTCCCATGGGAACGGGAAAAACGGGAATTTTGTGTTTATGAGAAATCTGCGCGGGAAAAACCGCGGGGCAGCCTCTAGTCACATATAAACACCCAGACCTAAACAAGATTGTCATATTAGGTACCTTTATAATTGTATATATTATATATTGATATTATTATATTGATTTCTCACAAAAATCACGTTGTGGTTGTTTTCGGTTGGATAGGACATTGCAGGCTTGAATCACCTGATTGTCCGAAAAATAAGATGATTCCGTGCTTCGGAAGGCACGTTAAGCCGTTGGTCCCGGCCGCGGTAGTGGTCGTTATAACCGCGGCGACAAGCTGGCCCCTTGTCACGTTGGTAATAAAGCATAAAATCGGCTAAACGTGGGTTCGGCTCTTGAGCTGGTACCTCTGCCTAACCCTTCGGGGAATAAAAGGCGTGATATTATGTATGTATGTATAATTGTATTTTTAAAATGCAGGTAAAAAAGTTAGTAATAATTTTAGTTACATTTTGGAAAATACTCTGTGTTAGGCTATTCCCAGAAAAACAGATTTAAAAATAAAAATTGATTGTAATAATTGGTTTGCAGTTACGGCTACGTGATAAGTCCCAGTGTTTATTCGATCCGGGCGGGCTCCACGACGCTCAACTCAGGGGGCACAGTGGTTAGAGTTTCTGCGATTGAGGTAACTTAACTAAGTTATTTTAATATTTTAATTAATATGGAATACTTACTACATAATTTAACCGCTAGTACATAATATGAAATTTGGTAGAGAGTTAGCTTAGAACCATGAGACGGTCCTAGGATACTTTTAGTTCTGAAAAACCCACAGAAATCGAAAGTTTTGTTTTTTTTTTTTACGGTTAGGAACGAAGCCTATTGTAAGCTTTAACTATGGCGAAGCCGCGAGGCACACACTATAGTCATAAATACCTTACTTATACCTAATCCGGAAATAACTTAACGACTTCGCTTAAAACGACTAGCGACGGTTTTTAGCGACGATAGACGAAGTTATGAATGTTACTCAATATGAAACCTTTATATACCCAGGTACACCAGCTATACAACACGCCAGTACGAGACAACGACATAGCCATCCTCATCCTGTCTTCTCGGCTGACCTTCAGCAGCTCCGTCCAGCCAGCCTACATCCCCGCCCAGGGCTACAACCTGCCCGACAACGTGCCCGTCGTGCATGTGGGGTGGGGGAGGACTAATGTAAGAATTGGTTCAATAGATAACGAATATTACGCTTAGAGCCCCTAACTAGGCAATTAATACAAACATACCTAGGTACCTACCCAGATTCTGTCAAATCGAGTTTAAATACACCCTTCGTCTTGAATAAACTCAACTATACCCTCAGTTTTTTTTACCTTTGATCATATTGTAAGTACTTGGCTTTGGACTAAGTACGGACGAACTCTAGAAAGCAAAAAAAAACTATTTGGAAAATGTAATCAGTTACTTACCTTGTAAATAAGTAATCAAAGGTGGTATCGCCGTGCCCTGTGGCCGTGGCCAAATGTTTTATCACTTGAAAAACAATGCAAACAATTTTTTTACAAAAATAATGCGTTACTGGCGTTTCCCCACCTCACTGGTTTTAAAAGATCAAGATTCGTTTTGGGCGTGTAGTTTCTCTATCATTCCTGACTGATTTGACGATATCCCTTTCCCAAACCCAACCGTTTTTGAGATATTCGACATTTTAAT
The DNA here is from genome assembly GCA_951802225.1 of Euspilapteryx auroguttella. Taxonomy (NCBI): domain Eukaryota; kingdom Metazoa; phylum Arthropoda; class Insecta; order Lepidoptera; family Gracillariidae; genus Euspilapteryx; species Euspilapteryx auroguttella. The sequence goes on from OX637665.1 coordinate 1,631,468, forward strand.
AAAAAAATATAACCTTATTTCATGTATTCCAGCCAAACGTCCCAGTGCTGGCCACGACTCTGCAACACGTGACCGTGCTCTCGATCAACCGGGAGGCCTGCGCCGCGCGGTACCTCTGGCTGCAGAACACGACCAGCCAGCCATACCCGGTCACTACTAATATGATATGTGCTGGACTTCTTGATATTGGAGGTAAGTAGATAATACCAAGATACCGTCTTCTCCAAGTTATAATTATGGGCAAGATAGAGGGTATAAGACGCGCTGGTAGAAGAAGGAAGTCGTGGCTCGCCAACATCAAGGAGTGGACAGGAGTTGCCAGCGTAGAAAAACTTTTTCGACTGGTAGGAGAAAGAGAAGCATTTGCGGAGCTGAAGACCAGCCTCCAGTAGTGGAGAGGCACCGAAATATTAACAAAGTTATTACAATATGCATCAAGATATTATATTGTGGTGTTACTATACCGGGTTACTAGCTGTAGACCTGACCATTTCAGGTGACAGGTAAGGGTCATTAACAATACTGAAAAAGTAACCTTTACTAAAATTCTATTAAAAGTTCAATAACTCAGTAACGGTGGTTTTTGTTTTAGGTACCGGTAATGTAATAATCCCAACCGTCACCTCCTGAAATGAAAAGGGTGTACTTAAAAGTAACCCTATATACTGTGTCCAGTCCACCCACAAGGTTTGTCCTTGTGGTGATATCAAGGGGAGGCCTGTGTCCAGCAGTGGACGTCTCAAAGGCTGCAATAATGATGATGATGATATACTGCGTAGATATATTTACTTAATCATGTTTGTTATTACTCGTTCTTCATAAGCCGTCCGTGGAATTACGCTATAAGGAGACCTTTCTTATGTTTGCCTGGTAGAAATCTCATTAGAATTAGATAAAAATAAGCCTTTTAAGGTTCCGTGTGCTCGTCCCGGGACCTTATTAATATGACTATTCCGTCCGTCCGTTCGTCCGTCTGGCAATTGCAACTTCACATAAGTGTAGAATAACAACAAATACTGACAACTATGCTAAAGCTAGCCAATTTTACACAATAAATGTCGTCCTGAACCTTCTCAGCGCGAGCCCTCGCACTTGGCCGTTTGTTTTTATCGTTATCTTGTGTTAGGTGCCGACGCATGCACGGGGGACTCCGGAGGCCCCCTGGTCTACAACGAGGTGGTGGTGGGGCTGACCTCGTGGGGGCTGGGCTGCGCTGAACCGTCCTTCCCTGGGGTCAGCACTCGCGTCTCTTCTTATACTAATTGGATTAATTCTACTGTAAGTTTATTGAGATCTCTTATAATACCTAAACACGGTACACGAAAGTGTCCGTTGAGACAACTGATTAATAATCAGTGACATGGATGGAAGTCATTATAAAAAAAACAAGAGTAATAATTTTGGTCTAACATTAAATTCGCAATCTTGATGTCACTATTTTGAGTTAATACGAGCCCTTATAAAATCTAATTATTGGGTAAGTAGGTATCTACTCATTTTCTGAAAAACTTAAATTTTTGGCTAGCGTAGCGATGATCTTTAATTTTGTTAAATTTCGAATTCCTTCAGTTACCTAACCTAAATTTTTAAACGATTCTCCAATACAATACAGCCTTTATAATCAAAAGCTGATGACGTGTTCTAATCGTGTTTATTGGGGGTATAACAAGCCGCTATCACAAACAAAACGGGCGATAGTAACGCTGAATAGATTGTGAATTAATATGAGGATATACGAAAACTGATATGATACAAAAACAAACCCAAACAAACAAGATAGTAGGTATAGAAAACACAATATCGAATTAAAAATATATAACTTTTTCAGGTTTCAAGGTACAGCGGTGCACCGTCCCTTAATGCTAGCTTCTGTTTGCTTTTCGTCTCTCTAGCAACGTCCGTGACATTATTATTTAGAAAATTATAGAAAAACGTAGAGAAATAATGAAACTAAATGAATAAATATCAATAGTAAGGGAAAATGTGTCCCTGTGTTATGTTGTTTTATGAGATAGGTAAGTTGTTTGCTCAAGAGTTTAAGATAAAAAAAAGTTAATTATGTACTTTATGCTCTCGTAAAGTTAAAATAATTAAAAGTCATATAAGCACTTAACGTGTAAGAAATTATTGTACAACGAATTATGAAGATAATTATGTTTTGATACAATCTATTTCGAAGTGTTTTTAATATAAAATACCTCTTTAAGTATAGCTAAAAGACTTGAATAAAAAAATACATTGACTAATCCTGTTTTTTATTTGAATACAAAAATTAAATTACATTACTTAAAAGAAATACAAACTATAAGTAGTATAAAGATAAAAAGATTCTTTGGAATCGAGAAAGAGTAACCAAACATACAGTCTTATTTTTAGAGTTTTTGCATAAAATACAAAAGGGAAATTTTAAAGTTATTTTCGCAAAAAATAAAAATTGTAAATGGAAAAATTACAGGAATGTAGGAAGATCATTCTTTGGATAACAATTTGAATTTCTAACAAAGTCAATATTTAAAAATCTCATTTATTTTATCTTATAGGCAAGACGAATTCTTTACAAGGCACGAGACATTATTGCATCAGGGTTAACTTCTAACTTAGACTAAATATATTATAAAACTAATGACAATAACAGACAAGACAAAAAGTTTTACTATACCTCTATAATATTATATTTATTTACTGCCAGCACATAAAAGAACTGGCAAGCAAGATATACAGGCGCTTCTTTCAAGTTGGTAGGAGATATTCGCGTCACCATACCAAACAACTTTTCGGTATATTGTTTGGTATGGTGAATTGAAACACTTCTTTATAATTTATTATTAGCTTGTTATAAACATCCTGTATATCTTAAGTAACATCCTATCTGAAACTCATTTACGCTAATTGTTCAAAGCTCGGTGGTCCCACAATTCATTATCATAATTTATAATCTCTCTTCGACGTTTTATTTTTTAATATTTTCCTACAATTGTTAAAAGTTATTTTAGTATTTCTTTACACTTGTTAAAAGTTATTTAAATTTGACACTACATATTTCAAACAAGTGTCAAATTAACGTGTTTTGTTTATTTATTTTGTATTGCACGTCAAAATGTAAAGGTTCACACATCAGTAACGGTGACTTATTCTTTAAGGAAAAACCTTTTAACACATATTAATTTGATAACCAACATTAAATTGATAACCTAGTCCATATGTCTAAAAGTAAAATTTATACTAGGTATGTAAATTTAGTAACAAACGAAGTCAATAAAACTAAAATAAATGACTAACACCCGAATACTTGAAACTAACATTTTGTAAAGGTCTCAAAATAAGCTCAACCGTCCTGTCTCCTATAATGACAATTGAAAAGTGACAAGACTAATTTTCGCTTACTTTACCAAGAAAAAATGTTAAGGTCAAGTATTCCGTGTACCACAATTTGAAACGCCTTCAACATGCAAATACATAATAAATAATTTCTACTTAATTACTGTTAAAAGGAAGGGTTTTCTGAGAAGGCGGTAATAAATCATTGGAGATATTTTGCTTACCATAATACCTCACCTAACATCTTTCCCTAAGCAACACGGGTCGAAATCTCAAAACAATAATCAGCTGCCCAATACATTGACTCCGTCAGTTGATCGATTAAAAATATAAATATAATTTTTTTTTTTCAATTTTCATTCAACCAATATTACTTTGAAAGTGTTTATAAACTTTTTAATTTATAAGCGACTTGTCAGAAACATCCTGTATAACAGATACTTACAAAATATCCAAGACATAAAAAGTTTATTTTATTTTTGATGATTTTTACTTACCTATTTAGTTTTCTTAATTTAACAACCATTTTATTTTAACAACCTAGTTACAACTAGTGTTATATGTAAACAATATGTATATAAATCTGGATAAGTATAATATAGCAACATTATTAACTAAATTTGATTTAAACAACAGTTTTATTTAAATGTAAATGTAATGGCGTCATTGAGCAAATTCCTTACACTACTCTTACTTGTTTTATGTACTGTATGTTTTATTTTGATTGCAATAAAGAATTCTCTTATCTCTTATCTTATCTTACTCTTTTGGCCCCAGATCTTATATAATTTAGACGGAACTATAGAGTATCTATCAGTTTATATAAAAAGTATACCAAAGTAATATTACCTATGTATAATCATTATAAAATAAGTAACTTATACATTTTAAAGCTACGAAATTGTATGATTTGATTAAATAAGTATACGAACTGTAACAATGATTTATAAATCTATTTATAATATAGTTCTTACAAAAAAAATTCGCAGAAAATAATTTTTATTTTCTGTATAAATTATCTTCAGGGGCTAGCCCAAAAACTCACATACACAATGCATGTCATCATAAATATTATGAACTTTTAGTGTATTATGACGTCAGAACTTCATTAATGTCTCTTCTGTCTGTTTGTGTATGACGTGATCAGTTTATTCATGTCCCTGGCAGTGTGTGTTGTGTCTTCGACAGCATAAAGTCTCATCAGAGTGTGTAAAGCATTTCAGTAGTGTCTCTGACTGTATCAGCATTGATTTTGTTGAGGCTGAGGTACTGCTTTTTTCAATATACATTTGATTCAGTAGTATGATGGTTTATGTAAGTACGAGAGTCAGTACGACGTCAGCAGTGCTCATTGCTAGGTCTGTCAGAGAGGTCAGTAGTGGGGAGAGCGCTCCAGAGTGAGCGTGACTTGGGCCCCGGAGTGCTTGATGAGCGCGACGACGTCGGGGTGCGCGCGGCGCCGCACGCTGCGACCGTTCACGGCGAGCAGCGTGTCGCCCACGGCGAGCCGCCCGCAGCGCGCCGCCGGCGACCCCGGGATCACCTGCCCTGTACCACCCAGCTCTACCGTTACATCACCCTTACAGAACATTCTCAATAGCCCGGGATTCCCTTAAAAAAATCGTTTTAATCGCGCTCTACAAGAGCCGTCTGTCGGCACCTGTGGCCGCGATGAATATTTTGGTGTGGATCCAGCTTAAGGCAATATGAAGGGAGCTCGACCAAGGCCAGGTCGATCAACACACACCAAGAAGTCAAGTCTAAACTAAATCAATACATAGTATAAAATAAAGTTGCTTTCCGCGTCTGTCCCTATGTATGCTTAAATCTTTAAAACTATGCATAGGATGTAGAAGAGGTTTTTTTTAAATAGATAGAGTAGATTCAAGAGAAAGATTCATAAGTATAATACATGCACAAAATAGTAATAAGTTAGGCGGTACAAAGTGCGCCGGGTCGACTAGTTAATAATAAAAAAATATATTATTTAAAATGTTTGTAGAATTTATTGTGACACCCGGGAAGAAAGTCATAACTATATTAAAAGAGAACACGGAACTATTTTGACTATGGAAACCTAAAAAGGTAGTAAAGCTTACCGATGGTGCTTGTAGCCTTGTTGGTGGAGGAGATGACGACGAAGCCGAACCCTTCCCCTTCATCCCGCGGCAGCGTCACCTCGTAGGGCCCGGTCGACTGCTCGTAGCCGTACCTTATAAATACAATAATCAATGATAATCATTTTATGGGATTCTATGTTCTTTAAACATATCGAATAAGTACATTTTCTAGTGAAATCATAGTTAGTTGAAAGTTTTTTTGAGGTGAAAACCGCCCAGGGAAGGTTAAAAAGGTGAGAAAATATGGAAAAATGTAGGGGAAGTTACAATTGTAAGGCGCGATGCGAATTTTGCCGGGACAGCTAGTTAATATTATGTCTTACATGGGCGCAGCGGGGGGGTAGACGGGCGCGGGGTGCAGGATGTTGTAGGCGCCGGGCGGGCCCGCGGGCATCGGCTCTACACTGTCAAATAATACTTACAAGTTAAAATCATAAAAGATCTGTGAAAATCTAAACCGCAATCAAAAAGGTTTTGAACCTCTCCTACTTTTTAACGTAACAAACGGAACGTGTCTATTATTGCTTGTACACTATGGAGATACGTGAATCACTATTAGACAGTAATTATACATTAGAAAAGCAGTATCGCATTCTGACACTACAAATTTTACAAAGAAGAACGCTTCTGCCCTATCTTTAGGTGTGATATATTTATTATTGGCCCCTGTACCCAACCCTCTAGGTTGTGTGATGATGATTAATTTACACCCATCTAAGTAGTTTAAGCACTGATTCATTATTTAAAACACGGACAGACAATGGTACGCTAATACTGGCTGTAGGAAAGAGAGCGAAAGAGATCTTTTACAATATTAATGGTTTGGTGGTATTCTATACCACTATCACTCAGCTATTTAAGTCATTATCATCCTATTATTTCAACAAAACGACGTCGACTGCTGGACATAGGCCGCATGCTGGAGTAGACATTGGCCCCAGACGACCTGGTGAAGGGAGCGGAAGTTCACTGGACGAAGGTCGCTCAAGACCGATTGGTCAGTGTGGTGATTTGTGGGTGAGGCTTTTACACGGTCTTTCTGACAAAGCGGTAATAAATTTATGGAGGGATTAAAATTACATATTCAATTCATCAGATCAGTTGACAGGGTGAATGTACAGGACAGCTCATTTTTTTCGTGATTTAAAAGCATTTTTCTTCGGCAAGTTGTTAGATCGCAATTATTGCTGTTCGTCCTCTTCGTGTTTTATTGTATTGACTTTGAAACTTTATAGAGGTCGAAAAGCAATACCCCTGAATCCCTCCTTTGTTTTATAACCGTCTTGTATTAACATCCTGTATATGTAAAGAGAAGTAATACTGACGGCATGCCGGGCGGCGGCGCGCCGGGCTGGATGTCGGCGCGGTTGTGCCGCACTCCTAGCGCCACCTGTTGGACACAAAAATAGTCTAATTAGTAGTAGTTACTGAGAAACATACCTTACATTAATTTACTTAAAAGATAAATCCATTGTATGAAGCGGAGTGGTGTGAGGAAAGATGATAGTATTATTTGACTGTTGACACCAATACCAGGGGCATATTGGGGGCTCTATATAGATATAGTATGTACTAGACTGTAGTACCTACAGTATACAGACATGTCCGGTGTGCGCGGCCTGGCACACGAGCGAGACGGCGCGAGTGTGCGAGGCGTGCAGCAGCGGCACGCCGTCCACTGAGGTCAGCAGGTCGGTATAGCAGCTCTATATAGATATAGTATGTACTACAGTATACAGACATGTCCGGTGTGCGCGGCCTGGCACACGAGCGAGACGGCGCGAGTGTGCGAGGCGTGCAGCAGCGGCACGCCGTCCACTGAGGTCAGCAGGTCGGTATAGCAGCTCTATATAGATATAGTATGTACTACAGTATACAGACATGTCCGGTGTGCGCGGCCTGGCACACGAGCGAGACGGCGCGAGTGTGCGAGGCGTGCAGCAGCGGCACGCCGTCCACTGAGGTCAGCAGGTCGCCCGGCCGCAGCAAACCGTCTGCTGGACCTCCTGATAACATACAACACACATCAAATATTCCATTCCAGAGCTTAGCAGGGGTAAAAAGTCAAGTTCAAGTAAATTTGAATAAGCGAGGGTTGTAACAGCACCCGAAGCGTCCCATGCTTGATGCGTGACGTTCTGTTTGGACTGAGCATTGACTGAGATCAATCCAACCGCGAGTGGGGCGGCACTTTAAGGCAGGTAGGGAGTGTTCATACTGTACGCAGTTCTCTTTATTATGCTGAGACATTACATAATACAAGTACTCACCAGGCACGACGTACCCGACGGCGACGCGGCTGCCGTCCTCAGTGCCGCCCACGATGCGGAACCCGAAGCCGGCCGCGCCGCGCGCCAGCCGCACCGTCACGTCCGCTTCCGGGTCTAGCGCGTTGCCTGCCGACACCTGACAATAGACTATTACATTACTCGTCATTCTAGAAACGTCGCTGCACTATTTTCGTTGTAAATTCTATACGTGTAAGGAACTCTAAAATTCAAATTCAAATTCTTCTCTTTAGTGAAGTAGTAATTCTTTTCTTTACTATTTGAAAAACATAATTTTTGTGAGCTGTCTTATTTATGTATCAGGCTAAATCACACAAACTATAGCAGATATTGACAAAACTTGTTGCATGTTTTGTTTATGTTAGGCAATTTTAGCTATGTTCTCCTATGTTATCAATACATAGTAATAAATAAAGTCGCTTCCCGGGTCTGTCCCTATGTATGCTTATATCTTTAAAACTACCAAACGGATTTTGATGAGGTTTTTTTAATTAATAGAGTGATTCAAAAGGAAGGTTTATAATTATAAAACATGCACAATCTAGTTATGGGTTAGGCGATTAGAAGTTCACCGGGTCGACTAGTAATACTATATTTAAATTATTCTGCGAATATATAGTAGACTACACACGCGTACGTAACACACACTCCCATTTAAGCAGTCGGCAGCTTAACCTATTGGACTCTGACTGCTTGAGCGATCCGTGTTTATTGATTGCTGAGTAAAAGCCATCACCAGATTGGGTTGTATGTACAGTGGCGGACACGATCGGCGTAACACTTCCGGTTTTTCTGTATTGCAAAATAGCTCTTGTTCTTTGGTTTTACAGTCTAGGGCTGACGAAACCATAGACAAATCTGTTACGGCCTCCTAGTCCTTGACTGTACGTTGTGAGTCTATCATTAACTGAAGAGTTTCATATAGATATCAGACAAGCCTGGTTACCTGCGGGTACCCGGGCGGGTATCCGTTGCTGGCCTGTCCGTGCGACTCCGCCTCGTATGAAGGCGACCCGTCGCGGTGCCTGTTACATTATCATTATTGTTTTGAGTTACTATGTTTTCAGTATCAAATCAACCTCAATCAATCAGTATCAGAGCTCCTATCCAAACAACAAGAATGAAACAAAACCAAAACGAAACAATGGAGAGTATCCGAACGAAAATTCAGAGAGGGGTCTGTCGGTCTGTCTGTCTGTCTGTGTATCTGTCTGTGGCATCGTAGAGCCCCAATGGCTGAACACATTTTCGTTTTGTTTTTTTTGTATCATAAATCATTTTAGACCGAGTGTTCTTAGCCATGACTGATGAAGATCTGATCAGCGGTTTGAAGATCATCTAGGTCATTGTCCGATCGATTTGAAATTTGGTACCATGTTACATCAATGATATTGAAAGTATATGGTAAGGTAACCATGACTTGATCAGCCGTTTGAAGATGATCAGCTCTTGAATAATGGATGAGAGGATCTAACTAGCTTCCTTATGTCCGATCGATTTGAAATTTGGTACCATGTTACATCAATGATATTGAAAGTATATGGTAAGGTAACCATTACCTGATCAGCCGTTTGAAGATGATCAGCTCTTGAATAATGGATGAGACGATCTAACTATCTTCTATTTGTCCTATCGATTTAAAATTTCGTACAGTGTTACTTCAATGATATTGAAAGTACATGGTAAGGTAAGCATGATCTGCAATACATAGTATAAAACAAAGTCGCTTCCCGCGTCTGTCCCTATGTATGCTTATATCTTTAAAAGTATCCAACGTATTTTGATGCGGTTTTTTGTGATCGATAGAGTGATCCAAGAGGAAGGTTTATAAATATAACACATGAGCAACATTGTAAGTGATTTGGCGGTACGAAGTTCGCCGGGTCGACTAGTTTTAAGATAATTAGCTTTAGTTCTAGTTAAGTTAATAAAGGGTCTGACTGGGTTGGGGGTTTTTTAATTTTTTTTATTTTAGTTATGAATAACGGCAATGAAATAATTAAATATGTTAAAGTAACCTGAGTGGAGAATTGTTGACTCTGCCGTTGGAGGAATGGTTGGAGGGCGAGTGGCTGCGCAGCCGCGCGGAGGGGGAGGCGGGGCGCGCGGCGGACGGCGAGCGGCTGCGGAGGCACCCTGCCAGTGTGCAAATAAAACTAAACTACTAACTAATACAACTAAAAATGGTTGGAAGAAGCTCTGAAAACAAATAAATAGATTATTAAGAGCCAGTTTACCGCGATGCTAGCGCCATTCGCGAAAAAAACTAACATCTTCTAAACTACATTATCTAGTGTCATACTGTGCCACATTTTTGATATTTGCCTTAATTTAGAAGATATAATTTTTTTTCGCGAATGGCGCTAGCATCGCGGTAAACTGGCTTTTAAGGGCGTAAAGCGCTCAAGCGAAACTCAAGCGCAGTGAAAGCTTAGTAATGGATATGATACCGGAAAATAATACTTTTCGTAAATTTATAAATTTACGGCTGTAAATTTATTTATAAACAACACAACAACCTACCTAACCTACGTTGATTTATAAACTGACGAACGTAAATTTATATCCTAACAGATGTATTATTTTACGGTGACAGATACAAACTCCACCAAGCGCAGGTTTCAACATCGCACACGTTGTATACTCTACTTTTCATTTTCCTCACGATAAAATATACTATTACGCCCATGAGTTCTATATACAGAATGTTTTTGATAAAGCAATTTTAAATCAAAGCAGAAATTCAACTCGCCATGTCTTTCCCAAGTAAAATGGATCTGTCATACAGTGACCCCGTCAGTTGATCGAATAAATTTACGGAACACCTGCATTTTTGTGATTTCGACCCATGTTACTTTTGGAAAGTTGTTAGGTATGGTGAGCTTAATAACTCCTTTATCACAGACATATCAAACACACCTACTATAGTATAAAAAAGTATCATACCAGTCTGGTCGTGGTGCAGCCGGGGGGCCGCGCTCGGCGAGGGCAGCAACCCGTCTTCGGGGAACCCTGACAAGTATTTACATTGGGTCACATAGGGTCACTGGGTAAATAGTGGACCTGACCTAGATCCGTTAAGGGAGTGTAGTATCTATAATTTATCACTGATTTTGACTATTAGACACCCTATCCTAAACCGAACCTATTTTGAGATATTCGACTTAGGTATGTTGGGAAACTTTTTAAGTAAGGTGTGGTGTCGGGCATACCGATTTTAATCCTCCATCCTCTTATTAACTTTCAGAAAAGAGCACGCAAGTATAATAAGATAGACTTAGGTATGCTGAGAATCTTTTTAGGTTATGATGTTGGACAAACCGATTTTTAAGCGATAAGAAAACAGCAAGCAAGTAAAACTAACGTACCTCCATTATCACTGGAATCGCCCCGCCAGTAAGAGGCCATATCAACCCTCACGGTGGGAGTCTCCGCAGTGCCCCACCCCCCCGCGCCCTCCCACTCTCCGGGGCCGCCTCCCCCCTCCCAGCGACCATTCGCCTCCCAACCGTTATTGGTTAGATTGCGATTCTGGTCCCATTTCTGGTAAAAAAATAAGAAAGAATAGAGAAAATATTATTAACATTATCCGGCTCGAAGGACAGTAGATCACGGTGTAAGCAATTTAGTCTTCATTACTAAGCGCAACACATCATGCGTTCAGTTCGCTCTTGTTACCATACATAGCGTAAGCTCATACACCATTTAACCATCTATCAATTATAAGTTTAAATGATTAGTAACCTAAACTACTATTTTAACTGTTGGTTTTTCACCCAACATTTTGGTCCTTCGAGCCGGATCTGAACCAGCAACCTATGGATGTCAGATTGTCAGCGCAAGTGAAGTTCTTGAATGTACCTGTGGATCATGGTCCCACCGATCCCGGCGCGTGGTCTCCGCCCAGCTCTGCACGGCGCGCGCGTTGTCCGCCCAGCCGGAGTTGTTAGGGGCGGGCGGCGCCCAACCCGAGTTGGTGGCGGTGGGCGGCGCCCAGTCAGACTGCCACTGCTGCTGCTGGTTGTGGTTGTGGTGCTGTTGGGCTTCCTGCGTTCAAATTACATAAACTAACTAGTAGCTCACCCCTAACTAGCTCAATCTTGAAAATTAAATGAAAATTAAAATCATTAATAATTCACATGCTGAATTATTAATTGACTGCTCCGTGGCTCAGTTGGCAGTGATGTGGACTGAGTAAGCGTGTGCACCCGGGTTCGATTCCCGGGCGGGGCGAATATTGATATGATGAATATCGATGTTTGTTTCCGGTCTGGGTGTGATGTTCGTCTCTGTGTGTGTTTCGGGCACCCTAGATACAGGTTCTTCCTAGTTAGGGACTCTTGAGTGTGATGTGTTATTATTATGCTTTCTTAGTCAAAAGTCGAACTGTGCAAGCAGCGAATGACTGTCATATTTTTAAACGTTGAGAGAACTTTAGATAAATAAAAATCTAAATAAATTAACAAACTGAGACCTGATCCCTCAAGCTATCAAATCTAAACTATTGAAATTTCCCGTATCAAAATACTGGGTGTTTCTGACAAGGCGGTAATAAATTTGATTTATTTATTACCGCCTTGTCAGAAACACCCTGTATATTATAAGTGTAAGTCGATACGCTTCGCTGGGTCAGCTAGTGTGAGATAGATTCATACCCTTGGGTCCTGCCAGGGCGCGGGGGCGGGCGCGGGGGCGGGCGCGGGCGCGAGGGGCGCGGCGCGGCCCCCCGGGGTGCTGCTGCGGCGCCGCCGCTCCAGAAGGGATTCTCGCTTGTGTTCTGGCACTGCGTATGTTGCTTCTGATTTGAAAAACAAAGACTTGATAAATAGTTAGAAAATTAACTAAGTAAACAATTTTTTATAAAGAAATTCCGTAAGGTTTTAAAAATAATGAAAATATTATTTTTCGATTTTCTTTTCATGGTATTTCAAATTCATTGTTTGGTTATCCAATCATAGATCGCGAGGCTGGGTACTGAAAGGCAAACAAAACCTTTGGTGACCCCGACGGAGCGAGGCGAATTTTCAGCTAATGGTTGGTTATCCAATGTTCAGAAGAATTCCAGCATTTCAACCAACACTTTAGTTGTTAACCTTATTTTATCAGTACAACATAAAATAGGGTTAACAACTAAAGTGGATATCTTGAATTAAATACCGCAAGTCGATGTAGCCGATAATTAGTATGGGGCATGGGGTCAGATTTTGTTTGGCGATTTTTTTGTCTCCTGGGTGGGCTATAGTTGGGGGTTAGAAAGTACATACCAGAGTTCATCCCGCTAAGTTCCACTGGTTCGGGGGGACTGGGGGTCCTGGCGGGGGCCAAGGACCGCAGCTGCTCCGCCGTCGGGGTCTTGCTGCGACTCACGTTGGTTACTGTATCTAAACAATATACAGTAGATTATATAAGAGGGTTTAAGATGATTTAGTATGGTAAGGGTGCGCAATTACGCATGTTAAAAATGGAGCACAGTAATTGTCAATAAACTAAATACCTTTAAATAAAAAGGTGGCAATTATTGTTTACGTTTTCAAATTTCCCTACTTTAATATTATTTTGCTTACTATTTATTGTTACAAAATAGTTATTGACATGAAATTAAACTGAATAGCAATATTTTGTGATATTTTGTGATATTTTCTCTTCGAGTCGGATAGAACGAAAAGTACAGTATACACATTGGGTGTAAAGCTTTTTCGCTTCGGGTGGTGTGACAACCCTCGCTTGTTAATATTTTTAAGGCTTTACAAATAATTACTAAATAATTCCTGCAAGTAAGATATATATAGGTACTAACTGTTAAGCGCAAGCGGTCGCGTGGCGGAGCGGCTGCGCGGCGCGCGCCCTCCCCTCTCCCCGCGGCCTCCCCCTCCCCCTCCCCCACGACGCACGCGCAGCACGGTCTCGTGCATCGCTGGGCACTCCTTCAGAACCTGCGGAATATACAACATTCAATATCTCTCTTGTCGTTAAATTTCTGTGCATACTACATACATATTGGGCTAAAATATTCTTAATTTTAGCTGAAAGATGTCCACTGCTGGACATGGACCTTCCCGCACAGAACGCCACAACGACCGGTCTTGAGTGACCCTCATCCAGTGTATTCCATTACGACGATACACATAAGAGACCCACGAGCGAAAGAATTGAAACAGACTTGCTCTTCTATTTTGTCAGATAGGTAATGAGTCAATACAGATTTGTCTATGTCTATGTCAATACTACTGACCACCAATGAACTATATTTCTACTACATATTGTGGCAAATCAGTTATCATTGAAACAAATTGGTTGCCGTTTAACAGCATGCTTGTCGCACTCTCGCTCGTTAAGCGTCGTTACGCTCGCTCGTTGCTACTTGTCCTGACGTGACCATGTTGCTGTGTGCGACCTCTCAGCGGACCGCTCTGCTCGCACCGACCTGCACGACGCGCGCGTGCGGCGCGCAGCGCACGTCGCAGGCGCCGATCTGCAGCAGCAGGTCGCCCTCGCGCAGCCCCGCGCAGCGGCTGCGGTCCAGCACCTGGATTTATTTACACTTTATAGCAAACAACTACATCAAACGTTTTATTCATAAAAATACAGTAGGTTTTAAATTGCTTTACTGGAGTTCTACTTCTCTAGTTTGTTATATGCTAAATACATGACATCCAGTCTAAATTGACATCCCGTCAATAACTAAAATGGTCTTCAACTTTTTATGAATAACAGGGTAAATCCTTTGCTGGGTTTTTTCTTATAAGGCAGTTATAAATCAAAGGAGGGATTCAATTCACCATACTGTACAGAATAGTCAAAAAAAAATTTTAAGAACGAAACTGTTTTCGAAGTCCGCAAGGCGACAGTCGGTACAAAAGTGAAGTGAGAACGGGCAGAGTGATTTATAATGAATGATACACTTGATTAAACAATACATGGAGTATTCTCCTTTCAGCTAGCCCGGTGTTGCAATGTCTCGAGTCTTCATTTTCTTACAATACCTAACAACCTAAAGCAATAAGGTCACCTTTTGACACCCCACATATGTATTAAGCTTCTTGTTTTTTAAACAAAAATTTTTTTTGGTGAAAAAAAAAAAACAGCTGTTCCATTATTAAAATGTGGACGGTACCTTTTTAACTTTCTGCCCGTGGACACTGTCAGCGATGGTGAATCCGAAGCCTGCGTTCCCTCTCTGGAGTGTCAGTTCTAATTCCTGCCCCATTTCGTTTGATGTAGCTCGACTGTTTCTTACTGTATCTGTACAGGAACAAACACCATCTTAGGAACATAACAACATTATAGCTCAATTTTTAAATGATCTACGATACAAGCTTAGTTTAGGAGCCAAATACATTACTTTGAAACATTACTAAAAAAAAATGAGTAGTCTGTAAAGTCGGTTTACGGACCACAGTTTTCTCGTGATAACGTAATGAAGAAACAATGATAAAGTAAGTCATAATCAGAAGGCACCCCTTGGACAAATCGTGCCTCTCTATTTGTTTTTTGTGCTCTCGCTTGCACACTGCAAACCGGTGCAAACCGTCAGCACATGCTGAGTCAGTGCCATTTTACGGCAGCTGCAACACACATAAAACTTGTTTAACTGTTTTTTACTTTGTTTAAAATAGTGTTTCCTTAGTGTTTCTTTATTTACTTTGATTTACCTACTTTGTTATGTTTTTTATTTCAATTTGTGTCATTTTGTTTTAATTTGTGTTATTAATATTTAATTTATTTTGTTATGTGTGTTTTCAATCGTGAATAAATAATATCTTTCTTTCTTTCACGCTCAGGCTCAGGCCGATGTTATGCCACTGTTTATCGATTTATAAGACGTTATTAAGTAAAAGACTCTGGGAACCTTTAGTTTAGATAATGTTAATGGTTCATATATACCTGTGGCGAGGCTGAGAAGATGATCAGCTGATGTACACCTCGGCGGCGCCGGGCTCTCTTCATTATTAGTTCCCAGCTCGTCCAAATCGAATGACCTGCAACAAAACAAAGTTACTTCTCAAGAGCCAGTTACAGCGATGCTCGCGCCATGCGCGAAAAAAATTAATATCTTCTAAACTGAGGCTAATATCAAAAATGTGGCACAGTATGACACTAGATAAAGCAGCCTGGTATTTTTAGGGCATTGTTGTATAGCTTTTAGGTTAAATACCAAAGAAAGCTACAAAGTGTTGCTAAAAGTGGCCACCTTTGGCAATAATCTCTGTAATATTTTGTTCTTTTTACTTAGGACTACTAAACTGTGCTCAAAAAATACTAAGCAAGATTATCAAGTGTCATACTGTGCTACATTTTTGATATTTGCCTTAATTTAGAAGAAATATTGTTTTTTCAGAATGGCGCTAGCATCGCTGTAAACTGGCTCTTAAGCCTCAAAATGTTGTGCGCACATACCCTGTGCGTAAATTGTATGCGTTTGCGGAAAAAAAGAGGGAAATAAGGACTATTATAGCATACCTGGACAATAGTCGCCTCTGGGCGGCGGGGGAGGGGGAGGCGCGCGGGGGGGAAGTGTCCGTCTCGTCGCGGCCCGGGCTGCCGGCTTCGCGGTTGGGAGAGTCTAGGTTGAATCTGTAAGCAAAATTTCTTATCGGTACAAAGATTTTAATGAAGAAAAATACAATAATACCATTTTTTAATTAGAAGCATCATGAGCCAATTGCCCGATTCATCCCCCCTACGTAACCCCTACGAGTTTCAACAAAAGGAATAAAAAGCGGAAGATCCGAAAAAAAACATCCTTTCAGAATAACCATGCAGCAGCAATCGATACGTTGCAAGCGATTGCTTGAGTCCTCGCAATCAAACGATAGAGAGTAGGTAGCGTGTAGGTTTTTTTTAATTACTTGGTCCGTAAAGAACGTGCGAGTAGCTGCATGGCCTCAAAGTGGTGACCCCGACGTGGTGACACTAAAAATGGAACTAGATCATACATGTAGTATCAATGATAGGTGGTTACCTGTAGAAACTATCTGTTAGCTACTAGAGAAGTTACGCACGTGTTAGTTGCTTCATAGCCCCAAAGCAGTGACTCCGACTTGATCCAGTAAAAAAGGAAAACACAAAAAAATTAAGCTCCGATAGAATCCAGCCTAAGAGGGTAGTTAGCCAGTAGGAATGATCTCATCTTCTATCTTCCAGCCACATTACCTGGTCCGTAAAGCGCGAGTGAGTTGCTGCATGGCGCGGGCGGAGGGCGGCGCGGCGGCGAGGGCGGGCGGCGCGGGGGCGGGGGCGGGCGGCGCCGCCTCCACCGCGCGCGTGCTCAGCACTCTCGTGTGAGGGTCCGAGCAGTCGAACGATAGGGGGTAGCCTGGGGGTTATGGTGGTTTTTAGTAGGGGGAAAAGGGGGGTATTTTGTTAAAATGCACATAAAGTATACGCTTATAAAGGCTTTAAGGTCAAAAAGACGGCCCTATTGCTTAGCGCTAGAGCGCTAGCCATACGCTGTAGCACCGCGTAAAACCTTAAAACTAGATATCACATGATTTTGTACTTAATTTAACACTTTTTCACACTTAGTATACATATTTTATCTTGGTGTATTGTATGTATATGCTCACCAATACAAAAGCAACATATTTCACTAAAAAATATGGTCCTTCAAACCGGATATGAAACAGCGACTTATGGATATTAGGATAGAGGGCGGCAATATAAAATATAGTCCACCTAACTATTCAAAATGGTCCTTCAAGCCGGATATGAAACAGCCACCTATGGATATAAGAATGGAGGGCGGCGATACAAAATACAGTCCACCCCTACAATTCGCTAAGATCCTTCGAGTAGTAACCTATGAATATAAGTATAAAGGGTCCCTAAGAGTACCTCTGAGCAGATGCAGCACCACGTGGTGTCCGGGCGCGATGCAGGCGAACATCTGCGCCACCTGCGCCTGCGCCAGCCCGCGCACGCCGCGCCCGCCCACGCCCACCAGCACGTCTCCTGGACGGAGCACGCCTGAATGGAACAAATTAATTAATTTATTTTATTTATTTAGGCATCGCTGTAAACTGGCTCTTAAGACCAGTTCTTTAGTGAGAGGTTTTGACAAAAGAAACAACTGCATACCATCCATCCATGCAGGGCTGTGAGGCACAATGCTTCGTATCTGCAGGTAGCCTTCGGTTTCAGGGTTGCCCTCCGCACCAATTAGTGTAAAACCTAGGCCCTGAAAGTATGAATACATAGTATACTAGCTGACCCGGCAAACGTTGTTTTGCCATATAAATAATTTTTAAGAGGTTTGAAAAATAGATGTTAGCTGATTCTCAGACCTACTGAATACACAAACAAACACATCACAAAATTTCATGAGAATGGGTCAA
The DNA here is from genome assembly GCA_951802225.1 of Euspilapteryx auroguttella. Taxonomy (NCBI): domain Eukaryota; kingdom Metazoa; phylum Arthropoda; class Insecta; order Lepidoptera; family Gracillariidae; genus Euspilapteryx; species Euspilapteryx auroguttella. Next base: position 1,649,528 of record OX637665.1, read on the forward strand.
GCCGTTTCGGAGGAGTACGGGAACGAACATTGTGACACGAGAATTTTATATTTAAGAAGAAGAAAGATTAGAAGAAGTATAAAAATTGAAAAAAATAGTCCGAGTATTAGAGAGCCCAAAAGGCAATGGAAAGGGCTATGCTCGGAATTTCTCTGCGTGATCGAATCAGAAATGAAGAGATCCGCAGAAGAATAAAGTCCATAGCCCAAAGAATTGCGTAACTTAAGTGGCAATGAGCAAGGCAAATAGCTAGAAGAACAGATGGTCGCTGGAGCCGAAAAGTTCTAGAGTGGCGACCACCAACCGGATGCAGAGTAGGCAGGCCCCATAAGGTGGTCAGACGACCTGGTGAAGGCTGCGGGAATACACTGAATGAGCGGTTGCTGTGGCGTTTTTCTAGGGAGGCCTGTGCTATGTGAATGTCTTTCGGCTGAAATTGTGATGATAATGGATTAAAGTTTAAATATAAAGATCAATTTACCTGAGTTCCCTTAGTAAGTGTGATGGTGAATCTATCTCCTCGCAGTTCCCCTGTCGATGTGGACCCATTCTGTTGGCTGCTGTTGTCTTCTGTTGATATCTTTTCAGCTGAAATTCAAGATTGTTTCATTAGAAGGTCAAGGTTATTTCAAATTGTTTTGTAGTGTGCGCCAGATAAATCTGCGGGTGTTCAAACAAAATTTAATATATGAAATAATTTAGCAATCAGCCATATGCCATAGCCAAGGCAGGTAAGGTATGTAAGTTGCGCCACCAGTCGCACACACTTCCGGCGCGCACTATATTATTTTTATGTAGGTTTTATGCAAGATTTAACTTCTGTTTAAGTAAATAAACCCTACCTCTCAGTCTTCTTGCTTGCAGCACAGGATTCTCATACTGTGTTCGTCTATTGATATGGTCTACATAGTATGAGCCGTATCGCTCATCAGTGACTCGCTCCCATCCATATGGCAGTTCATCCTCTCCACATTCACCGAGTGAGTGTTTGCGGACTCTAGCTAGCCTTGGATCCAGCCAGTGTGATGTGCCTGTGTTGTGGCTGTAAGGAATAAAAAAAAAGTTTTTTGTTTGAGTTATAAAATAAAGATGGTGAGAAAGAGATCAAAACAACTGGTTTTGAAATGGAGGCACTTGGAGGAAGGCCATGTTGGATGAAGCAATCTAATTTGAGTGCTTTTCCTCTGATGAGGGGCAATAGAACAAAATCATCATTCATCATCTCCACAAAGGTGTTTAAAATTATGTGTACAACTGTACAAGCAAACACCAACATTATTACTTAATGTGCATGCATTGAAGCAATGTTAGTTTTTATCACTTCTTTCAATCTTTAAGCAAGAATGCAATCTTCAAACTACAGTTACAAAACTTTTACATAACATTACAACATCTATATAGAAACTTTGTAGAGTAGGCATATGAATATTAATTAACATTTACACCAACTACGATAAAGCGTAAAACATTGATGTTTTATTTGTTTAAGAGCCATAGCACAGCTAAAGTAGCGCCACCTGAGAAAAAAATAAATATCTTCTAAACTAAGGCAAATATCAAAAATGTGAAACAGTATTCCCCTACCTACCAACCTAAAAGTATACAACAATGCCCTAAATATACTAGGCTGAATTATCTAGGGGAATACTGTTTCACATTTTTGATATTTGCTTTAGTTTAGAAGATATTAATTTTTTTCTCGGGTGGCGCTACTTTAGCTGTGATATGCCTCTTAAATCAAATAGGCTACTGGACAAATTTGAAAAAATATTTTCCATCAGAATTCTACATTATGCCTGATGAACATTTGCCTAGTAGATTTTTAAAGTTGGGGATTGATAAAAAAATATTGTTGCAAGCAGTAAAAAGCTTGCCAGTCACCTTATACCAAAATTTTTTATGATTGATTCTAGTCATAATTAAACTTTATACACTTATTAAACTTACTCAATGAAATAAACTTCTCCCGATGGTGTGAAAGCTTTTTCCCACATAGGCGGCAAAGGACCCAGCTGATATTCATCCTCTCGCTTCAGATTTGGGTCACCCACCCTGACTCCGACAACCGAGCTGTGTGTCGACAGACCTGCTGATGACAGCCTGTCAGAGTCCATTGACCCTTGGGCCATCATGATGAGTTTTGTGTAGTTAACACTTTATTATTCACACTGTTCCCTCCATTTAAATTTTATTTTGAAACAAAACACTGAACTGATAAAAGAAAAGGTTTTAAGTATCACTTGAATTTAGAATGCAACTTGTTTTCTTTTTAGTCATCACGAATTTGTTCCGCGAAAACATAGCATTTGCATGCCAGTAACAACTAATGAGTCATTTTTGATGACTCCTTCGAAAGGACGACCTTTTTCTACCTGAGGCAGGCACTAACGCCGATCCGGCGTAAATAACTGAATTTTCATAATTTTATCAACCTAGTGTGGCATAACTTCTTTGCGTTGAATAATAGGTCGTACACGTAATGGGTCGGATTACTTGCACGGTGCAGTTACGAATTTGGTACCTACGACCGACGAAAACATAATTTTCTCACGTTTCTTTTCTGACAACGTTAACGGTAAACATGCAAGGCAACAGGTAGCTAATTAATTAGCGTGTCTAGCGCAAACGAATTTCACTTTCTCACATAAAACTGGTAAATTCGCTGGGTTTTTGAAAGTGTAGGGCAATCGAAGTGGGCCAGGCTGCCATGGACAGCTGTGGCTGGCTAAGCAGAAACGGTATGGAGAAGAGATCGCTCGCTGTTCTATAATTCAATTAGGTTCACGTAAACTGGTTATCCAATATATATTGAGAAACACTTTGAAAATAATTTACACTTGATAGTAACGATAAATGATCAAAAATAATGAAAAAACAGCAATAAAAATCTTGTTTCTCTGCGTCCAAATTTATAAACAAAAAAACTAAACTTTTTAAAACATTAGTAGTGTTGTCTATAACATTAAATTTAAAAACCGGAAATATTGGTTCAGTTCAGAATAATAAAAAAAAAATTGAGTGAGAGTAGTAGCGAGAGCGAGTAAGCGATCATGTTGCGAGATCTTAGTTGGAGTATATAAATCACTACGTTTTTAAATATTATCACTCTTACAGACTTCACCTTTACCGTTCACAAGCAAACATTAAAAAAAAATTGGATTGGTTGATATCATCAGCAAATACCACGTATTTCAATAAAATTAAATGTTTAGTACCTATATAAATTAAAATAATTTTGACAATTTTACGATTAAATTATCTTATCGTTTTTAAACCCTACACGACCGTTAAATTTTTTGTGGTTGCAGCTGTGGGTGTGGCTCAACTATGATGCTACTCAAACACAGATGGCGCTTAAAATTTTATTATATTCATTTACTATCTCTATACATAGATGGCGCTACATATTGAAACTTTTGAAGAACAAATCAGTGGCTCAACCTGTCCTGCGAATGTCGAGGCGGATAAGTTGGCAAAAATAGAAGCAAACATGGTAAGTACCCATATTGGCCCCGAACCTTTTGTTAAGAGCCAGTTTACAGCGATGCTAGCGCCATTTGCGAAAAAAATTTATATTTTTCCAAACTAAGGCAAATATCAAAAATGTGGCACTGTATGACACTACAGATAATGTAGCCTAGTATTTTAAGGGCACTTCTGTATAGCTTTTAGGTTTAAGACCAAAGAAATCTACAAAGTGTTGCTAAAAGTGACCACTTTTGTCAACAATCTATGTTTTTTTTTGTTCTTTTTACTCAGGACTAAGTACTTTGCTGTGCTCAAAAAATACTAGGCTACATTATCTAGTGTCATACAGTGCCACATTTTTGATATTTGCCTTAGTTTAGAAGATATTAATTTTTATCGCGAATGGCGCTAGCATCGCTGTAAACTGGCTCTTAATATATCCCCAGAAACAATAAGACAAAAACTTCTTCAAGCAACATCAATCGACCATTCTGAGGAATGGGCGAACCGCGATGACTGTAGACAAACTAACGTGATTGTACCTACAAAAAATCTAAAGCTCACACGATATTTATTAAAACTGTCCCGCAAACGTCTTACCACTCTTGTAGGGCTAATTACTGGACACTGTTCACTAAATAAGCATTTATACAATATAGGTGCGACCGACAGCCCTCTGTGCAGGGCTCGCATGGAAGTGGATGAGACGGTGGAGCATATGCTGTTAGCCTGTCCAGTTACAATCGAAACCAGGTTGTCCATTCTCGGCCCAGCTGTTGGAGCATCCTGGCCTCATCCTGCAGTTTGCTGATGAGCTCGGATGGCTCCTATAAATGTGGGGAAATGCACAATGGCTCCCAGTTCACGAGCTAAGTGCAGGCACTTCTCTACCCCCACAACTGAAGATGAAGATGAAGTGTCCTGCGAAAGATCAAACCAAAAAGATTGATAGAGTATTAAGGGAATTTTGAAAAGTCGGAAAACTCTCGGAAAATGCGAATTTGAGTTTTTAACTCAAAAGAGAATATTGAGAGAGAGAGAGAGAGAGAGAGAGAGAGAGAGAGAGAGTAATTAAGAGAGTAGATCTGAGAGTAGATCTTTAGATCTTTTTTATAAAGGAGAGGCGATGCTGTCAAACTATTTCGAATATAATTTTTATATTTAAAAATTATATGATGTTTACTCAAATAGGTAAAAAGGGTCAAAGTTACCTCACAGGTGTTGGGTTTAGACGAAGTAGTATTGGGATTGCATAGCAATTGTCAGTAGACCGGTTTAGCCCTATGTCAGGGCTGATCTGAATGGGATGTCAATGCAGACCAGTTTGCCATCCGACTGGCTTCCCTTGAGGTGAGGACCCCAAGAAGAACAGATTTGAAAATGTATTTATGTTACGTGAGTCAAAAACTTCGATGTCGCGATGTAGGAATTTTTTATGGGGTTGTGTAAGGTCATGTAAGGGTTGAGTATGTTTTTGTGGAGATTACAAATGATATAAGGAGCTCGAGATGATGGACAGTCACTTTTGTTGCCTTTAAGAATGTAGTAAAGTAGGTAAGTACTTATAATATTTTATTCGTGCAAAATAAATAGTATAAGTTTTGGCCAAGTAAGTATTACCTTTTTAACCCCCGACAGGGTGGGGGTTAAAAACAGAGGGGTGTTATAAGTTTGTTGTGTGTATCTGTCTGTGGCATCGTAGAGCCCAAACGGATAAACCGATTTTATTTTTTAATGTTTTGTGTAATAGATAATTTTAGCCCGAGAGTTCGTTCATAGCCATAATGTTTCATGAAAATCTGATCAGCCGTTTGAAGATGATCGGCTCTTAAGAGCCATAGCACAGCTAAAGTAGCGCCACCCGAGAAAAAAAAAAAATCTTCTAAACTAAGGCAAATATCAAAAATGTGAAACAGTATTCCCCTGGATAATACAGCCTAGTATTTTTAGGGCACTGTTGTATAGCTTTTAGGATAAAGACTACAGAAAGCTACTGATTGTTGCCAAAAGCGGCCGTTTTGTGGCAGTTTTTTAAATTTAGTCATTAAATTGTAGCGCCCCACCCATTAGGGTCCATAATGTAACCATTCCGTACTGACCAATCTCAGTGTATACACTCGGTCGTCACCATTATCATCATACTTACATTATTATTAGGTAATTGGATAGGAACAAGATATAAAAGCCTATTGCTAATATCAAAGCATAATTATTTATTATATTAGTCACAGAAACATGTGTGGTCTATGTCTATTCCGAAATTACATTGAATATTTTCGTCCGTAGGTCGGTCGGTCCGTCCAACTAAATTTTATATAAAACCACGTGAATTGGCTTAGTCACTTATGTCCAGTCGCCGGGTGCGCCGTCTGCGTGTTATTATAGCTATTAAAAAAAAATACCGCATCAAATTTAAACTGGTGTTATAATTTTAAATAATTGCAGAGCGTAAACGATTAATAAACTTACTTCACGCGTCGTGAAAACATCAGAAGCAATCGGTGCGCTCGAGTGACATTTCCCGCGCTTTCGCCAGACATTTTCTTTAGTGCGCAATTTTTTTTTCTCTTGAGACTCACCGGAAGTGCTAAGGATTCAACCGTTGCAGCGTATCGTGTGATTGTGTTCCTTTTTTGTAAAGGTACTGTACTTTTCTTTATAAAGTTATAAGCATTATTTTTACAAATATTCTAGATTTAAAGGAAGAATGACTTTAGTTAAGTATATCTCCGAATCTTTATAAAATTAAAAAAAAAACTTCAGTAGAGACAGGGTAGGAAAAAAAATAGGAAAGTTAATTATTGCGCAGAAACGTAAAATGAAATTAGGCTTGGCAGAAACACTAAGATCTGTATCCACGATACGAGGATAAAACTGATTCAAGAATGTTGGCTGTAATATTAGTAGTTAGGGAAAAGCGTCTATTTCAGACATTTGCTACCAGCCCAGCTGACTGTGGGTTGCAAAAGAAATTAATCATTCGAATGCATTAGGAAGTCACTAAAGAGTGTTCTGTTAAAATCGTAGTTAAAATTAAAACAAACTACGATCTTGTAAGCGATTATGGATTCTACGTAAAATATAGAGTTTGTACAGTATTTAAGGACGTCTAGAGCTGTTCATACATAAGACATAATAAATAGGCCTTCGGCCTTCCTCATAGATCGTCACAATGACTGGTCTTATTATACTCTCATCTTATGCACTCCCGTAGACTTCATTTGATACTCTGCATGACCACCTTGTTCAGAGTCATGGAGCATTTTAGCAAGAACAGCATTTTAGTCCAGAATCTTGAAGATAAGATTCTGGACTAGAAAGAACCTGACATCAACGAAAACGGCGAGTACATCACTCACTTTCAGTTGGTGGTGGTTATGGCCAAAAACCCAGAGGTTCTTGTTCCCTCGAATGTAGCTGTGAACAGTTTTGGGGATAGCCCCTTGTCTGACTCCCCGCTGCAGTCGAACAGCCTTAAAAGGTCTGATCTGTAGTCCAACTGACTAAAGGCGTTTTAAACAGCACTTCAACCCCTCGATATACTAATAGTCCACTAGACGACACAACTGGAGAGATCACAATACTACCGGTCTCAATCGAATCAAAAGCTTTCTCATAGTCCATAATGCTAAGGGGAGGATACTTTGTATGTAGTGTTTTTTTTTTAATTACATTGTTAGCAATCTTATTTTATTAAATAACTGATGTTTTCTGGAGAGATTTTTGTTAATTGGCTTATAAATTAATTACAATCCAGAAAATAGGACAAGGTTGTCACCTTGCACCATTTTACACGAGCACAACGCATAAACTGTCCGATTTATATGAAACATTGTGATAATTAATTATTTTATAGCCTTATTAGACGTATAACGTAAACAAAAGGATATACAAAGTGTACATATCAAACTTAGTAAATAAGGAATTAATAAAAAAAAAAAAAAAGATAAGTGCCATTGCTAAAAATTCTTTTTACTACAATAAGTATCAGTGTTAAACACTTTGTGGGGATTTTTGGACTTTTGAATATTGATTGGAAATGGAGGATGAGGTTGCACCTATTAAAAAGAATACTTAGCAGATAAAGTAATATAGATATTTTGTAAATTTATATTGTAAGGCGTTACGAATTACTTTTACGAAGAGTACGAACTTCACTATGGCTAAATAGCTTAGTGTTTCTAAGAACTCGTACAAGACTGCTTCTGATTTATATACAGAGCGAGACTGTCTGATGATAATAAATGTACCGTTTGATTTATAGCATGACACTGCAAAAGTAGGATATGGAGTACAAGAAGACTGATTAAACAGCATTACCAGCATTTAATATTAAAAATCCCTTAGGCGCTTTTCCAGACAACTGTGTACTCCAAATGTGTGAGCATGGAAATGGAAATCTTCGTCTCTGTTCGACTACGGTCGTATTCCCGAGCGTTGGAAGACGATAATGTATTTAAAGTGGTTAGGTGAATTTCCTTCATGCGTTATTGAGTAGAATTATGCTTTTTGATTCTAGGCTGTGATTCGGGTGTTTCCGTGAAAACGACAATTAGCGAAGATCTGCATGCACATTATTAATTTGGAAGTACTGAAACTGATATCCGCCTTAAAATGTAGAGAAACCCGGTGAGATAAAGTTTTGCCTGTGATCGAAAAGACAGCCTGATTACGGTATGAAAGCATTTTCGCTAAGCTGTAGAAGAGACGGTTATTTCATACAGAAAGCAGTACTATAGAAAATATTGAATTGTAAATGTAATACTTAAACTTTTTTCTGTAAGTAATTGAAGCCAAATTACCCATCTAAGATTTTTATAAATGTCTCAAGAATTAGATAGTTCAGACAAAAAATCATTTAGAATTCCATACGAGCCATCAATTCTATCAACAGTCTCACAGCTGACTGACTGAGTCACGATTGAAATATTTTTCCCGCGCTTCCCTCGCCAACAATAGCTTTCATACAGATTATTAGTTGTGATTTATAGCGAATGGATTGCAACACTCTAGATCAGATCTAACACTGTTGCTGGACACGAAGCTAGACAAGATTAGATAATGCATTACAAATATAAATCTATCACAATTTACAAACAATAATTTAGGCGCAGCTAGTAGCGGTGTTCATACAATAATAGTACAATTTACTCTTTATTATGCTGTGGTACAGTGGCGGACTAGGACGGCGTAACACTTCTGGTTTTTCCGTATTGCACAATAGCACTTGTTCTTTGGGTTTACAATCAAGGGCGCACAAGACCATAGACAAAACTGTTACGCCCTCCTGGTCCGTCAATATTTGGGGCAAATCAAACAAATATTTTTATCTGCACTCTTCCAGTGAAAGACGGTACGGTTCACTCCATAGACTTGAAATTGAGTCCTTGATAGAGTTAAAAGGATAGGTTGAAGAATATCCTGATTCTGAATGCTTTAAAGTAGCTCCCGGCAACATACAACTATTTTCAGTACAACCAATATATCTCATAAAAATCTTTAGACAAATTGCCAGCAAATTAAAAATGAAAAAAAGATACGTTGCTGTATCACATGGTGTCACATGTTTTTCGTAGGTCGCTTCGCTTATAAAGTCGCCTGCAATAAAACAGTTATTATAAATAGACCAGTGGGCTTCGCTCTGATTAAGACACGACGTAAAGACAGCAGCACAACTCTAGATGATGACCGGATTGTTATAAAATTTAGTTTTAATTAGTTCATTGTGTCAGGAAATCGAGATAACTTTTTGAGCCGAGCAGGCTGAGCTCTCTTATAAGAGCAAGCCTTTAAAACTAGTATCTATAGTAAGTATATGTAGCAGAAATATGCAGATATTCCCAAAACAAATGTAGTGATTTGACCCTAAATTTTGTGAAATGACAAAAAAACTTGTTAACACCGTTACGAGTAATATATTAATGGCTCTTTGGACTAATCATTGAGACATAATTGTCTAAATTAAACAGTTGTTCAATTTGTCTGCCGAGCTTCTAAACTGATTATCCTTTCAAAAAAAGAATATGTAATGTACCTACTCCCGACAAACAAGTGACGGGTAAAACGCCGTATGTCATCTTGGTGCCAAGAAATCTTTAAGAAAGCTCTACGTGCTCTATGAAACAAACGTGGACAAATTAAATGATGTAAGTGTTTATGTGTCTTCCTAGTAGGGTTTTTTTTTCTACACTTTTTCATGCATTTTTCGAAATTATTAGTCAAAAAATACTTATCTGGCAAGCCTCTGCGAAGATATCAAAAGTATAACAATAGAAACAGATCTCAAATATTTTTGCCACAGGGTTCAAAACAAGTTTTCAATCAGAAAATATTTCAAGGTATTCCTCCTAACGTGTTACGTGTACCCTAAGAAACATCACGTGATTGCTCCTCCTTAACCTCAAATCTGTGCCATAAAAGCAAATTTCTAGGTAGTGCTGGGCGCTGGGCCTAATCTTTGATTTAGGTATCTTGGTGTCGGACAAGGTACAATATTAGGCACAATATATTTCCTAATCTATTGTAGGAGAGTTTATGGTAGCAACAAAGTCGGTAGACAAACTGAGGCATTCAGTTACGTCGTTTTGGCATCTTTCCATTTTGCAATTAAGCCCTACTTGTAAAGGCTAGTTTAACGAATGAAAAGAATCAATGGATTTTTGTTTGTAAGAACTCATAAAATGTATAAGTACTTACTCATAAACATATCTGATTTTAAAAATACCCGTATTCTTCCGCTTTGAAAACCGTATTCAGACACACGCAAGATATCTTAATTTTTACTATCAGACTTAAGTACTTCTACGTAAACTAAAACGATGGATTTGTCTAAAGCATTTGACCTACAAGCACTTAAGCATGTTTTTAAGTTTTCCAAAAAGCTTTATGGAATTTTAAACATATTCACAGCAAAGAGCTAGGTCACACCAGTCTGAGTCAACGACACTATTTCTGGATTTCTGGAAGTTTACGATATCCTAGCTAGAAACTTGTAACAGAAACAGTTTGCTAGAAGCCGGTAGGATTAGCTTTTCAAATTTGAATCTGCGCGATTTTTTTTATCCTATCAATATTGTAGTAGGTAATTATTCGATTAGTCATACAATGATACGAGCCTCCTCTGTCAAATGATTCTACTCCCTTTCAAAAAATCATTGCGAAAGGGAGTAGAATCATTTGACAGAGGAGGGCTCGTTTGGGGGCCTCTCCAGGCGACTATTGTCGTAAGGCAAGTCAAACATTTGTTTACCTGAGCCAATTGGTGGGCACCCTGAACTACCTCGCCTCTCACAATATAGGATACTTTACCAAATAAGGTATCGGTAGCAATTAGATTAGATGTAGTCTAATTGACTTTCAATAAGTGATATCTTGTATCCTTCTATACCAATATTATAAAGAGGAACGATTTGTTTGTTTGTTTGTAACGAATAGGCTCCGGAAATACTGAACCGATTTAAAAATTATTTCACTGGTAGGAAGCTACATTAACTCCGAGTGTCATAGGCTATATTATATTTTCAAAAAAATTAGGGATCCTTACCTAAACTCAAATAATATAACCCAAGGTGCAATATTTTTTCCGTTGTTTACATATTTTGACAGGTGGTTTGTTGTTGTTGTTGGTTTTTTATTCGGCCATTCTGGGCAGTCAAAAGAACATAGTCTATAGAGCCAAGTCTTTTGTAGTATCTTATATTCTATGGCGTAACGAAGTAAGCCGGGAAAGCTCGTATTGAATAAAGAAATATTTGAATTTGAATGTTCGTCCCCACCGGGAATCGAAGAAGTCACATTCAAAATCACTGCCAACCGTACAACGTAGGTGTTTTAATAATTCCAAGTAAGACGTATTTCTTTTGAAGCCAACCTCGAAAAGAGCTCAAGTCAAGGCCTAGCTATATTTACAAGGTTAAGGACACAAGTAGGGGCCAAGGCTGAATATCCAAGGAAATCCTTGTATCGAGGTTGGGGATGAATCCGACCCTCCGAGGTATGACATTGACCTAAGAAATTGGTCGAGGTTGTGTGAAAGGACATACTTATTAATTAGTGCGTTTAGTACATATTCCTTTGGATCTCGACCTATTAGAATATTGCTTGCTTTGTAATGTGTGTGTAATTTTATTTTTACTGGTAAGAATTAATTTATGCTTGATAAAATGGTAGATAGCAATTTGTTAGGAATGGCAAAATAAAAAAGTTAGTAAGATTGTAGGTACCTAGTATTTACCTTGAAAATCTAGAAACCACAAAGTTTATTTATTTGTTAAAATCTCTGGGAGAGACCTATGTCCAGCAGTGGACGTCTATTGGTTGTAATGATGATGATTGAAAAATATATTAAATTTTGCAATGTATATGAATTTTTTGAAATTCAAACTGCTACAGAAAAATTATACATCAAGGCCAAGTTTTTAAATAGCTTGTAGTGTCAACACTTCGTATCTGAGGTTTCCGATCAATTAGGGTTCTACAATCGTACACTCTTTAAATACGGTCATTTTTTTTATCGTGGCGGAAACTTTCAGGGCTAAGTCTTTGCATGATATAGAGTCAAATAAATTATTTAAAAAATTTAGTATCCTCTCTCGAAAAATATTTTTGAGAGAGGATACTAAATGTTTTATAATGTGGCGCGTATTTTACTGAGTTATATAACATGCACTTGTAAATTATACGAATTATTTCGACAGTAGAAATACGAACCGACTGAACCCACGGTGTAATTTCTCTTAACATTCTTTGCCTGTATATTTTATAGCTTTACTCTAATGGCTGAATTGTAATAAATTAAATTTACGAGTTCTATCAATTTACATTGCTGTTGCTTACTAAATCACTGTTGCTGGGTGTGGTTAGTAAGATCTACAAAAAATACTTAGTATTTTTTACTACTATACCTAGTAAAGAAAAGAGAAAGTTCTCAGTTTATGTATGTGTCAATTTAATGAAGGCGGTCTCTCTTTTTTTTAAATATACTATTAATATAATATTTTTTTTAAGTATACTAGTATATATACTAGTCGACCCAGCGAACTTCGTACCGCTTAACCTATAACTATTTTATACTTATAAACCTTCCTCTTAAATCACTCTATCTATTAAAAAAAACCGCATCAAAATTTTTTAAGATTTAAGCAGACATGGGGAAGCGGGAAGCGACTTTGTTTTTAACCCCCGAACGAAAAATTCAGAGAGGGTGTTATAATTTTAACGTGTGTATATGTCTGTCTGTCTGTGTATCTGTCCGTGGCATCGTAGAGCCCAAACGGCTGAACCGATTTTCGTTTAGTTTTTTTGCATCATAGATAATTTCAGGCCGATTGTTCTTAGCCATGTCTGATGAAGATCTGATCAGCGGTTTGAAGATGATCAGCTCTTGAATAATGGATGAGAGGATCTAACTAGCTTCCTTAGGTCCGATCGAGTTGAAATTTGGTACCATGTTACATCTATGATATAGAAAGTATATGGTAAGGTAACCATGATATTTTTAAGATGATTAGCTATTGTTCTATTTAAGTTGATAAGGGGTCTGACTGGGTCGGGGGTTTTTAAATTTGAGTTATATACTATGTATTGATATTAAATTAAGTTAATATGTGCAAGCCGCAAGGGCACTTATAGGTCGAAGAACAGAGGCAGAAAAGTTCTTGAGTGGCGACCGCGAACCAGAAGGCGACCGGTGAAAGCTTGCGGGAGTACCTACCCTGGAATCGGTCGCTCAAGACCGGTCGTCGTTCTGGCGATTTATGGGAGAGGCCTATGTCCAGCAGGAGACGTCATTCACCTGAAATGGTGATGCTTAACTTTTATAATAGTAACTGAACTGAAACGAAGCAACGAAGAATTAATTTTCATCAGGACACATTGTAATTTTATTCGAAAAATGCACGCAAAATAGACGCAAATAATATCATAAGTTTGCGAGAACGTTAAATAAACAAAGTCACTGTAACCATTTTGGCTTTTAACTGAAAATTTACGATTCTGCAGCAAATTCGTAAATAAACACCACGGAAATAGTCGAAAGAATTTGCTTTAAGCTGAAAGTGTGTTAGACTTTATTTAGAAACTAGTCGATCCGGCGAACTTTGTACCGCCTACCTATTACTATTTTGTACATGTTTTATACATATACCTAAACCTTCCTTATGAATCACGCTATTTATTAAAAAAAACCGCATCAAATCCTTTGCAAAATTTTCAAAGATTAAGCATACGACAGACGCGGGAAGCGACTTTGTTTTATAAGTACTACTAGTCGACCCGGCGAACTTCGTACCGCCTTACCTATTACTATTTTGTGCATGTATTATATACTTATAAACCTTTCACTTAACTCACTCTAATTATTGTAAAAACCACACATAAATTTAGTTGCGTAGTTTTAAAGATTTAAAGCGACTTTATTTTATACTATGTACTAGAGGCTGCCCCGCGGTTTTTCCCGCGCAGATTTCTCATAAACACAAAATTCCCGTTTTTTCCCGTTCCCGTGGGAATTTCGGGAAATCCCTTCTTAGTGCTCACCTACACTCCCTGAGGAACCTACATGCCAAATTTCAGCTTTGTACGCCCAGTAGTTTCGGCTCTGCGTTGTCTGTCAGTCAGTCAGTCAGTAACGGAAGAGTTTTATATATATTGATTGATGTATTTGATGATGATGAGAAACTCTTCTTCATTATTTCAGCCGAAATACGATTTACTGCTGGACGTAGATATCCTCTACCTTATCCTTCGGTCTGGCACAACCTTTTAATCCAGTTCAATCCATTATTACTCCCGCACCTTTACGTCAGGTCGTCTGTAGACCTTGTGGGGTCTGCCTAATCTGCTTCTTTCGGTGTACGGTCACTATTCGTAAACTTTTTGAAACTAAAAACTCAGAGATAATAAAAAAAATAATGTCTTTTCGGTTCTTCTAAGTACTTTTCGTACAGTTGCGATCTAAGAGGGCGTAACAGATTTGTCTAAGGTCTCGTGCGCCCTAGACTGTATTACCGAAGAACAAGAGCTATTTCGCAATACAGAAAAATTGGAAGTGTTACGCCGTCCTAGACCGCCACTATCACAGAGAAGAACAGTAAAGAAAATAAAGTTTTTATTGTTTGAATACGGAATTCTAAAAATAACGATATTATGAAAACAAGACCGCGATACATTTTCAGCGATCGTATTTTTTTGTTGCGGCCAAAAATAGCTGACGAATAGGGCTACTATTATGAAAATAAATACGCGATGTAAAAATACGATTATACTCAGTATATTAGACGGTAAGATTTTAATGTTGTCCGTTCAATTTTTTTTTTACTAGCTGCCCCGGCGAACTTCGTATCGCGCCTTACATTGCTTAAAAAACTTCTCACTCGTTTTTCCATATTTTCTCACCTTCCCTGGACTGCTACAAACATTTTAGGACCACAATCAGCTAAATCGAACCGGCCGTTCTCGAGCTTTAGCGAGACTAACGAACCACGATTCATTTATATGTATATAGTACATAGTAGATTATGAATAATCAAACCTCCTATTCGCCATAAGGACCAAAAATTTGAGTGGGTTGAAGGCTTACTGCCCATTTATCGGGTGTTCTCTTTAATCGCTTCTATGACACGTCCTAGGTAACTATAGAACTTTATGTCTGTGAAACTTAGGCTTCGGACCAAGGTAGTAGGTAGATCTGAGGTTCCCGAGGTCCTTCTCAAAAATGCCTTACGAGTTACCGTTACAAAAAAAAAGTTATAAGTATGTACTTACTTAGTTTAATATCTTAGTAATAAAAATAAAACTCCTATACAATCATATGCTAAAATGTGATCCTGCAAGATACAAGGTACTTACTAATCCTAGATAAAAAACCTTAGTCCTAGGCTTGTGCTACATAGACTTTATGATGATGATGGACCTTATCCGACTCTCAGAGCTGGGCAACCTCCTCAATCTCACCCCACGTGAGTGTATGTATTATATTGTAAGAAGATTTGATAATTACTTAATTTTTTGCAAAAAGTATAGTGTAGCGTGTAGCACTCCTCGTATAGTATAGTTACAAAATTTGAATTAGCTATCCATTTCAATTTGTCTGTCACGCTGCCTCATAGATCCAGTGCAAGCGAAACATCTCAGTGAGAGATGATCCTGTCATGATTTATGTCAGCGTCTGCACGTTTAGATCTATTATTGTATGAAACTTTTACTAAGTAGCTAAGAACGACATGTTTATAGTGATAGACGGATAAATTAGCAATTGTTTAATCAAATTACATTTGAAAAGCGGCGGATTCCAACCTCTTTGAGCCAAGAGCTATAAAGTAGAAAAGTAGGTAAGAAAATTAGAATTTCTCTTTTTTAAAAGACCCGCCCTTAATAAATTGACACACACATAAACTGAGAACTTCCTCTTCTTTGTCGGTTAAAATAGGTACTAAAACCTTCCCCTGAATGTAACAAATACTTCTGTGAAAACCGCATCAAAATCGGTTCTGCCAAATTCGAGATAATCGTGGCATACATCGCAAACATACATACAGGTCAAACTGATAACCTCCTTTTTTGAAGTCGGTTAAAAAGTGGCCACTTTAGGCACAAAACTAATATTTCTTGGATCATTATCCTGAAAGCTACACAACAGAGCCTTTAAATTCTATGCAAGTTTATCAACGGCATCATTGACACATATTTTTAATTTAGGCCATGGTTTAGAAGACATAATTATTTATCGGAAGTGGCGCTAGTTTTGCACTGTGTGTTAAGGGGCGAAACGGTGCGAAACTAGCGCCACTCCGAACCTTTTAGTATCTTTGGAACTGCCCGAATAGTTTCGTCAGATGCACTTGAACGCCATCTCTTGTCGAGTAGCTGCAGAACGCTTATAAAAATCGATAAAACTTGCAACGCCATCTGACGAAACGGAACGCACTGAAATTAACTTTCACTGATGTCGCTTCAGTAAATTTTCATCAGAGAAGGCGACTTTCAGTTTCATGAAGTGTGAAAATATCCGATGTTCAGATATATTTACATTTTGCGTCCAACTAACGTGAACTTGGAGATCCAGAAATAGTTTTTGTTTGACAAACGCAGGGGAATATGTAGTTTTTTCTATAAAAAATCGAATTTCTCTGGAGAATCTATCTTAGTTAGATGCTGTGTTGTTTATGATATAAAAAATGGATCGTGGGTAAATATTTTGGGGAGTTTTGCGCATGCTATAGATTGTTTTTGGCCCCTTTTGTCCATTGTTTTGGTTTGATCTAACCTCTCTTCCTTCTCGGCTTTGAAATTATATTATGAACCACAGTTTAAGAGCTGCCCAGCGACCCTAGAAGCGTTTTAAAATGCATGATTTGTTATGAAATAGGACTCGTATATCATCATTTATTCATAAAAAGCGACACAGCAGAACAACACCTAGGGGGTAAAGGAACTTACCAAAGTCTAGTTTTTTTGTTATCCAATGCCGCTTTTATTAGGGACAATAAAATTACATGCATGCTTAAAGAAGCAATGGAAGCAGCGCTTTCGCACGCTAACAATACGATTGATTTTGGAATATAATAAAACCTTGACTGGATAACGTTAGCACAAGAAGGCACATGTTTTAATAATTACTAACCTATTTAATTCGACATTAAAAACTAAAAAAAAACAGTTCATTAAGGTTCTGATTATATTGAAAAGATATAGGAAAAATGGTAGGGAGCTAGGGAGGGGAGTTTTTTTTTTGCAAATATAAAACCTGTTCATTGAACTGAACGAACACATTTGATATAATTATAATTGTTAAATATTTTTACAATAAATTAACGGTAACTGCCTCCGCAAGAGCATCAAAGTTTTGAACCTCTTTAATTGCGTTAATACTCTGCACAGGGGTAGAAGACAGTATTTCGCACCAATCTCTTTCTATTAGAACAAAAAATAAGACAAAAAAAAATCTCCATACATTGCATTGGTGCTCCACCCGCCCTAATAAAAATGGACAAAAAAAGAGAGGGGTGTTATGTTTAACGTGTCTGTCTATCTGTCTGTGGCATTGTCTCGCCCAAACGGATGAACCTTTTTTCGTTAGGTACCATGTTCATCAAAATCTGTTCAACCGTTTGAAGATCATAAACACTTTTCTAGTTGAATAGGGAATCTCATTCAAACTTCCTTAGGTAGGTAGATACGATCGGTTCGAAATTTGTTAGCGCGTTTCTTCATTGATATTGAAAGTAGGTACTTATATGGTAGCAACGTTACCATGAAAAACCTTTTGAAGAGGTTGTTCTTTATTAGTTGACTAGTCGACCCGGCGAACTTCGTACCGCCTAACCTATTACTATTTTGTGCATGTTTTATACTTATAAACCTTCCTCATGAATCACTCTATCTATTAAAAACCGCATCAAAATCAGTTGCATAGTTTTGAAGAATAAGCATACATAGGGAAAGACGCGGGATATGATGATAATGATATTGATTGATAAGGTGTTCTGTCACAGTCGGGGGGTATTTTTTTTTAATAATATTATTGTTTTTTTTCAGAGGCAGTAAGGAGCTGGGTGGCAAGGAGCCGAGGTGGTACATCGATTCTTCCTTCGCATCATCACTGAAGGTCTCCTTGCAACTGCCAACTAGCCAGTTCCTTGAAGGTACGTAAAGTTTAAACACACGTGTAAGCGTGTTACGATCTATTAACAAAAAATAAAACAAAAACTAAGCCCAAAAAAAAGGGTGACTCGAGTCATTCTGATTCTTCAGTAAACCGATTTACAGAAATAATATAAATTTTTACCTATACCTAATTTTATTTAATAACTGTCTAGTAAGTGCAATCCTATTTGAATGATCTTGGTAGGCTAACCATGTGAAAATAAGGAGGAAATGTAGTATTATAATGACGCTTACAATAAAATTATTGCAGATTTTTACCAATCCCGATCTCGTCAACTTGATCTCAGGAATAATATTATAGGTAAGCTTTATTGACTCCAACTGTACGACCCTATGCACATCTGTATATTTTATACTTATTTCTTAAGGTGGTAACTCTCGCTATGGCGCGAAATTCAAAATTTTTCGTTTTTTATTTATTCTGGCGAAAGTATACATTTTTAATAAAGTTTAAATGAATTCGCGTATGTAAAAAACCATATCCCACATTGCAATATAACGTTTTTGGAAGACTTACCTACATATTTTGTGTCTAAGGGGTAAAAGGCCAAAAAACAAGTCCTTGAATATACACAAAATCTTAAAATACTTTCGCCAAAATAATTAAAAAACGTGAAAAAAATTGAATTTCGCGCAATACCGTGAGTTACCGCCTTAAAGTTCTTTTTTATATTTACCCTATCCCATTTGAAACGATTACAAAATCATCGTTGTTATTTATTTTGTTGCTATACTTTTTGTGCTGACCGTCCATATTTTTTTTCCCTTCATTATTTTAATCACTAGCGACATCTGTAGGTGTATTTTTAGTACCAACCAACCAATCAAACTACTCAGCGCATTGCTGGATGCTGGATGCAACCTTTTTTCTTCTATGCGAGTGAAACACGTTACAAAACGGAAGAGGGCGCTGTATGGACTATGTTTCTTTTTTTATCCACCAGGAGAGTTAAAGGCGCTAGTAGTGTTGTACGTTGGTTGATCAACTCTTTGTCAAGAAAATCAATCAAAACAAGATTTTACAGTTTCTTACTTACTTACCTTGAAATATTCTTACTTTGTATTCCGTGGTAAGCAAATTAAAATTTACAGTGTACAATGTGCCACTGTGCCTTACACTGTGTGTAAATTATTTCAATATACTTGCCTAACTAGTTTTTATAATATTGTAATCAATATATATAAAACTCTTCCGTTACTGACTGACTGACTGACTGACTGACTGACTGACAGACAACGCAGAACCGAAACTACTGGGCGTAGCGGGCTAAAATTTTGCATGTAGGTTCCTTAGGGAGTGTAGGTGAGCACTAAGAAAGGATTTCCCGAAATTCCCACGGGAACTGGAGAAAACTGGATTTTTGTATTTAAGAGAAATCTGCGCGAGTGAAACCGCGGGGCAGCCTCTAGTTTTATATAATCTTTGTATTGATTAGCTTACCGAAATAAAGTATATTTATATACCTAACCTACCTTTTTTTATATAATTAATTAAAATTATAAAATAAAAACCGCTACAAATTTATGTAATGGTTTACAACAATTTCCCCTGACGGGCATACCAACAGCTACATGTAGTAAATAATCACAAGTTTCGTGGGCGAATGTACCAATTTTTATTTTCGCCGAGATTTCTCAAGATGACTCACACTCTCGGGATCAAAGACATTTTGATAATAATCTCTGTTATGATAAAATATATTTTTATTTTTTATTTTAACTAGTCTAATCTATGCTAAGAACCGGAATTTTCACCTGCCCCGTTCCGTAACGCTGAAATATATACGGCTTCAATTTTTTCATAAATATTATTTCAAAATAAAAATGGGTAATCCTAATAAACTTATGAGATTATTAACATAACATAACATAATCTCACGCCTATACTCCTCGAAGGGTTAGGCAGAGGCACCAGCTCATCAGCGCCAAACCCACTCTTAACCGAGTTTATGTTTTTTAAAGATTATTTTTTACGTCATTTCAGCCGATTGACATGTCCTCACATAAATTCGTACTTTCAGTATATTTCCACGACTTTGATCGACAAATTTGGAGCGGATATCATCAACACAACACCGTAATTTATAAACTGCGCGGACATGGGCGTATTCACGAAATTAGCCGACAAGTTTTGATGCAGTTTATGTATCTTCGTGAACAACGCTTCTTCACTTTACACCACATTTTAAATAGTAACCGAACAAAATTATTATACTAAGAAACTATTACTAAGATGGCAAAATGTGTTGATTTTATTAATTCAGATAATCATGAAAATCCTCCGTATCACTTGGGCCAATCTCCCGCCAATTCCTTTTAAACCAATTATTACAGAAAACATACGTGGTAGTAAATTCTTGCATAGCAATAAAACACAGCTCATCGCCCCTTCTCTTTCTAGATTTCTAGTTAACACTTGGTTACATTGGATCTCTTCATCATCATCCATCATCATTTCAGCCATAAGACGCCCACTGCTGGACATAGGTCTCCCCTACAGAACGCCACGGCGACCGGTCTTGACCAGATTGAACGACGGTCGATTGATTGACGGTCCTTCACCAGATTGAATCTTTTAGCATCAATAAAAATAGGTAACCCGCCTAGAACGTAAAGTAGGTACTTATTTCTAACGGAAACGCAAACTGCAAGGCAATGTTTGAATGTTTATGAATCAGCCCGCTGCCGTCCAAGGTTTGCTTCATTTGGAAGCAACAAATCGTCATTTTACCAAAAATACCTACCTGTTATAAGTGCACTTTGAGTGAAAAACTTTGATAAAAGTACGGACACATTTTTGGCTAGATATCAACATTTTCATGTATGTGGCGGTCTAGCACCGCGTAACACTTCCGGTTTACTGTATTGTAAAATAGCTCCTGTTCTTTGGTAATACTGTCTAGGGCGCACGTGATCATAGACAAATCTGTTACGCCCACCAAGACCACCACTGTACTTATATACCGTACTTATCTATACCAATATTATAAAGAGGAAAGATTTGTTTGTTTGTTTGTTTGTTTGTTTGTAACGAATAGGCTCCGGAAATACTGAACCGATTTGAAAAATTCTTTCACTGGTAGGAAGCTACATTAACCCTGAGTGTCATAGGCTATATGAAATTTTCAAAAAAATTAGGGATCCTTACCTAAACTCAAATAATATAACCCAAGATGCAATATTTTTTCCGTTGTTTACATATTTTGACAGGTGGTTTGTTGTTGTTGTTTGTTTTTTATTCGGCCATTCTGGGCGGTCAAAAGAACATAGTCTATAGAGCCAAGTCTTTTGTAGTATCTTATATTCTATGGCGTAACGAAGTAAGCCGGGAAAGCTCGTGTACTTATATACTTATAACCGACTTCAAAAAAGTTTGACCTGTATGTATGTATGTTTGTCCGCGATTATCTCGCGTTTGGCTGAACCGATTTTGATGCGGTTTTCAGATAAGTATTTGTTACATTCAGGAGAAGGTTTTTGTACTTATTTTAACCGACTTAGAAAAAGAGGAAGTTGATGTATGTGTGAGTTTTTGAAGGCGGGTTTCTTTTTTGTAAAAAAAATAATATACATTTTTCGAGCCAGGGCAGCAAGCGCTTGTTGCCAGCTTTGTACGCGAGTACGCCCTTAGAATGCGCGTACGCAGTTAAAGCAAGATTGATTAGAAGCAAGTTTCTTAAGACAAGATTTATATTGCAAATGACTTCAGCGGATTTGCCTGAAAACGTTATTCGTCTTGGCTGAGTTGTTGTAATGAAAATTTATTCATTACATTTTGTTTAATACCAAATTAATAATGAAATCATGTGTACGTGTGTACGTCACGAGGCTTCCGTGGTAGGAGATGGTCAAAGTCAAGTCAAAAATTATTTATTCAATACCATATTAGGATACAAGATATTATTTAGTGAAAGTCAATTAGACTATCTAATCTAATTGGTATTAATACCTTATTTGGTAAAAAGAGAGATACTGTGAGAGGCGAGGTAGTTCAGGGTGCCCACAAGGGGCTCAGCCAAATAAATGTTTGCCGTGCCTTACGACATTGTTCGCCTGGAGACGCCCCCAAACAAGCCCTCTTCTGTCAAATGATTCTACTCCCTTTCGCAATGATTTTACAGCGTAGAGAAGAAAACTGAAACTTTTCTGAAAACTGCATCAAAATTGGTTCAGCCAAACGCGAGATAATCGCGAATGAATAGGTTAGGTCAAACTGAGAACCTACTTTTTAAAAGTCGTTTAAATATCTACATAGAGATTATCAACGATTAAAAAGATAGGTCTAACTACGCTAGAAACTAAATAACATTATGTTTTTATTTTATAAAAAACTAAAGGCTGCCCTGCGGTTTCACCCGCTCAAATTTCTCATAAACACATAAATCCCGTTATTTCCCGATCTCATGGGAATGTCGGGAAATAATTCCTTAGTGCTCCCCTACACTCCCCAAGGAACCCACGTGCAAAATTTCAGCCTGCTACGCCCAGTAGTTTTGGCTCTGAGTTGTCTGTCAGTCAGTCAGTAAAGTTTTATATATTGACTAGAGGCTGTCCCGCGGTTACACCCTCACTGATTTCTCATAAACACAAAAATCACGTTTTTTCCCGTTCCCGTGGGAATTTCGGGAAATTCCTTCTTAGTGTTTACCTACACTCCCCAAGGAACCCACGTGCAAAATTTCAGCCTGCTACGCCCAGTAGTTTTGGCACTGCGTTGTCTGTCAATCAGTCAGTAAAGTTTTATATATTCATGATAACTATTGAAATAATAAACATAATATCAAAATTTACTAAAAATAATAAACATAAAGTTCGACGCCTCATTTTCGTAAACATTTAACAAAGAAAACATTAACACATGGTTTATGAAAAACATCTAGATAATGCGCAGTTAAGATTATGAGAAAAATATTGTGGTTTGGTTCAGTTCTACTATGTTTCTATAGTTTGTATTGAAAGTTACAAAGTTGAGACAGCCAGGGAGGATGTTTTATATACCTACTTAAGGGGCCACACGGTGCGAAACTAGCGCCACTTCCGATAAATAATTATAATATCTTCTAAACTAAATCAAAAATAACCATCAATCACGCCGTAGATAATCTTGGTCATGGTTTTTTAAGGCTCTGTTGTGTAGATTTTATGATAATCTAATCTTTGAAACGAAAAGTGGCTACTTTAGGCAACAAAAAGTATATTCCTAAGATTTTTAACCTGAAAACTAAACACAGACATTATATAGAGCATAATTGACACATATTTTTTATTTCGGCCATGGTTTAGAAGATATTAATAATTAATCTAAATTGGCGTTATTAATCATACAAATTGGTGATTTAGACAGGTCTTACTTTTTTGTGGTAGGTAAGTACCTAATTAAGTAATTCAAGAATTTTGACACCTTGAAACAAGTGTACTGTAGAAGTTTATTAGGTTCTTTCTTCAATTTCAAACAAAGAACAGAGTTTTATTATATTAAAATTCATTAATTTTGTTTTCCGTGGAAATTTAAGAGTCCTTTGTTTTGCGCATGCGTTGGTCTGCGTTCTGTCTTTAAATCGGATTTGTCAGTAGTTTTTAAACCAATAAAAAACGGTACAATAATAAATACATGAGCAGTAGATTTAAGAATGAAAAAATTTACATTTGGATCGATTAGCATTAGCAGAGCTGATGCCCGAAAAGCTTTAAAAATCAAGACATCTCAAAAAAAAAAAAGACACACGCACGTACCTTGGTAAATAAATAATACTGATTTTATTTAATTTTATAACTGCCAGTGCGTAGTCGAGGCTCGCTCGCTTTCACGCGCAGTTCTCTGGAGCTCCAGATTCAAATTTTAAAAAGTGAAGTGTTTTTGTTTGTGAATAAATAGTGAACAGTTTTGAGTTACCAACGGTTGGTGGTTAAAGCCGAATGGCGCGAAATGTAAAAAAATTAAAAACTTTTGTTATTTTATAACACTAAACTACACATTATACAACAAGATATTATAAACATTAATAAGAAAAACAAATATCAAATAAAATAATAATTACCTTCAGAGTTTCATGATTTACATCTAGGTCTTTTAGGGTAGTAAGTATTAGGTTTTTTGGGGTTAGCTAGGTACATAGGAAGTTATAATTTATTTTAAAATTTATTGTCAATTAAAACCAATGTCACTCAAAATCATGTCAACTCTTCAAGAATTTCACGACATTATCAAAGCCCATTTCCCGTCTCCACTATTAATATGGTTTCAATAAATCTTATTCTACCAAAAATAGTTACTTGGGCCCAAATTCTGTTTATGAGATTTATTTTTGTTTTTACTGTTGATATTAATAGGTATTTAGAAAAGAACGGATAAACACAATAACATGTAAAAAAATAGATCTGCTAATTGATATCTTTGATGCAATTGGTGCAAGTTAAACATCGTTACACGCGAAGTAAAATGCTTTGGTTCGTAAATTTAAGATAAAAATCATGAAAAAACTGATTTTTATCAAATACTTTATTTTAAAAAGAATGGCTAAAAGAAAGGCATTTATTGAGAAATTAGTTGCGAGTTAAGGGCCGGATACTCGGCGTATTTTGCCGACTAGTCGCCGACTACAAAAGTGGCCGATTAGTCGGTACATCTTTAATTTTAGATGAATTAAACTAAGAAAAAACTTATTCAAAGCTTAGAAATAAAATAAGCCGCATCATCAATGTTTTTACTATACAGTACATATTGTTTTTTTAAAAAAAAGAGAGAATCGTGCCCTAAAAGCTCGATCAAACCTGCAATAAATTCGACGAAGCGAGCCCTGCGCGCGCGCTGCTATCCCGTTTTCACAATTTATTCGATGCCTAGAATCAACACGGTTGCGTAAACATTCAATCCTTATATACAGGATGCTCATTAAATGTTAATAATAAATAGTAAAAATTTAATAGAATGCATATGATTTTTTTGTTAAATAACGATGTAAACAGCTATCAAAACAGGTTTTCAAACATAATATTACATAATCTCACGCCTATATTTCCTAGAGGGATAGGCAGAGGCACCAGCTCATTTACTTAGCCCACAAAAGGCATCAGTGCATCGAGCTGGATCCACGTTTTGCCGAAATTATATGTTTTAAGCTAGATACTATAAAAAATGGCACATGATTGTCAACCCTGTGCCATAGAAGTTGGAAGCCAGTTTAAGTTATTAGCCGCTTGATATCTTCGCTGCGCCTCGCCATATAAAGCGGTGAGCCTGGAATTTATTATAAGCCTCTATAAGAACTGAAAATTTAGGTTTTTAAATAATATTACAACATACTTACATAAAGATTAGAACCAAATGATCGTGTCACTGCGCAAATAACTGTCGCATACTTAGTAATAATTAATGTTACACATAATTTTACAATGTTATTATTAAATTATTTTACCGCTGGTAGGCAATGGAGTTGTGTCATGTCGTAAAATATTTTACGACCTAGTTACATATTAGTTCAAAGTAATGAATATCAATATATCTATTAAAAATATTAACCCTGTAACTGAGTAACTCTTGTGCATTGACGATAAAAACTAACAAAAAAAAATAATGTAGAATTTGGGCCCCAGTTAGGGATCGTAAGTACTTTGATGGTTTTTTAAAGTTTGTTCATATTTATGTTTCTGCTCGCTAAACGTCAAGTAACGTAGGACCGTAGATACCGTATCTACGTATTTGGTAAAACCAATTAACTAGGGTACACGAAACACATCTACATCCATCCATTAAGCACCTGTTGGTGATCCAAATAAAAATAAATAAACTAATAAATAAATAAATCCAATTACACACAGACCTAGAAAAATATACACGTATTTTATGATCTAACTAGTGGGCGCCGCGTGGCTTCGCCAGCACATTTTTCCTTGAAACATCAAATTCCAAAATTTCCGCGGGAATTTCAGGTTAAAAGTAGTCTATGTCCTTTCTCAGGCTCTAGACTATTCACACACAAATCTGTTCAGTAGTTTTCTCA
Organism: Euspilapteryx auroguttella; assembly: GCA_951802225.1. Classification (NCBI taxonomy): domain Eukaryota; kingdom Metazoa; phylum Arthropoda; class Insecta; order Lepidoptera; family Gracillariidae; genus Euspilapteryx; species Euspilapteryx auroguttella. The sequence continues at coordinate 1,675,660 of OX637665.1, forward strand.
GGAAAGCGTGCCAGACAGACAGGGTTACTTTCACATTTATAATCAATATATATAAAACTCTTCCGTTACTGACTGACTGACTGACTGACTGACTGACTGACTGACTGACAGACAACGCAGAGCCAAAACTACTAGGCGTAGCGGGCTGAAATTTTGCATGTAGGTTCCTTAGGGAGTGCAGGTGAGCACTAAGAAGGGATTTCCCGAAATTCCCACGGGAACGGGAAAAACGGGAATTTTGAGTTTATGAGTTTTCTGCGCGGGAAAAACCGCGGGGCAGCCTCTAGTATTAGTATAGATAAATTGCGAAAATTCAACCTTGATAACATTTTAATTTACTAAAAAAAAAAACTGTAAATTAATTATAATGTTTAGATATTTAATAATTCAACTGTCAGATTTACTGCAATAAAATGTATGTAGCATTAAAAAATATAGAATTAGCTTTAGTATTAGTTACGCGTGTAGTTTCATGACAGGCCTAATTTAAATAAAACTATATTCTAACTCGTGAAATAATTTATAAATTACACAGAAACTTATTTATATTTTTTGGTGACCCCGAATGCAAATGGAACTTTTAAAATTATGGAGGTGGTTATATTTTTGATTGCTTTTTTTTGCCGGTGTATCGTCCCACTGCTGGGCAAAGGCCTCTTTCCCCTTTCCCGATCCTGGGCACATTCCAACCAGATCTTATTGTAGGCTCCCAGCTTATCGCTCCACCGCTTTCGAGGTCGACCACGTCACCTCTTGCCATCTTTTGGAAACCCCACGGTGGTGCGTTTGGCACCACGGTCTGGCTGGATGCGGGCTCATGGCCGGCCCAGTACCACTTGAGCTTCGCCGCCTTCCGAGCTACGTCTTAAAATTGAGTCCTGGAGCGCAGTCCTGCTTGCTTTTATAAATTCTTTATTAAGACGCCTTTTAAATCAATACTAGCGCAAATCGTTACAAAAAATAATATTTTCTAAACCATGGTAAATAGCAAAGATGTGATCCTGTAATGACGATAGATAATCTCTTGCTTAGTATTTTAATGTGACTGTGTGTGTGTAGTGTAAATAAATTTCTGTATATGTCCATGACTACTTTCTCTTCTCTCTTAAGAGCTGAGCTCTTGTCGGTGGTGCCTCCTTCATTCATCCCTGTTCCCCGCCAGCTGCTTGACCACCTGATGACCTGATACGACTCTGCACTGACTCGCTCTGATATTTGATCAAGCAGCTTTCCCTTGGTCGTCCTCTACGCGGTTTCTTTCCTTCAATATCCCTTCTATTCTTCTTCTTCTTAAAATTTGAAAGCTGGCTCCCGCTTCCCCTCCAGCTGCTTGACCTCTTGATACGACAGGACCCCTATCTTTTTCTTCAGTTGATCAAAGTGATTCCGTCTTGGTCGTACCTTCTCTCTTCCATTCCCTTCTATTACTATGACTAGAAACCGAATAAAAGTATAAGCGCATTGCATACATTGATAGCAATTGTGGAATGACCATCTAAACCGATAAGAGACTCCATTGTTAGATATTATGCCTTCTTTACAGATCGCCATTTGGGGGCGGTTTTGCCATAAGGGTAAAACCGAATGCGCTGCTGTATTTCCCATAGTCGCTTTGCGCCTGAGTTTCCCTTTTTACCATTCGGAGGTAATGTTGGTAGTCTGTGGCTCGTCGGTGGAAAATTAGTAATAAAAATAAAGGTCACGTTTGATTTTGTACATCCTGTATGCAAACGACAGCTGGATCGGCAGTCCATCACGGCATGTTACGTTATGAAGCGCGTTTAGCAAAACGTAGCAAAACGTATAATTAACCATTTAGCATTTATTTTTGATACTTCAGGTGCGGTGTAATATGCGAGAATGATGGAAAACGTTTCACTGATTCATTATACTTATTATATAAATCCATAATTTTCTGAAACCCTACATTTATTTAAAATCATCTATATGTGGATTATGTAGTGGCCGACTTAAAATACCTTACCCTATTTCTTCTCACGGTGTTCGCAAAAGACGACGGGATCACTCAAAGTACAACAGCAAAGTTCTTCATTAAACCATTTAAACGTATCGCCAACTTGCCTGCCAAGTGTGGCTATAACGGTACCTGACCAGACCAATGTGGCAATCTTTGGGGTAGGCCTATGGCCAGCAGTGTACGTCTTTCGGCTGTAATAATGCTTTAACCCAAAACCAAAATGAAACACCAATAAACAAGCATAATAAAAACATCTAGCTATTTGATAGTAGCAATAAATCAAACAAACTCCTACGTTAATTCTACGTTAAGCTTTTAACAATTTATTGATTCAATAATAAAATAATCTGTTAGAAAGCTTAGCCTCAGTTTTCAGCAGTTTTTTTGCTGCTTTACATTTCTGAGTCAACTGATAGTAGGTACTTATTTCTAAGGCACTGAGTTGAGGATTTGATGAACGAAGAATAGCCGTGAGATGCTGTTTGCTGTTTGTTGCTCAAAATTCAAAAGTCAAAAATTATTTATTCAAGATAGGGTAGATATCACTTATTGATAGTCAATTAGACTACTTAACTAATTGGTAAAGTACCCTATACTACGAGAGGCAAGGTGGTTCAGGGTGCCGACCAATTGGCTCAGGTTTCCTTACGACAATGGTCGCCTGGAGACGCCCCCAAACGAGCTCTCCTCTGTCAAATGATTCTACCCTATCCCTGTTCTTTTTTAGATTTTAAGAGACCAATCTAAATAAAAAAATGTTCCTAATTCAACCTTTTCCTTAATCTGTTGCATGAAGCTTATGTAGGCCTTTCGCGTCCACTTTCTCCATGTATTTTCTTCGATGATAATAATATTTTGTTTTCGTTATGTATGAAATGACCTCTCCTATTTGGTTTTCTATAGTTTTTAATAAAGTTCTAATATGATCCAACCATTCATCATCATCTCAGCCTAAAGACGTCTACTGCTGGACGGACAAAGGGCTCCCCCACATATTATAGCCACACACACCAGTCTTGAGCGACCTTCATCCAGTGACCATCTGTTCTTCAAGCTATGTACTGCTATGATCCATCCATACATAACGTTAAGGAAATCCAGGGCCCGTGCCAACCATACAACCTTCAGGTACAAGCTGCAATAGTTAAACTTTGTCAGTTGTACTTAGAAAATGGATTCTTGTCATACATTTACCATGCATCATATGATTGATGCTAGACTAAGAAGCGCATAGCTCATTTAATAATTTGTGTTATATCTGGAATCGTGCCGGGCTCATGACGATGACGACTGCCAAAGCAGCGACAATTTTGATACGATTTTACGTATTTAAACGTTTATTTCTGGAATTCATTTAGTTTAGGTGAGCTAGAAAGTGAACTTATCTTGATCGTAGTCTTTTTTTGATGTATATAACAAATGTAGGTAGGTTTGGCGTTTCTTGTGGTAGTGGTACATAATAAGATTACACCTGAAACAGCGTCCTTCGTTGAAAAACTTAAGTCATACTGCGTTATCTGACCCGCCTGCCAAGGCGTGGCGATTGTGGCAACTTTTCCCCGAAAATTATTGGCCTTGTAGCGATCTCAGGGGGAGGCCTTTGTCCAAAAGGGGATGTCTCGCTGCTGATATACATCGATAGAAGAAGACTTTAAAGAATATTAAAGACTTTTATTTCTGTGACTCATAGTAGGTAATAAATCCCATATTTCAGGAAAGTTCAACGACTTATTTTAACACTTTAGAAAAGCAATAACGCCAAGTAAGATTTACGAAATAAAATGTGGTTACTAAACTCTTCTAAAGCTACAAAAATATTTTTATAGGCGATTTCTCTTCTGGTTTCGAGAAAAAAAAATATCTGTAAAGAATAATTCTAGAGCTTCTTTTCGCGTATACACCCAATTATTTATTTTTGTAAAGGAATGCTCATTAACGATGATGTTTATGATATCTGAGTACACTTAGCGTATGTAGATGACTCGTGAAGTATCTATTTTAAAGTTAATGAAGACTTTGATACAGAAGATAGGTAAAAAAATGCCGAAACAAACAATAAATTTACTTTAGGTGTTCATGAAGAAATTAAATAGAAAAGTTATTGAGAGATCCCATCACATCTCAAAGAGTAGCAATATTTATAGCACAGCTAAAGTAGCGCCACTCGAGAAAAAAATTAATATCTTCTAAACTAAGGCAAATATCAAAAATGTGAAACAGTATTCCCCTAGATATTTCAGCCTAGTATTTTTATAGCCCATGTGAGCGTGTCCGCCTCGCGGTCTCACTGAAAGTGCAAATCAAAACAAAATGGCGGATTTTCTCTCACACACCAAAGGTTAAAGAAAAATTATCCAATATGCGTGTAAGTAATTTTTTAACAAATCTTATTAGAACACATAACAAAAAAAAAAATGGTCGTAGGTATGTCAGATTCTGGGACTGCTTCGTAGCTCAGTTGGCAGTGATGTGGACTAGAATGCGTTCGAACCTGGGTTCGGTTCCCGAAGAGAACATTGTTATGATAAATATCGATGTTTTATTTTCGGGCCTGGGTGTAATGTTCATCTCTGTATATGTTTCGGGCACACTAGATACAGCTAAAACCTAGTTAGGGGCTCTGAGTGAGATCTATTATTATTATTAAGTATTACTTATAAATGATTAAGTATATACTTAGTTTCAAGGACAAGTCCAAAATTGCTGTACCCTTGCCGGGTTACTTAGTCGTAAGTACTTTGTACATACTTAAATTAAGATCTTCCTTTACACTTAGAGCAATAAACATCTTGGTATCTTGTATGACCATTATAAGAAATTAAATTAAACCATGCACAGTAACACCAACACACAACACACCTAAACGAAACAAAAAAACACAATTAAAATCTCGTATTCCCCTTGAGCAAGTCTTGACCAGCGCAATCAAATAAATGGCATTTATGACCGGCCTTTGGAATTTTATTGGTGGAAGCGAAAAGGAGGCGACCTGGGAGGAAGTGTCAACGATATACTACGACAAAACAAAGAAGTATTTCTCAGTTTCTGAGTACGATAAGGCTGAAATACCTAGCGTGTACTCGGATGTGCACAAGATAAAGATCAACAGAACTGGATTGGGCTTAGAGTTTACGCCTATCAATTTCCTGAGTATCTACAATATTAATACTAGAAAAGGTTTGTCTGGGAATATTTTAATATTATCTCGGATTATATTTCTATTTATCGCAAAATTATTGTTTTGGGTCCGCATTCAGTAATCATTGTTGCCTTTCTTAAGGCATTGTTATGGTCCTTAAAAGCATGAATGGTTTTTTGAATGCCGTCTTGATCATGTACAGTGGCGGTCTTGGAGGGTGTAACAGATTTGTCTATGGTTTCGTCAGCCCTAGACTGTATTACCAAAGAGCGAGAGCTATTTTACAATACAGAAAAACCGGAAGTGTTACGCAGACCTAGACCGCCACTGTACCTATGTACTTATTTTCATGATAAATTTACTTAGGATAATTTGACTCCTGATTACAAAACCATTTTAGAATATGCTGTGTAGGATCCTTAATTTTGAAGATCGATTGCCGACCCCTTAGAAAAATTTATGACCATAAAAAATAAAACACTCTTCTCACAATTTTTAACCCCCGACGAAAATCAGAGGATTGGTTATAAGTTTAGCGTGTGTATCTGTCTGTGGCATTGTAGAACCCAAACAGATGAAACGCTGCTCTTAAATAGTGGATGCCGGATCTAGCTACCTTCCATATGTCCTATCGATTTAAAAATTTGCACCGTGTTACTTTAATGATATTGAAAGAACCTATAATGTTAAGGTAGCCATGACCTTTTGAAGATGATCAGCTCTAGTTTTAGTTTAGTTAATGAGAGTATCGGACTCGGTCGGTGGGTGGGTTTTTTATTTTGGTTATGTTTCAATAGTATCTAACTCTAAACTGCAGATCATTGGTGCCTTAGATACATTTACAATATTCTACTGTTTCAATAGTATCTGAACTCCTTCCCCCTCTTTCCAGCGGAAGTAAGAATGCCGAGCGGTCACATCGACAAGCCAGTGATCGAGGACAACCGCGACGGCACCGTCAGCATCAAGTATGACCCTCGCGAGGAAGGTGTGCATGAGCTCTTCGTCAAGTACAATGGAGAACATGTTCAGGGTGAGTTTTGACTGAAAGAAGTAGTCTGCGCAGTGAACAATGCTCAGATGATCTCAGAAATATTCTTTTGTGAAACTAAAATTGGCCACTTTGGGCAGCAAAAGAATATTTCTAAGATCATTATACTGAAAGCTACACAACAGAGCCTTAAAAATTCTAAACAAGATTATCTAGGGCTTCATTGACGCATTTTATTTTTATTTTTAGAAGCTTTAATTATTTATCGGAAGTGGCACTAGTTTCGCACCGTGTTGCCTCATTAAAATAATACTACAACGAGTCATACTGGGCACTTTTTTTTTAGTAAGTTAGATTGCGAAACTAAATTGGCAATGGGAAGGGCGAATATTTTTGCAGACATAAAGTTCTTTAGTGGCGACCGCGCAGCGGAAGACGCTGAGTGGGCAGACCCTACATAAGGTAAAGGATGCAGGAGTACACTGGATGAAGGCAGCTCAAGTCCAGTCGGTATGGCAAATTGTGGGCGAGGCCTTTGCGCAGCAGTGGAAATCTTTCGGCTGAGATGATGATGATAAGGTTTGCTATATTATACCTACTTTGTTTTCGCAACAGAGGAGTAAGACTTCTCTATCTCCGCCTTAAATGATAGGTATTTAGGTATATGAAGAGGACGTTGTTATTAAAATAACTTCAAATTTCAGACTTCACTGATAGTCTGTACCTAAATTACCATGATGAAGAATTTCCATGATCATTAACCCAATATTTCATTTCCAAATTTCAGGCTCCCCCTACAAGTTCCATGTGGACTCGATCATGTCAGGATATGTGACGGCCTACGGTCCAGGTCTGAGCACTGGTGTCAGTGGTGAGCCCAGCGAGTTCTGCATCAGCACCAAGGGAGCTGGGGCTGGTGGGCTGTCCATGGCCGTTGAAGGACCGAGCAAAGCTGAGGTGAGTCTATCTGTAACAAAAGAACTGATATATCAAGAAAGTTCTGTTGAAAACAATAGGAAAGTCAATGACGTAGCAGAAGTTGTTACGCATGACATTAAGAACTTCAAAAACTAATACAAAAATTCATCAATGCAAGACCAGGAATCGAATAACGATGATGCTTCGATTTAAAATACGGTGATCGTCATCTCATGTGAACGTTTCTTTTAATTATTTTACTGAGGGATATGCCAGCTGTCTTTGCAAAAGGCTTTTGACATTAACATTAGAAGTAGAAGTAGGTCCAAATGCAGTTTAATGCCAAGCGGAGCGGATTAACGTTGATCATCAGCCCCCGTAAGGCCATATAATTCGGAGTGCTAGTCAGATAACCTCCACGCGGTGCACTCCGGGCAACAGCGGACGATCACACTTTTCGTTTCCCGTTTGGTGTGATCGTCCGGTGGCTGATAATCTGGCGGGAGTGGCGCTCCACATGCTCTCTGCCCCATCAGAGAGCATAGTGTGAGTTGAGAAGGCGAGCGGGGCTTGAGACTTCCACCACGGCGTACTCCTCGGCGCCGTGGGGGGACTAACAAGCCCTGCTGAACGAGGAGGCAGAAGAGGGGAGGAAGAAGTTAGGAAGAGAGAAGTGGAGATGGCGGCGAGATGGGTGCGGGAGTTGGGAGCCCCCCAATGGCGCGCCCACGTGGAGATTGATGGCTCGGCTGATGAGAAACTCTGCGCTAGTAAATGCCGGGAATGGCCTGCCCTCGGTCGGCTTGATGACTACGTCGCCGACCGTTGGGATCACAGATCCACCCGGCTGATCTGAAGACGCAGGGGAGTAGATGCCGGGCTATCACTTCTCCACGCTTTGCGGTCGGCTTGATGTCGCCGTCGCTGCCGCAATGGGCGTGCCGATGGGGCGCTCACAATGCCCCGTAGGAGAGGGTGGCAGTGTCCTACCTAGGGCACTGTCACACACGATCGCTGGGTGCTGCGGCCAAGGTGGAACGGCTAGCAGCACCTGGCGGTCGAGGAGGAAGGAGCGGGGTCTTGAGACTTCCACTATGGCATTAACTTTCTAGGTGCCATGGGGGGAGTGACAAGCCCTGCTCCCGCTCGACTGCCGGATGGGGCGGTCGAGGAGGAGAGCGGGTGGGGCCTCGGTCCCGCCACGGTGGATTCACACACGCCGTGGCGGGGCCGACAAGCCCCCCGATCCGCCCTGCAGCACCGCTGCAGAACCCCGGGGTCGTTGGGTGCACGAGGCGGGGGCCTCGTGTAGTCACATAACGGCCCCGAGAAGGTCGACGGAACGAGGTGTCCAGCTCCGTCGTCGGGCGTAGGAAGAGCGCTCAGGGGGGACTATTACCACCTGTCCCCCCGCGAAGAGGCTTCACAGCCGATGCTGGAGGGGGTCGCGGAGTTGAACATAAAGATCGAAAGATCACCCGTGACCCCCTTGCTAACAGCCGAGGAGGACACCGGCGGGGTTTTAGTGGGTGCGAACCCCACATAACCCTGCGGCTCCCCCCGGGGCTGCAGGGTACTCGTAAGGAGTTTCCCCGCCTTAAAAAAAAAAAAAAAAGGCCATATAATTCGTCTTTATGTGTTTTTTTTACAACACATTTGTTTGTTCTAGATGAAGATGAAGAAAAAAATATTCTACTGAATATGGCTTTCAAATGCTCAGTATAGGTCTTCTTTAAAATATAAGGCCCATCAGTAAGCCATGTGTTGTATAATGTGTTGCCAACGTTAAGATAAGAATTTTGCAGAAACTTTATATTAAACCTCTTCCTCAACATTCCAGATATCCTGCCATGACAACAAGGACGGCACGGTGGCAGTGCAGTACCTGCCGACCGCTCCTGGCGAGTACAAGATCTCTGTCCGATTCGGAGACAAACACATCAAGGGATCACCTTTTGTTTCTAAGGTATAAGTCAGATAACACATGACTAGAATTCTCTATAAAGCTAAAAATATCATTCTAAAACTGCAGTTTTCTTTTGTGCCTGATCCTATTTTTTTACGATTTCAGGTGACTGGTGAAGGTCGGAAGAGGAACCAAATTTCAGTGGGCAGCTGCAGCGAAGTGACCCTTCCAGGAAAAATCAGCGACAGTGACATTCGAAGCTTGAATGCTTCCATTCAGGTATAGCAACCCTTATTTACTCCGCAGGCTCAGATAGACAAATTTTATTCTGTCATTCGCAAAATGAGACTTAATGGTTAAAAGGTAGAATGAGATTTCACGTCTTTAAGTTCAAGATACCGCAAACCATTCAGATTGTTTGACCAATGTATTCTGCCTGCCCTCAACATTATGGTTTCGAGACATGCATGCTTACTAAAAGCACAATCCACCAAATTAAAGAAGCACAAAGAGCCATTAAATAATGCATGGGAACGACGGAGAGTTGTAGTCGGGAAAGTCGGTATGGTGATACTAGTTGGAGGCCTATATCCACCAATGGATGGTTTTCGTCTGAGATTATGATGTTCGATCAGAAACTGTTCCGGACCATAATTTTTGCATCATTCTGATCTCCAGGCACCATCAGGTCTTGAAGAGCCATGTTTCCTCAAACGGCTACCATCAGGCAATATCGGGATAAGCTTCACGCCACGCGAGGCTGGTCAGCACGTCGTCTGCGTCAAGAAGATGGGGGTCCACATCCAGAACTCACCTTTCAACATCACCGTCCAGGATCAGGAGGTTGGAGACGCGAAGAAAGTTAAGGTAAGCTCTTTTCTGTAACATATTTGGAATTAAATATGGGTCCGGCTCTTGAGCTGATGCCTCTGCCTAACCCTTCGGGGAATAAAAGGCGTGAGAGGATGTGATGTTATATTTGGGGTTTGGAGAAAAATTTAGTTTTAAGTATTCTTAAGGTATCCCTATATCTATTGTCTTTTGGTCTGTCTCAATTTCTTTAGCCCTGTGTTCCACACCTCTCCGATTGTGGTAAATAAGATTTTCTTTTTTTAATTTTCTCAGTATTAATAATACTAAATGTTTCTCCTTTTAACACTTAGTTGTACAAGAAAACAAATTATTTGTGTATCTAGGTATTAAATATTTTAGTAAAAATCAGAAGTGGATATTCAAGTCTGACACTGCACTTCGTTTAGTTGTTTGAATTTTCATGTTACCAGCATTGACAGCAACGATTTACGACTAGGAGTAGCGTACAACTAACTTTAAAAAAAAATACGTGACAAAGAATGTGCAAATATCGTCGAATTAATACTTTGATTTGCGAAGCTTCCAGAAGCCTACTAAATTTTGTATTCTACACAGGTAACGGGATCGGCTTTGAAGGAAGGCAAAACTAAAACCGAGAACACCTTCACTGTAGACACCAAGAATGCCGGATATGGTGGCCTGTCACTCTCTATTGAAGGTAGGACGTAGGACCAGTGGTGGTAGCCAATGTAAATATTATGTTAAGATGATTGATTGCACAAGTTGGTCCGACGACCTGGCGTAGGTTTCGGGAGTAAACTGGACGATGGTCGCTCAAGACCGGTGGGTTATGGCGATCTGTAGGGAGGTCTACGTTTTTAGGCTAATGATGATGATGACGATTAATAATATTTTAAACTGTCCAGGTCCGAGCAAAGCCGAGATCAACTGCACAGACAGCAAGGACGGTGTGCTAGCCATCAGCTACAAGCCGACCGAGCCTGGCTACTACATCGTCAACCTCAAGTTTGCTGATCACCACGTTGAGGGATCACCTTTTACTGTCAAGGTAATTACGGTGATGGTTTTCAGATGGCCTTTGACTGTATTGATGTAAAAACACTGATTATAGTGGTTATAGAAAACAGTCGTCTTTTACATCGTTAGATACTAACCCTGTTATTCATAAAAAGTTAAGGAGCATTTTAGTTATTTGACATATGTCAATTTATACTGGATGTTATGTATTTACCATCAAACGAGAGAAGTAGACCTCCAGTAAAGCTAATTAAAACCTACTGTATCTTTATGAATAACACGGTAAAACTATTTTGATCTCCTGTTCTATACGAACATTGCCTATGGTTCTTCTAATTCTAGTTTTAAGTTTAAGAAACGTCCAATGTGGAAGGGAAATAAGCTTTCTCCACAGAAAACTTTAGGTAGGAACACTATGCGAGGATTTTGCCATAACAGCCACGCTTGGCAGGTGGGTTGGCCATAGCACAAAATACCTAAAAGTGCAATAGTAAAGGCTCTTTAAGGTTCTAACAGAATGCTGCTGCCCGTCCTTTGGTGTTCCCTTAGTTGTCTTTTACGACACTCAATGGAAGATAGAGAGTTTGTTATTCTAAGCCGCCACCTCACAGCAGAGCGTTAGAATAGTTTCAATAGGTTTTTTTTAGTTGAAATAATGTCGATGATGATGAAGTATCTCTTTCTATAGGTCACTGGTGAAGGCAGCAACAGGCAGCGTGAGAAGATACAAAGGCAGCGAGACCCTGCGCCGCTTACTGAAGTTGGAACTAAGTGCAAACTTACCTTCAAGATGCCTGGTACGAGCTTATAGCTAAAAACTACATTTTGCCTTACAAACCCTGAATAAAATTAATCTTCCAACAAAAAAAAAAAAATAACACATCACACTAAGAGCCCTAACTAGGAAGAACCTGTATCTAGGGTGCCCAAACATATACAGAGACGAATATTACAATACCTAACATCATACTAATGTTCGCCCCCGCCGGGAATCGAACCCGGTGATCCCGCGTCACAACCCACTTCACTGCCAACTGAGCCACGGAGCAGTTTAAATTAAAATTAATAAAAGTATTGTGGGTTCGCTATCAATAATGAACCCTTCTCTTGGTAGGCGGGTTGGCGACCACAGTATGGCTTGGCTATTCAAGTTTTGAAAGAAAGAGTCTGCCCGTCCTTCGGCGGATCCCTTACGGCTCTACCTCAAATAGAGTTAAAACTGGTCTAAATCACTAGACCAGGTTAAAATCACTAATTCTTCATACAAATTGGCAATTTGGACCGGTGCGGTCTAAAAGTTTTGTGATAGGGGGTTCGTCGCCTTTTACGGAACCCATATGAGGAGAAGGGGTCGTGGCATCCTATGAAACTAAACTATTCCCTCAGGTATCACATCGTTTGACCTGGCGGCCACAGTAACCTCACCAGGGGGTGTCTCCGAAGATGCGGAGATTCAGGAAGTGGAGGACGGACTGTATGCTGTCCACTTCACGCCCAAAGAGCTGGGTGTCCACACCGTTTCTATCAAGTACAGGGAGATTCATATTCCTGGTAAGTATATTAAACTACGACTGCGGCTACGCCAGCGCGTTTACCCTTTTTAAACATCAACTATTCCCAATTTTCCCGTAGGAATTACGGCCAAAATGTAGCCTATGTCCTTTCTAGATTATCCATAAACCAAATTTTATTCGAATCAAGTCTGTAGTTTTCTAAGGAAAGCAGACAGACAGACATACAGAGTTACCTTCGCATTTATAATATTTAAGTATGGAAAGTACTTTATGGATTAGAAATAAGAAAGAGATGCAGACTCATTTTTTTTAGAATATTCTCTAAGCTTCCTCAGAAATTGACAAAAGCACATAATATATATTTTAAGGCGGTTTTGCTGAAATCCCACGCCTTCCAGGTGGTTTGGTGATCGTAGTATGACTTTTGCTTTCAAGTGTTCTTTTACGACACCTACGGATAAATAAAATGTTTATTTGTTTTGTTTTAATATATGACAAGGGATCTTTAAACAGTGCCAACTCATCCATGAAGGCATTATTTACGTGTTGGAGATGGGGTGGTGTATATTCTATGCCCCACTCCACCATACGACCTTCCATCATACTTAACTCAACTTCGTCCAAAATCTTCCATTCAGGATCACCCTTCCAGTTCACGGTGGGACCTCTTCGGGACTCAGGAGCTCATCTGGTGAAAGCTGGAGGAGTGGGTCTGGAGAGAGGCGAGGCTGGAAGGTTGAATGAGTTCAACGTCTGGACAAGGGAAGCCGGTGCTGGCCAGCTGGCTATATCGCTTGAGGGGCCAAGCAAAGCTGAGATCGACTTCAAGGATCGAAGGGATGGGGCTTGCGACGTCTCTTACAAGGTTGATGAGCCTGGTGAGTGAATTAGTATAAAAAATATCCTTTTCGGTAAGTACATTTTTATTCAAAGTCTTCTGTTATCTGTTATATTCTGTAAGATTTTTTTCTGTTTTAGAAGTAATATAATACATTTTTAGAAGACTAAAACTTTAAAAAGGTTACTTTTTCAAGTATTAGCAGAGCTAAAATCACATTGAAAAATAATATTTTTTTTACAAAATAGCCACCCGTCTTAAATAAACTAACACATATACAACAACCTTTTTTTTTTTTTTTTAACGAGGGGAAATGCCTATCGCATTTCCCGACGCTCGGGGGAGCGTCGGGGGTATGTGGGGCTCGCACCCACTAAAACCCCTCGGCGGCCGTCTTGGCGCTTTTGGGAAGAACCCCGGGAACCACACATTATAGCGTCCGAAGTCTTCCCACGCTCAGCTACTATTAGCTTCATGCTCGGGGAGGGCATATTGTTCCCTCCCTCCCCGGCTCGCCTTTGGAGCTGCGGCGGCACAGTGCCACAAGTTGTGCCGCCGCCCATCTCAGGGCCGTTTGATGAGTGTGTCGGGCCCCCGCCCTTCACACCCACGACCCCAAAGACCCCTTTTAGTCGCCTCTTACGACAGGCAGGGCATACCGTAGACCTATTCTTACGCCCGGACATATACAACAACCTGAGCACTTCTTCTTTTTCGAAGTCGTTTAAAATAGGTACTACAACCTTCTCCTGAATGTAACAAATACTTTTTTGGAAACCGCATTAAAATCGGTTCAGCCAAACCCGAGATAATCGCGGACAAACATACATACAAACTGATAACCTCCTTTTTGGAAGTCGGTTAAAAAGTGTTTACCGAATCTCGCAGAAGATTATGACACGAGAAGGTAACCGCGAAACATTACATGGCGTATGTCTAAAAATTTCCAATTCAATTAGATTCCTCACGACAGGAAAAACGGCAAATAGGTACTTATAAATAAAATCCAAGTGACTACATCTACCAGATTCCAGACCCGCCCACAAGGAATGGGCCAATAGGGCCACTGGTCAAGTCTCGGTGAAATTTACCGCCAACCATTTTGACAGATCGTTTTTTTTATTTGGTTTTTTACTTTTTTTTTCTTACTGGCCAGTGTGATTGTTTTCTTTTGTTTTTTCCGCAAATTATTTTTGCTAGGTACCTTGCCTTCCAATCCAAATTGAATAAAAAATAATTTCATAATGAACGTGTATTGGTCTTTGGTTACTTTTATTCAAAATCCAAAGAAAAATAAGAAAGTAAGTTTAAGAATGTTAACGTAATATGAAAGATTGTTAGATTGGTAAATCTAATGAACCTATTTTTTCAAACTATTCGTCTGTAACGGCATTGCTCATATTATAGGGTAATTCAAAATAACGCTAATATTTTACAAAATAAAATAAGGTTCACTAGATAGACATAGTACTTATAAGTGCAATAACATTTAAAATCGGAAAGTTTTTCAGTGATAATCCCCTAAATCCAAACTTTTATTTTTAAAATATTGGCCATTTTATAAGTAAGGGTTTCTTCTTATATACAATAAAAAGTTGTAAAAGTGAACTTTTTCTTGCCATTATTTAAAACACAAGTACTATCACACAAGAAATTGACAATTCGAATCGATATCTCGATTCTACCACATTCTACTCATCCAAAGTAGGTACTTACATCGCCACAAAATAAAAAAGTAATTCCCTCCAACTTGACCTGCATTTTTATCCCCCAGGGGTCTAACAAACAACACACAATCGCACAAAACATTCCAAATATTAAAAAAGCAACTAAAACTGCAAAACTTGACGAAAAGAGCTCACCCGTCATTATTCAGGGGAATCGCTCAAAAATGTCTAATCCCGATACTCATAAGAGAAGCGGCGACAAAAAGGGGCCGCATTTCTTTGTCGGGCGACATAGCGATGCATTTTTTTTTTGTCGCATCGAATACAATGGACTGGCTGGACAAATTCTGGAGTCCAGCATTCCTGGCTGCTGGTGTTTAAGAGTCATTTTAATTGAGCAAACCCGCAGAAATGATTTCAAAAAAAATTCAAGACAAGGTCGATGTTGGACTATTGTGCGTAGGGTTCTGTTTTTCCTATGTTAAAATGTATGTATTGTCTGTAGTAGTATGTTACCTCAGAAATCAGGTGTCTTTAAAAGGTCAGCGCTGACCGCCGCCGGTTGGACGTAGCAATTTTTATGCAAATGTATGATTTTCGTGACAGCTAATGTAGCTGTGCTGCCCGCGCGTAGCATATCATCAGCGCTGCTGCAGTACACGCGTTCATATTTGCATATGTCGTAGTAAGATTTGATAATTAGGTTTTTTGCAAAAAAACTAGGGATTTTGAGAAAACCCGGATAATTTGATTTAAGCATTACTTTTTTTTCAATCATCCTGACGAAGAGCAGTTTTTTTGCAAAAAACCTAGTATAATTGAAAAATTTGAAACCTTCCTTTAATCTGATTGGCTAGTTTATTGCTTGCTGGTAAACTCTTATTCTGATTGGTTCGTTAAAATATCCTTTGACGCTACAGAAAACCAATCAGAATAAGAGTTTACCAGCAAGCAATAAATCTAGCCAATCAGAGTTAAGGCAGGTTTCAAATTTTTCAATTATACTATGTTTTTTGCAAAAAAACTGCTTTACGTCAGGATGATTGAAAAAAAAGTAATGCTAATATAAAATTATCCGTGTTTTCGCAAAATCCCTAGGTTTTTTGCAAAAAAACTAATTATTAAATCTTACTACGACACATAAATAAAGCTACGCCCGACCGACGACGTCAGCGCAGACTGTCGTCGGTCGAGCACTATTTTTCAGTTTCAACGACTCAACTGCAGCCTCCATCATTCTCCATTCTAAAAAAATTAAGAAAGAATCGGTTGTATCGGTATGGTTGTGTATGTTGATATCGGTTGTTGGCTACAAGCAAATTAAATTCGCAAAGTTGAAGGTACTTCATATTCTTGATTTTACACAAGACGGTTCCATTAGGCGCAAGGATAAAGGAATCCTAAAAGAGTGAAATTTAAGATCGGCTCTCGTCGGCGCTAGCGCGGCATGCGTCTTTTGAGACTTTCGCCCAACTGACCTCTGATTGATCCGAGACATATTTGATAAGTTTCCAATATATTTAGCCTTGAGGTAGGCAGGTATATTTAATTTTTAACTAAATAAATATTTTTTTAACTTGCTGACATGGCAAATCGTACGATGCCTTTCAAAGTTTACAAACTAATGTTACACCTGTTTTCCCATCGGGGTAGGCAGTGACAATTGATTTCCATAGGGCAGAAGGCAGAGACATACTTCTTTCGCATATTCTTCAGTCATAACCCTTTCCATACACGCACGCAGTTATTTGTAGCAGCTAAAGTAGTAGTCTATATCCTATTTCAGCAGACATAATTTTCTAATGATGAAAGAAATTTTCAAATAGTTCCAGAAGCATTATTAGAGCCTATTGGATTCAATTAAACAAACGTTAAAATATTTTATCTTCATATTAACGTGTAGATAAATTATTCTAAGTATATTTTTTTTGTTTTCTTATTATGGTGTGGATTATTATTCTGTATATATATATTTTATTGTTAATGAAAGTACTTGGGAATAGTGGTTATATACTTACCTAGTCAATTAATGAGAGACAATTAATGAGAGATTATTATAAAGTAACAAAGTTAACACCCTCAAGGAAATATTTAAATGACAGAACAATTAGGAAACGCCATCTGCAACTAACGACGAATTAAACATTAGAGCGTAATCGTAAACACATTGTATTTTAATTGCAAATTATGCGGTTTGCATAATATTCTTAACTAACACCTCCCCTACTATCCCCCTTTTATTAAACCTGGGATTCTAATTACGCATGCTATCTGATATAAATGATGTTTTATGATTTTGTGATCCTCCATATTAAAGTAGTTCATTTGGCATGTTGATTCTAACCTTGAAGTTCCGGGTTAGATTCCCGGCGGAAGTACAAAAATAGTCTGCGATTCTAGCGCAAATTTTGAAAAAAAAACAAAAATCTTCTAAACCAAAGCCGAAATCAATAAATATTCGTCAATGATGAATTAAATAATCACGATTAGAATTTTAGGGAACGTTGTGTAGCTTTCAGGATATAGATCTTAGATATTATATTGTTGCTTAAACTGGCCACTTAAGGCAACAAACAGTATATTCCCTAGACTATGAACCTGAGAGCTACACAACAGTGACCTTAAAAATTCCAAGCAAAATTATCTAGTGCAACGTTGACTCATATATTTTTGATTTTGGTCATGGTTTAGATAAAAAAAAAAAAACTAAATTGGCGCTAGTAACGCGAAGATCACGGACGGAACACTCTCAACACATGCAAAAACAAATATTAATTCAAATATCGCAAACTAAATCAACCGAACCTCGTACGGACAAAATGCTACCTATAAACAAGTGTGGCGCCCTAAAAAGCTGGCTGAAAAACAGAATTTGAATTTGAATAAAGAACAGAGAGCAGCCGTTTCCGAGACTTGGATGTCACTCAATCTGAATTTACGGTTAACAAGCCTGAAGAGGTTTTCTCCATTAAATCACATCTGAACAAAGCAAAGCAGTCATTTATCTTTTAAGTTTATTATTCTTAACTTTTTTCTTAGAATATTAGAACCGATTCGTGGTACCACGCCGAAAATTCAAAATTCTTTATCCAAGGATACAAAGTTATCACTTATTGTTAGTCATCATTATTATCATCTCAGCCGAAAGACGTCCACTGCTGGACAAAGGCCTCCCCACTGATCACCACATCGACGGTAATTCAGTGTACTTACTCCCGTATACTTTACCAGGTAAACTAAGCAACTTTGTAGGATGACGACGAATATTTTTTTAATTTTCATTAAAACTATTGTTCAACTACTTAAAAGCTTAACCTATGAAAGTAATCAAGAGTATGTAAATAAGTAAGACACTGCATTTTTTTGCCATTGGGACCAGTTGCACGGTGGGCATATATTGACTGATGCGATTGATCAGATTTATTTGCATACGCTACGGCCCTTTTTGGACAGGTTTTTGCTGATTGAATAAAAAAATAATTCTTTGTTTTTGCAAAGGATACAAAAAGCGTGTAGGCCTTTTGTTTTTGAAATAAAAGCTATACGGTTTTTCAACTGAGGATAAACTTAACCCGGGCGGAATACACGCTTTTGAGTTAAATTACTTATGTTGGTTTAAAAGTTAACCGTATCATTATTGGAAGAAGACAAAAATTAAATATTATAATATCTGACAGTTAAATGTTATCAATAAGAAAGTTGTACTCTTTAACATTTGCATATTATCAACATATGCAACGTTATCTTAATAAACTTCAGTTTCTTTTATTACAATGCAATTACTGAAAGATGCATTTTATTTATTTATACATTTAAGGATACCTACTTACGGTTTTCGTCATTTAACACGAAAAATCAAGTTCAAAATTTAAGCAGGAACTTTTTTTTATAAGCTGTACCTAGTAAGTTCTTGTAATATTTCAGCACTGAATAGGTAAAGTGAAAACCATTATTTCTTTTTATATTTTATTATTTTAACAACAGTTAATTTTAAATTGAGTTATTAAACAAAAGTCTGTGCAACCGACCTATTGATCTAAATAATGATGTAGACCATGATATGCAAAGTGGTTTGTATTGACATGTCGCGGCCCCGGGTTCGATGCCCGTTTGCCCCTTAATAGGCGTTTTTTGGGCAAAACATGAGAGTTTTTGCCGGTTTTTGTGCAATGTATTTCACAGGTGGGCAAATGTTACAGAATTTATTGCTTCCCTTATGTTTCCTGTTTTCCTAAATATGTTTTTTAATAAACGTATAACAGGAAAAAAGAATCAGGAGTAAAATCCTTGCGATCGAAAGCAGATTGTTAACTTTTTTGCTACTAAGTAAGTACATTATTTTAGTGGCGAAAGCAGTGTTAAATACATCATTCCATTCATGAAAAAAAAAGCAAACAGTATAAAGCAATTTTCTTTGGCAAATGCCTCTAAATATTGAAACTGTATTATCAATATATATAAAACTCTTCCGTTACTGACTGACTGACTGACTGAATGACAGACAACGCAGAGCCGAAACTACTGGGCGTAGAAAGCTGAAAATAGGCACGTGGGTTCCTTGGGGAGTGTAGGTGAGCACTAAGAAGGGATTTCCCGAAATTGCCATGGGAACGGGGAAAACGGGATTTTAGTGTTTATGAGAAATCTGCGCGGGAAAAACCGCGGGGCAACCTCTAGTTATTTTATGAAAAGTAACTTTTTGAAATTCAATTGTAATAACGTATCACACTCAAAGCTCCAAATTAGGAAGATCCTGTATCTAGGTTGGCCGAAACATATACAAATACAAAAATTACACCCAGACTGGAAACAAACATCGATATTCATGAACAATATTCGCCAAGCGAGAATCGAACCCGGGGCACCCGCGGCTCAATCCACATCACTGCCAACTGAGCTACGGAGCAGTCTTACTTATTTATAAGGTTTAAATTCCCCGTTTCTTCATCCCAGGTGAATACCGCATCGGCCTCAAGTTCAACGACCAGCACGTCCCAGACTCCCCCTACAAGGTGTACATCTCCCCAGCAGTGGGAGACGCCCACCTGCTGGAGGTAGCCCAGTTCCCTGATGCAGCCCAGGTGGAGAAGCCTGCACAGTTCTACATACGTCTGAACGGTGCCAAGGGAGAGTTGGATGCCAGGGTAAGAATAGATTATAACTCATCACGTGCTGCTGTGTGGTGGCAACCTCGTATATCACCCTATCTCTTCGCCTGGGTGTCGTAAGAGGCGACTCAGGGAACTGAAGGAGGGACAGCAGCATTCTTCGTTTTAAAATTAAAACGGTGATACTGCGATCGCCAACCCATCTGCCAAGCGTGGCAATTATGGCAACACCACCCACAATGTTCATCCTTGTGATGATTTGTGGCGGAGGTCTATGGTAAACACAGCACTGGACGCCTTTTACGTCGGGACCCTACAAGAGGTACCTGTATCTAGGGTACCCAAACATATAACTAATTCCACATCTAGGTTTTTTTTTTGCAAAAATCAAGTTAAAAAAATCCTTATATCAATTTATTCGGGTTTTCGCAAAATCCCTAGTTTTTTTTGCAAAAAAAATAATTATCTAATCTTCCTACGACATTTAGATAAAAAAGAAGTTATTGATCAATGGTTTTAACTGTAACACGCCAAAATGTAAACACTATCAAAACCCCCTATGACTATGCTTTCTAAAAAAAAAAACTTTTACCATCTTCCTGAATGCAGTATTTAACGCCATCCATCATGGTTCCTTTGGGCAATATCTGGAGCCGTCATGTTCACACGATAAATCAAATTGACCCCGGTCCGATGTGAAAACCATAGTATTGTTAGTCACACTGACACAGAAGCTAAAATGTATGATTTGGTAAGAGAAATTGTGTAAGATGAATAGGATTTTATGTTTGTTATATTGATACTAAAATATGTTCCGTTAATATAGGATAAGCGATTATTTTTTTATTTCAGATTATTATAACCTGTAGATAAAAAAAAAGAAAAATGTTAAATATTGCTAAAATATGATGGTTTTGTTAGATCTGTAGAACAATTATGCAAAACCGCTTTAGTGCCAAGAAATAACATTAAAAGTTTATATGTTTCAATTATAAACAGATAAAAAATACGGCAAGAGCGCCTTTTACGCACTTATTGATGAATACGGTGATAGGCAACGTTCACACTAACTTAATAAAAGATTAGCAGATATTCTGCCAGATATCCAATTCATCATCATCATCTTTGGTCAGATTTTATATAAGCCCAATCCATACTATACTATATACTATACTAGTCGACCCGGCGAACTTCGTACCGCCCAAACTATTACTTTCTTGGGCATGTATTAAACTTAAAAACCTTCCTCTTGAATCACTTTATCTATTAAAAAAGACCGCATCAAAATTCATTGCATAATTTTAAAGATTTAAGCATACATAGGGACAGACGCAGGAAGCGACTTCATTTTAATACTATGTATTGATATATATTATTATTTTTAATTTTTAATATATTTTTAATAATATTATTAATGCGAAAGTAACTCTTTCTATCTGTCTATCTGTCTGTCTTTCTTGCTTTCACGAGAAAACTACTGAACCGATTTGAACGAAATTTGGTTTAGGGATAGTCTAGAGCCTGAGAAAGGACATAGGCTATTTTTTATCCCGAAATTCCCAAGGTAAAATTGGGAATTTGATGTTTCAAGGGAAAACGCGCTAGCGAAGCTGCGGGGCGACCACTAGTCAGTTTATAAATCTCCCAGCTTCAAAATCAAAAACAACTACGACAACTATAGTCGAATATTCATCGCAGGCAGGATAAGTAATAAAATATGAAGGGCCATATGCTCGTGATTTATTCCTGCGGCGTCCGCAGGGGCGGTCACGTGCGGATGGTTTGTTTTATTACTTTTTTTTTTCGCACTTCATGTCTTGTTATCTGCCCGTTCTTAAGAGCCAGTTTACAGCGATGCTGGCGCCATTCTCGAAAAAAAATATATCTATGGCAAATATTAAACAAGTGAACACTTAAATAATCTTGCTTAGTATTTTTTGAGCACAGTAAAGTAGTCCTAAGTAAAAAGAACAAAATAATCCACTAATTGTTGCCAAAAGTGCCACTTTTAACAAAACTTTGTAGCTTTCTTTAGTCTTCAACCTAAAATCTATACAGAAGTGCCCTAAAAATACTATAGGCTACATTATCTAGTGTCATACGGTGCCACATTTTTGATATTTGCCTTAAGTTTAGAAGATGTTATTTTTTTCGCAATGGCGCTAGCATCGCTGTAAACTGGCCCTTAAAACTTATTTTCAACAAATGGCTCTTATATTGCCTTATCCTAATGTGGACGGACGTACTGTGCCTTCGCGTTTAAAAATCTTTCCTTAGAAACATTGTCCATCATCATCACAACCGAAACGGAAAATGCAGATTAGGCAAACCCCTACGAGGTGATCAGACGACCCCATGAAGTTTAATAGAGTACACACACCCCTAAAGAAAACAGCAATGTTGATCGAATTTAGGTAGGTATGGCGATTTGTTGAGAAGGACGTCTTTCGCCTGAGATGATGATAATTATGACATACTACACTAGCTGTGCCCCGCAGTGTTACCCGCGGTTTATTACCGCAATAAAAAGTATGTAGCCTATGTGTTCATCCAGTGTGTCAGCTATCTCCATACCAAATTTCATTGATAACGCTCAAGCCGTTTTGATGTGAAAAGGTAACCATACACATCAACTTTCGCCTTTATAATATTAGTGTGACTAATATAAAGTTTTTTTGTATTTAACAAATAGTTATGCTCTGCCTCCACCAGGTAATAGCACCATCAGGCAAGACAGACGACTGCTTCATCCAGAACATCGACGGTGATCAGTACTCGATCAGATTCATGCCGCGCGAGAATGGGGTCCACAACATTAACGTCAAGTTCAATGGAGTCCACATGCCTGCTTCTCCTCTCAGGATCAAGGTCGGGAAGGACGATGCTGATCCTGCGGCCGTACATGCGCATGGACCTGGACTGGGCTGCGTGAAGACTGGTGAGTTATTTATCCAGCTTTTTTTGTGTTAAAACGTCTCACCTGGTTCTATTACTTTACTTCGAATAGCTCGATGATCGATACCTCGTAGACACTACCCAGATGATACAGTGGCGCTCTAGGATGGTGTAACA
Source organism: Euspilapteryx auroguttella (assembly GCA_951802225.1). Classification (NCBI taxonomy): domain Eukaryota; kingdom Metazoa; phylum Arthropoda; class Insecta; order Lepidoptera; family Gracillariidae; genus Euspilapteryx; species Euspilapteryx auroguttella. The sequence continues at coordinate 1,698,642 of OX637665.1, forward strand.
GATTTGTCTATGGTCTCTTGCGGCCTACACTGTATTACCAAAGAACAAGAGCTATTTTACAATACAGAAAAACCAAAAGTGTTACGCCGTCCTAGACCGCCACTGTACCTAAGCGTTGTCGGTACCTCGATAGTTCAGTATCTAGAAGGGCTTCTACCGCGGGGTCTTTGCCTCGACGACGGTACACTTCAAAAGTCAAAGTAAAAAGTCAAAAATGATTTATTCAATAAAGGATCCAAGATATGACTTATTGAAAGTCAATAAGACTGATAAGACTAATCTAATTGGTATTGATACCTTATTTGGTAAAGTATCCTATACTGTGAGAGGCGAGGTAGTTCAGGGTGCCCACCAATTGGCTCAGGCAAACAAATGTTTGCCTTGCCTTACGACAATGGTCGCCTGGAGAGGCCCCAAGCAGGATCAGCATTATTGACTTTTAATAAGTGATATCTTGTATCCTATATTGAATAAAGAATTATTGACTTTTGACTTTTATGAAATTACTTATTGTACTTACCCAGGTGCCAAAACTGATCTGATCATCGACACCTGCAACGCTGGTGCCGGCATCCTGGCTGTCACGATGGATGGACCTTCCAGGGTCGCCATGGACTGCACTGAAGTTGAAGAAGGCTACAAGGTTAGTTATGTTATACCTACATAAAATACCTAAATAACTTAAGCGCCTTCCTTTTGTATTACTGATAGAAATGTGTTCTATAAATTAGTATATTTCTTGAGCTGGCTTGGCGAACTTCGTACCGTTGAAATTTCTTTTATACCGATAGATCCTGAATAGAGATGTAACTTGATAAACTTACTCGGTATTTTTAAGGGACTGTGTTTTAGTACTTGATTGTTGCATATAGTAGACATTTTTTGCATCTAGGAACTTGCTAGGACTCTAATTTAAAAGCTATACACCAGTTATCCAAAATATACTAAGCAAGATTATTTAGTGTCGTACAGGATCAATTCTTTTTATTTTTAACCGACTTCCAAAAATGAGGTTTTTAGTTTGACCTGTATATATGTTTGTATATATATATGTATGTTTTTCCGCGATTATCTCGCGTTTCTCTGAACCGCATAAATAATAAGTATTTGTGAAAACCGCATCATAATCGGTTTAGCCGAACTCGAGATAATTGCGGACAAACATACAAACATACACACACACACACATACAGGTCAAACTGATAACCTAATTTTTTGAAGTCGGTTAAAAATAAATTATTGCTATGACTTTGAAACATAATTTTTACGCGATTGTCGCAAATATCTTTGTATTCATTCCTCTCATGTAAAAAATCAAAGAGTCTGATTCCTGATCTATATTATCTTGACTAGGTCCGCTACACGCCTTTAGCCCCTGGCTTCTACTACCTCAGCGTCAAGTACAATGGCGCCCACATCGTCGGCTCTCCCTTCAAGATCGAAGCTACAGGTATGATCTTCTTTTTATGAAGCCTATTTGGTCCCACTGCTGGGCAAAGGCCTCTCCCGCTTGTTCCATTGGTCTCTGCTCATTGAAGTCTCTGGACAAAATTCCCTAATTAAGTAATTAAGTCGCAACCATCCCGCCATTTTCATCTTGGTCTAATTTAGGTACACTAAGTAACTTTAACTAATATACAGTCCATGAATTAAAATTTAAATAATAAAAGGAAAGCCCCTAACATACAAAGGTATACAATTCCAAATCCTAATGTGATATAAAATGTGATTTCCTGGGACTGAGTGTGTATATAATAATAATAATCGTTTATTTCAGTTGAATATACAACCATATCTTAATCTAAAAACACACATAATTATACTTTAACTTAAAAAAACTTGAAAACTCTGTAGTGTCAAAGAATATTATAACGAACCAATCAGAATAAGAGTTTACCAGCAAGCAATAATCTAGCCAATCAGATTAAAGGAAGGTTTCAAAGTTTTCAATTGTACTAGGTTTTTTTTGCAAAAAAACTGCTTTACGTCAGGATGATTGAAAAAAAGTAATGCTTATATCAAATTATCCGTGTTTTCGCAAAATCCCTAGTTTTTTATTGCAAAAAACCTTATTATCAAATCTTACAACGACATATACAAACATCAATATCCATCATAATAATGTTCGCCCCCGCCGAGAATCGTACCTGACACCCGTATCTCTAAAGTCACAGTCAACATCTCTACCAACTAAACCACGAAGGGTGATCTGTTCACACGATTCGAATATTTGTACCACGTTATATGACTTGACTGCTCCGTAGCTCAGTTGGCAGTGATGTGGACTGAGAAGCGTGTGCACCCGGGTTCGATTCCCGGGCGGGGCGAATATTAATATGATTAATATCGGTGTTTGTTTCCGGTCTGGGTGTGATGTTTGTCTCTGTGTGTGTTTCGGGCACCCTAGATACAGGTTCTTCCTAGTTAGGGGCTCTGAGTGTGATGTGTTATTATTATTTTTATTATTATGACTGTAGAAAAAGCGTAAGAGTATGTCAGAATGAATAGCAATTGGATATCAAGTTTTTTGCCTACTACGATTCTAAACGCGTGACATTGTATAGCAAGGTTATGTAGGTATGACTACCAGGTAACTTACATATTGTTTATCACTATTCAGGTGAAAACCTCGCCGAAGTAGGTGCCCAGGAGACCTCCTCAGTTACCGTCGAGACTGTCCAGAAGGTTTCCAAGTCTGGTGCCAAACAGGGCCCGGTCTTGCCACACTTCAAGTCTGACGCTTCCAAGGTCGTCAGCAAAGGCATGGGATTGAAGAAGGCTTATGTCAACAAGCACAACCAGTTCTCTATCCACGCTGGTGATGCGGGTAAGTTCTCATATCATCACGACAATGCAACTGATAAACGTGTACTGCTGGACATAGGCACATTAGAAAGACATTGTGGAGGAAGTTTTCTGTAATCGCCATGCTTTGCAGCCTCTTCAAGATTTTCAACGACGGATGCTGCAGCCCGTCCTTCGGGTGTCCCTTTTTCAAGTGCTGAAGATAGTTTATTTGTGCAAATTTAACATTTTAATGATATTCACAGGTTCCCATCTGAGCTAATCTATCTATCTGGTTGATTGAGCATTTAAGAGCCAGTTTACAGCGACGCTAGCGCCTTTCTCGAAAAAAATATATCTTCTAAACTAAGGCAATATCAAAAATGTGGCACAGTACGACACTAGGATAATCATGCTTAGTATTTTTTTAACACAGTTATGTAGTCCTAAGTAAAAAGAACAAAATAATCCACAGATCGTTGCCAAAAGTGGCCACTTTTAGCAACAATTTGTAGCTTTCTTTGGTCTTTAACCTAAAAGCTATACAACAGTGCCCTAAAGATAATAGGCTACATTATCTAGTGTCATACTGTGCCAGATTTATGATATTTGCCTTAGTTTAGAAGATGTTATTATTTTGCGAAAGACGCTAGCATCGCTGTAAACTGGCTCTTAAAAGTTTTTATAGAATCCAAGATAACATACTTAGAGCTTGTAGATATGATACAAAATGATATAAGAATTATTATTTATGATTATTAGCCTAAGCTGTCCCACTGCTGGGCAAAGGCCTCTTTCCCCCTTTTCCACACTACCCTATTTCCCTTTCCCTTTTTCCCTACAAGCCCTATCGTGCGCTCCTAGTTCATCGCTCCATCGCTTCCTGGGGCGACCACGTCTTCTCTTGACGTGATAGTTATTCAATCCTTAAAAACTTACCCTCGAATTTACTTTACGGCCAGATTTAATAAGTTCTATTACTTTTAATTATACTGTAACTCACTAATCAACATGGCTTTTTAAAGTTGAAAGTCACCAATATACTTACTAACTCTGACAACAAACACTAACCATAATTTTACCATTCAGGAAGCAACATCCTCTACGTGGGCATCTACGGACCCAAGGGTCCTTGTGACGAAGTCTCCACCAAGCACAAAGGTCGCAATAATTACGAATGTTCGTACATGGCTCGGGACAGGGGGGAGTACATCGTGATCGTGAAGTGGGGGGACGAGCATATCCCTGGATCTCCCTACAAGGTTGAAGTTTAGGGGATAGAAGTTTATTTTATTTATATAGGTTTAGTTTGAGGTTCAAATTTAGCTTCTTTCTGGTAGACCCCTTGCAGCTACATTGCTTTTAGCCAAAACTTAGATGGCTCTACCACAAAAGAGTTAAAGCCGGTCTAAACCCATAAACTAGGCTTAAAGTCATACCCTCGTATTCATAAAAAGTTAAAGAGCATTTTACTTATTTGAAGTATGTCAATTTAGACTGGATGTCATGTATTTACCATACAACAAACCAGAGAAGTAGACCTCCAGTAACGCTACTTAAAATCTACTCTATCTTTATGAATAAGACGGATAATTTCTACATAAAACTTGCGATTAGACCGGTCTAACTTTTTTGTGGTAAGGCCAAGATAGTTTTGTGTCTCGCCAACTTTGGGCCTTCTCTTAGGGTGCTTTCACGTACAAAGCTGGTAACGTGACCAGAGGTCACGTGTGTGACCTCTGGTCAATTGTTACACAATTTATTAATTAAACATCTAAGTGAAATGGTGGATGATCCACGCGATTGTCGTTAATTTCTTCTATTGAGACAGTAGCGTATAGTCACGTATAAAGCTATACGAACTGCGCTAATAAGCGCTTGTTCCGTATTTTTTCGAACCAGCGCAAACAAGCGCTTGCTACCAGCTTTGTACCTGAATACGGCCTGTCGCCACTCTCCCAAAAAGTTGCCACGGATATTACGTTACTAGTGCATAAGGTATCTAGAAGTTATGGATACGTGGTGGATTTACTTCAGCTTAGAATTATATTAAGCAGGAAGACGATTTAAATAAGTTGATTATACTTAAGCTTGTTTATTTGATACTTATATATTTTCCAGTATATTTCTATGCTTTTGTTAATTAATTAGAATAGTTTAATTTATTATTGAGCTTGTCTGTCAGAGAGTACCGAGACATTTTGCTTTTCATTTACGATTACATTCATTAGTAATCACGTCAAAAATTATAAAAAAAAAAAACTTTAGAAATGGTTTTGAGTTTTCTTGTTCCTTTCGTTTTGTAAGTTCGTATACCTGTTTCCTTAAATTATAAGTTTGAAATAAAAAAAATAGTTATTTAAAATACTCTTTATAACAGCAAATTTATACCAAAGAATTGAAATTTAATTGTATATGTTTCTCATTTAGTTTTAGGGCAGCTAAATGACAATACATATATAATTGTAGTTATTTTATTCTCTATTAAGCTTGCCACACATGTGCGCGCGTGAATTAATGTGCTGCGTGTGTGGCCGACGTTAGATTTAAGTCGGGTTATAGTAGTAAAGCATGTTACAAGAACTTTAGATATCTGAAAGTTTCGGAATAATTAGGTAAGGAAACCAAAAAGCCATTAAAAACCAAAAAGTACTCTAGTCATAAATTCTGAATTTTGTTGGTTTTCTCGGCTCGTATGTTGTGGCATATTTTTAATCATTATTATGAAATGATTTGTAGATATGTCATAAAAGTGTTTGTTTTTCTAAAGCTTTTTGTCAAAAAGTTGAAAGAAAAAGAAAGTTAGTAAAAACACAGCAAGTTTTTTTTTTTTATTATTAGCTTGAAATTAAGTTTTATAACGTGCGTAAAAAGATATTATATCTTACTGTGTGTAACATGCCTTGCTATAGGTAACTATATTTTTATTTAAGTTTTATTACATTGCTTCGAATCATGTATGTTTTGAGTGATGTTTACCTACGTAGGTAGAAAAACCATTTATATTGTAAATATTATTATTGTTATTTAAGTTTATTTATAATTTTAATACATTCTGCGACTGTTTGAATAAATAAATATAAAGACAATAAGTTTTTAATTATTTATTTAACTGGGTTATAAAATGAAAGTCACAAATATATTCCTCGGCATAGTTTTAATTTATTTTAATTCCTTTTTAAGTAACAAAAACTTTGCTCATCTCGTTCCTTTCAATTAACCGAAAAAAAAACTATAGTAGAACAAAAATTACTTACAAAAATAAGTACTTTAACTTTAATCATAATAAAAAGTTTACACTTACCTAAACAAAAATCAAAATTACATTATCACATTTCTACTTACAATAGAGAGATATTGGCTTTCATTATTATGCTTATTTTAAAATTTTGAAATCTGCTTCTGATAAAATTTGACGTTTTGTTGTCATTTTAAACAAAATACTATACAGTAAAAAGTGCGTTTACTTATATCGAAAATTAACAAACAATTTCGGAAGAATTAAGTATTGCCGTCCTTTATTCCTTTACACAACACATTTGTACAAGACATTAACTTAAAAAAAAAGAGATTTAGCTAAGGTTGTGACAGCGCAGGCCTGTGAAAGGCTATGGAGCCCTAACCAATCACAAATCACCACAACCTAACATTTTTTATTAATATTCGAACAATCTAGATAAATTCAATCATTAAATTTTCTTCAAAAATATTCCGCTCGTTTCCTTCCTTCACGTCTATCACAACTTTAAATTTTTACAAAATAACAATTAAAAAACATTGTCGTATACAAAACGTTTGTTTTTCGAACCATGAGCTATAGAATATCCGAAAAGTTAATACGAGAAAAACAAATTCAATAAAAAAACTAACCGATCTGAATTCCCATTGAGTCTTACAGCTAACATAGTTGAGCATAAGCTATTTTAGACTAAAATTATACAAAAAAAAAGAACATTCTAATAAATTTTAAGTTTTCTCAAAAAATCGCTTTTCATAATATTTACAAAATTTACAAATACAAAAGAGTGCCAAATTTTAGATAGAGAGAGACGTATTGGCAACTCGTTCGTTAACCCCTTCGACGCAAGTCCGGAAAGTATTTTCCAGCTTTGGAATAAAATGTAATAAAATCTAAGTAAAATTCCAAAGGAAGACTACAATTTCCAGATACTGTGAACTCAGTGCCAAATCTCAGAATGCACAGAAAAATTATGCCCCGATTATAATTTTTTTTATTGTGAATCCTATGAGAAGAATGTGAAATTAACATAAAAAAAGTTTAAGAAATACAGCTAAAACGATAAAACAAAATAATGAACTAAGTAGGAACTGGGTGCAATTTGTGATGTTTTGGAGATCTGGTCCTATTAACTTAAATATACGAGAAAAAAATGCAGTTGAAGTAGACAAAGTTCTTGAAGTAAAGATAAATTCCTTTATAATTTAATTAAATAAACTTGTATACAAGTGTCGTATCTACGTTGTGAGGAACTGTCTGTTGTACGCTCTAAATATTAGTTTCCATTAAAACCCGTGAAGAATGCAAGTGAACTCAGCTTTAAAGGAATCTAATAAATAAAAGTTTAGGCCCGTGTTTAGATACAATATATTAATTTCGTTTAATTTACTATTATGACAAATTATTGCTTGAAACATTGACATCAATTCGATTATTTTATAGGCATTAAATTATTAACAATCACTGCCAGATGTAACGAATTCTTTAATTCCGCGCCACGTCTTGTCCATCAACAATAAACGTGAAACAAAAACGCTTTTCATCCAAATACCAGCTAACTACTGACGAATTATAATTTTTTTTTCGAGTATTTTATACACGTAAGTCTAAAAACATGAAGTCGATGAAGGAACGACGAACTTTTAGTTTAACGGCTAATACAGAGCTGTCATCGAGAGATTTACCTAATAATATTCGTTTAATTTACACACTAGTAATACCAGACGATCCTAAGTACTAATAAGACGCCCAATAGTGTTGGCAAGTTACTGTTTGTCCTTATGCGAAAGGGCGTGTGGGAGGATGTGCTCGGCGGGCAGCAGGGCTCCCGTGGGCTGGTGCGCGTAGTTGCGGATCTGGTGGAGCGAGATCAGCTGGTTGGGGAACGAGTTGGGCTGCTGCTTGCCTTGCTGGAAGTGCAGCGGGTCGTAGAGGTAGGGCCGCGAGGGCAGCGCGCTGTGGTGGGACAGGCCGTTGAGGTGTCCCATGGAGTTGATGGGAGTGAAGGCCGAGTTGGCGGCGGAGGAGACCGGCGGCTGCAGCGCGCGCTCCTCCTGCGCCGCCTCGTGCTGCGCCTGCGCGAACAGCGCGCGCTGCTGCTGCAGCTGCTGCTCGTGCTCCTCGCTCTCGCGCTGGTGGTGGTACCCGCCGTCGTCCGACATGTGCGCAGCCGAGTCCGGACTCACCTTTGGCCAGTAAGGATGGTCCCCGAATGGGGCAGCTGTCGGCGCCACCGCGCCCAGCGACCTGTTCAACCCGCTCAGCCCGAGGGCGGAGATCGGCGGCCGCTTGTCAGCCCTCTCCGCGTGCTTATTCATATGCTTACTAAGGTACGTCTCTTGCGTATAACTTTTGCCGCAGTACTGGCAGATGTGAGTCTTTAAATGTTTCGACTCTTTGTGTTTCGGAATGTGTTCGAGGAGGTCCTTCTCGTGCGTGAAGCACTTGTAGCAGGAGTTGCATTTGAAGGGCTTGTCGGTCTGATGACAGCGACTGTGGCTCTGGAGGTTAGAGAGTTGAGAGAAGGCCTTGGTACAACCGATCTGTGTGCACCTGTATGGCTTGTCGCCCGTGTGGGTGCGGATGTGCTGCTGTAGATGAGACAGCTGGGTGAACTTCCTCTGGCAGATCTCGCAGCGGTAAGGCTTGATGCCCAGGTGAATGCGGGAGTGTTGCGCCAGGTACGAGGAGTTTGCAAAAGCCTTCGGACACTGAGTGCACCGGTAGGGCTTCGCTTCGCGCAGGTGAATCTGCGTGTGCAGCTGCAGATCCGCTTTCGAGCCGAACACCTGGAAAACATAAATAAACGAGTTTAATATAGTGTTTGAAAACTGGATTTAGGGGCATGCAACTCGAGTGATACGACATTGAAACATAATATAGACACAACAAATAGCATTTCTAATATCAAAGGTTTGATGAGCAACTGATATCATTAGAGTAATAAAAGTCGGAAAATGAAGCCCGTCCTTGGACGACATCCGTGGGCTGCCGGAACGAATCGCACTCGCTCTCGGCGAAACAAAGATGGCTTATAGTTTTTTTTTGTTAGAAGAGCCGGCATTTAATGCAGGATGCCAGCTTCACGGAGTTTTCACGCGGCGCAATTAAGTGACTTCCTCAAACTTTTAATCTAATGGTTTATCAACCAGTGTCTCTAGACGAGAAGCTGAAAGGATGTTTGCACGGGCCCCCGGGCCTCGTGTCGGTACTTGCCACTCAAAAGGTTTCAGCAGCACATCGATACTCATTGTAATATTCTAAATTAGTTTCCAACTTAAAAGCAACGCGTCATCGTACGTTTTATTCATCCAACAATGGATCCGGGGCCACGTTCCTGCAGGCACCGAAATCTATTGCCGACGTACACGACTCAATTTCGTAGCAAAGATAAATAATATCGATCTTAAATCGGAAGGGAAGAGTTGAAATTGTCTCGGCGATCAAGGAAGCCGATCTAAATAGTAGCCTTAACTTGTTTTCAGTTGCATGCACAAATCAGATCGCACCTTAAAACTTGCGAGATAAAGTTGATGTTACAGCGCCCTGTATTGTTGAAGCGGAGCTAGGATACGGTAGCCGTCGCATGACTTGTCAGAAAATGTGAGACACGAACGCGATTGGTCACAGCCCAAACATAATTAAAGTTTCGAGCACTACTTAATGGCATGAGGCTGGAGATTCGAAGTGGTGGCTGACTTTTAATAGGACTTCGTGAAGGATCGATCGGCGGAATCTCTGTTAAATTTAATACATTGTGTGCAGTAACGAGGGATCAGGCAGGCCACAATGAAACGGTGTCGCCTGAAGGGCAGCCAACGAAAATGAACTAAAAAAAAAGGCATTGACAAAGTAGACATCAGGCAACGCTATTAGTAAATCGTCTAAGTACAACTCTAACTAATTGTTGGAAGCAAAAAATAAGAACAAGCTGCACAAAAGAGCAAGGTTGATAAAAAAGGAAACTTGGAGGAAAACCGAATAATGCAGCGCGGGTCATGATTTAACACTGGCAAGGTTACTTTTTTTTGGACAATTTGCCATTTTCTTGTTGCTTAGATGGGTCTTGTTTAACGAAATGTAAATTAAATTAAATTAATATATTGGAAAAATATTTTATTTTTTATAAAATTTAGTAGCGAAAAAAAGTAAACCTGTTCAAAGCAAATAATAGAGTGTGATAACAGTAGAAAAAAAAAACAGGAGCAACACGGACGTAACAGAAGAAAAACGGACTAAATTCGGCTAAACAGAACAAAACAATCCTGCAAACGAAAAACTCCAGCTTTTGCTTTTGGAGGAAGCCTTTCAACGCATATGCATACTCCAACGTCCACACCTCATGGTCTGAAGCTTCCAGAATGCTCCAGTCTGCAGGATCAGCGGCACCCCTTGGGATCCTGAATTCCCCAGGGTCCGAAATTGTCTTTTTTCTCCCCCTCCTATCGCTTCCTGGGACCTGAAAGGGGGTTTTATTGCCAATTTTTGTTCTCTTTTATATTGGGTACTGAGTACTATTGGTGCGGATTGCGACTTTTTATGCTTAGACTTACTCAATCTTCTTTTACAGGTTTATTATCAGTCTTTTTATCATGATTAAACAAAGTAAGTAGTACCTAGTTATTCGATATTATTTAGAGATAATAATATTGAAATGCTGCATGAAAAAAGTAAAAGAAATCCATCAACCCTTTAAAATTAAGTACAGGCTTGTCACTGATAATCTCAGAGTGGTCAATCTGACCCAAGATTTGACGTGAAGGGTTACACGGATACTAATGCCCCCAAAGTAAGGGTTGGGGTCACATTTGTACGTCATACTTTAAACCCTTAAGTAAAAATACCCTTTAGCAAACTTGGGGGTGTTAAAAATGTTGACATAGGAACGAAATTTAGATTGACCACTTCAATTATCAAAAATATAAAATACCTTTGTCCGTATATTCTATACACTATACTCAAGTAATATATACCCGAGAAAAGAGTCCTATGTCTAGCAGTCGGTTTTTAAATAATGAGTCAAAACTACGCCTGCCCTGAAGAATTTATAGGCACTTTCGTTGAAATTCTATTGATAAAAAACTTAATTTATACGCAATCTTCAAAAGTGCTTTTTAGTCCTAAAACTAGCGAAAAACAAAACAATTTTAATACAAAAGGGGGTCCATGCCTCAAATTCCCTTAAAACATTAAAATTTCTTGGCAAAAACTGCAAGGGGCGACAAAAACGATCGCGGCCTGGTTTTTGTCGGCAAATTATTATAAATTGTTGCCATACATTTGCACTGTTTATCTAAGGATCGCCCCAGGGTGGGTTTTAACTAATAAGGGATGAGCTAGTTTTTGCTCTTCGAAAGAAAACAAGAAAAATATTTATTTTTTTATGAATTTTTCTTTTGGCCGATCAGCGGATTTTATAATCTAGTAACTTTTTTTTTTAATCTTTACAAAAAAGTTTAAAATTAAAAATGGTTTGTGAAAGTATTTTTTTTGATAAAATTAAATAAAAAAGTATTTTAGTATCTAAAAATAAGGAAGTGTATTAAAATAAGGATTAAAAAATTGATGAATAATAAAAATGAATATAAGTTGTAGCACGCTCCGAGTACCTGATTTAACTGATTAATAAGCAATTAATAACGAGACTAATTTAAATAATAAATTAGTATGATAATTTGGTGTAGGTATTCTACCTGATAAAAAAATGGACTGAACATTATTTTTATTTGAGTTTTTAATTTTAGTCTTCTGGAAAAAAAAAGTTGTATACCACTTTACCTACTACATGCTAACAGTAGAGTATTTGCACATAAGAGAAGATTTTTGCAGTTACATTATTTTCAGTAGGCACTTTTAGCGTTTACCATCATAAACTTATTAAAACTTAAGATACCTACTCAATCTTAGAGTTTCACGAGGGCCTTAAAATTATTTTAAGATTAAAAACTTTTTAAAATTTTAGGAGCTGAAATAAGCCTTCAAAATTATAGGTTAAAGTACTTTCTTTATACTTTCAGTATAGAGACTTCAATCCACACTTGTTATAATATATTATAAATGTGACTATCAATTGAATAAAATCAATTATTCCCACTAATTGATGGAAAACATCGATTTTTATAACAAATAATTTTCCAGCTGACCTCCCGCGATTATTTAAGTCGATCAAAGCCAATGTCGTTTACCAATCATGCGTCAATTTTAATCCAACTGAAGTCAGAATAAACTAACCTAATCATTATTTTTCATTATCTATATATATAAAACTCTTCCGTTACTGACTGACTGACTGACTGACTGACTGACTGACTGACTGACTGACTGACTGACAGACAACGCAGAGCCGAAACTACTAGGCGTAGCGGGCTGAAATTTTGCATGTAGGTTCCTTGGGGGGTGTAGGTGAGCACTAAGAAGGGATTTCCCGAAATTCCCACGGGAACGGGAAAAAACGGGATTTTTGTGTTATGAGAAATCTGCGCGGGTGAGACCGCGGGGCAGCTTCTAGTATTGTTTAAGAGCCAGTTTACAGCTATGCTAGCGCCATTCGCGAAAAAAATTAATATCTTCTAAAGTAAGCCAAATATCAAAAATGTGGCACTGCATGACACTAGATAATGTAGCCTAGTATTTTTAGGGCCCTTCTGTATAGCTTTTAGTTTGAAGACCAAAGAAAGCTACAAAGTGTTGCTAAAAGTGGCCACTTTTAGCAACAAACTGATTAAAATTTTGTTCTTTTAGGTTAGGATTACTTTACTGTGCTCAAAAAATACTAAGCAAGATTATCTAGTGTCATACTGTGCCACATTTTTGATATTTACTTAAGTTTAAAAGATGTAATTTTTTTTCGAGAATGGCGCTAGCATCGCGGTAAACTGGCTCTTAAGGTGGTAACTCTCGCTATGGCGCGAAATGCAAATTTTTTCGTGTTTTTTATTTATTCTGGCGAAAGTATACATATTTTTAAAAGTTTAAATGAATTCGCGTATGTAAAAAACCATTTCTCACATTGTAATACAACGTTTTTAGAAGACAGACCTACTGATTTTGTGCCTAAGGACATAAAGGCCAAAAATCAAGTTAGGTCCTTAGACACAAAATTAGTAGGTCTGTCTTCGAAAAACGTTGTATTACAATGTGGGAAATGGTTTTTTACATACGCGAATTCATTAAAACTTTATTAAAAATGAATACTTTCGCCAGAATAATTAAAAAACACGAAAAAATTTGAATTTCGCGCCATACCGTGACTTACCGCCTTAACTTCAATTATGTTCTTAGGAGCTATGTGGTGGCGTGGCGACATAAAATCAAATAGAATACCATCACACCACCTCATCTCGACGGGCAGCGGCGTGCTTTGTTGAAATAAGTAGGTAGAGGTACGTACTAGGTAGGTACCTACTTGAAAAGCCACATCGCGATCACCAACCCGCCTGCCAAATCGTTGACGTCTATCGGTAGTGAGCAAGTATTTTCACAGATTAAAGAATAGTTACTAGATACGTTAGTATTATGTAATGTAGTAATGAGATTTTTTTAATTACTTGAAAACCAAGTTTAAATTTCGAAAAAATATAACCTAATATACCTATAACATAGTTTCATTCGCATTCTAATATTTCCTTTAAATTTCAAAATAACCGTTATAAATTCTAGTACGTGCGTGAATCAAACAAATCAGTGTACTCCATAGCAAAGAACCGATTCTATTAAATATATTTCCTAAACGTACTTATTAGCGCGTGCCTCAAGAAAATCTCGTCTCATTTTAAATAACATAATTTCAAAACCCCTGTTTTTCCTATTTGGCGTAAAAACGACCGAGACCCAGTTCTGTCAAAAGAAAAAAAACATATAAACAACGCAAAATAAACTTTAAAACTATATTCATAAGTGCTAATAGCAGAGTTCAAGTAGGTTTGTTTTCATTGCGTGAGTTGGCTACCTTTTTTTTTGTCGCATTGTCACCCAAAGCAGCGATAGTGAAAAAAAGTCTGAAATCGTGCCGAAGAATATAAAAAATGACCGTTGAATATTGGCATTGAACCGTAGTGATTTTTGCGATATAGTTTAGATTTTAAACTTCGAATTTTCAGGGAACCTTTAATTTACTTTATTTTGTTCAAGCTAACGCAATCCTTTTTCCAAAATACCAATATATTGTATAAAAAATGCATATAGCAGAGGGCGCTCATGTTAAGCTGAAGTAGTCTTGGGCTGATGAATATTCATGGCTTTGCTTTATTTTTAATTTCGTAGGATATACGAAAGATGGAGCAAACCGTCCTTGAATGGACTCCAAGAGAGGAAAATAGGTGCTGCGGGCGGACCACCAGCCTGATGAACCGGTGATGCATGTTTAAAGATTTGTGGGGACATGGATAAACTGCCAGCCGATAAAGCGATCTAGAAAAAACCATGAAGTGGTCTTTTCGAAGCAGTTGGTTGCTATGCTGAAGAAGAAGACGTGTCTAACTGCTTTTGCTGCTAGTGATCTATAAAAATACCAATCTCAAAAGACTTTGGTGTATAAAATTGGTCGTATAACAACGATAATATTATTATAGCATATTCGCTACATCAGCTCTGTGCAAATATGGCTACGGCATAATGACATAACAGACTTAGTAACGGATTAGAAGTGGCAAAAAAAGAATAAAAACCCGTCTTTTTAGACGCGAGAACATCCTGGCTAGTAATGATGATAATGAGCAGGTAATGCGCGGAAAAAATAAATCTCTTCATCGTTTTTTTTTTTGCTCAATGCACGTGTACACAACGTATGGTTTTTTTTTTCAGAAGTAGACATTTTAATTACTGTACTATTTTCGAGGAGTGTTTCAAATAATTTATTATAAGATTTAAAAGGGTGCATAGGCATTTTAGGTATTTGAAGGTGATTAAAGTTAAATTGAGATTGAAAAAAAAAAAAAAATTAAACAACACCTCTGGAACTGTTTAAGTCTACACAATATCGATTGATGGATCCCATAGTTAGTTCGGGTACCAGGATCCATTAAGATTTCCGTCCGACCGAGATGCGCGGGCGCATGCCTTGATTCGAAACACCCTGTACGTAAGCAGTGCAAATTGAACTTAATACCGATCTCTTAAAGTCGATTTTAAATTGAGTTTGGGCAAGAAATGCAGAAGCAAAAGCCTTTCAGAGTCCAATCTTAATTCTGAGACGTAATACAAAGTGATAAAACACATTTTTCTTCGAGAAAAAACCTGTAAACGGTTGCAGGAAGCTGTTTTGTTCGGTTTTTGTAGTGGTTTTCGGGATAATGGTATTGATTTACCAGTAAAACATGATAGTATGGAAGTTTGTTGCACAAATTGTTAGTGTTACGATATAAATTTTATGGTCGAACATAAAATAATTTAAGGGCTTATATCAAATTGAAAAAAAAAACACAGTAAATATGTAGGTACTTAATCGTTTTACTTAATTGTTTTTTGTATGCAATTAGGAAAACTTTCACAGAGAGAGTAAGTATTTCTTCTTACTAAAGTAATCTACAATATCAATTTGACAGGTTGTTTAAGGAAGTTTTTCCACTAGAGATGAGTGTGTACAACTTTTTTTTTGAAGTTATGCTAATCATATCAGATTTCTTCTGCTCACGATTTTTTGTATGTGCTGAAAAAATATAGTTACGTTGTAGTTGTAACGCAATGTTATATAAGTATTAAGCTCAGAAGCAGTTTTCTCGTAAGATTTAATAAAATAGACAGATTATCATAAATTATTTATCACACGACACGTTATGTTTGATACCGTTAAATCTCTCGACTGTGAAATAAATACTTATACATCAAAAATAATAAACTGTGTATAGAAATCAATAGAAAATGCATCCCGTTTATATCCCTCCAAATCCCACTGACAATCGAGATGCAAAATATAGCCAATAAATCAAAATACACACAATGGCACCTAATACCATTGCACAATAACGGAAACGCCAAAAAAAACATTCGAGAATTTCCTTAGATGCGTAAACACTGCGTTCCCACGGATTTTAATGCCATATGTTGGCAACACCTGCATCTCGCCATCCCTCTTAGATCAGCAAGGGAAAGGCGAGAGGGGATGCTTTCGAAATTTAAAATTGTGCAGGTCGTGAGACAGGTCATTGAGGATGCATGCAATACGATCCTATTTCGAAATCGGCGTATCCTGTTTTCAGAATCATCTCTCTTTGCGTTTGCACAGGGTACTGTGTTTACTTACAGAAAACACACTGACAGGCATTTAATACTAAACTTCTAAAAGTAATCATAAAAGAAAAAGCATAGAAAAAGGTTCATAAATGTGTTATAAAAAAATAACTGGCTTCCGAAACAATAAAAAAAATGCCACCGAAATAAATAAATTATAAAGGCGTTATCATTTGAATAATAAAATTATGCCTATTGCATTCTAATAATAAAAAAAGAAAAACTATTCTGGGTTGAGTTTTGTAATTGGATAGGCTCATAATTTTGTTGTTCATCTTAATACGGTATAAAAAAGTGTCCACTTGAAAAAGGTGTTAGTTATTAAATATTGTTTATTATACTATTTAGTTCAAGTTACATAAAATTTATTTAAAACTTTTACTACAATATATTTTATCATCATCATGATCTCAGCCGAAATAATTCCACTGCTGGACATAAGCGTTTCCCAGGTATCGCCACAAGGCCAACCATTATTGTGGTGGATTTTTCAATAATCGCCACGATTGGCTAAGGGGTTGGATATCGCAGTATGGCTCTTTATTTTTTCAACAAAGGACAAAAGTTTAAATGTTCTTAGTAGCCCAATGAGGGTTTAATATGTTAGAAAATACGAAAAAATTGAAAGAAAGTTAGTAAAAATAACAATTTATTTTTCCCATATAAATTGTAAGGCGTGATACAAAGTTCGCCGGGAATGCTCACATTTAATAATAACAAATAACACAACAAAATGTATACAACATCATTAGTTACCTCAAAGATAGAGATAGACAAAAGGCTTGTCCAGTAGAAATAAATTATTAACCCTTACTAGCGACATTTGCATAGATAAGGAAGGACACCCCTTAAATTTTGGGGCCTAAGACGCAAATTATCTTGGGACCATTTAATTTATTGTAATCTTTCAATAGATTTACCTTTAGGTGCAAAACAGCGCACATTCGTTTTGATGTAAAAATTGTGTATGTATAAAAGTTGGAAACTTTGAAAACTGTAATTGTCTACGCCGACATGAAGATACTGGCTGATAATAAATACTGGCCGGTTATAAATTATATTTTTTTATGAAGATTACAGATAACTTTTTTATCTAATTCCTAATTTCTGTAAAATACATCTTCACTTGTTTTACACGCTTTTCTGTACCGGTTGATTTCATGTTGAAACTATTTTATAAACTAGAGGCTGCCCCGAGGTTTCACCTGCGCAGATTTTTCATTAACACATAAATCCCGTTTTCCCCGTTTTTTTCTTACATTTACACTTGTGACATTTAGGCGGTTATCACACTGCCACGCACCACGCTGCATGTTGCGTTTCGACGCACCTACGCGCGCGCACGTGGATGCATTTTCTGTGTGTTGGACTGCGCGTGGATACAAATGGAGGTACTTACAATCAACGTTAGAATACGCATTCACGCACCACGCTGCGTGTTGCGTGGCAATGTGATAACCGCCTTATATAAATATCTTAACCGACCAGAATCTGGTCACCAGACAGACGCCATTATATTAATAAAACCAATATAAAATCCATTATTAATGTTATTAGTGTAAAAGTAAAGTTTGACCAAATCAAATTATTTTAATGTAATATTTATTTATGCAAATAGTCGAATAAAAGTCCTTGTTAATTTCCCATTAAATCACCGTTCTGAATAATTTAGATATTTCATTTCGGTTACGCGGTGACAACCTGTGAATATCTTTGATCGAGTTTTTTTTTCTTAGCGTGTTAAGTTAGCTGATACTTATTCTAATTTTGAAAAATTATGTGTTTTAGTTTCACGTCTGAGGCAATAATCATTAGTCGATTAAGAAAAAAAACTTATTAATTTTATATTTTTAATTAGATAACCTGTGTTTCTAGGCAAAAAAAGCTTACTTTTTTAACGACTTGAAAACTAGAAAACGGTAAGGCATTTTTTGTCTAATAGGGGTAAAAAGTTGATAAGTAGTAGTTTTTTTTTTTTTTAAGTTATTTAAATTTTCTGCCAACCGTTAGCAGATTTCTAACCTTTTTTTTTAAGAAATTTTGTTTTAACTGTAAAATTAGCATCTGGGCCCGCTAGCCATATGACCTATTTCTTTTTTGCATTTTTTTGCGAATTGCCACGCACGCATCTGTTAAATCAGATGCCATACAAAATTCTATTCATTGGTCAATAAACCATATTGTCCACTTTGCCGGGAATGTATGGCTTCTTGCCTTTTTTATTATTTTCTCACGGTGCAGCATCAAAAGATTAACTAATCAATTAAAATAATATTTTTAATGACAGATTTCCTAAATTTAAGTAGTCTTTATTTGATCTCTATCTCAAATACATTAATATGATAAATAGAAGATGTCTCGAATCGTGTAAATGATAAGAATTTGATAACGTTGAATAATTAAGAAATCGTTTTATTATTATAAGATTGTTATTTTATTGGTGTCACACACGACACACGGGTCAAACTATTTAGTAGTAATAGCTACTGCAAAAATAAATCAAGAAAACAACAGAATTGAGAAATATCTTTTCAAGATACATTTTGGTGTCTGCTTAGAATATCGCCACCCCATCTCCTCCCATGGAGGTATCGTCAAGAGGCATAGCACAGCTAAAGTAGCGCCACCCGCGAAAAAAATTTATATCTTCTAAACTAAGGTCGCCCCAGAAAGCAATGGAGCGACGAATTGGGAGCTCTTGGGGGAGGATATCGTATGATAGACTGGTGGGAATCTGCCCAGAACAGGAAAGTGTGGAAGGAGGGGAAAGAGGCCTTTGCCCAGCAGTGGGATAACATGGGCTAGTAATAAATAAACTAAGGCAAATATCAAAAATGTGAAACAGTACTCTACTAGATAATGTAGCCTAGTATTTTTAGGGCACTGTTGTATAGCTGCATTATCTAATGGAAACACCAGAAGAAGAAACTGTGAAGCATATGCTCGTCGGAGTATAAGACGGTTCGAGACACGATAATCTGCGGGAACGACTTGTCCGGGTATCAAACTCGAGAGTAGTACTCCAAACACTGTCTGTGCATGTCAGCCCAGCCGTGCAGCACGTCTCTCGTCTTAGATGACGAAGTATTTTCAAGCTTCATCAATGATTTTACCCCAAGAATGACTATGATTATTTCCTACCCTCACGGTTTCCGTGGCACAAATTAATTAGGAACCTTGGTCCAGGGAAATCACGCGAAGTTACGTGTTGAATAATTAAAATATCACAAAATATGTTTAGTCATTTTGTGTTTGGGATGCAAACTTGACCGGAGCAAGAGTGGGCTAGGGAACTATTTGCGTTCTGTGTTATAATGTGTAATTTAAGAATCTGTCACTGACGCTGAAAGAATATCAATGACTGAATAATATTTGAATATCATCCACTTTTTTTTTAAATAGAATATTTGTGTTATTTTAAAAACTACCTAGTTGGAGTGTCAAAGCTTTTGGGTCATTTAAAAAACGCGTTGTTGCAACACACAAATTCTGTAAAACAGAAAAATAAATAAATACTTAAAAATTATCAAACACAGAACTTACGGGGTCGCAGTGTTATCAATTCAACTAACGATATTCTGATTGAGTCTTTAAAATATTAGGTAGGTACCTAAAACTAATTCTTGGCTAATTAAAAGTGCATTGATAATCTTCTCATTTTCTTAGTTAGTTCTTTTCATGCTACGGAAGGAACGTTAAGTCGTTGATCCTGCATCTTTAGCTTCTCTTCAGTCGAGTCGTACGCGTGTCGTTCAGCCGTCCCATTGAAATGAAAAAAATAAAAGATACTGGGTTTATGTTTGTAGTAAGCGTAGTTGCTAACCAACTATAATCACAGAATACCTAATCTATTCCAATTCACGCAAAAAATAACCATATCAATCGTCCTAATGAAGTCGATGGTCTTCTTTGTTTAATACGACCACAGAAGACAGAATACGACAGGAATTCCTTAGTTATTATATTTCGTTACGAAAAACATTAATAAAAATATGAAACACTTCTACATTGATAGATTATTAAAGATAAAAAAAAACAATAACCTAGTAAAACAAAATAGTTTCGTTACGTAAGCTAAAGAGCGGGAAAAAAAATCAATGTCTCGGCCGCGCGATGTTTTATGATCTGTGTACAAGCGAAAGGCCTATTGTACACTCAATCACGCATTCATTCATTGCTTCGTCGATTTTGAATGAATTTTGCCTTACGTCACTTGAAACATGAAGTTGGTTTGATTGAAAATATCACAATAATTTTCAAACTTTTTGTTTAAAATAATGAATAATCAAGAATGATAATTAGGTAAATGTTATCCGAAATTATTTATTTTTTCTACAACAACTGAATTATATTTTAGTTTCTTTTTTTTTTTTTATTAAAATGAAAAATAAAAATTTGAGTGATTTAACAAATAAGTATACTTACTTAAATAATACTTTTAAAAAAACATTATAAATCATAAAATACCCGAAATTACGTTTTTTTTATTAAATAAAAAAACCTTTTAGTATAAGTACTATATTGTAAAATAGCCTTTAGAACAAAAATTTTGACGTTAGAAACAGACATGCGGACGGACGCCCAATTTCCGAGCCTTCCTATTGAAAGGCGTCAAGGTCGCGCGGCTAAAACTGACGCGATGACGTCACCGTGCGCGCGCGCATCGAGTGCGTGCTTGTGTGCGTGCCCTTGTAAAGTTATGTAATTTAAAAAGTAGGAAGTATAACAAGCGATAAGGTTAGGCAGATTATATATTATATTATAAGGTTAGGCAGATAGTAAGTAACGCATTAAAAAAATATTAGTAGGTAACTTCATCCGCGTGGAGTAGGAGTAGGTTTCTAGTGGTACTAGGTACCCTACTTCCATATTTTCTCACCGTTTAAACCACAGAAAAGAGAGGTTCTTCCTTGTTCTGTGGTTTAAACCTTCACGTCCCGTGTGCGACCAATCATAATGATCAAAATCGGCCCAGGCATATACATACCTAGGTACTTACTTGTTTTAGCGAGACAAACAGCAATTGTTTATTTTATAGGAGGTCGATAACTAAGTAATTAATAGCTAGTACAGCACACTTTTGTACTGATACCTATAGCTTCTATAAATTTATACCTACTATTAAAAAACAGCAAGTCAAGCTTTTTTTTCACAAATTAATTAGTATGGACAAATTAATATGCAGCATAAACTAACAGCCATTATGCAAAAGAGACAGCTGGTTATAAATTAAATTAAAATTAAGATTTTAATGCATTGCAAAAAACGGTGAAATCAATGCGTTAAAAAAGACTAAAAACGGTAAAGAACCTGCTTCTTAAAAGAGTAGTGGTAAAAAATTAAAATAATTGCATTTGATACGAAACTATTTTTTTATAGTAAAGAAAAACCAAACTAGACTCGTAACTTTTTTTTTGCAAACTGAATATTTTTTTATAGACAAAGTATTTAGAAGAAAGTTTCATATAGAAATCATCAAAATCGGAGGTTCAAGAAAGTCTAAAGTTCTATAATAGTTGACTGCTCCGTGGCTCAGTTGGCAGTGATGTGGACTGAGTAAGCGTGTGCACCCGGGTTCGATTCCCGGGCGGGGCGAATATTGATATGATGAATATCGATGTTTGTTTCCGGTCTGGGTGTGATGTTCGTCTCTGTGTGTGTTTCGAGCACCCTAGATACAGGTTCTTCCTAGTTAGGGGCTCTGAGTGTGATGTGTTATTATATTAAATGTATAAAGTAGTCTTTTTTTATCTAGTCTAAAATAAGGCAAAACGTATTGTAATAGAGTAACTTCTGATTTCAATTTTCAGAAAATATTCCTACGTTTCTGATTCTGAAAACAAGGTTTAACAATATCAGAAATATTTGCTTAATAAAGTATGTATCTGCTTCTACTATCTACTATATATATGATATGTATATATTATTCGTGGTTCGTTAGTCTCGCTAAAACTTGAGAACGGCCGGGCCGATTTAGCTGATTTTGGTTTTGAAGTGGTCGTAGTAGTCCAGGGAAGTTAAACGGTGTGAAAATATGGAAAAATTTAGAAGTGACAACTGATCCCTATAAAAATTGTAAGGCGCGATACGAAGTTTTCCGGGACAGCTAGTTATTTACAATAAATCGTTGTCAAGTTTATAAACGGAAAACAAAGTACCTCAGTATTTATAACAAAATTTGTTACTTTAAAAGCAATTGGGCATTTAACGCTTAGCGCACACTGAGGTGTGGCGAAGATATAGAAAGGATACAAATAAAAACTCGTCTCTCAATTCTTTTATAATGGTCCTTAATCCTGTACCCATACAATCCCATACCATAACCCCATACCATAGCATAAAGACCAGCTTCAATTGTTATCCTTTCGGTAATTTCGCCGTGCCTAGCCAAGTGTGCACTGGGCCTAAGTATTTCGTACAAAACATTGTATGTAGGGTGACCATAAACTCCCTTGTTCCCTAGTAGCCCTCAACTGCTACTACACTATTCGAAACTCATAAAATTTACTAAAGAAATTATGTTTTAAATTTGTTAATTTAAGTTTAATAAAATTGACTATCATAATTTCAAATGTTTGAGTTTGTTTATAATCCGGTAACGTCCCAAATAACACAAGAGGCTGTATAATGGCTTAAAACGAGCTTTAAAAGACACCAAAGACTTATTCAAGGTAGAGTCAAGGGTGGTATATGGTTCTATCTATAACAGCCATGACAGCTTTTACAATGCCAAACGAACCCACTTCACTTTATTCAGCTATCAGCTATATAACAGCTGGTCAAAAGCTGCGTAAGAAAGAAATGGCTTAGTAACGGCTGCATAAAAGCTGGTTATATAGACTTCAGAATACTCCTAATGACTAACCGTATTATTCATGAAGATACAGTATGTTTTAAGTAGCTTTACTGGAGGTCTACTTCTCTGGTTTGTTGTATGGTGAATCAACATCACATCCAGTCTAAATTGACATAAGTCAAATAACTAAGGGCTTTGGTTATAATTAAAAAGTAATGTATGTACATATTTACAGTATAAAATTCCGGTTAACTAAAAAAAAAAAAAAATTTAAACGGGCTTTTAACTATTTATAAATAACTGGGTACGAATATTTAAGATTCGATCCTTTTTTTTTCATTAATATTTCCTAAATAAAAATTAAAAAAATGAAACCAGATACACACTAGCGTCAAGAATTTCCGACCACCGCTCGGGGGCACTGTCAAATTATATCATACTCATGCAGCGGGCATACTAATCTTATACTTATAGCCGGCACACTGGTTCTTGAGATAAAGATAGCCAAATCGCGTGACGGTAGAACGATTAGAGTAATTTCGTTAGAGGTTACAAAGAGGTAGTTATTATTTCACGTGAGGTTTGTTTGGGGCTTTCGGGGCTACGTTTTCGTTGTCTTAACCAAGTTAGCTAGCACGAGAATCTTAAAACAGCGTTCCTAAAGCACGCTGTGATGAGATGTGTCTGTGTTTTCAAAGTCAAAATTAATTTTAGGTTATAATTACTAATAATCAAAGATGCATTATGTGAATTTAAAGAAATAGTCATCTGTTTTAATTATCAAGATCTTTTATTGCGCTGTGAAACTGCAAATTAGATCACAAAACTTATATATACTACTTATTAGAAATGATAACACAAAACACTCCATTTCGACTCAAGACTGTAAGGCCAAATCTTATGCTAGCCCTGCAGAGTGATGTTGCTCTTATTTCGCCATACGTTGGTTAGACTTCGGTTTGTTCATTTGTTCATTATTTTAGTCTAGGTATTTTAGTTTCTTTGATTTAACATTCTTCTGATTTTATAATTATCATTTTAATTACAATTTACAATAATAACATTTGTACAAACTTACTAAACATAAATAAAATCACGTTAAAGAAAGCAAGAACATGAGTCAAATTTAGAAACGAAAAAAATAAAACTTATAATTACAACCATCCACTGTTGGATATTGGTCTCCCCTACAGATTTCCACGAGGAAAATACTTACATTAAAATTTGCTCTCATGGCAGGCATCGCAAAGATTTTAATTACATTATTATTAAAACTTCACAAAGAGTGTACTGTAGTTGAGTATTAGGATGCCGAAAACAAAACCGGTTGACGCAATCATCAACCACCTCTCTAGCGGCGAGACGCTGGTTGTCAATCAAAATAATGTTCTGAGAATCGCGATTCGTTGGCGCAAACTAATCATTAATTTAAAAAATATTTTTGGAAGACAAATCTAGCATGTTTGAAAAGTTTTACTAAAAAATTGAAATTTATCAATACATGATTTATTATATTTACAAGTATTATTTATTTATAGCTACGGCCATAAAATATCGTTATTTAAAGCTGACACAGATCTTTAACTAAGCAATTTGCATAATAAATAGCGACGTTTTCTTTACAAAAAAAGTTAAATTTAAACTTTAGGTAAACTGAACGGTCTAAAGTCGACGAACTTTACGATTTGGGAAGTCTGTGAAAAAAATCAAAATATTTGGCATAGCGAGTTCTAAATCTAAACTAACGCGGACTATGGAGCTTCGAAAAACTGGTTACTCATACTTTGACATTGGCAGTGACCGTAGTACTGAATAGACAGCAATTTTTCATTGAACCCGCGAATATATTACGAGGCATGCACAGCTAAAGTAGTGCCACCCGCGAAAAAAAAAATCTTCTACACTAAGGCAAATATCAAAAATGTGAAAAAGTATTCCACTATATAATGCAGCCTAGTATTTTTAGGGCACTGTTGTATAATAGCCTTTATGTTAAAGACTAGAGAATGCTACTGATTGATGCCAAAAAGGGACACTTTTGGCAACAATTAGTAGATTTCTTAGATATTTAACCTAAAAGCTATACAACAGTGCCCTAAAAATACTAGGCTGCATTATCTAGTGGAATACTGTTTTACATTTTTGATATTTGCCTTAGTTTGGAAGATATTATTTTTTTTCGCTGGTGGCGCTACTTTAGCTATGCTATACCTCTTAACAGCACAGGCTTTTGAAAACTGGTTGAGTGTCTCGAGGAGCAGTAGCTATCAAAAATTGTCTGGTCCCCCATTAAACACTTCAGTTTGGAACTCGTAGATCAACAATTTCTGGTTACCGACATATCGTACGTATATCAATGTATATTGCTATTGATATAGCAAATAACAAATTTTTGTTAGGAAGTATTATAAATGCGTCGAGGTTTTTATTTAATTACTATAGGATTGCATTCTATAGAAATTTAAAATCTTAGTTCGGATATTTTTCTAATCAGTGGCCACATTAATTTCTTCCCAAAATAAGTTAGAAAATGTATCAATATTTAAAAGTAATTTGTCGGAGGGTAACAGGATCACTAGCATAATTTGTCGGAGGGTAACAGGATCACTAGCGACCTTAGCCACTACTACTACAGTGAATTAAACTTAAAATTTGATACGTCATACAATAGATAACGATTACTTACTGAATTGAAACTTCCAAAAAAGATTATTAGAATGAAATAGGTAGGTATCAAGTATAGACTTGGAAAACGCATGTTGCTTGTTGCTTGTCGTGTATCCTAGCTTTGCGCCAATC
The DNA here is from genome assembly GCA_951802225.1 of Euspilapteryx auroguttella. Taxonomy (NCBI): domain Eukaryota; kingdom Metazoa; phylum Arthropoda; class Insecta; order Lepidoptera; family Gracillariidae; genus Euspilapteryx; species Euspilapteryx auroguttella. Next base: position 1,724,486 of record OX637665.1, read on the forward strand.
TTCATGAAAATAAGGCAAAGCTTCGATTTATTCTTTGCCTATAAGACACGAGTACGACTGATGTTAGATATTATAATTCATTTTTGGATATTTCATGAGATTCAGACATCTGACCTAAATATTAACGACGAAATAATATTTTTGTCATAAACAGAAAATATTATAAAAAATTGACCATGACCGGATGGTAAGCTCTTTTTTCGACTTCGTTTTGATCTAAACTGTGCTAATATAATCGAAAACAAAAAGTAGAAGATCGACTTTGGTATTGTTTTGGTAGTCAAATGAAATATCGGGTGCAAACAAGGATTCGAGATAGAAAAAAAAAACTCGCATATATAAAGATTTCCTATCAAAGCCAATGTCACTGAATAATATTTAACCGACCGACATTTTCATTTTTACGTATTTTATTTAAGGCGAAACGTTTAGGATTGACCAGAAAAATATACTTCATACTTACTGCAAAAAAGATTCGGATCGCAAATTATATCGAAAAATCATGAAAAACTGTTTTTTTTCCGAATACTTTTATCTTTAATTCTTCGAAGATAATATAAAATAAAATAAAATATATAATTCTTTATGTATGTAGTAATGCTAAACTAATAATAATTATAGTAACTAAAGTTTGCAAGGCTAAGAAAAAAAAAATCGTGCCATACCGAGGCGAAGCACCTTAAAGAGAACAGGAACGTGCGACCAGAATCAGGTACCTATATTTAAATATACAGGATAACAAAAATACCTAGTAAATAGGCTTAAATAAGACATTTATTTAATGTTTTAGCCTCTAAATTTAGGTAAAATAAAATTTGTGAAGATAAATTCTGTCTGATGAAAATTGGTATCGATAAAAAACTGTTTAGAATTAATGGGGGGAATCAAAAAGATTTCCCAAATATAGTCATAATACTGAAGGCCACTGGTTTAACTGTAAAGATAAGATTTGTTGATAAGAAGACATCAATATGGTTAAACCATAAAATACTCACCGAGTATAAACAAGTTTAGATAACCGCATAAGTTTTGTGATAAATTTGTTGTTTCTAGTTAGAAATTATAATAAATCTTATCAGAAACATAATCAAATCAGATAATACTTAATATTTTACATTTATAGAAACTTAAAAAAAAAAAATAGCTGTTGATTTTATCAAAAACGTCTTTGGAAGTCTAATCTAAACACGAGGGGAATCGTTATCAATGGCCTTGAAAACGGAAATCAGACATGTCAAAGTGCAATGCTATCTGCGGCTTAAAAGTTTTTTTAGTTACATTTTTTAAGAAGCCACGAGTAGATCATCCAAACATAACGTTCAAATTTTATTTGATTTGATATAATTATGAAGGCTTTTCTTTTATCTGTTCTTTGATATGATTTTCTTTAACTGTTTCTATAAGCTTTTACCCTGCATACTACAAGATAATACATTTTGACAAAAAAAAAAAAATATAGGGAGGAACTTGTTAACATGCCCAATTTTTTTCAGTTAATCTATGATTTGATTCGTATTTTTTAAGTTAAATAAAATCATTACAAATGTTTATTACTTATAAAAACTGTTACAATGTACAATATAAAGATTATGAATTCTTGCATTAAATTCCAACATCACCAACAGAGGTAATTAACGAAAACTAAATTACTTGCCAGTATTATAAGGCGTAATTGCATTTTACCAAAAAAAAAAAGAACGACTTAGAACAATGGTGGAGGAGGCAACCTCTAGCCGACCCGGAGCGACCTTGGATCTCTTCAAGGAACATCCGTGCCCATCAACTCACTCAAAACTAATATTATATATACTGAATACTCATCTTTGTTGAGGATTAAAATTTTAGTTTTTGGCAACACAAGTGATATGGATGTCCAGGCCAGTTATATTTATACGTCTACGACAACGGTGGTTGGCCATCACCATTATCAAGACGTTTTTGAATTGGATTTGAATGGAAAAGTAGTTGTTCTAGTCACAAGATTTTAGTGTTCCTATTGGAACTAGTTCTCGAACATTTGAATTCATATTTGTTTAAATAGAATTTCTTAATAAGAAACCATTTTAATTTATAGTTATTCCAATTGGATTAACAAAAATAAGGCATTAGGTAAATGGATAGATGCTTTACATTGATCACACGAGGAGATAGATAGGTATTAAAAATAATAGGAGTTTAATATTCTATTCAGCTTGTATTCAGCAAGTTTTCAGCTTTATAGTCGGTTTTTTTTTACGAATAAATAAATTTCAAAGTGTCATTGAATACCAAAAGGACAATCCCTATGAGTAGTCCAAAACGCTTAGCCTGGAATCTGTCGATTTCATCAGTATAGTCAGGTCATAATGACGCCAGAACAGAAGTATTCGATCAAATGTGGCCTTAGAGCTGAGCGTGTTAGGTCTCTTTAAATATACAACCCAAACCACTGAAGTAGTCAGCCAAAGAAACAATTTATACACCACCACCGATTATGTCAGTCCAACAATTACATTCAAATTAACCGGTCCAACCGAAATAGATGATGGACTAGTAAATAGCAAAACAAGCCGCGGGCGCAGATTACGATCGTGACTTTATTGTACGAGAAGTTACACGAAATAAATTGATAGAATAAGGCTCTATGGACGCGGAACTGGCTTCGTGAGTTCAGCTAATGATGGCAGCTAGCAAAGTGTTAAATCTTCAAGAGGGTGACGTCACGCATTGAAACGCTTCCGATACGCCCAAGGATTTGACGGATAAGATCTAACCTTCTCTTCCTGGATGGTCTGGCCGCCGTTCTCGGAGAGGGGCGTTGAGGGAGCGCTGTAGCCTTTTTGTCCGTCGTCCTGCTGGTGGTGTCTCTGGCCCTCGTTCTCCTGGTCATTGTGGATCCTCAACTCGTGCATGCCGTTCTTGAACTCGCTCAGTCGCAGTACTGACGGCTTCACTTCCGGAACTTCGTCTGGGTGCTCGTAGCGTCTCAAGTCTGTCAGATTAGTGGCAAGATGCCGGTGGTGGTCCAGCGGCGAGGGCACGCCTATAGAGCGTAGATGCTCTATGCTCCTGTGTATGTGCGAGTAATTGTCTAAAGGAATCTCAGCCATCAGCGGCGAGTTGTGGTAATCAAGCCCGCCGCCGTCCGGCCGGTAATCGATTGTCCTTCCCTCCATCATCTTGAAGGCGTTTTGTGTTTCTATCTAAATGTAAAATGGTATCTATTTGGCACTAGCTTAGTTTGTGAGAAAAAATATTTTCTGTGTTTATTCCTTGCTTGATTTCGTCTGTCATGGAGTTCGGGAGATCTTTCGCTGAGATTGGCTGTAAGAGAAAAATTTATAACTTGGTTACTATTAACCTTTTGATTTTGGTTGCCCAAACTGTTGTCATGATTGGTTGTCATTAAATTTAATACTCTTTGACGGAAATCATTTATACTTTAGCTATTTACGATTCTGAGAAACTTGGAGCTAGGTTTGAAAATAGAATCCTTCCTTTTTTTTTTCTACGACCAAGCAGGTGACGAGCGACGTGTAGGTTGTGTCATTGCTCTTTTCTAGCCCACATGCCGTATCGAATAAGGCTTTGATAATCACACTGTAAGTACCAGTACACTTATAAAGACCAGTTTCAACATTATGCATGTATTCTTTATAATTATTTAGACTAAGTTGATTGGGCAGGTGATGGAAGTTTAATTAGCTAGATGAAATACGTTTCCTTATGGTTTGCTTTTTTTTTTTAATACCTATAAAGTCATAGACGTGGGTATTTAGTCTCTAAGTAATTTTATACCCTGCTACTAGAAACAACTAGAAATACTCTTTGAGAGTTCAATCAATAATGACTTTAAAAACACTTTTGTCGGTGATGGTACCGGTCTAGTCCAGAATTGCGCCTGTCAAATTAATGCGCAGGAGTTTTAGAGATGGCTAAAAAATATACTTGACAGGAGGTACAGGACAATAAACTAGATTTATCGGTGGGTGTAATGGTCCCTCAAATTTTTACAGGGCCTCACAATATCGATTCTTTAACTGATTCGATCTACGGTAGTCACAAGTTGATTATATTTTTTGTTCAATTTATAATAACATCGACATGTTCTTGGTATGTGGGTGATATGATCGATTTTTTTTTGAGCGTTGAATAACAATTATTGAAATGTTTATCGGTGGATAATTTTATTTGATTTAAGGTCTTTTTTTTTTTTATGTGGCCAGTATCCAGCTGTTGCTGGTGCTGATAATGTTTTAAAGGGCAAATTTAAAATGTATTTATTTAATTAAATGGAAAATTTAACAAAAACTTTTATAAAGTGCTTACATTTTCAAAAATACAGATAAAAACATTTTTGGGCAAAACAGGGGGAGATTACTAAACTAAAGTAGAGAATTTTTATTATCGCCACCACCATGCTCCTATTTGGGTGTAACAGGAACAGGCGCTGTACACTGTACAGGCGCACGTAAAAGTGTATTGTTATTTTTTATTTTAAGTTCACACAGTAAGTATATGCATTGATGCTTTTAACGCATTTTTTTTTATCGATTTTGTATTTTTTTGTACTAAGACTGCTTTCTAAATAGGATATAATTTAATTAAAAAAATCTGTAATGCATAATTTTTTCTAGATAGTGGTATGATTGATTGGGTTATTTTATTCTTTACATTTGACGATTTCCAGCCGATACAACTTTTTGAGATAAGTAGGTATATACTCAATAGTGTTTCTAATTATTTTTTAAATTGACTCCAACAATTCCGATCGACATGCCGCCCGTGACAGTTTCACTTGTGTCAAAGAATTCAAGATCTAATTTTTTGCTTGTTAATCTTGCTTGACGATTTTTTGTTGCTTTGCTCTTTCAAAGCAACCTACCTATCGACAATTTCAAGATTTCGTAGCCATTCGACCGTGAGATACAAGGTTATGGTACAAAAAAACTTCTGGATGGTTAAATTTGTTTCTAACAGCTTTGAATAACAAAAAAATAAACTAAGTGATCGATATTCTTGCAGTTAGTAGGTTCTTAATTTCTTTTACTGGCAACTAACTACAACACAAACACGACTTCCAAAACATGACAACAGTTTGACAACAAAAAAAAATACAAATATAAAAATAAATTACATAATATTAAAAATAATAAAGGTATAATGTAATAATAATAAAACATCATCGCCAAATTTCTGTCCGAAAATGTTTCCGTATTTATAGTCTGGGCACGACTCAAGGTCAAGTTTGGCCGTCAGCAACGACAGCTTGGTTACAGAGGTTCGCAAATATTTCTACTGTAATAGAACTTTGTTCATCCAGCCAGAGATCTTACGTAAAAAAAAAACACCCAATGAGGGAGGCAGCCCCTCTACCTCCCCTCACCCAACGGGAGGAAGGAAAGGCCCTCTCCCTCGAAATTTAATTAAGACAAAAATAAAAATTCAACATACCTGCGCATATAAAAATTCCTTTATCCACCAACAATTATATCACCATAATAATCACAGTTTGTTCCTATCTAAATGTCACTAAAAATATTATTATTTATCACATAATAATGGTAACACTAACGTCACAACACGTCCGGAAGGCAACAGTCCGAGGAGCAGGCGCGAAAAAATATTTTCAAAAAATCCACGTGCAAGTTAATATGCATTTGTTTTCTTTTTTTTAAGTCCGTAAGTACCGATATAAAAACAAGGAGCCGTGCTTGTGACCCTACGGTAAAATTATGAATGCGGGGCGTCGTTACTAGGATCCCAATTACAAGGTTTTTTTTTGCTCAATATTTGAGTGCCCTGTGCCTATACGAAGTTATGGCAAAAGAATCCACACGTGAAGAACGTTGCGTCCCTTTCCCGCGCGACTTGGCGTGCACCGGCTGCAGGGCGGCGTGTGTAGACTCTCAAGACAACATGTGCTCGCACAAAAAGCCCGGCTCAAGACGCGAAGTTGCCAAGAAAAAGTACGCCCGGAATCGAACCCTGCACCGGCTACCCGCGCAGTCAACAAAAATGCAATATAAAACGCCTGCTCGCCCGCCTTTAGACTGGCGCAGCAAAAACGAGACTGAAATTCAGATCTATAGTAGAAAAAAGTGAACTACACCGCGCGAGGGGTACACTAACACATAAAAGTGAAAAAAATCACACGGACGCCAACATTGACAACGGAGCTTAAAAAATCTGAGTGGGGGGCAACCTTCGCCGTTCGCACGTAAAGCTGCATCTCGCTCAGCCGGCGTGAGGCCGCCGCACACAGACACGCGGCGGTTGAGCGAAAAAATTGTGTACACATTTTTTTATTATTCAAGACTTTTATGTGTGTAAGTGGGTATCGAGGAAGAGAGACGGGGCGCTGCCGCCGGATCCTAGCGCCCGGGAGCGACCAGGACGGGGAGCGTCGCCACGTGCTCGTCCCTCGGTATTAAATAATAATTAAAATGGCTACAAGACTGGCGATATGAGATACAGTTCGGTAGACGATTTTTTGGACGAGCTTTTGCCTTTTTTGCTGACCTTTTTGCATGAATCTTCATCGAAAACGAGGTAAGTTGCCAGCACGCTGCAGACAATGATAGAAAAAAAGAGTCCGATTGACACATATTAGGCGAAATACGCGCATTGAAGTCGCGCCGGGAAAAAAAACCAAGGACGCCGCGCGAAAAAATAAGGTATTGATTAAAACAGGGCTGTCATTGACCAGGGCGTAAATGAGGGAGCTTAATTGTATGCAGGCTGGTACCCGAGTCGATTCCTCGCTTTTTACAAAATTAGAAAAGGTTCTTTAAATATTTATTAGAAAAGAACTATCTAGGAATCATTTTAATAAAACCTTTAAGTAAGTAATTAATTAAATTAGGATGTTAAAAAATCTTGACAATCAAAAGAAAAAAATGTTTTAAGTGAAAAAGTAAAGTAATCTGCTGCTTTTAATATAAGTAAGTATATTTTTTTAAATGTCTCTTCAACACATCTTGTGATAATGCTAATGAGAATCTCAATCATGCAGACAAAGATTTACTAAAAATACATACTCTAATTAAGCAAATAAACTGTAACATAAAATATAAATATAAAAAAAAAAAAACTTAAAAAAACTGGTATGTATTCACAACTGGTCAGTGCATTGAAGACATAAAGACCACATCAGTTATTGTCAATAGCAAAATATGCATACGTTCCTCTGCAGCCAAAACATTCACTAAATCAGCTATGAGCTTTATAGCCGCCGCGTAGGGTGTAAATTAGCTGTAAAACAGCTGAACAATAGCACGGCAGATGCCACGCGAGTCTTGGGGTGGAAATCTGGAGGGTCCAAATGGTGCATTCTCTGGACGATTGATGCTTGGACATCGAAATAAAACGTTTTGAGCTTATTACAAAAGATATAAACTTTTTTTCGATTTTTGCTTTTTGAATGCCACTGTACCGTATTTTTGGTCAATTTAACTGTTTTGGAAGTTAAGAGTTTTCTATTACAGCGATGATATACCTAGATTATTTATATCTAAGTAAGCTAGTAAGGGTCGCTGAAGTGGCAATAATCAATCGTAGATTATTTAGGTACAAGTATGTATTCAAAAAATTTAAAAGACTAGTGCCCTAAAAATTGTAAACGAAATTATCTAGTGTCATATACATGTTAATTTTTTTATATTTACCATTGTTTAGAAGATTTTTTTCGTGATTATCGGTGTGAAAAATTGTATTGTTAATTTTAAAATTATATTTAAAAATGTAATATGTATTGAATTAGATGCCAAGTGCATCAGTGATCAAAGCTTTTTTATTAACAAAAAAACTAATAGAGGGCGGTACAAAAAAAGGTACCTACCAAAATAGTAGCAATTCCTATGGCCATTAAAAAAGTCGGCTCTTTTTAAAGTCAAATAATTTCACTTTTACTAACACTGAGTTCTTAAAAGGGTGCATTAAATGGTTCACTTACTATTGTTGAAAACGACAAAATTGTTTGTTTACTTTATCATATCATAAAATAGTCATAGTGTCTTTGTCGGCAAACTTTCGATTTTTATTGAAGGCCGAACAAAATTGAATCAGAGTAAAACGGTCGTTTACTCGTTTACGAAATATTGTCTTCCATTTTCACGGAATCAATGAGTATAATTTTAATTTTATTCACAAAATTAGTGTGAATAACACGTTTTGTTTTGTTATAATTTAAAGTTGACTAAGCCTGGTTTTTCATGACTGTATTTACTTAGAAAAATATATTAAAGAAGAATAAAAAATATTTTCTGTAAAAAACTTTGTTAAATTTTCTCTTTTTTTACTTTGACCCCATTTTTTATAAGAAGAAGTACCTACTTACTGTATTTTATTTTGCATTTAATAAGGTTTTATTAATATGATGTTATCCTGTAATTTGGCATAAGTTTTATTTATATCGGTTTTATCTATACCAATATTATAAAGAGGAAAGATTTGTTTGTTTGTTTGTAACGAATAGGCTCCGGAAATACTGAACCGATTTGAAAAATTCTTTCACTGGTAGGAAGCTACATTAACCCCGAGTATCTTAAGCTATATTAGATTTTCTCGTTTGTCATAAGTTACAGACCTAAATCATACAACTAATATAAAAAAATATAAATATCTATAGAAAAATCAAATTAGACCTGAGATTTTTTAAAATATTTTTCCCATGTCTAGAATGAGATCTTCTATTCAGGGTTTATTTTTGTGCACCAACCAAAGGTTCACACTGTAGATAAAAATAAGTAACTCTTACACCACGAAGGTGGTCAGGATCAGGATAACCCGCAGATAAGAGAAGAAAAAACATGAATAACCTATGAGGATTTCATCATTAGTGTGATGTGTTTTAATGTTCAAACATTAAATTTTTTGTTCAAATATTGTTTGAATTTGTGGTAGTAAAGCTAAAGCTGCAGCATGCTCGGTGCTTATTAAAAATTTAAAAACCAACCTTCGCATTTCAATTTATATTTTAAAATATAACTTGATTCATACAATATATTGTTTATTCTTGAGCAAAATATCTTCTATCGATCTAGGGAAGCATTCGTCAACAATTGAATAGGCTGAATGAATTTGATTCACCTGTCTGGCCGGAAACGGATGTTGATCTCGATTTAAAGATTCTTATTTTAGAGGTTCGGTTTTGTTATTGAAATTTTTAACTATTGTTGTATTGCATAATAATTTAAACAGGTGGCTTTTGAGGGTAAAATTTTTAGACTTTACTGTGGCTTATGATACGATTGTGGCTCTCAACTAGGACAGATAAATGAAGTAAGCTTTTTGAATAAAATTGTAATTATGTCTTTAAGATATTTAATTTTAATTTAATCATAATAATTTTTAACATCAGGAACAGCATGCTTCCCAATGATTATTATTTTGTACGCCATATGGCAGCACATAGCGAAACAATATTTTATGACATAACATCTATACACTGTATATTATATATGTTGCACAAATAAATATTTTGAGTTTTGAGTTTTGAAAATTTCAACTCAAACTTCTAACTGAACATAATCAACCATTGAACTAGTACTACTAGGTACAACTCACTGAAATTAAAAGCTTTCAGAATAGCATTGAATTTTGTGACTTTTTATAAAAAAATAATATTGCTGATACGTTATATAAGTCCTTAGTTATAATATGAAAAATACGATATTTGAGTTCCTTCCTATCAACCCATAGGAAGATGACTGCTACGCCAAAGATTTCTTCAGATTATAACTTTTTATTACATAGGTAATATGAAAACACGCTAAAAGAATGTCGGAATGCAAAAAATTAGATATTCTTACAGAATTTTATCAGATAACCCTAAATTATTATTCCTCGATTCCTAAAAAACCTGTATTCCGTCATCATAACTAATAGATTATTAAGATTTACCAAACCGAGGTATACAATGACGAGTTTGCCTCAAGATAGTTTAGGACCATAGATGCAAAACCGTCGATGTATGCTCAAAAATATTGTTCCTTTTTTTATTCCGAGTTCAAGTCATTCATCATGCAAATGTTTGGAACCGGATTTTTGTGTCTGTATGTGTTTGTGTATGTGAGCACAAAACGTGTCTAAAATACTAGACCTAGCTCGAGTGGCTTGTCGTATTCAATCAATAGGTTTTAAATTGTTCAAGTGGATGATTTTTTCTGTCGTTTCTTGTATGCTAACCTCTTCATTGGTTTTTAACTGACTTTAAGAAAAAAGATTTTCTCAGCTATTTTTATTAAAAATACAAAATTTTATTAAATTTCCATTTTTCAAAGTCCCATAACTCCCACATAAACGTAAATAAATATTTATTTATTTTTACTTAGAATAACTGAGGTAAATCTACGTATAACATTATTTTTATAAATTACTGAGATATATTTTAATAACCTACAGGAAGCAATACTTTCCCAAAAACTTGCTTGGAAGATTTTCCCGATTTAGTTTATCCAGAGTCTACATAATCAAACATAAATTGCCTTGGACTATTTATTAGGGACAGCTATAATTTTATTGCTTGATTGTAAAATTGTTAATAAAAATAAATTTTCACTAAAATTACAAAGAATCATCCAAATTACATTTCGAAAACGAAACTGGCTGTTTTATTTTTTTCTTTTCACAAAAAAAGGATTCAATTGTTTCTTTTAAATATTTTTTACTGGCCAGGATGTTTGTACTTTCACTTTTTTGTAGTTTTATTGGCTGGCTACTGAAAACTCTTTTGTTGAATTAAAAAAAAAAGTTTTTCGTCCTCAAATGAAAGGGTAGGAGAACTAAAATTACAAAGCAAATATGGTAGAAAAAATCTCTCGGACGGTTTTTTGAGAGAAAAAAACTCCTAACCCCAAAAGCACCTGGTTTATGTATGTTGTATAATGCTTTTTTGTCTCAATCTCTTGCATTTATAATCAAAAGTTCCTCTTCCTGTCGGAAGATGGGCGCCCACTATTTTTTATATATTTTTTTTTGTTTTATTGTGGCAATGTGTTATACTTTTTGTCGATGTTTGTACTTTGAATGGATTGACCCTCTATTCCGGTGTTCTTAAACAAAAAAAAATGGGGTATCAGTTTTTTCTTCGATATTTTGATCGATGATTAATAAAAACTTCATCAAAAAGTAGATCGCTAAACATCTGGCCTTTTCTCGCTAACTAGAAGATTAAGATAAATTAAAAAAGTCTAGCAAAGCTTTTTGACCAATCTATACGTGTCGAGAACTAAGTTTTGAAAATCTTCGTCTTCACCATCGACAAAGCCCGCATATATCTCAAGATCTCCCGAGTGGCCTTACAATTAACAGTCGCCAATAATTTTGGATGGAATCTTTAGAAAAATCTCCAAAACTGTCCGTCTGTCAGTCAGACGCCACATGACGCCGCGACCCATTGTGATCAGTGCGACCCTTAGATTTTTTTCCCTCATCCCCCAAAACGTTAATTTTTACCTGCTGCTCCTCTGCTCCATAGTCTTGACGCATAACATTAAAATCTGGCATTCGATTTTCAATTCTACACCCTACCTTTACAGCGCTTTTATCACAACTGTCAAAAACACTTATAGCCTTTTTGAATACATTTTCGAGTGCAACATCTTGAATGCAATCGTCCAAGTGACTTTGGCTTGCATCAGAGCTTTAGTAAACACCAAATTGTACTGTATCTGCACTTTCATTAGAGTTTTCTTCGTCTGATTATACTTTATCTTCAGGGGTCTTATAAACTGGTGGCGTAGGCGGATGGGGTAGTCATTTCGCTAAGTTGATGTAGAAAATGCACATTTTTGTTAGGAATTTATTAGAAACCCCGTTGAGACGAGGTTTAGTTTTAGGAGAAACGATAGTTGTATTTTAGGTTTCTTTGCGTTAATTTATACTTAAGCTGCAGGGGTGGTCATTGGCCATTGCGGAGCCTGGTCTGGAAGTTGTTGGTCAAACCATCCCATGTGCGTCCTTAAGCATATGCAATAATCTGATGACGAGGTTGGGACCCCGTTGATTCCACGCTGTAGGTCCTAGAATAACATTACTACTTAGTACCTAGTAATACCTCTACTCAGACCAGAAAACTTAGACAAAAGCATTTTGCTGAATTTCTAAAACCTGCACAAATATCTAAATATTATGTTTTTATTAGCAGGAAGTTGGTACTTGGTAATTTTTTATTTAAAAGCTTTTGCCAGAATCGGAATGACTAAATATTTACTTTACCGGTAAACTTATTAAATTTAAACATATTTTGATGTATAAAACTATAAAGTTTGTTGTAGTTTTTTTTAATAAGTAATTATTTTGTCTTAAATTTAATTAGCTTGTCTGAGAAGACAAAATAATTACTTACAAAAATTAAATAATGTAAGACTTACATTATTTAATTTTTGATAAAACCAGCCTATTTTTATCGACATTTTTACTGTCTTGTTTTAACAATCGACAAAGCCCCAAAAATATTTGATCGCCGTGCAATATTTCATCGTCTTTATTGCAGGAATCACTACAATTCCACATTTTAAGGTAAAAAAAAGTTTAAGGCCCACCTGCCCCCGAACAAAGAGAAAAAACTACCCCTGCTCCATACAAAAAGCTGAGTTTTTGACGAAAAAATATTCTCCCACGATGCGTAATGCAGTTTTTTTATATTTCTTCGCTTGCGTCAGACGAGATTTTATATTGCTTTTGATTGAACTGTATTGTATAGAAATCTGTACTATTATGTTCTTTATCAACGTTTTTTTAAAGAAGGCGAATCCTCCAAAATATATACTTACACTCTGGGTCACGCAGTGATCTGAATTTGATAGATTTTATACAAAAAGACGAATGAATTTAATCGGTAGTTTTTTTTTCCAGATAGCATCATCCTTATTTACGCGTATAGTGTATTATACACTGTATAGTAAGAGTATCTTTGCTTTGATAGGTAAGTTAAAGTTATAAACCAAAATCAAAATAATATTCTAATGGTTTTCAATAATAATTATTTTATCCTAGCTAGAATAGTACCTTACCTAGACCTTTTGATAACACCTACTTTTTTATTTACCTTTTACGTACCGCCCTGTCAGAAACACCCCGTTTTATATATATACTAGTCGACCCGGTGAACTTCGTACTGCCTAACCTATTACTATGTTAGGCATGTATTATACCTATGCCTTCCTCTTGAATCAATCTATCTATTTAAAAAAAACGCATCAAACAAAATCAGACGCGGGAAGTGACTTTGTTTTAAACTATGTATTGATATTGATATTCCTAGGTTGTCGTTTATCATAAGATCTTTTTGCCCCAGCCAGGATTCAAATCTAACTCTAAACCTCGAAATAATATAGAAGTAATCACTTAACTATTAAACGTTTAACTCATAACACGGATGTTAAAACGTATTTTTAAATATATGAAGTACCAACTCCACAACAATACGAGCTCAATTTATTTGTCTAAGTACAATTTGTTGCCGAATCTTGTTGGCCTTCGAATAAGTCTTAGGAGTTGCTAAGGATTTGATTCGTTTGGTTCTTTCCATTCGAATGTACGGTTTTTGTAAACAGAATAGATCTACACCAATAATAAAATGGCAAAAGATTCGAATTTTTAAAAATAGAATAGGCTCCAAATTTAATGGACCGTATTGGAAAATTTATATCACTATTTCAATCCTACATTATTAAAATGATAGAATGAAATTGAATGGTGTTAATAATTCAAAATAGACAATAAATAAGCTTAGATTGTAAGGTGGTACGAAATTTGCACATCCAGATCCAGGAAACAAACATCTAACCATAAAAATGTTCGCCCGGGGAATCGAATCCAGATTTACAAAGTCGGAGGTTGGTTATACTTTAAAAATTCCAACTTTTGTATATTTTTTACTAGTCGACCCGGCGAACTTCGTACTGCCTAACCTATTACTATTTTGTGCATGTTTTATACTTCTAAACCTTCCTCTTGAATCACTCTATCTATTTAAAAAAACGCATCAAAAACCGTTGCGTAGTTTTAAATATTTGAGCATACATAGGGACAGACGCGGGGAGCAACTTTATTTTATACTATGTATTGATGATTACGAAATAAGCATGTTTACATAAGTAGTAAGTTTCATGAGATCAAGTTACACTTTTCTTTTTTGTCCCTATTCTACTGATGGAAACGTGATTCATTGCTGGTTATTTTTTCACAAACATACATAAAGACAGACATACTTAACTTACCTATGTAATCTAATTGATATTTTTACAGACAGAGTGGCTACTACAAAACTTATCCATTTATAAATGTTCGATATAGTATATCTACTAAATGATTGAACTTTATTTACCTTTTTTTTTGTTTTGTTTTAAACAAAAAAAAAAACGACAATCGTAATAAAATTTAAATATATTTTTAAACAAAAAATTGCGTGTTTTCTATACTTAAACCTTTTATTATAATACTCTCACTTTAATTGAAAGGTCTTTCATTTTACCTAGTCATTTATTACAACGTTTACCTAGGTTTTTTTAATATAAGAAATAAGTAGGTAATATGTTTAAATAAATACCTTAAAACCAATTTATGGTAGAATAGAAGTACTCTAAAGAGTTTAAGGAAGTAAAACTGATCTACATAATAACAAACGTGTACTAACACTTCCTTCTAAAGATAATATCAGGCCCTTTAATAAATAATATTAGCTAGATATACGTATTACTTATAGGTATACGTAAAAAATAAAATGATAACCAAAGTCAACGCTTGTTAAGATCAGTTTTTTTTTTTTTAATTTCTCAAAACAAAACTTATAAACTAGGGTACAACAATAGCTGCTGACGAAAACTAAGTTGTTTATCTGCAGCAGCGAGCAGTCTTTCGTTAGTATATTTATAGTTAATGTTATACATAATATTTATGACAAGTTATTTTATATATTGACGATCTTTTATTATACTTGATTACAGGATGAAATTATTTAATATTTGATTACAGGATGGGTATGAGAATGATAGGAATGGAAATTTGGACGTAAAGTCCTAGGTTCCATAGGCTGTTTTCAACGTTATTTATATATGTTAGGTATTTATTTATTGAACAAATATGCTAAATTTGATCGCTTTATCTTTTTTTATGAATATTAAGATAAGAATTTTACTACCGGTGTGAATCTTTGAGCTAAAACCATAAAATGATAAAATAATGGACTGTTAATACAACCATTAAGTTTGGTTAGATTGACACAGATTTTATAGCTTTAGGTAGCAAACTAATATCATTATTATAAGATACTTAACTAATTTTTGTTATTAAGAGCCAGTTTACAGCGATGCTAGCGCCATTCGCGAAAAAAAAAAAATCTAAACTAAGGCACATATCAAAAATGTGGCACAGTATGACACTAGATAATGTAGCCTACTATTTTTAGGGCACTGTTGTATAGCTTTTAGGTTCAAAACCAAAGAAAGCTACAAAGTGTTGCTAAAAGTGGCCACTTTTAGCAACAATCTGTGGATTAGTTTGTTCTTTTTACTTAGGCTGCATAACTGCTCAAAAAATACTTAAGTATATGTTAAGGTAACCATGACCTGATCTGCCGTTTGAAGATGATCAGCTCTTGAATAATGGATGAGAGGATCTAACTAGCTTCCTTATGTCCGATCGATTTAAAATTTGGTACCATGTTACATCTATGATATAGAAAGTATATGGTAAGAGCATGATTATCTAGTGTCATACATACTGTGCCACATTTTTTATATTTGCCTTAGTTTAGTTTTTTTTTTAATTTTTTCGCAAATGGCGCTAGCATTGCTGTAAACTGGCTATTAAATAAAGCCACTTTCAGAAGATGCAAAAATGTTGTTATAACCGCATGGAACGAAATAAAATACTTATTACGAGAAAAGACTAGAATCCTGAACAAAACAAAAAGACGAATTTAATTTTTGCACTTCATGAATGTTGAGTTATTTATTTTCCATCATAAACAGGACCTCTTTTTTTTTAGAGTTTTTTTTGTATTAACTTTTTGCTCTAGATGAAAAAAAAAACCCGTTTTTTTTTCATTATTTTTGCTGTTTCCACGTGGCATGTAAGTATTAAGTTTTTTTTCTTAGGTTCATAGCATCGTTTGCCCCAGTCCTAATATAGAATCAGGTTCTTAAGCGTATAGAAAACATTTAGAACCGAATAGATTTTTCAACTTTTTGCACAAATAACCAGATTTTGCCAGATCTACATTTTTTAAACATTAAAAACTCTTAATTTTTGCTTAAAATTTTCTAATTAAATACACGTGGAGTCCTTAATGAGAACGGAATGATAATTCAAATTAAAATTTTGCATTAACATAATAAATAAGTAATATTGACAAAAAAAAAGTCTAGAAATAAATTAGCTGATTTAATTTATTAGCAGTTTCTTTTTTGGCAATTCGTTTTATTTAATTTACGTTACACATTATCGTACAATTATAACGTAATTTTTAATTTAGGTATCTTATACGTATAAAAGTATTTAAGGGCAACTCCAGTGTTTGGTTAAATCAACACAATTTCCTTTAAAAAATCACCTAAAAATTTCTAAACAAAAACAATAACTTCACGTTTGTCACATCACATCACGTCTTAAGCATTTTACTCCATACTATTTCCATTACGTTTTTTTACTTGTTTTTTATATATATATAAAAAAAACACTCGGAAATGTGTAAATAATTTGAATTTAATTAAATAAATACTAATTAATTAAGTACCAATTTATAGATTAGATAAAAAAAAAAAAACTTATTGAAAAATTTTTATACTTACTAAAAAAAAAACAAAATAAAAACTGAAGTATGTTTAACGTTATGTTGTTATTATTTAACAAAAAGTTGTGATAACGGGTTTAACTTTTTCTACTACGGCCTGTAAAAAAAACCACTTTTTTTTTTCAAAAATATCCAGTAGGGGGCAAAAACTTCTTAACAAAAACTACGACAATGAGCTGTTTTTGCGAATACTCTACTTTTTCTTAGGCGCGTGCTTGAATTTTAAGTCACTTTTTGTTTTAGAGGCAAGTTTTTGTTGTTTTAAGTCATGTTAGGCTAGGTCAGGTTGCGTTTTTTTTCTACGACACTGCAGCTCTAGCCTTTTAATGAGAATCATTCTAGTTTTTTTACGATGAGGTTTTTTTTTTGTTTCTAGGTTGCAATAGATTTAATTTTTGAACTAATTGCTAGTAAAATAGTAAGTAGTTATCTTGAAGAACGATTAAATAGTACTACCCTATTTCATATTTTGTTTTTTTTTTTTTTTTTTAATTAAAAGAAGTAGCTAATTCTGTTTAGTCTTAAGGTGCCAGTTTGATACATTTATACAATCAAAAGTAATAGGTTTATGAACAACTTTCTCTACAAAAACTGGCCACACACAACCCGTACCCTAACTGTCAACAAGAATTAAAAAAAAGATAAACACCAAGCAAAAACCATACACCTCGCAGTTTACAGCAAGTGAAATTCCTGTAAAAAAATCAAGTAAAAACCCCCCTGCACTATATCGAAGCTAGTATAATAATATATTTTTTTCTAAAATGCATAGTTCTGATTCTGCGCGCACGCACGCAGGTAGAACTGGCAGGTAGAAAAAATCCCAACTTTGCCGTGAAAAAAAAAGGTTCCTTTTATGCGATCTACCCCCGAGGGATGACGCCTACGATTTGTTACCCCTACAGAAAGGTGAGAGATCTTAATACTTGAAAAAAATTTTTGAGATTGATTCTTTATAGCCTTACTTACAATGAAGTTCTAAAATATAAGTTCAGGTCGCATTACGGTGGTAAGGTGGATAAGCTGATGTGCTGGCTACTCAACCATTTTAACCCTCAAATTGTATTTTAAACAAACTTTGAGTTTTAGAGGCATTTAGGTAAAATATAAAGTAACTATTATTTATGACCTACCTACAGTTAGGAGGCATTTCTAAATTGAAACATTTTACTTTTTAACGACAAAATAATCTTATGTTCTCAACTCAAAAACATTTGAAACTAATAAAACTTTTATTGAAATACTTAAAACTTAACTACTTTTTAGTGCTTTATTGAATTTAATTTAATGTTATGCATAAAGAAGAACACTAAATTAAAATATCACCATGCCATTAATTACAAAATTAAAAAGGCATATAATTTTATTAATTAGCAAAAGAATGTTAGGATTCTGTATAATAAAATGCATAAATGTCACCCATAGGTGGCTCTTAGCTCTTATCGGTAACAAATCTAGTAAAAAAATTGAATATTAATTTGTGTCAAACGAGTAATCAATATTTAAATGACACGAAAATTTTAATGTTGCACAGTTGTCATTGTAATTGAGCAATAAATAAGATAAGTTTAAAAATATATTATTGCTTAAATAATTCAAATAAACTAAGAACTTGGACACGTTCCTGAGACGAGACAAAATATAATAATAATAATAAAAGTTTTTTTTATTCAAGCTACAAAGGCTCATTCCTTACATTAAGAGATATTGATCACAGAATAAACAACAAAAACAATTATAAAAAACACAAACACAGTTAAAATTATTATTTAGGCATAATTAAAATTAAGGAGTTAAGTACAGATTTAAATTAGTATTTTCCCCCTTTTTTTAAATAATACTCAGGGTTATTCTGAAAACTTAACAAGGCGGTATAAATCAAAGATGGGATTCATCTTACATTCCTCAAAACTTTCGCTAAGCAACATAGGTGGAAATCATAAATGAAAATCATTTATGTCGTACAATGACCCCAATTGATACTTCGACTCATGTTAGGTACTTGGGAAAGTATATAAGAATGGTGAGTTTTATCTCACCTTTAATTTATATATACCTAACAGACTTGTAAGAAACACCCAGTATACATTTTTTTTTAAATAAGTAACTGTAAAATCCATACTTCCATTCTAATTTTATAAATGCGAAAGTAACTCTGTCTGTCTGTCCGTCTGTCTGTCTGTCTGGCCATTTCGCTTTACTGAGAAAACTAGTGATCCTATTTGAAATTTGGTAAAATAATATGGTTGGTCTAGCTAGAGCCTGAGAAAGGACATAGGAAAATTGGTAATTTGATGTTACAAGTATCAAAACAAAGTTTGAAGTATCAAAACTGTTAGGACCACAGCATGCGGCGGGGTAGCGCGGCGTATTCGACATTTTACTGCATTTTCGGCACGACTGCATTAGCCCTCTCGCACACATGCGTAAGAGATTAGAGGCTGTGTGAAACAATGTGGCGAGATGGTGATTCGACCCTTAAGTATTATTAACTACTACTTCTTCTAAGGAAATGTGAAGAGTTCTCAAAGTAAAAAATTAAGCAATTTTTATACACTGTTATGTAAAAATTGCAAAAAAAAATCAAGAGGAATCTTAAATTAATAGATTTAAGTATAAAGTTGAAACTACGTGTTGGTTAGATTGACAGGGTAAAATAAAAAAATTAAACATTACACATTGTACAATGATCCTCGCGATGGATATCGATGTTTGTTTCCCAGAGTGTGAGGTCATGGTACCTATGCGTTTCGGTTTTCAGGACCCTAGATACAGGATGCTACAGGTAAAACCTATTATGAAGCTGATGTGCGTGCTGTGTGTGATTGATATTATCTCGCATTGTTTTAAATTGGCGTCTCTCGTATCGTCTTTGACAATAATTTTAAATACTACAGGTTTAAAAGCTTCATAATTATTCAAACAGTTCCAGAAACCAAATCTTTGTCCTTTTTAGTGCTTCATCTTTTAATCCCCGCATACTTTTGTTGAAAAATAAATAGTTTCCGTAAAGTTGTTAAACATTTATTTGTACGGTTACAATTACAATTGAATATAGAGATAAAACCATTGATGATTGTTTTGTCAACCATGGTGGGGCGGCTAAATTGGCATCATCATCATAATCAGCCTGTAAGAGCCCACTGCTGGACATAGGCCTCTTCTCTCGCACGCCATGCACCACGGTCCTGCGCCAGTCTGATCCACTGCCTACCGGCAACCTTTACTATGTCGTCAGACCACCGGGCTGGTGGTCTGCCTACTCGACGTCGTCCGTTTCTAGGCCACCACTCTGTGACCGCTGTCGTCCACCTGTCGTCTTTACGCCTGGCCAAGTGTCCCGCCCACCTCCACCTCATACCCGTTATTCTTTTTCTGTCATCAGTGACTTTGGTTCGTGGTCTCCATCTCCTCCTATGGGTCACGTAAGTAAAAGGCGACCAAGGAACACTTAAAGGCAGGACTTATATCCATTGCTGAATAACTCGTGTTCACTCGTACTCAAGGGTAGCGATTTGGCAACTCCCCCACAAAATATGAGCCCTTGTGGGGGAAGTGGTTGTCCAACCACGTCCATCAGTGGAAGTCTGTCGGCTGAGATGATAAGGATTGTGTAGTTGTCGTCCTGAATTAGTTTTAAAAAGATGTCACTTTTGAATCAATACATCATACCTAGTATATATGAAAAAAACAAAGAAAAATATAAAACAAAGTCGCTTCCCGCGTTTGCTCCTATGTATGCTTAAATCTTTAAAATTATGCAACGGATTTTGATGCGGTTTTTTTTAAACGATAGAGTGATTCAAGAAGATTTATAAGTATAATAGATGCACAACTTATACATATAGTAATAGGTAAGGCGGTATGCATTTTGCCGGGTCGACTAGTATTGAATAAACCAAAGACACAAGTATTATATCCTCCGTGCCAAATATATCAGTAGTTGATTGCAGTGGTAATGAAAATATAAATTTATAAAATTGATTATTTTCCATAAAAAACGACGTACACAAATTATCCGCCACACCAAAACATGGCACACCACAATATATTAATCTTTGCGTTAATTACCGTTTTTTATTAACGAATCTAGAATAGGTAGTCTCGGTTTTTTTTGCACTCGTAATTAATTTAATTTTTTGACAGATGGCCATCATATCGGCCATGTTTGCAAGATGGCGGAGTGCCTAGCAACGGATGCGCGGGCGCAACAGGTGGTGCGTTATTTTTTTTTAAGGAATCATAAGGGTAGCGTTACGGTTTCGGAGAGATTTTTAAGGGATGATGATGAGATTTTTTTGTTTTTGAGATTAGAGCCGGTTTAAATTAAAGTTATATCCGCAGGCCTTAAAACAAATTAAATTATAAGAACATTATTTTTTCAATTAAGATAAATATTTTAAGTGATATTCTATACCTACTTAGGTTGTATAGGTATGTCCATTTACATACAGTTCATAGGTAAATAAGGGATATTTTAGTCAGCTTTTGACATGATCCTGAAATTGCTGGACAAGATCCAGTACTGGACAAGCAGCACGTCCCCCCTCTTTTTTCACGCGTTATTAATTAATTTAAGAAAAAAAATTATACCTAGACTTATATTGAATTCAAAATGAAAAGAAAGGCTATACCTACTTGTAAGTAATACTTTTTAGAAAATCAATAATTGATTTTCACATAAATGATTATAAAAAATTAAAATTCGTGTCAGTGTATTGTATATTAGTATGTTTAGAATTTGGAATAGTTTTTTTTTTGTAATTTGGCTAGAACTTCACATGTGCATAGCACTTGACTTTTCGGCATCCGCTCGCTTCTAACAATGATAATAACATTGATACTCTTGTTTTATTAAATGTATTGTGCTTAAGTTACCTATCAAAATATTATTACTTTCATATTTCAAACTATGATACGCAAATACAAATAAAACATACATACATACATAATCTCACGCCTTTTATTCCCCGAAGGGTTAGGCAGAGGTACCAGCTCAAGAGCCGGACCCACGTTTAGCCGAGTAAACAAATAAAAAACAAAATAAAAAAAGACAAAAAACAATAAAAAAAAAACAAAATAAGTGGAGTTACAAATAAAATAAGTGGTTTATTGCTTAAGAGGTCTATCACGCCGATACTAGCGCTTATCGCAAATATAAAAATGATTATATTCCCATGGCAAATATCTAAACTTATACTAAGTACTTAAAAATCGTGTATACTTTGTAGATTGAAGACAAAACAAAAACGTTAAAATCATGTCCACACTATTCTTTGAAACCGTAAAGTTTGTCATATAACTCAGCGGGACCAAATTTTGATGGAACTTACTAGAAATTACTTGTCGCATGCCTTCTCAATTTAAAATGGAGTTTTAGAAGAAGAAAAAAGGATTTTAGGCCGAAATTTATAAAAAAAAATCATTCTAATATGTTCCTTTACAATCTTAATCTTAAAAAGTTATAGAGCATTTTAGTTAAGAACTCTAGGAACTATAGTTTAGTTTAGAACCTATGTCCATTTAGACTTGACTAAATATCTTGCATACAAGTAACTAGAGAAGTAGACCTCTACTAAAGCTATTTTAAACATAATGTACTTACCTATCTTTATAAATTAGGTTATAATTAAGCGTGGTTAATGATTTATTAAGACTGTAAGTATGGCTACAAAACATTTCTAAAAATACAGTGCATTTCTGCCATCATCATCATTATCACAGCCAAAAGACCTAAGCAAATACTTTGGTAAGGTAAGTGCCTACGAGAAGCCACCAGGTTTTAGTATAAATTATTCGCTGCGCCTAGCCACGTGTACTGTGCCTTAGACTTGAAGACACGAGTAAGCTTCGCATGTTTTTGTCTATCCAATCAGAGTGATTGACGTGCTGAGCATTAGTCGCTACATACAGTCATACAAACATACACGTAGACAAAATTTAGGGTGACTAAAAGTTGGGTTTCAGTATGGACTCTACAAGTCTACATTCAAACGCGACTAAGGCTTACATTCACAGTCGAGTCGCAGCTCGAACTCGCACTCCAAAGTGTCAAAACATACATACATACATAATCTCACGCCTTTTATTCCCCGAAGGGTTAGGCAGAGGTACCAGCTCAAGAGCCGGACCCACGTTTAGCCGAAATTATGCTTTTTATTACCAATGTTGAGCCTTAGGAGCTGGCTCGGAAGAAAGGGTGGTGTGGTGGTGCAGGGTCTCCAGATTCCAGAAGAAAAGAGCAGAGTCGGGGACGTACGTGTTTATTGCACGGCTTCAGAAAAAGGAATCTGGAGACCCTGCACCACCACACCACCCTTTCTTCCGAGGCTCAACAACCAACGTGACAAGGGGCCAGCTAGTCGCCGCGGTTATAACGACCACTACTGCGGCCGGGACCAACGACTTAAGTGACAAAATGTAACTCTAAATCATTCTTCGCTCCAAATTGATATAAATAGACACGTTCCGATATCGCAAAAAAAATAATAAAAAAAAACTTCACAAGAAATGTGGAGCTGTGACAGCAAAACCAACTCGAATTTTCTCGTTTGTGCACAAATCTATTGTCACCCTACAAGAGCAAAGAGGTTCAATTCACCTAACCCGCGCTAGTATGACCTCACGAAATCAATATATATAAAACTCTTCCGTTACTGACTGACTGACAGACTGACTGACTGACTGACAGACAACGCAGAGCCGAAACTACTGGGCGTAGCGGGCTGAAATTTGGCATGTAGTTTCCTTAGGGAGTGTAGGTGAGCACTAAGAAAAGATTTCCCGAAATTCCCATGGGAACGGGAAAAAACTGGATTTTTGTGTTTATGAGAAGTCTGCGCGAGTGAAACCGCGGGGCAGCCTCTAGTTTTATATAAAATAATACGCTTCTTCATCATTACGCTTTTAGTAGATACTAAGAAATAACAATATTAGCTATGCTTTTAACCACAATAAAAAATAAACGGAGGGAACCTAAATTTATATGTTTTCTTCAAGCACATAATATTGGTACTTAAGGGGCGAAACGGTACTAAACTAGCGCCACTTCGATAAATAATTAATATCTTCTAAACCATGGCCGAAATCAAAAATATGCGTCCCTAGATAATCTTGCTTAGATTATTTAAGGCCGTCTGTTGGAACCTGAAATTATTTAGGGAGTCAAAGGCGCATATTTTTGATTTTGGCCATGGTTTGGAAGATATTAATATTTTTCGAGAGTGATGCTAGTTTCACACCGTGTAAGCCCTATTAAGTTTAATTAGTGTAGGCTTTTTTCCTAATATACATCTTCTGGATTCTGGACAAAGGGTCCCCCCCAAAGAACACCACAAGGATTTAATGATATAAATAAATAACTACTTACTCTCTGTCTCCATAGCGTGTCCTAGATTTGTCGTACTGAGTTTGGAATGAACTTGTCAGTTTTTTAAAAGTTAAATCCTTCATAATTGACCTATTAAACATTAACCCGTTAAATGACAAACAAAAAGTCAAAGACACGTTAACCCAGAATCTAAATAAACAAAAAAACTGATAAGGCATCGTTTTGTCTTTTTTATTAGCCGTTTAGGCAGTTTTTTTTTGTGTTTTTAAACAAAAAATACACTATAAAAAGATAAATACAGAAAGGAACCAAATGAAAAAGTGTAGTGTGGTGTGTACGATTTTTTTTGTTGTTTTTCTTTATGAATTAGCAAACGAAAGTTATGTTTTTTAAAATGTATTTTTGTTATTTATAAGTTCTGTTTTTATTATTTAGATCTACGATAGAATCGCTTCGCATAGCATTTTCATTTTAGTTACTAAACTTTCAGGTATAGTTACTAAATTGTTTTTCAATGTATTTTCGTATAGCGAATTGACTTTTGCATGTTCATGTTCAAAAACTAATCAAATAGACAAGTTAAGACACTGCATCGCGAGTACATCAAATAAATAATAATACGGAAGATAAAACCGGAAAACTAGCAAGTAGGTAGGTAGGTAGCTAGCCTTTTGGCGAACATACCATGCGTCAGCGCCGAAAACTGACAGGCCGAAAAACAAAATGGCGGATCCGCCATCTTGGATCGCAGACAAAATTCAACCGAATTGTCTTCTAATACGGTTTAAAATGCAATGGGATTGAAGACAATTAAGGCATTACATCGACGTATGATTTAATACGTGTTCGCGGCAAGGTCAGGCTAGACCAAAAATCAGGTTTGCTTCGCTTGCCGCCCTCCCACCCTTCCCCTCCTGAGCCCCGCAGCACGATGCGTAGTCATGGCAACGCTTTGCAGGAAGTGAAATGGGTTAGAATTAGAATGGAATAGTAGGTAAGTCTGGATTTAATAAAAGCGATAAAAGTATACGATACATTGCTTATTGCTTGTGTTAGGTACGAAATATGTACAGTACACTACACAGTACATCGAGTCGAATCTACCAAATCTTACGGTGAAATAGTAGCCAGGTGAAAAAAAAAATGCTTAACAAATTCAGGAACTCATTCACATGAACAAGATTTTCTGATGAAAAACCCTCCACAATGATTATTGAAAATGACTAAAATTATTTTTTAAACGCATGTAAAACGAAGAAAATTACTTATAGGTAGAAAATGCAGTCGATTAAAGACAAAAGTGTTCGTTTTTGCCTTAATTAAAAAAAAAAGTAGGTGAGTAAGTTAAAAGATTAACTTACTTACAAACTTCATTTTTCTTATTAAATAAAATACAGAACTCTACATTTTAAAATTAAGTTATCAAATAAATTCATTGAAAACTTTTTATCTGGAGAAAAAAAGTTTAAATAGGGCCTAAAGAAGCATGGATGGCATTACACCAACATGGCACAAAAAACTTGCGCTTGGGCACGTTAAAAACAAGTAACGCCACCTATCCATCTAGCGTTGAACTAATAAATTTATTAGTGCTAACTAGATACAATAGAGGGCGCTACTTACAGATAACTGCATTATTGTACAATAAAACTTTAGAAGGGTTAAAAAAAAGAAATATTTCTTTTTTTTTTAACCATGGCCGTAATAAAAAGCTACAGAGCCTTAAAAATTCTAAGCAAAAATATCTAAGGCGTCATTGACGCATATTTTTGATTTCGGCCAGGGTTTAGAAGATAATTATTAATTATTTATCGAAGTGGCGCTAGTATCGCGCATTAAGGGCCAAACCTTATGTTTATGTAAAACTAACTTTAGTTAAGTTAGTTATAAAAGTATCAGTTGCTCACTATAAATTGGCTACTTAATTAAGTTATTAAAGCATTTAAACCTCAAATGGGTAAGAAATGCAATTTGTTGTGTCAATCCTTCAATCAGTACTAATTAGTTTAATACCTACCTGTAACTGTTTATGGAATAATTGAGTAGCACATACCTGAAACAAATAAAAAAACAATTAAAACATTATGAATTTTTTTCAATTAAAAATAAAATTTCTCCCGCATTCGAAATATATAAAAAAAAATCTTAAATCATTTATTTAGTAGACACAAAGTATCTCGACTAATAATACCATGTATTAGATCTTGGTTCCGAGTAATTTTTTTTAAGTGCCTATTTAAATATTAACTAGGTAGGTTTAGACTGTTTTTCGTATAACTGTTTGATCACAACGAAAAGTTTTCAACACTTTTCTAAACCTAGATAGTATTTGAAATACTATGGACCAAGATCTAATCCACTAGGGAGCCCTATTTTGATAAAAAACCTTAATTTAGAAGGTATGATTTTTTTTTGAGAGTGGCACCACCGTTCGCGTTAAAGGACTCTTAAATGTCTAGGTCTGGTAAACTACTAAAACCTTAGTTCTAAAAACATAGATCCCTAAACTGCATGAGGAGGGGTGGTTCAGGATCGTCTCATAGGCAACGAATGTAAACCAATACCCTGTTACCACAAAAAAGTTAGACCGGTCTAAATCGCAAATTTGTATGACGAAATAGTGATTTAAACCTAGTCTAGTGATTTAGACCAGGATTAACTCTTTTTGTGGTAGAGCCGATAGTGCTTAGATTTGTGAGTCCAACTCCAGACGTGTGACCTTTTATTTAGAAGATTTGCATTTTGACACCTCGTTTGATCTTGTTATCATTCACCAGATGATCGTATTTCGTAGTAAACCTATTTTTTCCTGTTTACTATGAGATACCATTTTTTTTAAATTAAATTTGCATTTGCGGTTTTTATAGGGTGAGAAGAGAAGAAAGACTTGATTTGCTGAATGCTGTAAAGTTCTCAGCATGAACCATAATTAAATTAGGTCTTCATTACAACAATCAATAACAAGCATCCCAGCCACCATATTTTTTCTTTTTATAAATTGGCATAAAATTTCTCAGCAGTGAATTCCGCTAATTCAACAAAGTACTCTCTGTAAACGTCTCTATCAACTTTTTATTCTCAATTCTTTTAATTCGAAGACGGTTAAATTTTTTTCTGCCCAAAAAAATCTCGTTCCCACAGTTTTGGACCAAGGTGCAGCATTTGCATACGTTCAATCATTAATTTTGTCTGTACACGGGTTTTTTTAAACACCCCGCACCCCACAGTCTCTCAGATCAAACACAAAAAGATGCTATTAAAATAAAAGATTAGGCAAAATCAACGATTTACATACTAAACACTAAAGTCCATGTGAGAAAAAGTCTCTCAGGGGATGATTTTGGGACCCGCGCTCTTCTTAATGTATGCAAGATGTACCAAGACAATGCAAAAATTGTTTTTTTGTTTATCACACAGTATAGAGAGCGGTTTTTTGGCTATTTGTTTTTCACCTTTAGTTCGGATCGCACGGTGATTTGCATAGCCCGTTTCCACCCTTCCTGTTGCCAATTTTGCATATCGCTTTGCATATTAAAGTTTAAGACTGTCTCCTTCAAGTGCGTGTTTACTTCCATCTTTCTTTTAAAGGACAGTTGAATTTTTAATTTAATTCAATAACAGTTGAGGGTCAGGTTTTTTTGTGTGAGCATTGTTAGTTTCATTAGTGAAGCTTTGAATTCGCGTGTGATTTTTTTCTTTGGATCTAGTCTAGGGTCTTTTATTAATGTTTTGTGCATAATTAAAGGTGGATTCTTTTGGAACAAGGAGTTTGTCCCCGCAGCAATTCTTTTTGTGTTTAATTGTGTACCGGTTCTCTTCCGCCAGTCATCGCTTCATCTGTTGAATATTTAGGTGTTTTTTGTTCACCGCTGATTTCGGGTGCATTATTTTTTTCGTCGAGGAACAAAACATCTGTCTGATCATAATTAAATATGAAAAAAATCGTGAGAATCAGTTCTTCCGCATTAATTTGATGTTTTGTTGTAGCAAGGTCGGCTGTCAAGTTTTAACGGGCATTTTGGTGTTTTACCGTTGGAAAAGTACGTTATAGAATGTTATATTGAAATTTGATCAATAAGGGCGGTTATATATTTTTTAAACGTTTTGTGAAGTTAATGAAAAAAATATTAAAAACAACAATATAATTTTTATCTTTGAAAATATGTAAGAAGATCCTTACCGGTGGCGTTGTAAACGAG
Organism: Euspilapteryx auroguttella; assembly: GCA_951802225.1. Classification (NCBI taxonomy): domain Eukaryota; kingdom Metazoa; phylum Arthropoda; class Insecta; order Lepidoptera; family Gracillariidae; genus Euspilapteryx; species Euspilapteryx auroguttella. Next base: position 1,752,792 of record OX637665.1, read on the forward strand.
TTATTGAAATGTAATTTTGTTGTTTTTAGAATTGTTTTATATCTTAAAAGTATTATGTTAGCACATCGTTAGTTTTAGGTCTCATAAAAAATACTTGAGATATTTAACTGAAAAATAATGCATAATGAACATTTTATTTTACAATTCTTCCCTAAATTTTTAACTTCAAAGACACACGTAAGCAATTATAATATTACAATATAGTCTTTTGAGAAATCTATCAATACATTTAACAATACACGAACGAAAGCAACCCTTTCGAAAATATTATATTTCATCGATATAGCAAATTGGGAGGGTTAAGCGACAGATATCATAACAGTATAAAATTCTTATTGATTAGATTGAATAGATCACAATAGATGACATTGAAGCGTGCGCAACGTCTATCAATAATCTATTGATTGATTTAAGATCTTTTTGCTTTGACCATACCTCAGGTAAATGATTCAATTTAATAAGGATATGCGTGCCTGCCATTCTGCATTGTACTGCATTTTTTATTTTAGCTGTAAAGTTACTATAAGTAGGCATTTGTTCCTTAGGGAACTCGTACCCCTTAAGGAATCTTTATTCAACATTTTTAGTACCTAACTAGTAAGGAGTCAATCGAGTCATCTTACAATTACTATCTAAAAACAATGGTCAAAGTCACAAAACTTATTTAACATAACCACCTACATACTACTACTGCACTTCATACTTCCATTATAGTTGCGTAGAAAAAATTGCTAAGATTTTTTTAATGTTTGATGACTTTTTTTATCTTTTTGTTTAATTTGTTGGTTTTTTTTAAATAAATTGAGTGAATCAAAAGGAAGGTATAATAAATGTACAGCATAGTTAAAGATATAACGGTACGAATTTCGCCGGGTCGACTAGTATTTTAATAAGAAGATGTCTAGCTAGATTACCTGTTAAAATATTTGCAAATCTGTCCATTTTAAGATACGATAACCTATAAATCAGATTTAAGTACTTAACATTTTGGATAATTTTTGTTTCGGTTTTATAATTATAGATTAAATTAGTAATTTTTCAAACGATAGCTTCGTGTAAAGCCGGTAACGGCGCATGCACAAATTTAAATATTGATCACTGGCTATTTTTAAAAAACTTTTAATGATTCTGATTACTTGTCGTTGAAAAGATAATCTTATGAAATATATTGTTGATGCTTTAAGCCGATTAGAAATAATTAATAATTTATAGATAATACATGGAATTTTATAAATAAAATACGCTCAGATACACTTATTCTTTACATAATAAGGTAATAATTATAGTGTGCGGTATTTAAAGACTTACCCTCTTATTCATAAAAAGTTAAAGAGCATTTTAGTTATTTGACGTATGTCAATTTAGACTGGATGTCACGTATTTACCATACAACCAACCAGAGAAGTAGACCTCCAGTAAGTCTACTTAAAATCTTCTGTATCTTTATGAATAAGACGGTTAAAATTTTGTTTGCGTATTTTTTTTATATATTTTTATTGTATACTGGTTGTTAGCAGCGACTTCCACGAATCCGTGACTAGCGAAGAAAAAAAATACATATTATTATACTATTAAATATTAAATGGTAGAAATAAAATCGGTGAATTCGCTTAGAACGATAAGTCCGTTCAGAATCACGACGCCTTGCGTGCTAGAGAAGAGGCCTTTTTCCAGTGGTGGGCTTTTAAATAGGATAACTAGTTGACCCGGCGAACTGCGTACCGCATTACCTATAATATGTTGAGCATCTATCAATATATATAAAACTCTTCCGTTACTGACTGACTGACTGACTGACTGACTGACTGACTGACTGACTGACTGACTGACTGACTGACTGACTGACTGACTGACTGACTGACTGACTGACTGACTGACTGACTGACTGACTGACTGACTGACTGACTGACTGACTGACTGACTGACTGACTGACTGACTGACTGACTGACTGACTGACTGACTGACTGACTGACTGACTGACTGACTGACTGACTGACTGACTGACTGACTGACTGACTGACTGACTGACTGACTGACTGACTGACTGACTGACTGACTGACTGACTGACTGACTGACTGACTGACTGACTGACTGACTGACTGACTGACTGACTGACTGACTGACTGACTGACTGACTGACTGACTGACTGACTGACTGACTGACTGACTGACTGACTGACTGACTGACTGACTGACTGACTGACTGACTGACTGACTGACTGACTGACTGACTGACTGACTGACTGACTGACTGACTGACTGACTGACTGACTGACTGACTGACTGACTGACTGACTGACTGACTGACTGACTGACTGACTGACTGACTGACTGACTGACTGACTGACTGACTGACTGACTGACTGACTGACTGACTGACTGACTGACTGACTGACTGACTGACTGACTGACTGACTGACTGACTGACTGACTGACTGACTGACTGACTGACTGACTGACTGACTGACTGACTGACTGACTGACTGACTGACTGACTGACTGACTGACTGACTGACTGACTGACTGACTGACTGACTGACTGACTGACTGACTGACTGACTGACTGACTGACTGACTGACTGACTGACTGACTGACTGACTGACTGACTGACTGACTGACTGACTGACTGACTGACTGACTGACTGACTGACTGACTGACTGACTGACTGACTGACTGACTGACTGACTGACTGACTGACTGACTGACTGACTGACTGACTGACTGACTGACTGACTGACTGACTGACTGACTGACTGACTGACTGACTGACTGACTGACTGACTGACTGACTGACTGACTGACTGACTGACTGACTGACTGACTGACTGACTGACTGACTGACTGACTGACTGACTGACTGACTGACTGACTGACTGACTGACTGACTGACTGACTGACTGACTGACTGACTGACTGACTGACTGACTGACTGACTGACTGACTGACTGACTGACTGACTGACTGACTGACTGACTGACTGACTGACTGACTGACTGACTGACTGACTGACTGACTGACTGACTGACTGACTGACTGACTGACTGACTGACTGACTGACTGACTGACTGACTGACTGACTGACTGACTGACTGACTGACTGACTGACTGACTGACTGACTGACTGACTGACTGACTGACTGACTGACTGACTGACAGACAACGCAGAGCCGAAACTACTGGGCGTAGAAAGCTGAAAATTGGCACGTGGGTTCCTTGGGGAGTGTAGGTGAGCACTAAGAAGGGATTTCCAGAAATTCCCACGGGAACGGGAAAAAACGGGAGTTTTGTGTTTATGAGAAATCTGCGCGGGTGAAACCGCGGGGCAGCCTCTAGTTATACATATAAACCTTCCCCTTGAATCACGCTATAATTTTTTATTAGATAGAGTGATTAAAGAGGAAGGTTTATATGTATAATTCATACACAACATAGTAATAGGTAAGGCGGTACGAAGTTCGCCGGGTCCACTAGTTCATAATAAATTTATAAAGTTTTTAACAAAATCAGCTCATTAGAAGATCTTCGAACATTTTAGAGTAGTCAATCCAAAATCGGATTTGATAATATGCATGAATGCTAAACCGTATTCAATGAAATTTTTTGTCATCTCCACACGGTTCGATGACCCTATAAGCGCTAATAGGAGATTATAGACTATTGATCTATTGTTGGGCGTGCGAAGGGTTGGCTTGTTAGCATCTTTGAAGAAGTTCCCTTTAGGATCACTTAGCGGTTAAAAATAGCAATATTGAAAAAAGTGAACTTAAAAAAATTTAGTTTAATCTCTTTTAATTTTGAAAAACAGTAATAATTGTGCATTATTGCTTATTATTCGGAGCTTCGATATATTAATAAATAGTAAAAAAACAAAGTCGCTTTCCGCGTTTGTCTTTTTTTATGCATAAAATCTTTAAAACTATGCATCAGATTTTGATGTAGTTTTTTTAAAAGCGACTGATTTAAGAGGAAGGTTTGTATGCAAAGTAGATATGCACAACATTTATAGGTTATGCGGTACGAAGTTCGTCGGGTCGACTAGTATGATTATTAGTTAATGACATTTTAGTTTTTTTTGTGCGCAAGATTTATCAGCTTACCGAATTGAATTATTAACGTTCAAAATAAAAAAGATTAATATTATAAATTAGCATTTACGAAATTAGGTATTCTTGCGTGCATGGCAAATTCTTGAGAAAGAACTGGCAACTATTCTTCGAGAAACTATTACGGCCCTTTTCCCATACTAAAACGTGGTTTAATTCACTAATGTGCTCTTCGCTAATCCTCCAAATTTCCATAAGACATGATCGGCTGGCAATGACAAATGATAACCTCACCTTCACATCTGCTGGAGGAAGTAATGTTTTATTCAGTAATTGACATCCATTTTTTTTTCGTCATTATGTAAAATTTTGCATTGTGACGGTGCATGTTGACATAATACCATCAATCTGGTGTTTGATTTATAATTAGGGCTGTGTTGGTTATCAATTGCGATATCGAGTTTTTTCCCCGAATCTATCTAATAAAAATCGATTGCTGGTTCTGTCTCGCTTAAAGTTGAGGGCCGGGCTTTTTTTGCTCGTTTTGGTTAAGTGTTTGTCTTAGTTCAGGGAAGGTTTAAACGATGACAAAATACTGAAAATTCGCTATATACCACGCGAATGAACGCGATCAAATGTCATTGCTGCAAAGCTGCGTTTAGGGTAGCCTTTTTCTTTTAAATTGATTGAAAAAAAGTTTCATATTACTTTAACTAACGTTACTCTGAAATACTTGTGTCACCACTAAACAAAAGTATTTTATATTAAACGAGCTTTCCCGTCTTACTTCGTTACGCAATAGATTAAAAAGATACTACTAAAGACTTGGCTCTATAGACTTTGTTCCTTAGACTCCCCAGAATGAAGAACGAATAAAGAAACAAACATCAACAACAAACCACTTGTCAAAATATGTAAACAATGGAAAAAAATTGCACCTTGGGTTACTTTATTCGAGTTTAAGTAAGGATCCCTAATTATTTTGAAAATCTTATATAGCCTATGACACTCGGGGATAGTGTAGCTTCCTACCAGTGAAAGAATTTTTCAAATCGGTTCAGTATTTCCGGAGCCTATTCGTTACAAACAAACAAACAAACAAATCTTTCCTCTTTATAATATTGGTATAGATTGAAAGGAGAAAGGAGGTTTTTGCCCAGCAGTGGCATGCTACAGGCTGCTAATAATAATTATAATATCAAATCGATAATAAAAATAATATTAAGTAAATCGATAGAAGAAAAAAACCCGTCCCATCACTAAAATCTTCGTCTAATGATGGATTAGCCCCAACTTAAGGGGCTCACAAAGAAGCTTCACACCGCAACGCCTGTTAGCGAATGATCATTGTCATTTTAATTCTGTGTTTAACCTAACGGGCCCTTAAGGGAGAGCATTTTTTTCTTATGTAGATTCGCAATGAGATGTGTGTGTGTCTAGAATCCTTATTTAAAAAAATATACGGGTAGCATTTTTTTTTATATTTAATTGTACGTTAGTCTTCGTTTTTTTTTAAATTATAATATCTTCTAAACCATTAAAGAAAATCAAAAAAATGCGCCAATGATCCGATTTCATTTATTCATTCCAAAATTTAAACACTGTATGGATTACTGAATAAAATATCTGTCATTTACCTACAGACGGTTACATCAAAACAAATCATACAAACAAAATAATAATCAATACATAGTTTAAAAGAAAACAGTGGTTACCAAAAGATGGCCAGAGGCGACGTGGTCGACCTAGGATACGGTGGAGCGATGAGCTGCGAGCCCACACTAAGACCTGGTGGGAATGTGCCAAGGATGAAGGGGAAGGAGGCCTTTGCCCAGCAGTGGGACGTAACAGGCTAATAAAAAAAAAAGGAAGTCGCTTCTTGCGTCTGTCTCTAACGGATTTTGATGCGTTTGTTTTTAATAGATAGAGTGAAGAAGAAGGTTTTTTATAATACAAAATAGTAGTTTAGGTAAGGCGGTACGAAGTTTGCCGAGTTGACTAGTTATCAATATATATAAAACTCTTCCGTTACTGACTGACTGACTGACTGACAGACAACGCAGAGCCGAAACTACTTACTGGGCGTAGAAAGCTAAAATTTGGCATGTAGGAGCCTTAGGGAGTGTAGGTGAGCACTAAGAAAGGATTTCCCGAAATTCCCACGGGAACGGGAAAAAACGGGATTTTTCTGTTAATGCGCGGGAAATACCGCGGGGCAGCCTCTAGTTTAATAATACAAGTTATTAACAAAACGATTCCTTACTTCCCTATAATATTAGCTTTTCTTAAACATTTTCGTGTGGTTTATAAGACTCGTTCGTTTCTGTTCAAATAACCCTGTTTAAAGGTCCGATTATGACCGCAAACGTCTTATGCGGTTTCTAAAACGTCTTTAAGACCTTAAGGATTTGTGTATTACGAAGGGCACGTAGGAAATGGAGCGTGATTGTTTGTTTGTAAGGGTGTAATATACATAGATAGGCAGATAGATCTCTTTATTGAACAAAAAACACACAAATTGGATAAATTTACATTATAAAGTTGACAAAAGGCGATGATCATACATACTTAGATGTAGATTAGACTACTAATATTATAAACAAGCAAATAACTCTGTCTGTATTTGTGTTATGCTTACACGCCTTAACTAGATAATCAATTGTGATGAAAATATGTAGCCAGAAATTAGGATAACTTTTATCCCGAAAAAAAGTTACATTGAAATTCAAAAGATATAAAAGTACTTATTACTCAAATATAAATCCAGCTTATTTACGTTTTTAAAAGAAAAGAAAAAACATAAAACAATAGCTAAAAGCTATACTGAGCTATAACTATAATGTAATAAAATTAACTCATTCCCAACCTTTTATAAACCCTTCACATAAACACAATGTTAAAAAATTTAACATTTAGAACCTTTTATGGTCTTAATTAGCACTTTCTTATAATTATAACACTAGGGGCTTTTACGACATGCGATTGCAAATAAGTAAGTTTAAAATATAACCTGCTTGAAGACTTTTTTTTTAAACTATAACCGTTTATCAAAACCAACGAACCCATAGACAACTTAATTTACTTGTGTTATGTCTTGAACTTTAACTTTAAATGCCCACGTGGTTCAGTTGTTAGTGATGTTGACTCTAAGTTCGGTGGTCCAGTTTTGATTCCCGTCGGGAGCGAACATTTATTATCGTGGATTGGTGGATGTTGATGATTGCTTTTCTGGGTCTGGATGTTTGTCTTTCGGGCACCCTAGTCACAATTTCTTTACCCTATTTAGTGGATCTGAGTGTGACGCGTTACTTAAACTTAAATAATCTTAGCTTAAATAAGCTAAGTTTAATCAAAGACAATTAAATTATTACAACAGGCAACGGTCCGGAACTAAAACAAAACTAAGTAGGTAGTTTATAAAATTCCAAAAAAAAAAAAAAGTTCTGCAAATACGTTCGATGCGTTCCATTCCTAGTTAAAGTTTATAACAGTATTTATGACAATTAAATGTTACTTGTTCTGAAGAACTAATAAATTTTCTGTCTTAACTTTTTTGTATCCGTTTTTGTTAGTATTTATTTTGTTAGTAACTTTATCCGCCTAATGCATATTGCTAGCTACATTAATAAAAAAAACTCGCTAAACTCTAGAGCCCCTTACTAGACAGAACCTTAATCAAAGGTGACACAAAACAAACAAACAAAAACACCTAGAACCAGGAAATTTTCATTTATCTTTAAAGCATTTGATTCCGCCGCCGGAAATCGAAGCCGGAGCTGACTTACAAACTACCACTCAAACGATAACTTCTACTCCTTCACGTTTTTTTTTTAAATTTTAAACTATTCGACCCGGCGAACTTCGTACCGCCTTACCTATTACAATGTTGTGCATGTTTTATACATATAAACCTTCCTCTTGAATTACTCTATCTTTTAAAGAAAACCGCATGAAAATCCGTTGCATAGTTTCAAAGATATAAGCATACATAGGGACAGACGCGGGGAGTGACTTTGTTTTATACTTACTATGTATTTTAATGATTGATTTTGCTCGGACCAACATAAATATTGCAAACTAGCAGCTGTCCCGGCGAACTTTGTACCGCTCCTTACAATTTTATATGGAAAAAATAAATTGTTGTTTTTACTAACTTTCCCTCCCCTTTTCCATATTTTCTCACCTTTTAAACCTCCGCTGGATTAATAAGAACATTTTAAAGCCAAAATCAGCTAAATCAACCCGCCCGTTCTCGAGTTTTAGCGAGACTAACGTACCACGAATTATTTTTATATAATTTTTTAAAGTAGATGTAGCCGTAATAGAGCCACGGAACTACGGAGGTGGTCAAAACGAAAGGTTATTAATCTCTTAACTATGCATCTATTGGACCCTTAACTTAAACTATTAATCCATGTGTCACAAACAGTATCCCCCCTACCCCTCCTACTCACACCCCAAAAGATACTGTTTGCATAATGTGCCGAGTTCCTTCCCGGGTCGGGCTGATTTTAATTGTTGCATGCATCTAAGTGTTACTTAAAATTGAAACTTTGAAGTTTGAGTTTACGGTTTACGAGCTGTCCCGGCTTACTTCGTTACGCCATAGAATATAAGATATTATAAAAGACTTGGCTCTATAGACTATGTTCTTTTGACTGCCCAGAATGGGCGAATAATTTTTTTCAAAATCTAATATAGCATATGAAACTCGGGGATAGTGTAGCTTCCTACCAGTGAAAGATTTTTTCAAATCGGTTCAGTATTTCCGGAGCCTATTCGTTACAAACAAGCAAACAAACAAATCTTTCCTCTTTATAATATTGGTATAGATAAATTAACTCTGGTTTTTACACTATTGAAATAGATAGTTTGAATGTTTTAGCAGATATTAGACTCGGATGTTTTTAAATATGAGTAGATTCGGAGACTCGGAACTCGCTCGTTCGCACTTCGAAACAAATGACTAAATTAAAAAGTTTAAGTATGGTATAAATTATTCGCTAAAGTCACTCACGATATCAACTGTTCAACGGTCGTCGTGAGGGGAGTATGAAAATGTTTAATTGCTCAGTGCGTCAGTCTAACGCTCAGCACAGAATGTTGGGCCAGGAGAACAGCGACAAGCTGAGCGATTTACGTATATAAAGTTTATTTATGGTATGTTTGATTATTCAAGGAAAAGTATTTTCTTTATATAATATGGTATTCATGAAAAACTCCATTCGAAAAAACATAAAAATATATTATTTAAATAATTTAAACGACTCTAGCCTGTAGCGCAGGTAACGTCTAAATAATTATTTAGCAACAAATAGAAAAGAACAAGATAAAACAATAATATTGCAATATTTTGAAATGACTACCTACTAAGTATGTGAACTTACAACAACGGAAATTTACGGAATAGGTACTTATTTAAGAGGCATATCACAGCTAAAGTATTTTTATTATATTTTATTATAAATATTTTTATAAAAATAAGATTTTAATTGATATTTAATTTTTTCTAAAAGAATATTTTTTTATTAAAATACTTGCGAAAAAATAGGGAGATATAATTTTTTATGCCTCTGAAATGAGGCCATTAAAAATCACGTATGCTGGGGCTCTAAGAAGGCCACATTTTGCAATAATACTTTTTGTCGATACAAAAAAAAAGCTAGCTGAACGAAAGGAGTTCCTACTTATGCGGCCATAACACTGGTGCTGATCTGCCTCCACTTTCCTGGCCAAACGTCAATTGCAAGTGGCGACCAACCGTCCCTTAATCGTCGCGTGCGCATCATGACAACACACCTGCAACCTCCTTACGTAGCGACATGTAAGTTTATAAGACTTAGATAATGCTCATAATTTAATACCTAGCTAGGTACTTGCTTAGATATAAAGGTGTGTTCATATTTCAAGTTTAATACCTATTTAAAGTTTGAACGAGCACGCATCAGATCGATCCTTTATAAAAACTTTTGGCTGCTTAGTGGCTCAGTTGGCATTGATGTGGACTGAGTAAGCGTGTGAACCTGGGTTCGAATCCCTGGCGGGGCGAATATTAATATGATAAATGATGTCTGTTTCCGGTCTGGGTGTAATGTTCGTCTCTGTGTGTGTTTCGGGCACCCTAGATACAGGTTCTTCCTAGTTAGGGGCTCTGAGTACGATGATGTGTTATTATATTTATCTTGAGAAATATATTTTGTCGCATAATTGTGCTAAGCTTTGTAGGATAATAATGGTAGCTGACTGGCAAATTAAGTGCGACCACGTTCATTGCATAGTATAAAAAATCTATCTATTCTAGACAAAAATGAAAGAACAAAAAAAACTCCCCATAGCAACAATGTAGCTCTTAAAAAAATCTGAAAAACCAAGGTCAAAAGGACGATTCAACCTTTTTAATTACAAAAAAGAGCTCAAAATGACCGCCTTTCTAATCAAAACGGGAGACAGGAATGTCATCAGCTAAAAATGCTGGACTGGCTTTCTTGGGTGCATTTCTGAGAGATGCAGCTTGCGATTTCATATTCTTACCTCAAATAACTCATCTTCTTGATGGGTATAAACACGTATAAAAAGACTTTTCTTTTGTATCTATGCTTAGAGGCCGTTAAAATAAAAATTTCTGATAAATTTTCCATTCTTTTAATTTGTTAGTCGACCTGGTGAACTTCTTACTGCCTAACCATTTACTATTTTCTACATGTATTTTACGTAAAACCTTCTTCTTGAATCACTCTATTAAATAAACGCTTTAAAAAAAGGTTGCATAGTTTTTAGGATTCTTTTTTTAGATAGATATTTCGGTAGGCAGTAACTAAAAAACTTTCTGGTAACGCAATTCATGAAAAATTTTAAATTAACAGGTGCACCAAAGCACAGTATAATAAGGAGCAAGTAAAATTTTTCGTTGTTCTATCTAAGAACGTTCTGTACGGAACACCAGTGTGAGCCTTAATCTTGATTTTTAATGGTTATATTATTTATATTTAAAGTAGTCAACCCGGCGAACTTCGTACCTCCTAACCTATTACAATTTTGTGCATGTTTTATACTTATAAACCTTCCTCTTAAATCACTCTATCTTTAAAAAAAACCCATAAAAATCCGTTACGAACTTTTAAAGATAGGGAGGGACAGACGCGGAAAGCGACTTAATTTTATACTATGTATTGATATGGTTAACAAGTCTCAAAGTTGCGTCTTTCAGCGAACGGCAACATTTTATTCTATCCTTGCACGATAGCATTGCCGATTCGCTAAGAATTCAACCTAAATGCGACGAACAGTCGTAGTCGGCGTTCACAAAAACGCCCTGAATCGGCTAATACTTATTTCATTTGTGTAAATTTTCGGCTGGATTCTTTCTTTGGAATCCGCCGGTGCGAAGACGGCAGCAAAGCGCAAGTTTTTTTTATGTTTTAGTAATGATTTGTTGTTGTTTAGTTTCAGATGGCTGTTAAATCATTTGATTTCAACATTGTATCAGGTATTTTATATTTTACCGGCTGTATAAGTTATTTTTCATAAATCAATCTATATTTTTATTATGTACCTATTAGGTAATCGTCATTAAAAGATATTTTAATTTCTCATTTTGCGTTTATTAAAAAACACGTTGAATCAATATATCAATATCAATATATATACATAGTATAAAATAAAGTCGCTTTCCGCGTCTGTCCCTATGTATGCTTAAATCTTTAAAACTACGCAATGGATTTAGATGCGGTTTTTTTAAATAGATAAAAGTTCGTAACGGATTTTTATGGGTTTTTTTTAAAGATATAGTGATTCAAGAGGAAGGTTTATAAGTATATTACATGCACAAAATAGTAATTTGTTAGGCGGTACGAAGTTCGCCGGGTCGACTAGTATACATAGTATAAAACAAAGTCGCTTCCCGCGTCTGTCCCTATGTATGCTTAAATCTTTAAAGCTTTGCAACGGACTTTGATGCGGTTTTTTTTAAAGATTATAGCAATTCAATAGGAAGGTTTATATTTATATGTGTAGCATATGCAAATAATATTTATAGGTAAGGCGGTACTAAGTTCGCCTGGTCGACTAGTGTTGTATAATAACTTTACTTGAACTAATTAAATTAACTTAAAAAGCTCGCATATTTTATAAAGGTCGTCGCCCACACATGCTTTGAAGCTGTAATAATAAAAGACATAATATCATAGAATATTGCAAATGCACAGCGTTGGTGCTAACGCGATGCTATTTTTCAGAAAACGAAAATCGCTTCGCACATCCCGTGCTCATTTGTTTTGTTGGCTTAGGGGGTGATAGAGGGTGTTTGGGTAAATATTTTGGTTTATATTTTCTTTTATTAGAAAACTTTATTGTATACCTAGTTTATTAAGATTTTGAATCTTAAACATAACGTTTGTCTCGACGTCTATTGAAGAAAACTTGAACTTATTGAATTTACTTCGTAAGCGTAGCGTTTTATTTTTTATATTTTTTTTATTATTGCAGATTTACTATTTGGTGACCAATAAAAATAAATTTGGTACTAACTGACTATCTTCGTGGGTAAAGTGGGTTGCCTGGAAGAAATCGCTTTTAATGACAAGGCCTTTTGGCAATTGCATGCACAATAAATTGTCTGCATTTAAATTTGCATGCAATAAAGTGTTTCTATTCTATTCTAACTTCATTGAGATTCTTAAGAGGTTAGGAATTCCCAAAATATGCACAAAAAAAACGGGATTAAACTTTAATGAAAAATGTGTATAAACTTGCGGGAATGCATAATGAAAATTATAAAATGTCTTAACACAAAGAAAATAAAACCTTGTAAAAAAAAGTTATAATCCTTGTATGGTATTGAGTATATAATAAATTTTAACTTTATAAAATACAACCCGGACGATTCAAAAACACCCTTACAAGGCTGAGAGCACACTGTGCGCCAGTTTTTGTCGTCATCTAATGACGTCATTAGGCCGAGGGGCGATCGCAGTGGGCAGTCGCCCTTAGATCTGTATTTTGGTTAAGGACAAGGCAGGGTTATGGCAAATTTTCACTCTTGAAGACTTAATACTATTTCCAGTAAGAACAGTTGGTCGTTGGATAACCGGGTTCCTTTCCCGGCGTAGACTAAGACGGCTCTACCAACAAAAGAGTTAAACCGGGTTTATCTAACTAGACTAGGTTTAAATCAATAGTTAGTCATACAAATTTGAGATTTAAAACTGGTCTAACTTTTTTGTGGTAAGGGGGAGAATGTCTTTATTGGTTTTATGGGTTACGGTTACCTAAACGTGCCCTTAAAAGGTTTTATACCTATGTTTCTAAGTGCTCTGAGTGGCATGTGGTGTTCTTTTTACTGCTCCGTAACTCTGTTGGCAGTGATGTGGACTGAGCTGCGTGTGCACCTGGGTTCGATTCCCGGTGGAGCGAACATTGTTATGATGAATACCTATGTTTGTTTCCGGTCTGGGTGTAATGTTTGTTTTTCATGAAATTCCCACTGAAAAATTGGGAATTTTATGTTTCAAGGAAAAATGAGTTGGCGCCACTAGTACTTAATAAAATAACAAAAATAAGTATGCGTAGCATTAGTATCGCGTTATAACGTTTACTGTAGCTTACAAGCTGTTCCGTTGACAGCACACTGATAATACTAACAAGCGACAAGCACTCAATTATATCTCTGTCACTCACAAATGAAGATAAACTGCAATTATATCTTTTGTTGAACAAACCAAGATACTTTAAAATATCGTAAAAATATCGTCGTCGTCGTCTTTTCACAGTCAGTGTTTGGCATCTACTCGCTCGAGTTTACACTTGTACAAGTCGTTCTCGAGTACGGATTTTCCTAGCTGAGCCGTCTCATACTATACTCCATCGAGCGTACTCACTGTCTTGAAATCGAAGCCCAACTGTGTAATGTTACCGGAAAATTAATACTTTTCGTAAATTTATAAATTTACGGACGTAAACACCTAACCTAACCTACGTCGGTTTATAAACTAACGGTGACCCGGTGACATATATAAATTTGGAGCGGAGAACAAATTAAAGTTACCTTTTGACACTTTGGAGTGATACTCCGAACTCCGACTCGACTTTGAATGTCAACTCAACAGTTATATTCTACTTATACTAAGAAATAAGTATAAAGGTTACAATGTTCACAAGGTGACTAAATATATAATTGATTTTTCTACGAAAAAGGAACCCGCCTTCGATAAACTGACACATGTATCAACTGAGCACTTCCTCTTCTTCGAAGACGGTTAAAATAGATACTTCAACGTTCTCCTGAATGTAACAAATACTTATATGAAAACCGCATCAAAATTGGTTCAGCCAAACGCGAGATAATCGCGGGCAAACATACATACATATACAGGTCAAACTAATAACCTCTTTTTATAGAAATAGGTTAACAAATATCCTGTTCAGACGCGCGAGTGTAAGCGGGAAAGACTCTGCCTTTGAAGCTTGTCACTTATTGTGACGGCTCTTGCTAGATCATGATCTGGGAAGAATCATTAATAAACCTTTTATTGTCTAGCACCGCCGGCAGGTTTTTATTATTTTAAAAACTATTTATCATCTATCGTCGAATAGGCAATTTAATATCTATACCAATATTATAAAGAGGAAAGATTTGTTTGTTTGTTTGTAACGAATAGGCTCCGGAAATACTGAACTGATTTGAAAAATTATTTCACTGGTAGGAAGCTTCATTAACCCCGAGTGTCATAGGCTATATAAGATTTTCAAAAAAATTAGGGATCCTTACCTAAACTCAAATAATGTAACCCAAGGTGCAATATTTTTTCCGTTGTTTACATATTTTGACAGGTGGTTTGTTGTTATTGTTTGTTTTTTATTCGGCCATTCTGGGCGGTCAAAAGAACATAGTCTATAGAGCCAAGTCTTTTGTAGCATCTTATATTCTATGGCGTAACGAAGTAAGCCGGGAAAGCTCGTTTTAAAATAAAGAAGATTAAGCCTACTTGCTTTTATGAAGCTAGTTATTAGCTCAAGATGCGCTTAGTAAACGTTTAAATGACGACGAAAAAACACTTAATAGCGAATTAATTGCAGAAACGAAACGCGCAGGCATAGCGCGGACCGATAGCAAAATAGCTAACTAAATATTACAGGTAATATTTTTTTTGTTAAAATAGAATAAAGTATGTTATATGAGCGGGCAAGTAGACCTAAAAAAAGCCATACTATTTAATTTTAGGTGGAATTCTAAATAGCATAGGATTATTTTCTGTATAGGCCCACGATGAGACGACACAAAACTATTTTCGTCAATCCAATAAAATACACTACAGAAAAGCTGAGTTATAATTTTTATCATGATTTTCGCGACAATAATGTTATTATTTTAAATGTTTTACAAATTGAGCCAAAATTATTAATAATTTGCTTATATTTTGCGGATTGGTAGTTAGATTTTATTTAGCAAGGCGCCCAAATTAAGCTAGCTCCATAACTGAGTAAAAAAAAAAAAACTTTTTTTTTAACTGGCTAAAAAACAGTGCGGATTGATTATAGTCGACTTGAAATTACAGTCCTATTTATTTTACAAGTTAAGAATCTTAAATCTTATATATTTTTTGCTATCCCTACACGGTGTTGGTTGACGAATTGAATTTTGATGAGTGACAGCGGGCTGGTTCATTATCATTCCAAATTCAACCGATACAATTATCAGAGGGAAGGATTTGTATTTCGTGTATTATTTATTAAGTTTGCAAATAACTTCGATCGAACAAATTACTAGAAGACTTTTTACGAACGAATTCTTGAAGGAAATACCTAGAAACAAAAGCTCTGAAAGTGGCTTAAAATGGTCTAGTAATAATGATTATTATAAAATTTTCAGTGTTTTCATTTATACTCATTAATTACATTGACTTGAGTGTCTAGAATATTATTAACTAAAATGTTTTTTTTTTTGGGAATGTCAGGCTTCTTGTCTTCCCTCTTTAAAGTTTGAAGAACAAAGAAAATGGGGAGGGAGAAGAAAGATTTATTAACCCGTCAACTGTAAACTTAACAAAGAGATTGATATCTCATTAAAACTGTAACATGTCAAAATGAATTTCATTCTCATAGTCGTTGAGAACGGCAATATGCCCTATGCCTACAGTTCGGAAAATGTAGATAAGCTTTTATGTAAGTATGTAGTTTTGAAATGACCTTACCTGAGGGCACATCTTGCAGTGATACTTCCGTGCGTGCGCATGCAAAGGCTGTAACTTCCCAGGACCTTTGCCCAAGGGCTGAGGGACCACCAGGAGGCCGTTGCCATTATTGGCACCACCCACCGGTGATGATGAAGAGGATCCTGTGGATTTAACAAATTGAAGATAGATCAAAAAGTATTTATTTCTCTTGGTCACGCATCACGCGTGAAGGACGGGACCGATAGCAATTTATTTTTTGTTATTATTCGTTTTGTCAGGATAGAGTTCTTAAGGCGGTAACTCTCGGTGCTACACCGAGAAATTCAGATGGTTGGTTTTTTACATACGCGAATTCATTAAAACTTTATTAAAAAATGAATACTTTCGCCATAATAAAAAAAATGAATTTCGTGCCTTACCGAGAGTTACCACCTTAAGGGTAACTTATGGAATTTGTGGCTAAAATAAGCAAATTTCTAGAAAAAAGGGCAATTTTCTTCAGTCTTGTCATCTCAATTATTAAAGACAATCCGCTTTTAAGCACGTGGGGGGTAGCAAGTGTAATAATATAATTACCTGACCGGCCAGGCCCAAGTCCAGCACTGTACAGCATCTGGCTCATGGACTGGTGGTGCCCAAGCCTGTCATCAGCCTTCTGATGCCCCAGGGTCCCGTCTCCTGTACTCATCTTCGCCTGGAATGACGAAGAAGTTTTGATTCAATAAAGTGATAGCAGACATGATATGAGAACAATACATGTCAGCTCCGTCGAAAAGTGCTACTTTTGAGAGTGCGACTTTTGGGAATAATTCTATATGAGCCGTAATGGCCAGTTTAATAACACATTACACTCAGAGCCTAACTAGGTAGAACCCTAACAGAGACGAACAGTACACCCAGACCGGGAAACAAACATCGATATTCATCATATCAATATTCGCCCAGCCGGGAGTCGAACCCAGGTGCACACGCTTCTCAGTCCACAGCTTCTCAGTCGCAGTCTCATTAGCTTCGCCTAATTAAAAATTCGACAATATATTAGCGCTCTAGCACGCTATAGCTTCGCCTGTTTGTCAAACGCTTGGGTGAGTGTGCCGGTTCTGCTTGGTAAAACACGAAATGACACCTTTACTTAAAACGAGCGGTCCCGGCTTACTTCGTTACGCCATAGAATATAAGATACTACTAAAGACTTGGCTCTATAGACTTTGTTCTTTTGACTGCCCAGAATGGGCGAATAAAAAAACAAATAACAACAACAAACCACCTGTCAAAATATGTAAACAACGGAAGAAATATTGCACATTGGGTTACATTATTTGAGTTTAAGTAAGGATCCCTAATTTTTTGAAAATCTAATGTAGCCTATGTCACTCGGGGATAGTGCAGCTTCCTACCAGTGAAAGATTTTTTCAAATCGGTTCAGTATTTCCGGAGCCTATTCGTTACAAACAAACAAACAAATCTTTCCTCTTTATAATATTGGTATAGAAGATTTACAAACCTAAAATTTAGCTAATAACTCAAAAGCTAGCAACAATCATAATTTAGTGTGTCCAAGCGGTCAGGACAAATCGAGCGTGTCTAAGTTGTCCTCAGTTGAATTATTATCGTGTGGTCACCCTCTTTGGGGCTCGTTTGATGCATTGACTTAATTTGGTTAGGTACCTTTTGTTTGGTCCCTGAGGATAGTTTACGATTAAAATTAAGGGTGAAAGTCAAAGTTAGTGATATGTAATACTCTTGAAATACTAAAGCGTTTTATCTTATCATATCTTTATTGGTATTTGTATTTTACTAAATTGTTATTTACTTATCAGCACCAGCATCAGCGTCTTTAAATTTTATACTCCTTATATTAGTTTTTTAAGGTTTGTTTTTGGAACCCAGTATTTTATAATCCAACTAGAGGCTGCCCTGCGGTTTTTTCCGCGCAGATTTCTCATAAACACAGAAATCCCATTTTTTCCCGTTCCCGTAGGAATTTCGGGAAATCCATTCTTAGTGCTCACCTACACTCCCCAAGGGACCCACGTGCCAATTTTCAACTCTCTACGACCTGTAGTTTCGGCTCTGCGTTGTTTGTCAGTCAGTCAGTCAGTAACGGCAGAGTTTTTATATTGATAACTCTACATATTCAATTATTATGTAAAGTTATTCGGTTATTCTTATAGCAGATAGGGTATGTAAAATACAACACTGGAAGGACGGGACTCTGTTCCCGAGTACTTTTTTGAAACCATACTGAGATCGCCAACCCGCCTGCCAAGCGTCAAGATTATGGCAAACTTCCCCTAAAATGTTTGTCTTTATGGCGGTTATTTGAAGAGGAGGCTCACATGACCAACACTGGTTGTCTTTCAGCTGACATGATGATGATGGCGATAGCCTAACAAATAATAAGTTATGATACAATATAGTAAAAGTAAATATAATAAAATAACATAATCTCACGCCTTTTATTCCCCCAAGTGTTAGGCAGAGGCACCAGCTCAAGAGCCGGACCCACGTTTAGCCAAGTTTATGTTTTATTACCAACGTGACAAGGGGCCAGCTTGTCGCCGCGGTTATAACGACCACTATGCGGCCGGGACCAAAGGCTTTATAGTAAAAGTATAGGTTTTATAATTCCTTTAAATTCAATATTATAGTAATTTTATTTTGGATGCATTTTCGTAAGGACGTCTTATTTGACTGCTCCGTGGCTCAGTTGTCAGTGATGTGGACTGAGTAAGCGTGTGCACCTGGGTTCGATTCCCGGGCGGGGCGAATATTGATGTGATGAATATGGATGTTTGTTTCCGGTCTGGGTGTGATGTTCGTCTCTGTGTGTGTTTCGGGCACCCTAGATACAGGTTCTTCCCAGTTAGGAGCTCTGATTGTGATGTGTTATTATTATTATTGTTATTATTTGGACATAAGTTTTTGGCAAATTGTTAAGAATAATCCATCTTTCTCTATTAACCTGTCAGTGACAAAGTGACCAGAGCGGCTATCCTTGAGTCTCCCAGACCTCAACCCTTGACTTGTGTTATTTAGCGCCGCCACGCCGGGAGGGTTAAAGATGATTTGTTTGTGTTATCGAGTTTGAGAAATTAGTTGGATTAGAAAGGGCTAAGGGTTGTATTAGTAAAGAAATGTTTGATTATCAGCCACAGTAAACTTATCTTACGGTAACAGGTTTTAAGTGTCTTGCTACCGGACTCGAGGTAGGCCTATGATACCCGAGCCGGGGAGGGAACAACATGCCCTCCCCGAGCACGAAGCTGATAGCAGCTGAGCGTGGGAAGAACTTCGGACGCCAATAATGCGTGGTTCCCGGGGTCCTTCCCAAAAGCGCCAAGACGGCCGCCGGGGGGTTTTAGTGGGTGCGAGCCCTACATATCCCCCGAGCGTCGGGAAATACGATAGGCATTTCCCCCCGTTACAAAAAAAGGCCTATGATACCCGAGGATAGTAGTAGTAGCTTCCCAACAGTGAAATAATTTTTCAAATCGGTTCAGTATGTACAGTGGCGGTCTAGGTCGCAGTAACACTTCCGGGTTTTCTATTGCAAAATAGCTCTTTTTCTTTGGCAGTACAGTCCAGGGCTGACGAAACCATAGACAAATCTGTTACGGCCTTCTAGTCCGCCACTGTACTTTGGAGCCTATTCCATGCAAACAAACAATACAATCTTAATATCTTGACTATTTCTTATTGGTTATAGACAATTTATAGTTGGTATAGTTATAGTTCTGTACTATATGTTATTACATACATAATATACAATCAGCAAAACAAATAAAACCAATAACTTTAAAACTAGAATCGAAAACAAAACGATAACTTTAACCCTATAAATCACAAGTGAACCGCACGCGGCGACTCGGGTTCTGTACGAAATTAATTTAGTTAAGATAACACCCACCAGAGGTCGCCACTTGAAATTAAATGAACGCATTAATATTATTAGAGGAAATAGTTGATAGGTTTAGGGTTTAAGGTCGCTTGTGTATGTGTAAGGGCTCATAGTTTAGACGGTCAATTTGTTGGATTGAATGGGTCAAAGATAAATTTTACGCAATGGGAAACTAGTAAATGTGCATTATGCACCTTTTGAAAAACTGTTTTTTTTTTTTTATTGGAATTGAAACTCGATATAATACAATCATAAACTCGACTAAAGTGGACTTAGCTCTGATGAGCTGGTGCCTCTGCCTAACCCATTAGGTAATATAGGTTACTAATCTAATCGTGAGATTATATGGTAAATGGTAATGTTATGTTACAATACTCGTTGCCTATAAGAAATTACCTTAAGGTGGTACCTCTCGGTATGGCGCGAAATTCAAATTTTTTCGCGTTTTTTTAATTATTCTGGCGAAAGTATTCATTTTTAATAAAGTTTTAAAAAAACTATCTCCCACATTGTTATGCAATATTTTTGGAAGACAGACTACTTTCGCCAGAATTATTAAAAAACGCAAAAAATTAGAATTTCGCGCCATACCGAGAGTTACCACTTTAAGGTCTAAGAAATGATAGGGCATTTACATACTAAGCGGCCTATTTATTGTTAAATTAGTCATCAAAATATTGCATTTGAGTACAATAGCGTTTAAATTTATTTAACTGAAGCATCATCATCATCATCTCAGCCGAGGGACGTCTAGGCTCTCTGGCGATCTTTGGCGATACGTATGTTCATCGGAATCGGAAGTCATCTCTCGTCTGAGATGAAATTGTGTCATTGGTGTAAATTGTAAAGGTCAGGTCTGTGGGTTAGAAAGGTGAAGGTAGAGATGAAAAAAAGGGAAAAATTGTAAGTTTTTTTTTTCAAAAGTGAAAAAAAAATGTTACATTTACTTATACAATTTTAATAGTCACAAAATTATAATTGTTACCCCTACAGGCAGAAGATAACGTGGTGCCCAATTCTTGTCTCAAAATAGGGTGGGGCGTGCATGCTCAAGACATTGTCAAATGAGCCCCTTTTGTCATAGCCGTGAGTTGAGAGCACTTCTGAATATTTTCATTTAATTTTCCTTCGAGTTTTGCTGGGTATTGCGTGATGTGTGAACAGCGTTTAATTTTTTAAAAGGCGGTTTCGTCTGAGTTTAATATAAATTAATAATATGTAACCAAAAAAACCTCCTTTGAATGATTTGAGGCATTTTTTTTAATAATATTAAAATTTTGTTTTTTTAGAGTTGAAATTAATAATCTAAAGAGCCCTATCATACCGATATCTAAGCACAAAAAAACAATCTTTTTAATGGTCGATTAAAAATATATTGCTTAGTTATTTTAGGGCACAGTTAGTTGTCTAGTTCTAAATTTAATGGCCTAACTAATCTCTCGATTATTTCTAGTATAGAAATAAAATTAATTGTTTTACATAATAGTTTTAAATAAATCTTATCACATAAAAAAGCAATCGATGCAACAATACAATAAAACTACCAAAATTACTCTTAACAAAAACCTTAAGCTTTTTAAGTACTAGGTTATCATTTTAACTGTTGTTATTTAAACGTAGAAAGAAGGGCAAAAATTAAGAAAATATCTAGCAAAGTATACAATAATAATATGACCTACTTATCAAAAAAAATAACTAAAAAAAATTTGCATGCCAAGCCAAATAATCTCTCTACGGGGTCTACCAGACCTCACCTCATAACCCTGTTTGATAGCCATGGTGCCTCTAGGCCGAGGCCACGTCGCATACTCCAGACCATCCTTTTGTTGGCAATGCTGTTGAAGGGTTAATAATGTTATAATTAGACCCTAATTAAACTATGAATAAAACAAGACTAAGACTAGACTGCGCCCCCCGCGGCTACGCCAGCGCAAATTCTCTAAGAAACACCAAAATCCCAATTTTACGTTTTCGTTGGATTTTCGGGATAAAAAATAACACATCCTTTTTTAGGCTCTATACTATCTGTGTACCAAATTTCATTTAAATCCAGTCATTAGTTTTGGCGTTTTTCTTTCGTAATTATCATATTAGTATGGAAGAATAGATTTTACTGTACTCTTTATTGAATTGTGCTTCTGTCAAGGTGCGAAGAAGACGCCGAAAAGAACAATTTAGAATAGTCTCTAACTTTTATAGCACAGAGTTGATATCCGATTGACGTAATCGAATGCCGTTCTTAGCTAGCATACTGGATAGTTTACACTATGCGAGCTAGTCTACGAGTAAGTCTTCCGAGTAGCTGCACTGCAGTAACGAGCACCGTTTGTAGACTGAATTTACCAAAGAACAAGAGCTATTTTGCAATACAGAAAAACCGGAGATGTTACGCCGACCGTGTCCGCCACTGTACACACGTGCAAGTTTCTCAGTAGCTCGTAGACAAACCGAGTAGCTGTCCACTCGCCAGGCGAGCTGCTCGCTATGTGTAAATTAAGCCATTAGATACTGTCTGACTGAAACCTGTTTCGAACCCTATCCCATTGAATTTAGACAGCAATTTCACTTGTTATTCTCTCAGTATCTTCGTCGGGCCTCGCCACATGTGCGCTGGGCCAATCACAGTCGAGTCGGAGTTCGAACTAGCACTTACAAGTATCAAATTAAAGTTTAAAAAGTTTTCCGCTTCAAATTCATATACACAGTCGAGCTCTGACTTCAAAAAAAGTAAAGTAACGCTCGACAGAGAATGAGACTGGCTCGAGCCAGGTCATCCTGTACTCGAGAACGACTTATCTAAACTCAAACTCGTGCGAGTATGCTCTCAGTAAAATGTCAGCCTAAAGTTAGGCTGAGTCGAGAGTAAGTTTTCTGAAGTTTCATTTTCATATTGCTTTGGGTCGTGTTTTCTAGTCATTGCACTTTCATTCCACTACCACAATAATGCATCAATATAAAAGATTCGGGAATGGATACCAGTCCTTCGAAATCACAGTGACAACACCACTGCCAACTAAACCACGGAGGTGGTCTAAATGTTATTACAATTTTTTAACAAAAATTGTAATAACAAATTATAATAATAATAATAATAATACATCACACTCAAACCCAGAGCCCCTAATTAGGAAGAACCTATATCTAGGGTGCCCGAAACACACACAGAGACGAACATTACACCGAGACCGGAAACAAATATCGATATTCATCATTCCCCGCCGGGAATCGAACCTAGGTGCACACGCTTACTCAGTCTACATCACTCCCAACTGAGCTACGGAGCAGTCAATGATAGCTATTGGTAATTCTTTAATTATTTTGTCACCCACCAAGGCAAACCAGACAAAGAAACTACTATCAGTGCGCAACAGCAATAATATAAAAGTATCTCGTAAAATCCCATATAACTCTTAAAAATCCCGCACAATGGCCATAATTCTCCATTATTGAAGATTTCTAACATTTTCTACTTTAAAAAGTCGTGGAGCTAGCGTTATCGTAACATATATATTGGAAAAACGATTTTTATATCCATGACCCGGGCAACGTATAAAGTGTTAGCCCTAAAGTTTTCTTTCCTCTCTTTCTGATGTTATGAAGGTGAGAGGGAGAAAAGTGTGTGACGTAGAGCCATGTGTATGTATTAGGCACGTGATGTTAACGGTTTGCAACGGGAGTGGAGAAGAAATATTATATTATAAAAGAAAAACTTACATATTAAAATGAAAATAAATTGTTAATGGACTGATTACTTTTGTAGTCCCATTGTCTGTTGTGTGTTGCGTAAACTTGAAAATCTTTTTCTGGGTCGTTGCCTCACGGTATATTTTTTTTTTCGGATAACTGTCTCTCCATTTTTCGCGATCAAGGGCTATGTGGCCTACCCTCTGCATGGACCACATGCTTGTTTAATGGAATCAGACTATATTTTAGGGGCTCTTCCTCTAGCATACTTGCCTTCAATTTTCGACAGTAAGCTTTCACCTTCAAGGTTATGGTGTTGTAAATTGTTGTAATTGTGTGGTATTATGTGCCCAAACTTTAGCCTCCAAACGTCTCTGAACTTAAATAACCTGTATTTTTTCTCTTGGTAGATTATTCAGAAACGTTTGGAAATATTAAAAAAAAAAAGGTTTATAACAATTAACAGCTATCTTTGGGAGATATTGAGAGAGAAATGAGACTGCATATCCATTTTTCTTCTAAAAATGATCACAAAACATAAAACTTTTATTATTAAAAAAAACAAGTCGACTCCACCCCCCTACCTGTGCCCAAGGAAAAACCCCACGAATCTCGTGTTTTTCTTCACCCACACTAACGCATAATAAATGTGTGTACATGTTCACATACATGCTACACGTGTGTGGGTTAGTGTGTATGTGTTTGCACGTCTTGGGTAGTAAAATATTATGCCGTCGAGTCTAGGAATAACATTGTATAGATAATCAATAACAGCGCATTTTTACGTTCCTGACTTGCCATTTTTTAAGGGGTTCTAGATTTTCTTTAGGTTACCTACATAATGTTGTCTACCGACATAAATATCTGAATATCTTAATTTGGTACCATCAATACATAGTATAAAACAAAGTCGCTTCCCGCGTCTGTCCCTATGTATGCTTATATCTTTGAAACTTTGCAACGGATTTTGATGCGGTCTTTTTTAATAAATAGAGTGATTTAACAGGAAGGTTTATAAGTATAATAGATACACAAATTAGTAATAGGTTAGTCGATACAAAGTTCGCCGGGTCGACTAGTTTATTAACAATATAGAGATAGGTTATTGTTAAATAAGTAAATCGTATCTTTATTTTAAAGTAAGAAATTGAATACATTAGTAAATTGATAAAAAAAAATAAAAAAAATTGTGTTTCAAGGAGTTAAAGATACAGCTTCTACTAGATCAAGTTTGTTTAACCATGGACCAATCAACACTTGTTAATTGGTCTATGGTGTAACTAAACGTTAGACTAAGTTTAGATCACGAATTTTTACTACATAATTTGTGATTGAAACCTAGTAAGTATGACGATTTAGACGGTCTAATTTCTTTGTGGTAAGTCCTTTTGTGTCAGCAATATATCAAAAGATCAGAAAAGAAAAAACAAATCGCACCGCTCTTCTCCGGAAGGTCGCAATTCCACAATAATATTTCTAAACGTCAGCTGCAAAAAAAAAAAAAACATTAAAAATCTTATCTTCCGAACGTACGTGTCCGCGTGACGCCCTGCGAGTGACGTTGACGGATCTTCCTTGTGCAGATTATCGCTTCTGTGACGCCATTAGTAGAGGATACGAGCGGGGTGACGGGCGGGGCGATTAAATTATAATTTGTGTAAGAAAAATGTTTGGGCTAAGGCTCTACCGTGCGTTTTCTATAACCAAAATAATAATCAGTAATTTATGTAGTTTTTTTTTCTGTTATCACTTATAATTTGTGGCGGCTAGAAAAATATTATCAAACAGATAAGAGTTGCGTACTTATGTAAGAGATATAAAATAATCTTTGAAATTTACATAGAATAGAATAGAATAGAAATACTCTTTATTGCAATCAATAGACTTAATATAGGTGATTACAATTTATAATTACTACATTGATTGCAATGGGCGGCCTTATCACTTAAAGCGATTTCTTCCAGGCAACCCATTGTCATGATCAAGTAAATTACATAAATGAATGGTGGGTTGGTCTAAAGAAAAATAAAATCTTTAATTTTAAACAATAATATTATAAACTACTAAAAAATAATAATAATAATAATTATATATATATGTTAAGGTAAATGTGAATAATCGGGAATTATTAATAATTACCGGTTATTATTAATAATTACCAACGCACGCGGTCAATGTGATAAATTATTCACATTGACCGGTAATTATGCATAATATCCATGCAACCGAGGTAAATGATGACACAAGCTTAAAGCCCCTATTATATTGGCTGACGACTAGCTCCCGACTGGTAGTGGCGAGGTAGTTTAATAACATATTTGGAGTAAGGACCCCACCGCCAGGCGGCTAGGCGGTCCCGACCGCCCTAGCTCCCTACGTAGGGCCCTAGCTCCCTAGCTAGGCACCTACTTAGAGATGCAAGGTGGTTCCAATTTCGATATTTTTAACGAGTTATTTTTAGGAGGTAAATATTTGATAAGTATTCAATAATATCTGTGTGTTTGATATCGATTTAATATATTAGCTGCGATATTATCTACAATATCAGTTTTCCGATAATTCGATGCTACTTTATTTTTAGCCCCGGACGAAAACATCAGAGGGATATTATAATTTAACGTGTGTATCTGTCTGTCTGTGTAACTATCAGTGGCATCGTAGAGTCCAAACGGCTGAATCGATTTTCGGTTAGTTTTTTTGTATCATAGATAATTTCAGCCCGAGTGTTCTTAGCCATGTCACATGAAGATCTGATCTGATCTCATGATTAAAAGTATATGGTAAGGTGACCATGACCTGATCTGCCGTTTGAAGATGATCAGCTCTTGAATAATGGATGAGAGGATCTAACTACCTTCCATTTGTCCTATCGATTTAAAATTTGGTACAGTGTTACTTCAATGATATTGAAAGTATATGGTAAGGTCTGGCGAATCGCTCCCGGGCGCTGAGCTACCTCACCGCCAGTGGTGCACCCTAAACAGGATCCGTACGGGCCATGGGCGAAGCGCGCAGTACAAGCACATGTGCGGCTGGACCGAGTCTCCCCGCTGCGACTGTGGCGCGAAGTTCCAGACCGTAAATGCGCGGCGGCGGCGGTGCGGCGGCGTCGTCTGTTTGAGCGCTTATATTATTGTTTTTAATTTTTATTGTTCATTATTTTAGTTCTACCAATTTTTGACTGATTATTCGTTAATTCTATTCTTAAGAGTTATTATTATAATAATAAGAGTTTAAAAATGATTTTATTTTTATTCAAAAAATACACTAGAGTTGAAAAGAGTGAAATACGACGAGTTGCAGCGTTTTTTATTTCATTTTGTTGTCTAAAAATTTTGTTCATTAACATTTTTACAAAAAAAATCTAATCAATTTTCTTTTCTTATCTTAAAATAAACACTCAAAACTGATGAATATAAACGTATTTTATTACATTTACTAATGGGGACTGGGAATTATTAATAATTACCGGTAAATGTGATTAATTCAGTGGTTTTTATTACATTTACCGCAAGTGCCGGGAATTATTAATATTAACCGGTTATTATGCATAATTACCGCATTATTCACATTTACCGTAACATACAAAAGAAAAACAATACATACAATATATATATATATTGATAAACTACATTCTATATACATACGCATAAATATATACATAGATTGTAAATAATAATATTATATATTAAAAAAAAAACAATAATAATAATTGAATAATCAGGAAAGATGATAATAACTTCAATGATGGGTGAGGATGAATAAAATAGGGAGGTAGCGATCAAGTGTAATTAGCACAGAGAGAGGTAGTGAGCCTTTACTGCATCCTTAAACTTAGCTATGGTTCGAATTTTTCTAATATTGATAGGCAACGAATTCCACAGCCTGACCGCTTGTGCAGTGAAAGAGTCGTGGTAAAATTTGGATGATTGAGTAAGCGTTTTTAAAGTCAGTGAGTAAGTCTGTCGAAGGGAACGGGAATGCGAGGTAATATTAAGCCTAATATAAGCATAATATATTTTTGAGGGATATGGATAATTTTTTACTCTGTTTTGGTAGAATATAATAATTCAGTGACTTATTAAAGTCTTTTACTTTTAGACACACGGCTAGTTTAAAGATAATGTTAATGTTATTAATATCAAGTAGACGTTAACAAAAATTATTTTTCTGTAAAAAATATACGGATCTACTTTTTTAAACCTAATTAGCAAAGACACGGTCTTCGTACTGAACTAGAGAAAGTAGATATTTATAAAATCTTTGAAAAATCTTCTATATAAAAAACGCTAACGCTTGATTTCGCAACAACCACGCCACAGAAACATTCTAACGGCCACGAGCCTACCGATTCTAACAAGAGCTTATAAGGATTTAGCAGACTCGCGTCCTTCTCGGGGTTAATTCGAGTGTTTAGTCAGATTAAAACGTCGGACATTCTTTAGACATTAGAACAGTGGAATTGGGGCATTAAAGTAGGGGTAGGTAGGATATATTGTGTTTTAGAGTCAGTTTTTTTAGGTGAATTGGGGCATATAGAAAGGAATAAAAATTAAAACAATGTTTTCTAACAAGATAGAGTTTTTGGTAATAACAAAAAAAAAATGCCTATGAAATCGAGCGGTACAGGGATTGGTATAGGGAGCCGATCGCGGGCGAGCGCGGTTGATCCTAAGTGCTTCCGCACTTGCTAAGGGAGGGAGGGAGTGCCCTTACTGTACGTAGGTAATTTTTAGTATGCTGTGGCGCTACTCTTATACTATGTAGTAGCGCCACACTAGAGGATAACAATGTGAACCATTCTCTAACTTCTATAGGACAGGGTTGAAAAGAAAGGTTTCTTATCATCCCATAAAGTTGAAATATGTAAATTAAAAAAATTTCCTTTCGGTATCTTCACGGCCCACATAACGCGCTAGTTTCAAAATCACAAAGATTTCAGGTGTTAAGATAATAATGTTTCTAATTTTAAAATAGAAAATAGCACATTTCGGCTGAGCAGGTCCCTAGTTCGCACAACCTACGATCATCCATCTTAAGGCGGGGGCACACTGACTTGGCAATAATTTGTTTTCCACTTTGCGTTTAGCCTAACGTCTCTCTTCTCTACATGTGACGAAATTGTATTAAGACAAACGAACAGAGACCCCTGTTTGTGTTTAATATAGTGAATTAAATGGGGGAGCTTCGTTGTCTGTATTAGAAGATATTTCCTCGTTAAATTAATTATAGTTTTGAAAGAAGAATTGTAGAAGCAATGTAGGTAATTTTTTGCTTTGAAAAATTTTTAAAAGTATTTTACTAAAATATGATAAGTAAGTACTAATATTTTACAGAGATGATGAATGTGTTTCAGACACCATAGAATTTAAGTCATAGATAAAACAAAATATTTTAGATGTAGATAAACCAAAATAGGTATATGTCATATATTTTTTATAACAGTTACATAAAAAATACACTACCTTACGCACCAGTCACCTTAAAGATTGTTTGCCTAAAAAAACTATAGAATACTGTACCAGAAAAAAACAAACATAATTCTAAAACCTTCATCGAGACGCCATCTAAATCTTTTTAAACCCTATTTATCTATCATGAACATGTCTGAACCGACACTAGGCACAATGGAATAATGACAAATACCACTTTTGCAAAAAAAAAAGAAAAGAAAAAAAATGTCGTAGCGGTTAAACGGTGACCCCATGGTTCGAAATTTAAAATTATGTTGTCAACGGTATGTGAATCTAACCATCTTATTAATAGGGTAAATAAGAAGTGATTGTAAAAGCATTTGGTACTTGTGATTTCGGTTCATTAATCAACAAAATCTTTTATGTATTAAAATGAGAGTAACCCAATTACACAATCTTATAATTAAATATTTTATATTTAAGTTAAGAATTATACTTAAATATTTTGGTAACAGAAAATAAACATAGTTTTTTTAAGTATAAGAAAATAATGCTTTCAAAATTCCCGCTTGGAACTGAAAGTGTGCTTCGGGTTATCAAACGACATTACTAGGCAGCCAATGACTATGAAAGAAATTTATTTAATATTAAATGAAAAGCAAAGAGACCTAGTAGGGGATCTAAATAGCCAGGGTATTTTTTTTAAAGTTTGTTATGTTTTTTTTATGTTTTAAAAATATCATCACACTTATAAATAAATAAGTATTTTAAATATTGAGTAAATTGAAAAGAACAGTAAAAATTAACGTAAAGTATCAAGTACATACCACACCTCAGCACGCCAACATCTTATAAAAAAATGAACTCTCACCCCTTTCAAAAAAGCCGTCTTTAAAATTTTCTCCAAATTTATGTCCCCAATAATGCGATGTGTAACCGGCCTTAAGTATTGTATGAGGATCATAATATTGTATTGACAGAGAAATTATTGGCTCAAGACTTTTTTTTATCGATTCCTTTGATTAAGTTCGAAGGGTTGAAAAGTTAGTTGAGAATTGAATGAGTGTGCACTTTGCTTTGTTGCTTTGTTTTCAGTACCTTTCCGGGTTCCGCCACAGTATAATAAATAGTACTACATACAGTATGGGCAGTTGGGCAATCCCTGCCTCCCTCAGCAAGTGCGGCAGCCGCTCTTGGTTACCTCTCAGTTACCAGTTAGTACAAAAATAGCGCTTTTTTTTCTATGTAGTGTCCGAGGTGTGGTTTCGCAGTCAAACAATTAGTTTCCAAACAAGGAAGTTTTATAGTTTCGCTATATATCCATCGGTGTTCTATCCCGACTAGATCTAACTGTTCGTAAGTCTGTCCGTACGACACTCACGTCATTCTGCTCAAAAATGATCGAGCTGCAGTATTGAAATTTTGCGTAATTCCAAATTGCGATGGTACCCGCTACAAAACTTAAATACTTATTCCGAAACATTGAACTATTATGATCGAAACGAAGATCAGCTGACGGGGTCAATGTACAGGACACCTCTTTTCTTTGAAATTTTGTCACTTATGTTGCTAAGAATCACTCTTTTAATTACTTATATTCGGCAGTACATAACATCCAGGATAGATATATTTTTTCTGTATTTAGTTGCGTATCCAAAAGCCCGTTAACTTTTTTTAAATTAGAATTAAATTAAATCAATTAAAACCTAGATAGCCGTTTATAGATAAATCTCATACAAACTTCTCGTATTTACGTTTTTTTATTTGACAGCCTTAATAACTGTCAAAATTCCAAACAGTACATGGTACATAGCATAACTCATACTTCTCCACTGCCACATATTTTGTCTTTTAACGAATAACTAAAACATTATTTACTTAATGGGTATGCAAGGTTTTTCTTATGCTAATTTTTCAAATTAAGCAACGTCTTAGCAACCTGACCTTAGCCCTTAGCTTGCGTTTTAAAACGAATTCTTTACACGAAACGAGAATCGAAAGAAAAACATGAAAGTTTTCCGTCATCCCACCGATCCCCAGGGCTCTATACAAAACTATCTATATAAAAGTTGCGACAGACAGACAGCCATGGGGATCTATTGCCAGTCACTGAAGTCGTAAACTGGACCAACTTTTATATATATGTGGAGGTAGGTATGTATTATAATTTTGCTATATTATTTTCTGTATTATGAAATGCTTACTAGATCTGGAATTTCGTACAAAGAGTTAAAATCACGTCAGGTATAGTTCAAATAAAAGAAGTTAAAAACGTCAAAAGTCAAAAATGATTTTTTCCATATACCCTATACAATATACCTTAATTGGTAAAGTATCCTATACTGCCAGAGGCGAGGTAGTTCAGGGTGCCCACCAATTGGCTCAGGCAAACAAATGTTTGTGTTTACCTTGCCTTACGACAGTGGTCGCATGGAGAGGCCCCCAAACGAGCCCTCCTTTGTAAAATGATTCTACTCCCTTTCGCAATGATTTTACAGCGTAGAAAAGAAAGGGGTAACAAACTCTACAATTTATCTCTCTCTCTTTTATTTTTATTTTATCTTATATTTTTACAACGACTATAAGATGAGAATGCATAATAAAGTGTTGGTTAATTCAGTTAGTGAAAACAAAAAAAAGAACAACCAGTTTGTTTTATACTGAAACTAGTCGACCCGGCGAACTTCGTACCGCCTAACCATATTACTATCTTACTTATGCATTACACTTATAAACCTTCCTCTTGAATCACTCTACCTATTAAAAAAATCCTCATCAAAATTTGTTGCATTGTTTTAAAGATTTAAGCATACATAGGGACAGACGCGGGAAACGACTTTATTTTATGCTATGTGGCGCCACGAATATTCTCAAAATATTGAAACCCGACGTATACATTTAATCAAAAACATCCCTTTTTTTGTCTCTTCCCTTCCCACGTAACACGGTAGCTCTACAGAGGCGGCATAATTTGCACCTGAACAAAACAGAAATTAATACGTTGAAAATAAAAACGAGAAACTTAGCTACATTATACCAAGAAAAAAAGGGATCGCGCCGAAAAATAACCAAAAAGTCGAGACGCCATCTTTGTCAGATGCAAAATCTTTGAGAAAACTTTTTGGATTAAATTAGATTAAAATTTTATTACGCATCACACGCAGAGCCCAATGCAACTAGGTAGGTCTAGGGTGTCTGAACACCTGCAAAGATTATACGAACACGCCTAGACACAGGAATCGAAAATCGATATCCAACATAAAAATGTCCGTCCCCGCCGAGAATCGATCCCAGAACTCCGAAGTAACATTAACAGTCAACAACACTGCCAACTGAGCCACGGGAGGTAGTCGTGCCACTACAAAACGTTTTAGCTATATTTTCGCCTTACTTTAATGTTGTGACTACAAAATATTCAGTAGTGGAAAAAAACTTTAATTATTTTTCGTATGGACGCGTACAGTAGGCTGCTGCTATACTTCCGTCTGATATAGTTATTCATTTATTACATTGCTCGTAGACCACGTTCAGATCACCTTCAGGAGTCCTAAAAGTTACGAAATCGTCACTTAGTTTTTAATTTATATCTATCTACCTAATTATTATATTACCTTCACGTTCACGGTATCGAATAAACAATAAAATTAGCCATACAGTAGGGTGTCCACAATTAATCCGGGGAATTAGACGTCCAGTGAAATCGATTAGGCCGAATTCGCGGGGGCCAATTCTGCGAGAAGACGCAAGATAAACATGCCGGGGCTTTTTTTTTCGTTACGGCAAAGACATTAACCAAGGATGCTAGTAGGGTGTCCATTGTTTAGTGGTGGATTTTTTGTAACGATGTTTTTATGATAAAACACATGGAATAACGTTTTTATTTAGCTAAGTAATAAAAATTGGGATATCATGATGTTAAGGTATTGATTTACCATCCCTACAGCGTGAAGCCCATCATGCACCGAAAAGAAGCCTTTTGTTTTGTTACAGTTGAAAATTTCGACTAATTAAAAAATATATATATTTAAAGAAGAAATTAAATAATTAACGTTTTTTCTTCGATAAAAAAAATTACTAAGTATACCAAAACTATAACCAAAAAAATAACTATACGAACACTATGGATGTATTTCCGAAATAAAATTATTATTATTATTATTATTATTAAAACTATTTTCAGTATTTTCTTATATCAGCACTGTTTAAGATATTTCAGATTCAGGTTCTTTATGTTCAATATTCTGTTCTAGGTCAGTTTTGTAGATCATTACAGCGACCCATGTACTGTGAAACTTTGATTTTTTGTTATAAAATCTAAATTGTTAAACGTAATAGATACGTTGTAATAGTAAGGTAAGAAATAAGCAAGCGAAAAAGCCTTCGTCAAATGGTCACCGTACAATGGATGTCATTAGAGCGCGGAGGGGGCGTCATTACGACGATGAGTAGAGCGACCATTAATCTTCTAGACCGGTCCCGGGTGCTGTCAAAATTGTGTGCACCATTGCCATCCTAACCAATACTCATTCGCTACTGGAAACGAGATGTGTCTCTTTTGTTTTGAGGAAAATGCGGTGCGGCGCGGCGCGTTTGTTTTTCGTTAATTGGAGAATGCGTTTTGGTCTTTGTTCTTTAGGCTGACTCTATCTCTATCGAGTCGTTCTCGAGTATAGATTTTCCTGGCTCGAGCCGTCTCATACTCCGTCGAGCGTATGCTACACTGTATTGAAGTCGGAACTGAACTGTATATATCAA
The DNA here is from genome assembly GCA_951802225.1 of Euspilapteryx auroguttella. Taxonomy (NCBI): domain Eukaryota; kingdom Metazoa; phylum Arthropoda; class Insecta; order Lepidoptera; family Gracillariidae; genus Euspilapteryx; species Euspilapteryx auroguttella. The sequence continues at coordinate 1,786,763 of OX637665.1, forward strand.
TTTATAGCGGAGATCGATAAAAAGTTACATTTTGACACTGGAGTGCTACTTCGTACTCTTACTCGATTAAGAATGTAACCCTAAGCTAAGACTTTGCGTTTAAATCATCAATAATATGGGATATGGTTAGTAAGTATCTGTTATTTATTTATAAGAAAATCCATGTATTTTAATTAAATGTATAAAGTAATTTTGCTTTGATGTTTAAGTAATATAGTTCTTAAGATTATTTAGTAAGTTATCATCAATATATATAAAACTCTTCCGTTACTGACTGACTGACTGACAGACAACGCAGAGCCGAAACTACTGGGCGTAGCGGGCTGAAATTTTGTACATGGGTTCCGTGGAGAGTAAACACATCACATCACACTCAGAGCCCCTAACTAGGAAGAACCTGTATCTAGGGTGCCCGAAACACACACAGAGACGAACATCACACCCAGACCGGAAACAAACATCGATATTCATCATATCAATATTCGCCCCGCCCGGGAATCGAACCCGGGTGCATACGTTTACTCAGTCCACATCACTGCCAACTGAGCCACGGAGCAGTCATGTAAAGGAATAATTTCCCGAGATTTCCATGGGAACGGGAATAAATGGGATCTTTGTGTTTATGAGAAATCTGAGCGGGTGAAACCGCGGCGAAGCCTCTACTTAATTATATAACCGTTTGTAAAATTTGGAACAAATGTAACGGAAATTGTTAAAAAAAAGTCATAACCCAGACTTTTATTATGAAAACGGACACATCGAGAAGAAACTGCAATCGTTGATCAAACTTTACCCTTTTTAGTTTGTACAACAAATTGCCTAAGGCCAAAGGAGTGATCATCCGAAAATCGCAAAATCATATCCACCACACATGGTATTAGAATAATTAATATCGAATAATACATACAAAAGATCACTTATTCATGTTAAATCAACCTTGAAAATTCCTGAGGCAAGACAAATCGCTGAACCCTCAGTAAAGAAAAAAACAATCCATCGATGTTCAGAAACGAAAATATAGTTTCATAACGTCAGAATACGGGCAGTGGATCTGGAATGAAACATCAATAATAAAAGTAGGGTGGCATAGACAATGGATCTTTTTAAATCTTCTTTTATAATGATGAATGAATGTGGGATACATCTTATTCAGCCTCTTGCATAATTGATTTTGACAAATCGTAATTAAGACGTTATAGATATTAGACAGTCGGATGGGTTTGCATGTGATTTATATTTTTAATCGATTTTTGACGCTTGAGTGACAAGACGGAAGCTTGTTCCTGTGAGAAAAATGAGAGTAATAGGTTTAAAAACCGTAGTTAAATTTCAAGATACCCCATTAATCTTTCTTTGTTGTTTTAATTTCTTATAATAAGATATTAAATGCCCAAAAATATAAAAAGTAGCTGTATAAATTGATATTTTTTTATGTTACGTTTAACTGTTTTTAACCAAATAAAAAAACTAAGCATGACAATAAATATTCAAAAAAATATTATTTCTTCAAAATTGTGTCAATCTTGTTAATATTGCTTTAAAATAATGGTAGGTAGCAAACAGTACCAATAAAAAAAATAAAAATAAACTTGAAGAAATCTCATTCAGGACGACGATTGTTTTTTTTTAATCCTTTATTGCATATTCACCCTACGTCTTTACACAGTAGCTGCACATATTTTTTTCTCTATTTTTTATTATTTCATTACTGTACGCTCTCATCAAAATATCGTTAGGAACTGAGTCGACATTGGCCCATTTTTTTGGTTGTTCGTATAAAACTCGAAGTTTTACTTATTAATGTTTTATTATTTGATATTAAATTTGTGTGGATATTATTATCGAGTGAGATAATACTGTTTCGAGTTTAAAATAAAATTTAATCAGAATTTATTTTAGGTATTTGATTAAAAATGGTCTTAGTACACAATAAAAAATAGTAGTCCAATACCATACAAATACTTCTTGATTCCATAACAAAGCTATATTTTCGTTTAAAATAAAAAAAAAAACGTTATCTAGTGCATTTTAGTTTTTAATAAGAATTGGCCCCTATTTATCAAACTGTGAAACACAAAGCATTGCAAAATTTAATTAGCTTATATTCCGATGAACTAAAGTTCGCTGTGGCCCAAATATTTCCGAATGGCGACCGTGCACCGGAAGACGCAGAGTAGGTAGACCACTTCTCAAAAAGTAGTGAGACGACCTGTAGAGTTCGCAGGAGTTTGCACTGGATGAGGGTCGCACAAGATTGGTCATTGTGCCGATGCCTATGATCAGCAGTGGACGTCATTCGACTGAGATGACGATGATGATGATGATGATGAATAAAAACCCGGTCTTTTTAAGTTTCTAACAAATTTTCTATACCCTATCAAATTATGTTTTAGTACCTATCATTAGTATAGAGGCCCTTTAAGCCCTGTTCACATTATTCCAGTAGCATTCCAGTCCAGCGCTGCACTAGCTAGATTAACTTACTGGATTACTGGACTGGAATAATGTAAACAAGGCATAAAAGTATACGAAAAAAAGGGAACATCAAAGTCATATTAATGTTACAATGTTACGAAACAAAAATTATCAATATTTATGAGACAGACTGTTTGTTTGCGAAGCGTGAAAACTCGTGCGTGAGTTTTTGATTAAGTTTATTAAAAACGTTAACGTTTTTGCCGATGGTTCCGTATATTACTTAGTAGTGTTAGTACTCTTTATTATACTGTTAGTAGTATGTAAGGAATTGGTTTAATCCACCAATAGCCAGCAATAATCAGTGCCTGGCCATGGAGTCAAGATGTGAGAACAGTATTAGGCTGTGTGCGCCAGCGAATCAGTTATATTTTTTTTAATTTAAATAAAGAACGTGTTTCAGTTCCCTATTGTTGTTTCATGAATTCCTGTCTTACTGTCCCTCTACACAAATTCAAAAAAAAAAGCATAGTTACAAGTTTTTTTTGCTTTTTTTTTTCACAAAAAAAAATCAGGTATTAAATCGCTGGCATTCTACGGTTTCATAAAATTTTAGCTTTATGATAATTTATCCATAAAAATTCAAAAAAAATAAACATATTTATTAATAAGACGATGAAATAGCATAAAGAACCCTATTAATATCTGATATCAAATCGACAGCTGATAATAGCGGCGCGTGCGCCTGTCTGCCTGTAATCGATGAAAACTAGACATTGCGATCCAAGGCTAGCTTTCACATTTCACCGCAGCACGCTGTATGAACATTGATTGACTGCAACATAAGCAGTATTTCAAAAATTTATTAGAAGTATCTCTTCTTCTTCTTCGACATATATGAGTCCACTGCTGGACTGAATGTCTCTCCAATAATTATCCAGTTTGCTCTGTCGTCTGTTAGTCTCTTCTATCGACAAACCATAACAATATTCGCCAACATTGGGCATCGAACCCGGACCTTTCAAGGTACATCCAAACGAAACACGTATAGAAAAACTATAAACTAACGTTACATAATTTCACGCCTCTATATTCCCCGAAGGGTTAGGCAGAGGCACTAGCTCCTTGACTGAGCCCACGAATGGCATCAGTGCAATGAGCTGGACCCATGTTTGGATGTAAGCCGGCCTAGAATAGAATATAAACTAAGAAGCACCTTTAATAAGTATTTACTCCATTAATATTACCAAAGAGTAGGCAATCTCTTCTAATAAACCTCTTTAAAGAAAAAAATTACCACACCACAACACAATAAAAAAAAAACTTCACTAAATATTCTGGGTCGAATAAAATTTGCATACGTTTTTCGCAAGTAGATCACGAGAGATGTGCAAGGAATGGACAAACAGGTTTTGTCTATTCTGTTCCATCTAAAGATTCTGGTCATGATCTCTCACTAATGATCCTTAAAACTGAATATTTTATAGGGTGAATCCTAACCGATTTTGTGTGGGAAAATTGCATTAGTAACGATTGATATGTTCTTAAATCGAAACTTGATAAAGATTTCAATACTACGAAATGAATCAGGAATATATTTAGTAGCTTCTTGTCATCATAAAATCTCTTAATTGTCCCTTTTTGATAACATGGACCAATAATAATAATAACACATCACACTCAGAGCCCCTAACTAGGAAGAACCTGTATCTAGGGTGCCCGAAACACACACAGAGACGTACATCACACCCAGACCGGAAACAAACATCGATATTCATCATATCAACATTCGCCCCGCCGGGGAATCGAACCCGGGTGCACACGCTTACTCAGTCCACATCACTGCCAACTGAGCCACGGAGCAGTCAATCAGCACCACTTAGCCATTTATAAACTTAGAAATACATCACAGTGCCTTAAAAATATTTTATTTTTGATATTTGGCCATGGTTTACTTTCTTGGACTTCTTTTTACACGATTGACCTAAGTTTTGGTGACTTATTTCTCTTACATGTATCTTTTTTAAGTAAGAAAATCTTATTGTTACCTGACGGAGGATATCGTAATTATCAACAAAAGTCACTCTTAAAAAAATAAGGTCTCAAACAATAAAGTACTTACATCAACACCCCCATTGTTCCAAGGGGGCAAGGCGTAGTGGGAAGGGTCGTGGTGACCACCGCCCATGTGCTCAGCCATTACGGACATCCAGTGAACCAGACCCTGGGCACCGCCGCCACCTGTCGACCCTGGTCGAGATACATAATGGTAAAGAAACGAAGCTGTGGTGGTGGCATAGAATAACACCACGTCATCTCCTCCCATGGGTGTCGTAAAAGGCGACTGAGGAACAGCCGAAGGACGGGCAGTAACGTCCTTCGTTGTAATACTTGAAGAGCCACACTGCGATCGCCAACCCGCCTGCCAAGCGTGACGATTATAGAAACTCTCTCCACAATATTGTATTTGTCCTTGTGACAATCTGTGAGGGAGACCTATGGTGCAGCAGTGGATGTCTATCGTTTGCAGTGAATTAACGAATATCTATTTTTTTTTTAAATGCTTCATTTGAAGCAAACAATAAGTGGAAGTAGGATAGGGCACCAACCAACCCTCATTGTCTCATCTAAAAGTTAATCAAACGTAGTTGGTTCTACAATAAATAGTCTAGGTGTGGTTTTACAATGAGTAGATTGGTGTGCTGTACACTGTACAGTGGCGGTCCAGGAGGCCGTAACAGATTTTCTATGGTCTCGTGCGGCCTAGACTTTAATACCATCGAACAAGAGCTATTTTGCAATACAGGAAAACCGGAAGTGCTACAAGGCGCCTAGACAAATATTCATCAACAAGAACATGGATACGAACTCGAAAATAGGAGATAAAGAACAAAGGTTACCTGGCGAACTTTTTATCTTTATAATTGAAGGTAAGGAACAAAGGTTATACCTGGTGGAACGGTGGCGGCGGTCTGAACGGAGCTCTGGTCTTGCCCCCCTCCTCCAACCCCCCCTCCACTCCAGACGAACGCCGATGATGCCCCCGCCTTCTGGAACAAGTTGAATGATTTAGTATTGTTTATATATGTGGCAATGGGCAGGGCACATAGCTCAAAGAACAGACGGTCTCTGGGTTCGAAAAGTTCTCGAGTGGCGACCGCAAATCGGAAGACGCAGAGACCCGTACACATACCCCCCACAAGGTGGTCTGTTGACCTGGTGAAACCTGCCGGATAATCGCTCAAGACCGGTCGTTGTGGTGATTTATGGGGGAGGCCTATATCCAGCTGGGCGTCTTTCGGCTGAAATTATGGTTGCAATAGATAGACTGGCAGCACTGCAGCGTCCATTAAAGAACTGTAAGAGTTAAACTACTATGGTCAACCCTACTGCTAAGCGTGGCAATTAGGGCACACCCCTCTTAAGTAATGGCCTTTGTGACGATATGTGCTGCCCTTTTGGCTTCTTGTGGCTAGAATGATGATGATGATAGGTAGTTTCAAATTGGAGAACACTGCTTTTCTTGGAACGTTGATGAAAGCCTGTGAGAAACTTGACTCTTATTAGATCATAGAAGAGCTACGAATTGGTGTACGAATTTGATTGGACTAATATAGTTTCCTATTTTTACTAGAATGACGGAAATGAATCCATCTATACTCCAAATTTGCACATGCGCATAATATGGGATATCGACGAATCGGTTCACCAAGTAACACGTGGCAGAGCGCTACAAAGGATGATCTGCAGCACACGGAGAATACCTGGGTGGAAGTCTGCGAGTTCAGGAACAATGGCAAAGATTTGAATTTTAGGCAAAAATAAATTACTGCTATAATGCAGGACGACGTTTTCATTTGTGTAAGCTAAGCATGGATGCTTCAAAGAAATTGACAGATTAGTATACTCACATAGTAGTAGCTTGTGGCGAACTTTGATTTATAGCTACACTTTAGGCGTGATGACATTTGTATTAAAGGTACACTGAAGAATTTAAGAAAGTAAACTCTTGCATAAAGTAGAATTTAAAATTTACCTAGTTTTTAACGTTTTTTTATAGGTAATATTGATTTGATTAAACAATCAAATGAGAAAAAATGATCTAGGTTGAATTGATGACATTCTAACTAGATTTGATACTAAAAAAAGAAAGATTATAAAATAAAATAATTGCAATTAGAAAGAAATTACCTCATCAGACGAATCGCCCCTTTCCCCATTTTCATCATCGGAGCCCTCATACCCTAAACCGTTAGGAAACAGCATATTCCTAGGATACAAGGAGTAACAATCTGCCATATTCCTTCTCCTTTTCCCAAGGTTTGCCAGAAAGTTCTTATACAGCTGAGTTGGAAGCAAGAACGGTGATCGATTCTGGAACGTGTCGGCTTTGAACATGTTCTGATTTCGAAAAAGATTATTACCAAAATCAAATTCTAATAGGAACTCTTTTTTTATAAAATCTACTGGTGGCGTGTCTTCCGTGTTTTCTGCGTCAGTATCCGAATCGCTGGTGTTATCCTGTTCTGCTGTTTTAAGGTCTTCAGCTTCGTTGAATTCTGCTGTATCCATCAACTCTCTTTTCAAAGGTACATTTTGTAGATTCATCGGATTTAAAGCATTCGATAGAGTTATAGACATCTTTTTGTATTTTGGTTCTAAATTGGCACTGGGTTTTTTATCACTAGCTTTACTCTTTTTTACTAAATAATATAGTCTTCTTAAAAATAATTTATTCTTATATTTGTGTAGGTATTTTTAGGAACTATCGTTGGGTGTAGGAGGTGCTGGACCATTAAACTGTAAATTGAAAATGTTAGGACAAAAGAGAAATTTTTGTTTATTATCATTATGAAGTTGAGCTAATATAATATAATGATTTATCTTCTATAATTTAATTAAGAGGTAATGTAGCCTAGGCACCATGCTTTCGGGTGGCTTTGATTTAAGGCCATCTGTAAATATATTTATGTTTAGGTTTGTTTCTTTTGTTACATAATTTTCCTGTAAATTCAAATATCTAACATAATTTTTGTATTTTATTTAATATCTTTAAAGAACGGTTTAATTATTCATAAAATACTTTAAAACGATCCAAAATAACGGTTTTCTCTTATTTTATTTACCCTTTTAAAAATCTAGGTCACCGAAGTAAAAATATTTTCATGAACTCTTGTTATTTTAGACGATGTAAGGCGAAGTGGCACGATTGAAAATAGACCTTTTTGCTCGTTGCTAAAAGAGTCAATTTCCATTAGTTCTATTATTAAGTGTTATTTATTTAAGTGATTGAAATAGATGAGCCAGACAATACGATACGTATTTTTAATTTATATTTGTTCTAACACTTTTTTTAGAGTTACCTATAAAATTGATTTTATTTAGGTTGTTTTGGTTATTATCGATACAATTATTCGTAAGCTATTTAGGGCACTTCTGTATAGCTTTTAGGTTGAAGACCAAATAAATCTACAAAGTGTTGCTAAAAGTGGCCACTTTTGGCAACAATCTATGTTTTTTTTTGTTCTTTTTACTCAGGACTACTTTGCTGTGCTCAAAAAATACTAGGCTACATTATCTAGTGTAATACAGTGACACATTTTTGATATTTTCCTTAGTTTAGAAGTTATTAATTTTTTTCGCGAATGGCGCTAGCATCGCTGTAAACTGGCTCTTAAAAGATAGGTGGATAACTAAAAAAGCAAAAGCTGTTTATTATAATAATATAATAAGTGTAAACTTAAAAAATAAAGCTCTGGCTCCGAACGAATAAAGGATTAAGTAAATAATTTACAATCTGTTTAGTTTGTTCTTGTTTTTAAGAACGCGATACGTACCCCTACCTAAATTCAAACGATTAGTAAAAAAAGCTAATTCAGTCAACTTTAATAATACTAGGTATAACTATATCATAATAATAACAAGAAGACAAAGGAACATAGCGACAAAACCGAATCGAATCAATAATTTTACACAAGAACAAATGACAATAACACATTCAGATCTCAATGAAAACAATCATTATGCAAAACTATACTATTATGTAGCAAAGTAATTGATAGCATAATGAGGATATCATGCAAAATTGTACACTACGCAATAGCATAACTTAAGGAGCAGCTGAACAAAAGCTGTTTAAAAAATAATTCTTTCACTAAAAGTCGAATAAAAGTAAAGTAATTGACTTTTAGTCTTATCAAAAACGTTATCAAACTTAAATTGCATTGTACTCGCATGCTCACTAACACGCGAACGTTTATCATTCCCAATCTACACAAGACAACACACACAGGCGCGAGTACACTCATTAGCGACGCACATTTACATCACTAATTTGGTACGAAGCGCGCGGGATAGACGTCTCTGTACGAGGTTTTAATTTCTCATAATTGGGCGCGTCACGGTTTATAGTAATTAGGAAAAATCACTTGCCGCGTTTTTGCTTTACTCTCAGATTTTTGATTATGGAACGCATTTTTTCAAATTTGTTTCGAACGCGACGGGCTAAGAATTTTATTTTGGCCAGAACTAATCGATTTCGATTTTTTTTGATCAGAAATTTCTCTTTTGTCGCTGTTTTAAAATTGATAGTTTTTAAAGGAATTCCTAGAGAACGTCTAGATGTCTTTACCGCGAGGTATTCGCTATGAAACTCTTCCCGAGAGGTTGCAGCAAGGAAAAGCATTTTCCTAACACATGGAAAGTTTTCTTCAGATTTCGAAGTGTGTGTTTTCACCGATGCTTCCACATGTGTAGATGTTCAGACTGGTCGGCGATCCAGACATGTGTGCGAGCAGGATTTTTGCATGTGTGCGTATTTTATGACTCTGAGTGCATCCCTTTCGAACTGCATGCGATTTATATGTGTGTGCACCTTTTTTTTCTAAACTACGCGGCTATATGTGTGCGTGTAAAATATGCGCGTGTGAGAGCGCTGTTTTTTGAGTAACCTAGCCTAGAATTTTAAATTTTACAGCCAAGAAGTAAGAGTCAGTTTCGTTTGGTAAAGAAAAAATATATTTTTCAGTTTTATATCGGCGATATGAGAATCGCGGATAGCAAAGAAAACGCAAGGGGAATAAAAAAAATGCATACATCGTACGTTTTCAGGTAGACACATTTTTCTTTAACCCATTTATAGTCAGTTTTGTATGTGTGCGTGCGTGCATCTGGGAGGGGGTGGGGGGTCGTTCCTGAAAGGGTTTGGGAGAGGGGGGGCATATAAAAATGATAACGCATTGCAAGACGGGGCTGCTTTTATGGTTTTTCTTTATTTTTTTATTTTCATTTTAAAGTATATTGAAGCTAAAGCCGGAGTTATGGTGTGGAGGAAATGAAAATACATCTTTAGTGCTCTTTGATGTGTGCATTAATATTTAGTGCTTCGTAAAAATAATTAAAACTTGAAGGGTAAGTATCTTATTAGATTAATTCTTTATTAAGGTCTTAATAACACTAACTATAATTCCAATCTGCTTCTTAGTTCTAATAAGAATAACATATAACTTATTATTGGGATGGATGAACAGAAACTAACTTCTGAATAAAATGACACTGTAGATCTTGTTTAAAATATAACAGCAAGCATATTAAAAAAAAGGAAAAAAAATATGCCCCGGGTGAGGATCGAACTCACGACCTTAAGATTATGAGACTTACGCGCTGCCTACTGCGCCACCGAGGCAGGTGTCAGCTGAGGCCAATTTTGCTATCGCATGCTGCGGGGGAAAATAGTGGAAATAGGTCACAGGACAAAGTGAACTATTAAAAAAAAATATTTTTTTAATTATGTTAGTTGTGTTTTATAAGTGTTGAAGTAAAAACACTTACGATTAATTTCGAACAAAAGTTTTTATTTTTTTATAACGCTTCCTAAATCTTGTTGTACAGTGGCGTACTAGGAGGCCGTAACAGATTTGTCTATAGTTTCGTTAGCCCTAGATTGTATTACCAGAGAACAAGAGCTATTTTGCAATACAGAAAAACCGGAAGTGTTACGCCGACCGTGTCCGCCACTGTACTGTGTTATAAGTACATTGACCGTGTTATGTGTGTGATGAATTTTCTCAGATGAGATTAAATTAAAAAGATGGGCCATAGATTAGATATTACTTTAGTACGTACAGTCACGGACTCGTTTATGTAACACTTTTGTATATTGGTCTCGTGCAAACTATCATAGACTGTATTACTATAAAACAAGGGCTTTTTTGCAATACAGAAAAACCAGTCTTGCCAGGCAGGGGTGATTTCGAGTTTTAGAGATATTTACAAAGGTACCTAATGTCGTTGAAATGTGATGTTTGGAATTTTTATGTATTTTTTTCGTAGTTTATTTCTGTACGTAAACTACTGAACCGATTCGATTGTTATTTGGGATTTGGAGACTTACATTTATTATTATTATTAAATTATGATTTCATACATAGTCATAATTTAAAAAACTCGGCATCATTCATCAACATCGGTTCAGTTCCTAGTTTTAGAGTTCTTTACCCAACCTTGGGGTTTCCTCACTTCGTGGGTGGAACCGCAGGCTACGCTAGCTTAACAAAAAAAGCCTACTCTGAAGGGCTGGCTTAATTTTTGGTATTTTTTTGTTATTTAAAACCCCAACAGAAATTTTGATTGTGATTTAGAAGTTCCGGATTCGATTCCAAGCGAGGGTGTATACATTTTTATGTTATTAAGTTTGTTCCCTTGGCGGGTTTGGTTGGTTGGAGAGAATGAGCATCTTCCTTGTTCTGTGGTTGGATGTGTTTGTATGTATGTCTTTAAACATATTAAGATTATGTTTCGGGGACCTTAATTTTTTTTTTACTATTTATACTACGCTGACGACACAATTCTGTACCTCAGAAGCATAAGACTGTAAGTCGCAAATCGTAATTTTACAGGAGAGCGTTTTAAAGTTTGAAATAGCATGTTTTTCAACTTTAGACGCAAATAAGACGCAAAAGTAGACGCTATAATCATCTTGAGTTTAATTGATAACATAGAGCAATTATCTCTTAATTCAAAACAATTTTCAGAAAAATAAGTCCTATGAAAAAATATAGTTTTTCAGGTACTTTTGTAAAAACATGCATCACATACACTAAAATGCTTCTAAGATTATTTTTGTAATCCGGTGAGAAATGGTGTCAGTTACAGTATTTTCTTTAAGAAAACAAAGTACAATCAACAACTTTAGTGTTAAAAAACACTGTAGAACATACATTCAGAACCGTTACAACTCTAAATCTGTGTCAATAATTTATATTATGTACTTTCTGAGTGAAATTTCATGTTTTAAATGATGTTGTCTGAATCTGTGACCTAATGTAGTGAACATTATAGAGAATGATTAAGAAATGGTTGAATATAAAATAATATGGGACATATGGGGTCCTTAAGTAACTGTTGCATGAATGACATAGGTACCTAGCGCTTTGGAATCAGGATTCCATTATGTCAGGGTAGGCGAAACATTGTTCTTGGTTGTGCTCTGAGTCTGCAGTGGCTCACTGATTAGTAGTATAACTCGTGGATACAAGGTACAAGAAGATCTTCCTGTACACTTAGAGCAATAAATATCTTGTATCTTGTGGAAGTTTGAGCTCTTGTCTTATATTCTGGCGTAGATTAGTTTTAGTAAGGTTTTAAGACTGCTTTGAGCTTTATAAATAAAATGCCACTAGTTTTTCTTTCGTTGCCTGTAGTCACACGCATAGTGGGGTCATGAAAGGTTCATTATAGGAAGTTTGAACTTTAGCGACGACGTAGCATGAGTTTAACGTTGTAGATTTCACAATAAGCAGTTCATGATGTCAGGGTCTGGTAGCTAGCTAATAGGGAGAGAAACCAGAGTTTTTATATTATGTTACCTAAATGCAGTCTGAAAGTTTATCTGAAGTAGATCTGCGCCAGAAAACAGGACCGATACTTAAAAGTTACCTTAGAAATTCATAGATTTGCTGTTCGGATATTGATTGTAATGTAAATTGTATGACGTCTGTTTGATTTAATGTTTCTTAATACTTTCAAAGTAATCGAGTAGTTTGATGCAGCAGCATCATCAAGGACAGATTATACATAACTGCTGCAGTGTTTCGGGTAAATCAGCAACGAAAGCATGTGCTAAGGATCGGCGGGCACTATCAGAGTTGGTTAATAAATACCAAGTTTCCTAGTAAAGTATTGCAAAACAAATGGTTGTACGGTAGTAAGTATGTATCTTTTCTGGTGTTAGCTATAAACTTTTTTTTTATAAGATGTTTATATCTAGGGTCAGAATTGTGCTCCAATCTTGGAGAACCATTTTTTTTTTGTTTTCTTACTGTAGCGTGACCGCGTGTTGATAACATGTGTAAAGGTATCATTGCTTGGCAAATGGAGTGAGGAATTGAGGTCTTCATTGAATGTCTTTTAGCCATTTTCTTTGCAGTTTTCTTTCGGTTCTAGTCCAGGATATTCACCCTGGATATTTCTTTTACCCGTGAATGTTGCTTTTTACCCGTGAATGTTGCTACTCGCAAGGTATGGCGTGGAAGTGACGTTGTATGGTTTCGTCAATGGGTAATGAGTTTTGTCGGTATTTTATTCAGCTGCAACAGTGGTGCGGGGCAAGATGGTTGGGCATCTGTTACGACACGACACCTTCATCACCAACATTATTGAAGGCAAGATTGAAGGGAAAAGAGAGAGGGGACGACCAAGACGGAGTTACTTTGATCAAATAAAGGAAAAGATAGGGGTCGTGTCGTATCAAGAGGTCAAGCAGCTGGCGGGGAAACGGGAGGTGTGAAAGACGCTCCACCGACCAGAGCCTAGCTCTTAAATTTAAAGAAAGAAAAAGCAACAGTGGTATAATCTATCTTTGATGGAGTTGTTGCAAGAAGTTGTTGTGTTGAGAGTATGAGGAAGCATTCGTTGACGGACTTTTTTTTACCATTTATTTTTAAAACAAGATTGCGTGTATTTTTACGTGTATGGTAAGTATCACTGAATTAAGAATGCCAAAAACTGTCAATTTAGATAAAAAAAAATCTATTTTCTTTATCTCTGATACCCAGGCAAGACCGAACTTCCGCGTAACTAGCAGCTTCTATATAAAGATGCGTTAAACCACGCCCTCTTAATCGGATTTAATTGAATAGTATAAAACTGTAACAGCAAAAATACAGTGTTATGCATCTTGATTTGCTTCGAAGCAAAACACGGTATCTGCGCAGTTACAGTATAATGCATCGGATATAGTTCAGAAGCATAAAACTGTAAGATGGTACATACAATGTTATGCAATAAAATTAATTCGAAGCAGAAAGCAGTATACGCTCTTACAGTTTAATGCTTCTCATCAGGCAAGGTATTTACACTATAATGCAAATCGAAAAAAGGCACTTCCAGGCTAGCTACGGCTACGGGAGTAAGCGCATTCGAAAGAGCTCGTCAAATACATTAGGATTCCATTAAAAAGTGAAAATCGCAAAAATGTCAGTTACAGTGTTATGCTTCTGAGGTACAGAATTAAGTTCCTTTAATAATTTTTTTGTAATTATATTCTTTACTAGTCGACGCAGCGAACTTCGTACCGCCACACCTGTTACTATTTTGTTTCTATCCATTGAAAAAAAATTCATCAAAAATTGTTGCATAGTTTTCAAGATTTAAGCATTATCATAGGGACGCAGACGGAAAGATACTTTATTTTATACTACTGTTCTAGGAATTTCATGGAAGTATTGTAGGTAAACAATTTTCCCTTCGAAAAGAAATTCAAATAAAAAAGCACTACCAGCATAAAACCTGCAGCGAGCGACCGTGGAAAAGAAAAAAAAAGAATATAGGAAAAATATAAAATACGCTGCAAAAAATATATGAGTGCAACAAAAATATATTCTTAAGACGTTGCCACACAGGTGTGTTGTGTATGTGAGCGGAGTTTGGGTGTGTGCGTGTGTGGACAACGGTGGAATGGAGCCGATTTAGAAAAAAATTATAAAATAACTCCTGTCCTGTAGCTTTTGATGTAGGCTGGCTGACCTCTAAACTCGTATTAATTATAGTGTCTCTCAAGAGTAACGAAAAACTCTATTCTTCTACTCTAATTCCTTTCTAGGTCGTAAAATCATTGCTAAAGGGAGTAGAATCATTTAACAGAGAGTGAGCTCGTTAAGCGCGTCTCCTGGCGACTTCTTTGTTGGCTTTGCTGAATGGTCTGAGGCCCTATTACGGCCGCTTTTGCAATATTGCTTTTCGTCCTCTAGATTGTAAAAGTCAGTACAAAAAAATGCAAAGAGGACGCAAAGCAATATTGCAAAAGACCCGTAATAGGGCCTCTGATCCGCGGCATGCAGCGGCAGGGTGCAGTCTGGGTCGCGTGGCATAACAGCTAGCTACGTATAGTGTTCTGCTATTTGAATTAGTCTGTCCTTCTGAAGACAGTAGATTTCACGTTCGTTTGCCTGAAGCCGCATGCTGGGCGCCCCTGAACTTAGTAGATACTTTATTAATTAGATATTAGTCTTATTCACTTACTTTCATTAAGGATACCGTGTATCATAAATATAATAAAGATTTTTTTTATTTTATTTTAGAATTATTTATTATAATGTATTAGAATTGAAACCTTAATTTTTTCTGTTAATTCATTGTATGTCTTCTTCTTCTCTCTTAAGAGCTGTGCTCTTATCAGTGGAGCCTCCTCCATACACCCTTGTTCCCCGCCAGCTTCTTGACCATCTGATACGACTCTGCACTAACTCGCTCCTTTATTTGGTCGAAGTAGCTTCCCCTTGGTCGTCCAAGATCATTCGTTTTTCCTCTACTCTTTTCAAAACTTCTTCATTGGTGACTCTATCCATCCAACTTATTCCCTCTATTCTTCATTGTATGTAGCCTACAAAAAATGCGATAATGCCATTCCTTGTTCTATTTTTTTCTAGTTTTTTTTAATTTACTATGTACTTTTTTTATTTTTGGAAATAATGTGTTTATATTATCATAAACTTTAATTTATTACAGTTTGAAATAAAAAAAAACGTTAGATAATACAAATCCATTCCAAATATTTTTATTCTCAGAAGCCACTCTTATGCTCTGTATATTTGTGTGTGTACGTATAGAGTATAGAGTGTTTGAATGTGTGTGTTACACCTAGGTTTTTCTTAGTATGGGGACGTGAAGTCATATCGTAGTTACGTCGTTTTTCTTTTGGGCGGTCATACAGTCAGGGGCAAGGTTATCAGTACACTTCGTAATGTTTAAGATTTTTGATACATAGTTATATTATATATTAATAAAATAATCTAAAAATATTTGCAGCTAAAATCTGGCCTCAAAATTAAAGGCTGACATTCACAATACAGTCGAGTTTGGAGAAGATCTCAAAGAAGAAGAACGAAGAACTCAAAAGTATAAAAATTCAACTTTATCTCGTAATACAAACAGTTGAGCTTCGACTTCAGTGAGTATAGTAAACGCTCTACGGATCTGTACACGATAACGACTTTTCCGAGTTCGAGCGATTAGTTCAATCCTTACTGTCTGTGAATGTCAGCATAGACTATATGCTCTATGATTATTATTCTGTGTATGTTGTGAACATTGTGAAGCTTTATTATATAAAACTCTACACTGCAGTATTGGGTATGGTATTTTATGTAATTAAATATTTTCTAAAATGAATTATATTGTTTTTTGTTTATGTATTGATAAGCAATTATAAGAAAAACCTAAAACAAAACATTTTGTCAAATATTTTGTTTTGTGTTTTTTTATATTTTAGATTACATGTAGTGGACTAATAAATTTGGCAAGCAGTACAGTAGACGCCCGTGCACTGTAAGGTTGGAAAAATAAATTCTTTCTTTAGATATATTTTATCAAATATTCAGGCTCTTTCTAGTTACAATAAAACCCACCTTGGCTGTAAAAATTGGTTTTTTATTTTTTCGTTCAGAAAAATACGTATACCTAGTTAAAGTGCTTTTTCTTCAATATTTATAAATAAGCAAGCATATAAATTACTATGACAAGCCTATAATAAATATTTATACTATTTAACATATTTGTACCCATCTATTAGTAACCCAACATCACCTAAATACAGGGTGTTTCTGACATTCTGACAAGGCGGTAATAAATCAAAGGAGGTATTCAGCTCACCATACCTAAAAACTTTCCCAAAGCAACATGGGTCGACATTACAAAACGAAAACTAGCTGCCCCGTACATTGGCCCCGTACATTGACCCCGTCAGCTGATCGAACCAATGTATGGAACAGCTGATTTTTTTTTTGAGATTTCGACCCATGTTGCTTTGGGAAAGTTGTTAGGTATGGTGAGCTGAATACCTCCTTTGATTTATTGCCGCCTTGTCAGAAACAGCCAGTATAAGCTCTCTTATTCTGTTTGTTTTTGGTAGAATATGGTACTGCGTACTTTGGCTTGTTAGTTGGCTTGATAATTTTGTGTTAACAAATGATGAGACAGTGCCATTTGCAACATTGGCATTATTTGACACTTCACCACGCTTGTTTTTAGCATGCGTGTGTTTATTCAACTAAATTTACTTTCTTATTTATTGAAAAACATTTAGGTCATAATTCATTCCATTTTATTTTTCTATCCCTACCTGACATATCGCTTCTGCTATAACTTAAAGTTCCAGATAATGCATTAAAGTAAGAACTCTATAACTATTACTATAAATATATATATACCTCTTAAAATATGTTTTTCATATTTCCTATTTCAATATGTACGATAGATAGTAGAAGTAAATAATATTTTGGTGTTTGAATTATTTACTGCATTATCACTTATTTTTATTGAAACTTGTCTGTATTAGTGTAACATATACATATGGGTATGAAGATCGCGTATAAGCTTCAAAAGTCTTACCAGTATAAGATAATATTTCAAATAAGAATTCTACAATAATAATGGATAGTTTGAGCTAGTTCTGCCTCTTCCAAAATAAAAATATGGTTACGTTAACGTATTTAGTAACTTAAGTAAAATAATCCTTAAATTACGAAAAATAAGTTTCAGAACGTAAACGGCTTCTGGATTGCTTCCGATATAAAACATTTTTTTTTTCGTGTAAATTGATTGGTGTAGTGAAAGGATGCGGCGGATGCGGCCTCTGATGTAAGCATGTAAATTTTGCTGTAATACGGCGCCACAAAATAATGATTTAAGTTTCCGATTGTGGGCTTCTTTTTTTTAAAGTATAATAATGGTCTCATCAAAATCGATTTTAAACTGATTTTAGTACGAGAAACGGAAAAGTACTTTAACTTACAAACAAATATCTAAATGCTGATTAACATTCAGTAAGTATATTTAAGAAAAGAGCTTTATATTAGGTAGGTACTAGGTACCTACTAGCTCTTGCCCGCAACTTAGCCCGCGTTCTTTTTTGAAACCGTCCGTTAGTAAATTATAGGATTTGATGAAACAGAATACTTAATAGGAGCGTGCAAATGAGTACACCCTTTTGGCTAACCGGTCAAACATACAGACAAAAAATATTATTAACTATATAGCTGTCTTGGCGAACATCGTATCGCGCCTTACAAAATTATCGTTGTTTTTTCTTACATCGAGCATCCTATCTGTTATTCGCGCTGGTCTGTGCTATACTGTGGACTGTTGGTTATTCTTTTGCCTGGACTTATCTCTAGACGCGCCAACGTTTGCATGCAATGGGCGGCCTTATCGCTAGAAGCGATTTCTTTCAGGCAACCCACTGTATTCTAGGTGTAGGTACATATTAACCAGACTCTCACTAAGTGATATCTTTTTAATTTTCATTCTTATTTAACTACTTAGAATCGTCTTAAGATAAACAAAAGCCTATCTTAACGCTCTACCAATTCGAAGTTCGTTCATGCGATCAGTGAAGGCACGAGCATTGACTACTCTTAAAATAAAAGTAATAACTTACTGCTGAACGCAGGCCAGTAAACCAACACGATTAGTTGCGGTGCTGGGAGCGCACCGCACCATCCGGGAGACTAGTGTTGCTAAATGGATCGGTTATCCGGAATTCCGGATAGAAGGTTCTAGGCACCCGAAAAATGCTTGAGTCGCGTTACAGAGCACAAAGGACACCGCTACTGCTGGTTGTTATGGTAATCTGTGTTGGAGCCTATGTCTATTGATCTATTTTAATAATGTGGTTGGTTAATATTTCTGTGTGCTCTTAGAGTTTATGTAATGGAGTATATTAAGACATATAAAAGTAAAGTCCATTTGAAAAGTATTCTTTATATACTTAATCAATATATATAAATCTCTTCCGTTACTGACTGACTGACTGACTGACAGACAACGCAGAGCCGAAACTACTGGGCGTAGAGGGCTCAAATTTTGCATGTAGGTTCCTTAGGGAGCACTAAGAAAGGATTTCCCAAAATTCCCATGGGAACGGGAAAAAACCTGATTTTTGTGTTTATGAGAAATCTGCTCGGGAAAAACCGCGGGGCAGCCTCTAGTTTAAATATAATTTACAAATACGTATGTCAATGTAATAAATTTCTTAAGTTATACATAATTGTGGAAGTGCAACTGATCTCTGTTTCACAGCGTTTTTAAATATTTTATTTTAAACCACAAAATCCGGAATTTCCGGAGTTTTAACCGCTCTATACAGGAACAATGATCGTTAGGGTAATCTCGGCTACTGTAATCGAATCGGGAAGGAAAAAAAACTATTCAAAAAATAAAGTTTGAGGACTTTGTTTTTTCGGATATGGGCGCTGTAATGGTTAAAATAATATTTAGGTGTTCATTATAAGTAGATTTTTTTTTTTTTTTTAATTTAGTTTCGTCCTTAGACTGATGTAGTCCAAAATGTAAGTTTGTATGACGAGTTGATCACACCGGCAGTACTTTACTATACATTTTAGAAAGCTGTAAGTATTTAAAAACTCTCAAAGCAAATTTTAATCTAAGTAAGTACCTATTACTATGATACCAAAAGAATCGATTTAGAATTTACTAAGAATAAGTTAATTTATGGACTGGATTCTGCAAAATGAATTTATAGCGAACAAAAAAAAAGAACATATAATCTACCGTAAAGCGCAATAGATAGACACATCTAACAACAAAAGTCAAACCCTGTTATTCATAAAAAGTTAAAGAGCATTTTAGTTATTTGACGTATGTCAATTTAGACTGGATGTCACGTATTTACCATACAACAAACCAGAGAAGTAGACCTTCAGTAAGGCTACTTAAAATCTACTGTATCTTTATGAATAAGACGGAAAACTGATTATCCTCATAAAAGTAATAGTAATAAAATTAATAGGCCTAATAAGTAGTGATCCACGCCTCAAATAAGATATAAAGAAATAAAGAACATTATTATTAAGTTCTACAAGATTCGTTACGGTTTCCCGCCAGCTTCCGTTCGGAGATTCAAATTTGAATTGTTTTTTCTTTTCTCTATCAAGCAAGAGCATGTTTTTTAAAGCCAGTAATCGATTCTGCGTTTTGTTTTTACAGACGGTTTTTATTTCGTTATTTTTAGGGCGAAATAGATGTTTTGATTATTGTTTCAAACTACTTAATCGATGTTTAGTAGTTTTTAATATTTTTTTCTATCAAACTAAAGCAGAGCCGCTTTCTTTAAACAATGAAAGTTTTAAACTAAAAAAAAACATTTCATTATAAAAGTTTCCGCAGTTATCATGTTAGTCAAACTTCAATACTAAAATTTATTCAAAAGTACGACCATATCAGTGGTAGTGGCGTTACTTCGGAAGTCCAGGTTCGATTCACGACGGGGCAAACATTGATAAGATGGATATCGATTTGATTTTTTCTCGAGTCTAAGATCCATGTCATTTTATGTGTTTTAGGCAACCTAGATTCAGGTTCTACATATTAAAACAGTACAAAATATCATCCTGAACTGATGCAAACAAAAACAATATCCCACGCTCAACAACAGAATTTTATTGCAAAACATAATGAGCGAAGATATTTATGAGTAATAAATGGTTAACTTTTATAATCTTTGCAAAAGTCCAGAAGACCCGCCTTTTTGGGGTTAAAATGTGTCGGAGATTGAACCCCGGTTATTATTATTGGGCACAGACTTGCTTTAGTCCTGAAATAGACAGGATAATTTTAGGTTTAGTTAGGTACCTACACTTATTTATTTATTTTATACTGAGTGTTATACATCCAGTGTTAATATTAAGTAAAAGTAAGTAATATTTTAAACTTCAATATTTAATGATTTACTGGCAGTTGTGTACTTAACAAGTTAATAAAATTTTTTCTAAGATTATTATTATAAGTAATAGCGTTATAGTTAGGGTAAATTTATTTGAATCGGGTGATAGCAATAAGTATCAATGTCGATGTCGATATAAGAATACGATAGGCCTTACGTTTAAAAAAAAGTTGGCAGGTAGGTACATATTAAATTTAATCCTATGCTAATTTTATTTAGTAAGAGGTACATATTCAAATAAGTGATTTATTATTTTATCAACATTTTTATGTAATACCAAACAACAAGAGCTATTTTGCAATACGAAAAACCGGAAGTGGTACGCAGTCCTAGACCGCCACTGTATGTATTTAGAATTACGTCGCCATTCAAAACAAAAACGATGTTTTCAAATCCACATTTCTGTCCATAGACTTACCGTCTTATTCATAAAGATACAGTAGATTTTAAGTAGCGTTACTGGAGGTCTACTTCTCCGGTTTGTTGTATGGTAAATACGTGTCATCCAGTCTAAATTGAAATACGTCAAATAACTAAAATGCTCTTTAACTTTTTATGAATAAGAGGGTTAGTATCTGCTAGGTACGCTAAATATGCCTCTGCCAGTCTGTCTGTCTGTTCATAACCCTACAACTCATTCAGGTCTCGTCTGCCGTGTAAAACTGTGTCGTAAAAGCATCATCATCTCCATTGACAGGTCGGAAGGCGGTTCCAGAGCTACATTTTAAACAAACAAACTCGAGTTTAACTCGTAAAAGCATTGTTTTGTATGGAATTTTGTATTCTGATTCACTGGGCGATTGTGTGAAATAAATGTTTGATGCTTCGCGAAATCGCAGCAGCGGTCAAGTTATGTTTAACGAACGGCATCTGGTGTTGAGTCAGCAGTTTAAAATAAAAACCATATAAATGAAATCATAGACTTAGTGCCTTAATAAGGGTGCTTTTTTTAAGGCGAGGAAACTCCTAACGAGTACCCTACGGCCCCGGAGGGAGCCGCCGGGTTATGTGGAGTTTGCAGTTCGCAACCACTAAAACCCCGCCGGGGCCTTCTCGGCTGTTAGCAGGAGGGTCGCGGGTAAGACTGTGGAATTCTCTCCCAGCATCGGCTGTAGAGCCTCTTCTCGGGGGGTCATGGTGGTCGTCCCCCAGAGCAGGGTTATGTCTTCCGAAACCCAGCAATGGAAAAAGGATTCCCGCCTTCCGTCGCTCTTCTCAATGGATGAACAAGGCCCGGCTGCCTTGTGCACCCAACGACCCCAGAGTCGCCTCTTACGACAGGCAGGGGTTACCTCAGTCCTATTATTCGGCACGCCCTGCAGTACCGGGCCGAAGAATAGGACTGAGGGGATACGTATCCCCTGCCTGTCGTAAGAGGCGACTAAGAGGGGACCCCGGGGTCGTTGGGTGCACGAGGCGGGGGCCTCGTGTAGTCATATAACGGCCCCGAGAAGGACGGCGGAACGCGGTTGTCCCGTTTCCGCCGTTGAGCGTTGGGAAAGCTACCACGCTCCGGGGGGACAACCATCATGTCCCTCCGAGGAAAGGCTATACAGCCAATGCTGGGGGGGGTCGCGGAGAATACCACAGGCTTACCCGCGACCCTCCTGCTATCAGCCGAGAAGGACACCGGCGGGGTTTTAGTGGGTGCGAACCCCACATAACCCTGCTAAAAAAAAAGTCCTATTATTCGGCCCGGTAATGTAGAGTGTGCTGTAAAGTTGCTCTTCCTACCAGAGATGGCTAAGAGATATAAGCTACGTTACGAAACTTGTGACCGTTTCCACCAATACATTAAGCTTTGTAGCTGTATAAAGGAATACTTAGGCGCTTTTGAGTGGAAAAACTAATAAGAACTAGATTAGCATAATACGGTAAGTATAGTAAGTAGGAGTCACAGTGGGCCGCTATGAACTTTACTGTTACTGAAGCCAAAAATTTGTCTTATTATGGCGTCTCCTCGTAAATACAAAATGCTTGGTTTCGAAGAATTCTTTTGTCTTTGTGCCAATCCGTACAGCAAAAAAATTTGGTTGGTCGCGACATCTATTGCCGTTTAAAAGAAACACAATCTAAGCTAGGAAAGGGTAACACAAACCTAGATGACTGAAAATCTGAAAAAAATACCTAGATAGCTTCAGAAGGCTCGTATTACGTTTGTGTAAATTTCTAAAATATTGAATATTCAAAGGCGGACCACTAAATTTAACGTGATAAAAATTTTAGACGATGGCAAGCAACGAAATAATAATTTAGCATGCTGTCGCTAGAGAGAGCTAATATTTCGATGAAATTTGCATTTTGGGGTAATACGTTTTTTTCATTACCTAAATCTTAGCAAATAACGTTGATTTTGATGTCCATCGCTTCAGCATTAAATATTCTAGGTTTATACGATTCCCTTTTATTTAAAATATGAATTGGTTTCGTAAAACAAGCAACTTTATCCAACCTTTTTTTTATCACAAAAAATATAATTTCACCTATAAGTCTGAATCTATTGCGAATTTCGAAAAAAGGAAAACGTACAAACCTAGTTTTCTATAGTGTTAGTAATAACTATCATCTCCTGGCGATTGGAAAATAGTTAGTAGTGAAAAAACCTTTTCTCTTTTTGTATGGACTAATACTGTTGTATTAATTTTACTTAGAATTGTAAGGTTGCCAACTGATGTCGATAGGTACTAGTAATTGCCTCTGCCGAGAGCTGAACTTGGTTCTGTAACTCTGTCGGCAGCTATGCAAAAAGGCGTTAAGACGATATACGAGAAATAAATCAAACGACCGAGAAACAAAGGATGTCCTTTTCCCTCAAACATACTGAGGGCAAAGGACAGTCATATGGCATTCGCCCACATCGGTTACCTACTACATTTTATTAGAAAAAGTAATAAATATTAAATATCTTTTTAATTATGACTTTTAAATCAAATTTGAATTACCAGAATTTGATATGCTTTATTATCATTATTCCTATTTAGTTTCAACAAAAAATAGTTAGTAATTTCGAAGTACTAGCTGTTCCCGTTTTTTGGAATGGTTATCTTTGACGAAATAATTTATCGAGGTTTTTTGATTCCAGTAGTGTTTCTCAATTATAAAAAACTTTGTTATATCCTCAAAAACGTTATGTTAAGATTCCAGATCTTAACCTCATATAGATTAAGAGAATTACTTGATTTAAAAAACCTTCAAAATTCATATAGCGTCTTAAGTAGGTCTATGGGATACCCTACTTACGTATTATTTTTACATTCGAGTGTTACAAGTAGATGATTGACAGTATAACGTTTTCGTCAACCTGTTTTCGATACTCGGTTTCTAAATTTTAACGTTTATTTGTTAATGTGAGCAATAGTTAAAAAAACATCATGAAATCGGACAGTTAATTCAATAAAAGCATAAAGTATGAAAAAATATGTTTTCCCATAAAAACTTTTACATATTTTACCTCAATATAACATTTCACGGTCGTGCTGCCGCTTATCATGGCTTTTAAGGCGTTTAGGTAACCGTTACAAACAATAATTTTCCATAATCATACTACATACAAGGTTATTTTAAATTCGTAAACGAAACATGACATTTTCAAACAATTTTCACCAGATCCTTTCAAGGTTATTTAAAATTCGTGAATTAAACAACACATTTTAAAATAACAACGAAATTCTCAACACTAAATTTGTAAAAAAATAAGTCAAATAATGAAGCTTGATAGTAAAAAGTATGGCATTAAAAAAGTCCACATTTGGTACTACTTTTTTTTCTTACATCTAGCTAGATAAAGCAAAAACTCAATATAAAAAGATGAACGAAAGATCCTCTTTATACGCCCTTTTTATTATAACGGGGCAGGTATTTTTAGAAAATGTATTGTAAGTTTATGTAGTTAATATATTTAAGTGCATGTCTTATTATAAATATGTGATTTTTTAAGCGTTTTATTTACGATGAATTCCTAATTATAGACAAAGTGACATCTATAGGAAAATATTGTAAACCTTTTTAACCCTGCGCTAGCTTTTCAGCTGAAAAACCTGAAACTTTAACCACTTAAGTTTATTTATGGAGAGCGTCTTTTAAACCCTCATCCTTCTAAGTTAAGGCCATTCTCTCATTGCAAGGCCCATATCGAGTCCAAAACTAATTGGCTACGCTACGCTACTGAAAATGAACTGACTTGTGAGGTTTACTTCTCTGGTTACTTGTATGGTAAATTCAAGATTTACTCTAAATTGATAAACGTCATGCTCAAATAGGGTTACCAGATGATGAAATTAAAAATCCGGAGAAAAATCCTGATTTCCATGTAAAAGTCCGGAGATTTTAAACAGTTTGAGATTTTATTCTCTCGGGTTACTAACTTAAAGAAGATATTTTTAGTTTGCTTCACTTCAATATTAAAGTGTTGATTTTTAACTGTTTCATTTGTACCAAAACATTGGTTTTAGTTTCCTATCCTAATTGTTATTGTTATCCTGTGTTTTATTAAAAAACCGTAGATTTTCTAAGTCCGGCCGGAATCCGGAGAAAAGTCGAAAAATCTGGTAATCTCAGGAAAAATCTGGAGACATGGATGCTCAAAGGACGTCACAATGTCTCCTCTGTACCGGTGCTGCCTCCGTATTGTGCTAACTTAAGGGGAGATATTCTATTTGACTTCTCCGTAGCTCAGTTGGCAGTGATGTGGACTGAGTGAGATCCGTGTGCACCTGGGTTCGATTCCCGGCGGGCCGAACATTGTTATGATGAATATCTATTCTTGTTTTCGGTCTGGGAGGTTATTTTCGTCTCTTCCTAGTTAGGGGCTCTGAGTGTGATGCGTTATTATAACTTTACTATATTGCATGAGGCGAGGTGGTTCATGGTTGACCCCCTTACGGCTCCAAGCAAACGAATGAGATAGCAATCCACAGAAGCGCAGACCAGCCCAAAAAAAAACATAGAAGTCTCGACTTTTGCTATCAAATCTCTACAATTACTATTCTTTACTAAACCAAAACAAAAGAGTCCCGAATAGCCGCTAAGGGCGTGGTACACATCACCCGCAGGGCAGCAAAAAACCGCCAAAGCGATTTTTCACGATGATCCGACCCCAAGACACCGACTTCCACATATTAATGATGCGACGCTGGCTGTGGCTGGTACAGCGTTTGTCTTTTAAATTAATTGTCTTAAGTTGAGGTGGTGTGCACGAGTCTTTATGTTTGGTTACGTTCTAAAGTTTCGATATTTAAAAAGATACTGGCAACTCAAGAATTAAATTAAAAATTAAACTAGAAAACCGTATTTTTTAAACAAACTATTTAATTCCGTTATGCACAAAATCATCTAATGCAAAATGTAGGAGATTGGCTTTCGCTAACAAACTTTTGATGGTAATTAGGTAGGTATTCTGTGGAATGGTTGTCATAGATATTACTTACACAGTTAAATTTATATCAGATTATAATTTACACAGTTTTCTTTATATTTATAAGCGTAGCATTTCTTGCAGCACATGCTGAGTCGGAGCCTTTCCACATGCGCAATACATGCTTTCATAGTTTTACTTTTGCTTAACTCTTCTTTGTATTTTTTCTTTTGTTTTGTATGCCTGTATTGTTCGTGTAAGTAAATAAAGATTTGTCAATTGTCAAATATATTATGAGATGTTTAAGTAAGATCTGAATTTTAAAAATGATAAATTTTCCCCGATTTCTGTCAACGTCTGCGACACATCCTGTCAGTAATGCTTCTTATCATTATTAAAACAATTCAAAATAAAGTCTATTGTATGAGTAATAGAGTTTTATTTCGTGTGACGAACACCTTGGGGATTAGTTTCAGTGATAAATGACGTCACTGCTGTCTTGAAGCGTGTAAAGGTCGTTTCACGTAAGTTTTCCTTAGGTTTAATTTGAAAATTAAGCTATTTACATTTCGGTTGGGGAATCTGTAATTTTTTCTCTTTATGAAAATGAAAGTGACATAAGCAGGCAATGCTAAAAAAGAGTGCCCACTTCAGACAACCATCAATTTTACTTTATTAGAACAGGTTTCGTGGAAGAAATTACTTTTGGCGATAAGATCGCCTATTGTCACCTTACCTGATACCTATACAAATTGTTAAAGGTTATTCAACCATTTAATCATTCTATAAAATACCAAGCAAATATATCTAGTTTCAAACAATATCCAATTTTTAATAAATTCCTTGGTTTAGAAGTTTTTTTTTATATTGGCTCTATTAACAGTGTAAAATACCTTTAAACTAAACTATGACCAATTTAATACCTAATCAAATAAGTAAAAACTTATGGGTCCGGCTCTTGAGCTGGTACCTCTGCCTAACCCTTCGGGGATTAAAAGGCGTGAGATTATGTTATGTTAAAACTTATTTTAGTGAAATGAACTATACTATAAGTCTCCTTACCTAGGTGATTATTTTGATTGTCCTTTAAGGACGATTTTGCTTTGTTTCGCTCGCAGTAGGATGTTGTAGAGGTTTTCCTTATGATGGATAATTTTTTATTCTTGTCAGTCTGTCGTCAGCAGTGTCTGATTTGACGGAACGACGGAACCTCAGATCAATGATATGACGTACAGTAGCGGTCTAGGACGGTGTAACAGATTTGTCTATGGTCTCGTGCGGCTATGAGTGTATTACCAAAGAACAAGAGTTATTTTGGAATACGGAAAAACCGAAAGTGTTACGCCGTCTTAGACCGCAACTGTACCACATGGGTATAGAATACTCATTAATTCACTTAGATTTACTGTTTATTTATAGGGCCCTTAAAATTTATAAAAAAGGAAATTGGATATTTAGAAAAATTTAACCACCATTGAACCCAGATCTCCGAAATTACAGTCAACTTTACCGCCAACTGATTCACGGAGATGGTCGTAATGTTTGAATACAGCCCATATTACGTATTGGGTTCCTATCCTTGCTATTTCTGTTTCCCGCCGACTTCCGTTTAAAAGAGCGCATCAGAAAAACGCCCTGTGACGTCATGATGGATGCGGGTCATTGACCCCGGGGGATAGGTTTATGCGACACTTTGCTATTTGTGCGTGGCGTTTGTGCGATTGATGTCTGGATTGTATTTGTATAATATGTCGGAGGGTGTTATGCAGGAATAAACATCAGATTATTAAATAATAATTGTAAGTTTGAAAACCATCTTACTAAAAGTGAAGTAGTAAACAATCTAAAAAGTCATAGACAAACAATAAATAAAAATCGTCCACTTACGAGTATGTAGACTATAAAATATTTTTTTATAAAAAAGGAACCCGCCTTCAATAATTGACACATACATCAACTGAGCACTTCCTCTTTTTCGAAGTCGGTTGAAATTGGTACGAAGAAGGTTTTAACCTTCTACTGAAAGTAATAAATACTTAGGTATCTGAAAACGGCATCAAGATCAGTTCAGCCAAAACGCGAAATAATCGCGGACAAAAATACATATATACATACATACATACAGGTCAAACTGATAACCTCATTTTTTGAAGTCGGTCAAAAACGGGTAGAGTTAGGCTGTATACCCAGTAAGCAAACGTTAGCAGGGTTTTTTTAGTTTGCTCTTACATACAGATTTTTGAAATGGAAGGATGGATGTCCACAAATTGCTCGTAACGCTGTAAACTGCGTGCAAAACTAGGTAGTACAGTTCGTATTATCTTCAAAGAGTGTTATTTTAGTCGGGCTGTGCCCTATTATGGCCGCATTTGCAATATTGCTTTCCGTCCTCCGAGAGTGTCAAAGTCAAGACAAAAAAAACGCATAGAGGACAAAACGCAATATTGCAAAAGCGGCCGTAATAGGCCCTCTGGTCTGTCGACTCTTGATTTCGCTTGCCTCTAGGTTGCCTAAGGGGCTACCCTGAACTACCTTGCCTCATGCATGTAGGATTATGTAGGATATTGTTTTTAATTTATTTAGGATAGAGTTTAATATGACTCAAATGTTACTGAAAACAAATTCCGAAGTTTTCTGAAAATAATGGGACTGCAATTATGTGTAAAACAATACTTCAACGTAGTGCTAAAACCTTGTAACCCTATTTTTTTTTATTTTAGTTTTGAATGCAATAAATAAAAAAAAACAGTAACTTGCATCTTGCATATTATTTCGCCTCGAGATTTCGTTATTTTTTTATCGATTTTCAAGTACTTATACTTTACATTATCGCCATCGTACTTGGTAATAAATAAGGTTTCAAATAAAAATGTTGTAAAGACTAGGAATTTGTCAAAACAAAAAGTTTTATTCGAAGAACGTGCCTATTGTTTTTTTTTTAACTTTATCATCAAATTACCTAGCCGTGCTTCATCTCAATTTTGTTTCAATAGAAAAACAAACAGTTACTACAGCGCAAAAACTCAATTTACTTTGCAATTTCGGCGACATTCTTAAAAGCTCAAATTTGCAAAAATCTCATCAAATTTTGTCTAGGCTACCGTTAGGTGTCTAATATTTATATTGAGAATCAGTTTAAATTTTTTTTGTGACAAATTTTGATTTGTACAAAATTGGCGATCCAGATTTTTTTTTATTAGCTTCGTTTGCAAAGACCTCCTCTCTCGTCTAATTGTCTAAGTAATTTATTACGGAATTTTATATTAAACAAAAAAACCTAATGGTATTTCTACCATCCTTATTGTAAAATTTTATAAATAATCAAATCTATCTCGGATATGGAACATACAGTATGGGCTTTATTTAGTTAGAGACGCCTACGTACTGTCATAAGTATGTAAAAATTATTTGACATCACAAACTTATGTTAAAAATAAACTCAAAGTAAGATAAAAAAATTACTCAAACTATCTTTTTCTCATACAAAAAGCAACGGTTTCCATTTAGAATTTAAATTCAAAGCCTTACCGACAGCACGTGCCATACAAAAAGAAGCTTCACTTTTACCAATGGATACATTTTACACATCACCCAATCACGTATTCAAAATTATAAAAAAAAAAAGTTTCTAAAACCAACACCCGGGAATGTCTAAGGGTCCTTGACTCCATAGCTCGTGTCTGGAGATGCAAAAAAAAAAACAAAAAAAAAATTATAAAAAAAAGTTACCAACCTGTTCGGATTAGCGTTACGCACGATCGATCGCAATTCTCTACACTTTGATCTAAGAAGAATATTTTTTTTTTGTTTTTTTTTTTTTTTATCAATTTCCTATTTTGTCCGCCGAGTAACACAGAGCGCCCTTTAGAGAGCTCACGGCTCACGTAGCATGGCTTGTGTAAGCAGCTTGTTAACTTTTGACTTGGTGGTACGTGGTCAGCCATTGATGGTTTAGAATGCTGAGTGGGTGCCTCCACTGGCTGAAGCTCATTCATGACTTCGTCATGTCTGTAGGGATATTAGTTTGTAACTTGATGATGATGATGTCCTTTTATCCTTCCTCAGAAAATAGGGCTCTCTTTGTTACTTATTATGTTAAAAAAATTAAAGTTACGTGTCGACTTGAGAGCTTCCTCCTTTTTTTTTCGTCGGTTAAAACTTACGGTTGATATGTTGAAGTGATAAATTTTAAGGAAAAAAGAAAAAAGTACATGAATACTTTTTTAATTTTTTACAAAACGATAAATAAATGCTGTAAGTACTACTATTTTTATTTACAAATTAGATTTTTGAGAGCTATATTATGAGAGATTTCTAACGCTTCAAGAAGGATATAATAAACGGGAAGTGACACAATTTATGGTACAGGAAAAAGACTTAATTTTGTAAAAGTTCAAAGCATCATAATTTCAGCCAAAAGACGTCCAATGCTGGACATAGCCTCCCCCCGTAACTACCGGTCTCTTGAGCGACTCTCATCCAGTGTACTCCCGCAGCTTACACCAGTCGTCTGACCACATTGTGGAGGGTCTGCCTACTCTGCGTCTTCCGGTTCACGGTTCCCACTTGAGAAATTTTCGGCCCCAGCTACCATCTGTTTCTTCGAGCTATGTGGCCTATCCATTGTCACACATAAGTTTCGCAATTCATTGGACTATGTCGGTAACTTGACGCTAAAAGTATTAATATCACCTTTATTTTTTTAGGAAAATAAAATAATAAAAACAAACCGTAATGTAAAGAATTTTGTAAACTTTCGCACAGTTTAAATTAATTGATTTACCTTAACATGAATTTTATTTTTCCTACTCAATAAAATTTAGCGTGTAATTAGTTTAAAGCATTCATTAAATAATTAACACTCAATTTGCTGGGTTTTTTTTCAATAACTTACAAATAAGCATATAACACTTGTCAAGCCAAAAGTCAGTTTAGAGATCATAGAGTAATTAAGACTATGTTTAATAAGGGTTTACGTATTGAGCCTAGTTTTTAGATTTTAAAAAGAAATAAGATCTAATTAATATCAATATGTAATAATATTTTAACATTTGAGTGAAATAAAATAATAAAGTTGTTAAAAGGGCTCCATATCTGGAAGATATCTTTGCAAATCAATATATTATCTACGTTCACATTAAATGTACAAACCGTTTGATATACTTACTATAATACTAAATACTATTAATTTGCAATAAGCACTATTATTCCAATTGTATTATTGTTATATACCTTTTTCCATACTTTATACAGATGGCCTGAAATGCTTTTAGTGTTTTATAACTGTATCATTAAGGAATAGAATATCAAATCTTCTTTATTGCAATCAATCGACAACACAATTAAAACTTTTATAAATTAGTACATTGATTGCTATGGGAAGCCCTTTCGCTGAAAACGAGTACAATAAAGTATTCATTCATGAAATTAAGATTGCGTAGGGCGCGTTCAGTGGTAAAATTAGTTTTTTTTCGCTAAATTACAAAAATTACGACGCTAATAATGTTTTAAATTTTAAAAGCACACAATTTAATTAAGTACCTACATTAATCTGCAGCTGTTCTATCTAAGCAATCTATTATTCATGTATCCAATGTCGTATTATACAAAGATCTCTGTTATAAAATCGTGTTTGTAAAATGTGTTCGCAAACATCATCCACAATGGCACGCGAACTATACACAATTAAGCTCAATAAATAACAATTTCATAGGATAATTATTCAACTAATAAATCTCAAAAGTAGACTATCGTATCTATGTCTGTTATTTTCACAATATTTCTTTCAATACTATCTAAAAAGAAAAATGTATTACTTAACCACTCTCCTGATCGTGTGAGTTTCATAGAAATCAAAAAAACATAATAACTTCATAGCCCTGATAACATGCGAGCGTTACTTTGTAAGCTAGGAGTCACGCAATTTACGTTAGCTGAAATTCTGTCGAGCTGTCTTCCGCAAATATACACTTATTTTAAAGGCTTAGCTCTGCACCAAAGGTTGACAAATAATCAGTTTTTTTCCTGTTTGATAAGCACAGACCTTTATTTTTCAGCTCTTCCTCTTGGCTCTAACATTCTGACATTAACGCCTTACGCCTATTTTTTTACACTCATAAATATTTTTTAATCCACGTTGGCGTATATAAGAAACTTACATTCATATGAAACCCTATGCAGAAAAAAATATCGTCTGGTCTAAAGAAAGGTAGCCTTTAAACAGCAGTTTCTAGTTTTATAACTTAAAAAAAATATCAATATCGACTAAATCTTACCTTAATAGGAGGAGCATAGTCGACCGCCATCATACAGTCACTGTTGACCCCAGCTTCAGTCTTGATTACTGGTGCTCCGTGGTGGTACAGCTGGCCCATCTGGTGGTGGTGCATGCCACCATCCCCACGGCTGTACCACGCGGTATACATCTCACTGTACGCGCAGTCACTCATAAATAACACATCTTTTGTTCCTACTTTCGGTTAGAAAATTATTGATTATTTTTGTTTTTAGAAAAAAAACTTTTTGTTAATTTTTTTGTAAGTTTTGGATATACGCGGTGTTGTCATTTTATAGCACTGTTGTTGCCACTCGCGTTTTTTTTGAAGCACATTTGATTTATTATTCGAATTAACTACTTTATAATAATAGAAGGAAATTAAATTTCGAAAGGAGAAAAAGCACCAAATTGTTAACACTAGTTTCTAATCTTAAAAAATATTGCACTGCGTTGACTTTTCTAAAAACTAATTGAAAACTAAGGGTTTTTTGTTTTTCATTGACATATTTGCCGCGGCAGCATGCTGAAATATCTGAAACAAAAGACTTCAATTATAATTTTGTTTGTAAAAAGTATAAGTAAGTTCTTAATATTTTTGTAACCCCAATTTTTTTTTTATATTATATTTATCTTCTGTACTCAGAAATAAGTTAAGTAATCTGCGTAAAAGTTTAATTTTAAGTTATATTTAGGTTTAAGTTATTTATTTGAAAATTTAGAAGAGCGTCTGAACTTTGCCATAACACAAGCCCGTAAATAATTTGCTTAAAAAAAGTCCAAAATATAATCATTAATTTGATTACAGCTTATCATGTAGGTACTTACTTATAATTATTTTAAATAAAACAGGTGTACTTTTTAATACTTATATTAATTTCACTGATTGCAATGCAAATAACGTAAAGTTTTAGGCTCAGCGCAAATTCGGCGACGCGGCGCGCAGCGAAGCAATTGAGAGCACAGAATACCTAATCCGATAGCAAAACAATTTACACTACCTAAGTCATAAATAAGTATGGCAAAGGGTTCAATTCAGGTTTTCAATTGAAAATTATTTTAAGTGATAGGAAATGAAACTTTGTTGCTCCTCAACTCTGTGCAAGTTAGGTTCACAGTCAGTGTTTAGAGTCTAATAGCTCGAGTATTGAATATCCTGGCTCGAGCCGTCTTATACTCCGTCAAGCATAATTTATGCTACACTGCCACAAACTCAAAACTGCTGGGTTTGTAATTGAATATTAAAAAGAATTTAGTTTAAATTTAGAATGACAGTATGTTTGACGGTTTTGAGAAGTTTGTTTACTGTTATTATTAGGAAAATTGTGTGTTGCTAAGTTGTGTTTTTATAAAGTTAAATAAATTTTTAAACAGTGAATATTGCTTATTACTCAAACCCCAAGTAAAACTCGGCTATGAAATACATAATTTGGAGTGGAGAACGATTTAAAGTAACATTTTCACAGTTTGGAGTGCTACTCTCTACTCCAACTGGACTGTGAATGTCAACCTAGGAGACCAGAGAGATGAGACCTTAAGGATAAGTTTAAATTGTTGTCCTCATTTCTGGTATCTTCGACGCGCATCGGCATATGTGCGCGGGCCTTAACTAAAGTTTTACTTATTACCTGCGTGCACTTGCGCACCTGCCTTGGCTTAAGTTAATAAGGTACAGTAGCTAACGGATCAACCTGCAAACCTTACTCCCCTAATGAGTACTACATAAAGACTATTGTGCAGTAAGAACTTGTAGGTTGTGTGTGATGTGCTAGCTACTGTACGTACTTGGATTATTTTAGTAAATTATGCCTGATATTTAGATACTGACTTTCGAAGAAGGATATCGACTGCTCCGTAGCTCAGTTGGCAGTGATGTGGACTGAGTAAGCGTGTGTACCTGGGTTCGATGCCCGGGCGAACATTGTTATGAAGAATATCGATGTTTGTTTCCCGGTCTGGGTGTAATGTTCGTCTCTGTTTATGTTTCGGGCACCCAGGACTTACAGGTTCTTCCTAGTTATGGGCTCTGAGTGCGATGCGTTATTTCTTTACGTTATTTATATACTTAGTTATAGATAGGTACTAAGGTAAAATTTATAGATAGGTGTACACATTTACATATTTATTCAAAAACTAATCATTTAGCGTAAGCGGGTAAAAAGTCTGAAATAGCTTTTTCTGCTTTGCGTTGGTTTCCACATCGCTCACACCGCGTCAGTGTAGATTCGCCAAGTCCTGTCCAGAAAAAATAGGGGATTGTTACTTAATTTTCGAAATTAGTTTTGTGATATTGTGCCAGTGTGGTGGAGAATGCACTTCCGAAGAATGTTGATCGATATTCAAAAATCTATATGGTTGTCTATCTTAGAATGTCTAAATACTATGTGCGTTCATTTGCCTGAATTGCAGTTCTAATGTGCGGAAACAACAACAGCCAAAAGTCAGTTATTTCCAAAATAAATTCTAAAAAACCTACAACCTAGCAACGAAACCTCCGAAATCCAAGAGGGAGGAGCTAGAGGCGTGGCAAAGAGGGCGTGTCTAACCGGCCATTGACCCTGTTAAATAGGCTCGAGCTTGCCTTATTAGGTTTCAACCAGTCTGATAATTTACAATTCTAGTACATTTGACTGTTATATGTAGTTACTATTGTAAGTGTAAGTGTCTAACCGTGTTATTCATAAAGATACTGTAGATTTTAAGTAGCGTTAATGGAGGTCTACTTCGCTGGCTTGTTGTATGGTAAGTACGTGACATCCAGTCTAAATTGACACACGTCAAATAACTAAAATGCTCTTTAACTTTTTATGAATAACAGGGTAAGTGTCAAAATTTATGCGCTGCCTACCTAACTTTAGCCGGTTACTATAAAATTACTACACTTGGTTTTTTTTTAGTATTATACTATAACACGTCAGTTTCAACACCTATTACGAAGATACTACCACATACTTTAGATCTTTTAACCAGCCTGCGTAGCATGACGGACTATTTGTCGAACCTTTCTGTCACTTTTAATCGCTTTTGACATTTCAATGCGGGAAAATATATGGTGATGATCGACAAAAGTGACAGATAGATACGATAAATTCGACAAATTGTCCGCCATGCTACCACTACAGGGCAAACATAAGAAATTGAGATCCTGTATGAAACTAGCTATTTAACTTGTTTAGTATATGTTGTGTACCTACCTAGTCCAGAGTTGAAAGATCTTAATTATTTTTTATTGCCTTATGTGCCCTTTTTAGTTACACTTAGTATATTTCATAGGTCTTTAACCTAAAGGTCCTAAAAAGTGTCTTAATTCAAGTAGTTACTAATCACGATTTATCAAAAAAAATTCCTATTGTTATCATTTACACTATTACTTCATTGATTACCTGTAACAATCGAAATTGAAAACGATAAACGCAAAATCGCGAGTGTAAATCTAGTTTTTTTTTATTTAAAAACAATTACAATTCGTTTATTGAACTGTTATGAAATACAATGATGAATGATCAATAAATCATACTTAAATATTGTCAATGGACGCGATAAATGATTCGATTGATGAATCTGAATGGAACATGAAACGATTTTATTAAAATTCAGAATAAGGCTGCTGTCAGAGTCGAAGCCAGTACTATTTTATGCATTGATAAAGTTAACATTAAAAAAAATACGGGTCGGAACTAATTTCTGGAGTAGGTGAAAAAAAAAAGGAAATTATTTGCAGGTTTGTAACTTAAAGGGGCGTAGCTACTATACTAGCACATGGCATTGATATAAACTTTTTTGATAAAGTTAAAAAAAAACATGGAAGGACTAATTTCTGGGGTGCCTGATAAAAAAGGAAGAAAAAAATACAGGAAAACTGTGTGGAATTTTATTTGAATTTGTAACCAAAATTCATAAATTTATTTATTGATTTTTTAGAACATGACATAATAAAATTCAATTAAACGAATCATAACATTTATTGTAGTCCAGCTTTTTTAAAACTGGCTTTAAAGGCTGAATAGGTACTTTGCCTGTTTAAAATGGGATATAAGTAATTTTAATAGGATTTATATTTTTATGTTCATTACAGCCTTTAAAAAAATAATAATTTAAGCCAATGATTAGGAGCTTTAAGGCTCGTTAGCCTCAGCCGGGAATCGAAGTAAGTACTTGTACAAACTCGGCAACAGGTTGAATGATAACTTCTCTCGCTCGATAAATGAGTTTTTCTATTGGACCCGTATAAATGGGCATGCAAATAAGGAAATAGATGTTATAAATATTACAATATCGCATTTATACTATTATGTAACAATTGAAATCGATATACATTAGACATGCAATTATGAAACTGAACGAAAAGGGGTATTTCTTTACTTTACTTTACGTAAATAATCCTAA
The DNA here is from genome assembly GCA_951802225.1 of Euspilapteryx auroguttella. NCBI lineage: Eukaryota > Metazoa > Arthropoda > Insecta > Lepidoptera > Gracillariidae > Euspilapteryx > Euspilapteryx auroguttella. The sequence continues at coordinate 1,823,429 of OX637665.1, forward strand.
TGTTATCGACTTCGTTAACCATTGCTGTCTTCTTTGGGCATGTAACAGAAATTGCCTTTGTTAAATCGGCAATGGTTAACGAAGTCGCTAAAAATACAAGTCGATCGAATTGAGTTAAGGGAATCCTCCCCTGGTCTGTGCTTCTTCAGTGGGCTGGTTTCACATTCGCTTGCTTCGCTTCACCCACGTGGGGGACGCCCCCGAACCACCTCATCTCATGAAATATAAGATATGTCTTATTCTAGTTAATAAGTAAGACAATTAATAAGATCATTGTATCCTCTCATGTCATATTGATGATATGATGTCCTCCACGACGTATCCGTCGACACCTTGTTAGCTCGTGTGTGCTCGGATGTGACTCGCAAAACTGAACTTAGTCTTAAACGTGCGGCCGCATATGTTGCACTGTAGCTGTCCGCTGGTGTTGTAGGTGTAGTTGTAGAAGACCTTGGGACGAGACTTTCGGACGTGGCTTTTGGCGTCGAGTTCTTTAAGACGGGCATCTTCGAACTTCTCAGTTCCAGTTTGTATTGCTTTTCGCCACGTTGGTCTCATCAAGGCATCTTTCTCCTACTCCTCGTGAGACAAGCCACAGGATGTTAGACTTTAGGATATCCTTGTAACAGAGATACTGCCCGCCAGGCTTACGTTTTCCACAGGAGAGCTCTGAGTAGAAAACTGATTTAGGTAGACGTGACTCATCCATACGTACAAGGTGTCCTGTCCACACTATCGTAACATTCATGTCATATAATCATCAGCATCATCATCATTATCAGCCCGTAAGAGGCCACTGCTGGACATAGGCATCTTCTCTCGCTCGCCACGCATCACGGTCCTGTGCCAGTCTGATCTGCCTGCAGCTTGCCGGGTACTATAGTTCCGTTCATGGATATTGATATCAAAATAGATTTTGAAATGAAATTGTGTAATATTACATTTGGAAGGCTGTTAAAAGTTTGCCGGATCGGTTCTTTTTGAATAAATGCTTTGAATTATTTAAATGTCGCTTTGCCTCAGATTTCCTCTTAAATCCTTGTTAAGGGTGAATATTCAGAGCCTGATTTTTTTCTGTCCGGGGCTTTATTTTGTGACTTTCCAAAGAAAACATTGAATTTGAAGATTTAGATTCAAACTTTAGCTTCCATTCTGTTTGGGCCCGCAAAGTTTATTAAAATATACATAGTTTAAGTAGACTAAAATCTTACCTAAAGTCCAAAAAACCGGAATATTCTGATTCCTGTGGGGCGTCCGGGCTCCATTTTTTACTATAAATGACTCCATAACTTTGTTTTGAACAAATATATATAAAATTCAAGATCAGTCAGCATAGTCAGATAGTTGTTTATTACAAATAAATTGTCCCTGATTGATTAATGAAGCTGGTTTTGAAATAAATCGAGGCTTGAGATTTGTCCGCGTGTACCGTGTGATTTCTCTGGCGCGTGCAGCAATCACTTTCATGGTTAAACTAAGCTATGTAGAACTCAGCAGTTTTATGGATGGGCTGTCCCAAGCTATGCTTTATAGTGTGTATGAGGTGATTGCTAGCTAAGGTGCTCCGTTTAGTAGTTATGATGCCAAATATCTGATTGCTCTGATCGTGGTTCAGTGGTCACTCTGATTACTCTGCAATGTTTATCTTATGTTATAAAATAGCTATGTCATGTCTAAAGATTATATTGTATGTCATATATAGTTGGGTGTTCCTCATGAAATACCTAGTTTTCTATTCTACCCCGTTAAGGCTGGACGGATCACTTTATGATTTTTTAATGATTCCTATGGTCTGATATCTCTGGTTTTTTTACCATAGGGATCAGCAATTTTCAGCAGTTTAGCACTTTTAACCTGAAAATCAGATGTCAAACCTATTGTTATCATCATAATTATTATTTTAGTCAAAATAGGCCTAATCACATCTTGGATTGCGCGGTCGGGCGCCAATCGAGAACTTTTACTTGCCCATTACGATACAATTATGCAAATTATTTTGGCTACGTGGGAGTTTTCTGATTGGATTATGCTGAAAATTTTCAAGCATAGCCCTTTAGAGTGACTGGTAAGCTTTTTGATTAGGCCCGTAGTGAGCTATGTCTCGGTCCGGTAATAAGTCGGTAGACCTTGTCTTGAGCCTGATATGGCGAACGGTAATGGGTTTGCTTATGGTAATATGGAGGAAAATATGTAGCAAAGCTTGCCCATTGCCCTCTTCCTATTGGACCAAGCTGGTTGGATAGTTTGGCTACGTATTCATCGACTACTCTTCGAGCTTACGTACAGACTCCGATATTAACAGTAGCATTTGAAATGGGCGTTTAAAATAATTTTGGTTTTGTCCATGTTGAGAATCCAACTAAAGTCATCCAGCATTGTAGTGAGATCCTGCGCGGTCTGGATCCATAACTATGATATCGATATCACATTGAGTCTGATTGATGTATTCACCGTTTATGTTGATGCCTAGCCTAGTTATTTCCAGTCCGGAGCCTTGAAGACATCTTCGAGTACAGCGATAAACAATTTTGGCGTTATGACATTTACCAGTCTGACTAACTGCTGCAGTCCATATCCTTCGAGGTCTTTGTCTAAAGTCGAAATTACATTTATAAAAACATTAACACTAGCGAAGTGTAGCTACTATAGTCCACTTGGCCTCGCTAGAGATACTGCAGCACTGACTTATCCTTAATCAAATCAAATACAAATCAAAGGCTTTTTTGTAAAGCTCTAGGCAGGAGCATTATACCGCAAATGACAACCACTGACCAGCCTAGCCAGCCAAACTTAAGCTAGAGCATTTATATCAGCTTCGCTGATCTGAAGACCAGCTACAACGCACACTGAATTACATGAGGATTACCAAATAGGATTAGATTATTATGGGAGATTTTGAATTGAAGACTCCAAAACTCCTGCGGTCTATCGACATTATTGTGATGATTATAGTTATGTGTCACACAAATTGACGCTGCACTGACCACAAACCTGCTCTTAGGCATTCTACTATTCCACTATATTACATGCCATTCCAGTAGGCAGCATGGCCTCAAAAGCTGTGTGGAATAAATTATCTAAGTCTTCACAGTTCTAATAGGACTCCAAAATTTGTATCTTGCATTTGAATACTTGTCCGGTATTTTTTTTTGGCAATTCTCACCTAACCTGCGTGTTCGTGTCAATGAATCCCTAACTGATTGCTGGCACTGCGCTATTGATGGTCCACAAAAAGTGGTTGCAATTTCAAAGAAATATGAGCAAGAGCAGGACACAATACCAGTTGGTATGGACCACTTTAAAATATGATGACTAATTTAAAATATGATGAGAAATTGAGTGAGAATACAATAACATCTTTAGAATATCGCAACTTGGTCTTACTAAGTCTCCTTTCAGTATTTTCATTAAAAAAACTACTAGAACTAGTTCATGTATGATAAATAGTTTTTTTTGGAATATTAAACTACTAAAACTCAAATAAATTTATCGTTGTGATTACTCTGGAAGCACTTTTCTGATTGCTCTGGACAAAAAACTTGAAAACTCAATTATTCATAGGAAGACCTGGTCCAAAAATGGTGCCCAATTGAAAATATTAAAGCTAATGAGGCATACTTTCATAAAAGTTAACTGATATTTCAAAAAAACTAAATTTGAAAAGTGCCAGAGGAGTCAGCTGAATATCGCCGTTCTGAATATTCACCCTTAATAATATCATTTTAAGAGCCAGTTTAAAGCGATGCTAGCGCTATTTTCGAAAAAAAAAAATATCTTCTAAACTAAGGCAAATATCAAAAATGTGGCACTGTATGACACAAAATAATGTAGCCAAGTGTTTTTAGTGCATTGTTGTATAGCTTTTAAGTTAAAGACCAAAGAAAGCTACATAGTGTTACTAAAAGTGGCCACTTTTAGCAACAATCTGTTTATAATTTGGTTCTTTTAAATTATGACTACTTGACTGTGCTCAAAAAATACGAATCAAGATTATCTAGTGTCATACATTGCCACTTTTTTTATATTTGCCTTAGTTTAGATGATATTAATTTTTTTCGTGAATGGCGCTAGCATCGCTGTAAACTGGCTCTTAAGATGTTTAAATTAATCAATAGTTACTTAGTAATCGGCACGTGATTGGCACCTCTGCTATGTAGCGTGTTTTAAATTATTATTGTGAGTGCTAATTATGAGCTGTTTTTAACCGACTTCAAAAAAGGAGGTTATCAGTTCGACCCGTATGTATGTATGTATGTATGGCTCGCGTTTAGCTGAACCAATTTTGATGCGGTTTTCAGATAAGTATTTGTTACATTCAGGAGAAGGTTTAAGTACCTATTTTAACCGACTTCGAAAAAGAGGAAGTTCTCAGATTATGTTTGTGTCAGTTCTTTGAAGGCAGCTCTCTTTTTGTAAAAAAGAAATTATTTTTAATAAATTTACGTTATTTTAAACCGACTTCAAAAAAGGAGGTTATCAGTTTGACCTGTATGTAAGTAGGTATGTTTGTCCGCGATTATCTCACGTTTGGCTGAACCGATTTTTGATGCTGTTTTCAGATAATTATTTATAACATTCAGAAAAAGGTTTTAGTACCTCTTTTAACCGACTTCAAAAAAGAAGGAGTGTTCAGCTAATGTAAGTATTTGTCAGTTTATTAAAGGCGGGTTCCTTTTTTAAATAAAATAAATTATTGTTTTATTGAACTTAGTTCCAAAATTCAGGAAACAGCCGAAACCGAAATCGAACCTTCAATCAACAGTTTCGGCTAAAACCAAAACCAAAACCTCACGTGAATAATAAGATTTTTATGTTCAAAGCTGATGTATGTTTTGCTAAACGTAAGATATGGCCCACCTACAACAGCTACCTACCAAAAATAGTGAACTGAGATAATAAATCAAGTAAAAAAAAACAATAAAAATATCGCGCGTGTATAGCCGAATTCTTCAGAGGTTAGCCGAGCGACGCACGAATATAGAGTTTCGGTTTCGGCAAAAGGCTCGACCTATTTTAACGGAAACCGAACCTGAGGCCGAAACTAGATTTTTCTGCAGAAACTATCCGAAACCGAAATTGAACCGAAGTTCGTTTATTGCTCTTCTTCTGTATTCGCCGCGCCTCGGCAGATCTGATGTTCACTGGTCCAATGTCTAAAACCTGCCTTTCGTTTCGTTTCATGAAATTAAGCGTGAAACAATAACCGTTTGTTTGATTAATAACGCGATCCAACGTTCAAATGATACCGTTATAAATTTCATTTAAACGTTTAAACAAATCATTTTCATGGAAGTTAATTGTTCATTAGTATAGATAGAAGAGTGTTTAGCATTGTAAAAATGTTTTGTTATTGTTATGTAGGTAATTCAGTAATCAGTAATCAGTCATTTATTTGCATGAACACTGGGTATACAATACAGTAAGATCTTAAATAAAATTTATAATTCCCTTCAGAGTTCTGCCATAATGTCTGGCATGCAAATATTATTTTAAAAAATATATCTATAATTTTTACCTACGCATGCATATTTAGGTTTACATAGTATTCAACAAACATAGAGGTGCGTAATACCTTATGGTAGCTATACAAAATGTTTAAATACGCACGTCGCGTTATACCTAACAACCTTAAAAGATTAAAATTTTAAGGTAAGAGAGGCATGGGTAGACCGAAAGCCCTGAATGTTTGGACATTAGGAATAGGTCTACGGTATACCCTGCCTGTCGTACGAGGCGGGAGAAGGGATCAACGGGGTCGTGGGTGTGAAGGACGGGGGCCTGACACACTCATCAAACGGCCCCGAGTTGGGCGGCGGCGGTACAGTTTGTGGCACTGTGCCGCCGCAGCTCCAGAGGCGAACCAGGGAGGAATCAACATGACTCCTCCTCTTGGAAGAAACTGTAAAACAGCCAGCCGAAGAAAGGATTCCGGATGCCAATCATCAATGATTCCCGGGATCCTTCCCAAAAATCGCTGAGACGGCCACCGGGGGTTTTCGTGGCTGCGAGACCCCCGTCGCCCCACTTCATTCTCATTCTGTGGTGCATTCAATTAAAGGTAGAGTCATTATCATGGGACAACCATTTGTTTTAAGCGAGTTTGCATTTTACAAAGGTAGTTTCAAGTAAGTATATTTAGATTTATCTCAGTATTTCTACAGAACGTAGTCTATGTTTTGGACTAGCGACCGAGTTTGTTTAAAAGTTAGGGTAAAGTTTAGACGCAAACGTTCTTCTACCGGAGAAACGCGTTTAATAAAGTTTATTGGTTTAGAAACTAAGCTAATAGATATGAAATCGATTAGCAGTTAATAAATGACTATCAGTTATTTCATAAGCGAGTGCTTTTGATGTGAGGAGCAGAGCTCTAAGGCCACATTTTGTACTTTTCGTTTATGTAGAGCTGTAGTTCTCAAAGTGGTAGACCCCAAGGAGCTCCACGGAAGACTTGACATGGGTCCAGTTCGTGTGACAAAAAGTAACTTATAAGCCGGTTATTAAGTAATGCAAGGAGAAAAAACTGGGAAAAACTGATTGAAAAATCATTAGGTACTAAAAACTCTATATGAAGGAAAGGAGTCACTCTTCATACGACAGTTGGGTTCTTTTACTCTTGCAAAGCGAAACATTTTTCATTCATTTAGAAGAACCTTAGGTATACTACAAAAAGGATGCTTAATGAATGAATGGTATTCTGCTTGCACGACCCAATGAGTCGAGTCTATTAAACTTGAGTGTTCATAATAATGTATGAAGACATAGCCATGGTGCTACATATAAGTGTTTCTGCTCATGGTATGCATGTAGGTATTCGCAAAAAATACCAGTTTTGCCGTTTGCCTAACACAGTCTATAGATAGCATGTTTAGCACTAAACATAATTTTGCGTGCACATACTTTCAGTTTAAAATACATTAACTGAAATTCCTAACTAAAACACTTTACAAAACCGACTAGCTAATAAATTCCAATGTAACGCGTCTAAACGTGCGTTTTGCAACGCAACCTGTCAATCATCCGTGCAAACTTAATCGAAAAGCCTAAACCCGACACTAATTACAAGCAACCGTTATCATCAATTACCTTTTTTGTTAACCACTTGATTAGCACTACACTAGCACAACACTTTCAGCTTCAGAACGCAAAAAAAAAAAAACTACCGATAGAACGAGATAGCAACGCGTAAATGCATAAGTTATCGATCGCATAAAAACGGTTATTATCGAAAAAAAAACTAGTTGCCGCTTTTTTCAGTAATTTTTTAACGGTTTTTCGCGCGCGATCGGCTGTTGCGCTTGTGGTGGCTTAGATGCGACTAAAAACAGGACTTCGCGGAGGCGTAGGCGGTATGGGCTAGAGGGAGACACAAATACCTCCTCTCATAGAATAGAGAGAGATGGAAGAGCACTATGTGGGCGTGTTGCGGGGGTGTGGCCTAAGTTTGCATAAGTAATAAGCGCGCATATTCGCTGTGATACGGGAGCTATATTTCATGTGATATCCCTTGCTTCGTTTTTTTTCAAGTGCATTGTCTTATGATCCTAGGTTTCTTTTAACTTTTTTTTTTCAGTAAAATACTTGACCATTGTGGGTTTTGTTCTTTTTACTCGATTATTACGTATGATGAAGTGAGTTTGTCTGTTTGTTTTTTTGTTTTAGATAAATTATTTGTCATTCTTATTTTTATTTTACGCAAGAAAGTAAATACGCTAAAAATTTTATGTAGCTTAATCTCAAATCTTATTTATATTTATTTAGATAATCTAGCAATTTTTTAATCAAAAGATATCGATAATTATTAGGTAAATAAAGGATATTTTAATATTACGATTATTAGGTACGGAACAATGTTCGTTACGTTTGAGTTACTTAAGTTTCTTCTATGCTTAGAAATCTTTGGCCAGTTGGATTGGCCCTAAAGTTGAGAGACACTATAAGTTAAATTATTTTCCTCCCTGTATCTTCGACGCGCCTCGCAATATGTGCGCTGGGCCTAACTATAAAGGTTATAGGAATTTGGAGATGTCCATATTATCCTTAAAACATAATAACTGCGAGCTGAAATAAAGAAAAACAAAACGCTTAATTGCTAGTACCTAAGTAGTAAAAATACATTTAAAATTTGGAATAGCAGAAAGAGGTGATGGGCGGACTTATCTTTTAAAGAGATTTCTTTCTGGCGACTTTGATTAGGTAAACTTTAAGGTAGGTATAACTTGGCGGCATTTTCACTGTTTTTCTCTAAGTTTTTGTGTTTATTATTATTATTATACTAATCTTTTTCTCTATCTGCTACCTAAGTTAAGTACCAAGCTTGTATTTGTAAAAAAAACTCAATTTCATTTGAAAAATATACTTTTTTTGTATATAATACTTTCAGGCTTCTGACAGAGCATTCTCGAAGATTTATGCAAGTTTGAAATGATCAAATATCCAACAACATAAAGGAGAGGGCAATTTCAGAGATCGAACCCGCGACGCGTCCAGTTTGGCTGCAAAAACCGACCGGGCGTTGTGCCGCCACCGCCGCGCCGCCCGCACGCCAGGCTAAGGAAACCTTGGAGTCGACACAAATCTTAAACACTATATTTTAATTGAATTTTTATTGGAAATTATACATTTTTATAGTGTTAATTATTCTTGTTTTTTGTAATAATTATGAAAGAGCCTGGAAGACCAAGAGCAAGTTACATGAAGCAGATAACAGACATATTAAAGTAGACGCTAACGAGGACGTGAAGAATAGAGTGGAGGGGGCAGCACAAACACAAGTTTGGCTCTCTTTGTAGAAAATGATAAAGCGAAAAAATAAAAATAACTATGTTTTTACAATTGGGATATTTAGAAAATAATGATAATAACGCATCACACCCCACAATGCCTAAAACATATGCAAAGATGAATATTAAAACTAGACTGAAAACAACCATCGATATTTAACATAACAATGTTCGCCTCGCCGGGTATCGAACCCAGGTGTACCCGCATCTCATTCCACATCACTGCTAACTGAGCTGCGGAGCAGACAAATGGCAATAATAAGTTTCAAATTACATTAAACTTATTTTAATGCGTAAAAATAGAAAATGTATTAAAATGTCACATGTTTTACTTTTATTTTTACTAAGGATGTTTACAGCTTTAAGGCTCCACGAAAAGGGAAATCACAATTTTTTTTAAATAATATTAATTCCCACAACTCTCCTACTTATACATTAATAAAGTCTAAAGCATTAGCAACTCCACCCCACCTTCGTTCCGCAAATATCTGCCGCCTAGCCTGGCTCAGGCAGACGCGCAAAAAGACGCCCCTCCCCCCTCTCCTTGACCCCTCCCACCCCCTCAGCCTACGCTCATTCTATCACATACTGTTTAAAGGACAGAAATAGGGTTAGAGTATACTGAACTAAACGGGTTATATAAAAATTACTCAACACAACAAACAGAAGCATCGAATTCCAAGTTTGAATTTTTGTTGTGAAGCGTGCTCGCGCTTTTTTCCGAGCTGTTCTCTGATAATTTGGATTTCGAAGAAAATCGTTTGTTTATTTATTTATTTTTGAGTATCGACCGCCATCATAGCCGAATTTTTGTATAGGGAACATAAAATTACACTTATCTCCGTAAAATCACGTACAGTGTTTGGGACTCACTTACTAATATGCACTTTTGTGGACTATTAGTTTTTCATTTGATTGCCTGGAGCCGCGTCGGGACAGCCCTGAACCACATCACCTCATCATAGAATAAGTATATTAAAATTAGTTTAATGTATTGGAGATTACCTATAGACTTTCAATAAGATGCCTTGTATTCAGAATAAACTGCTTGCTGAGCACGGAGTCTCTTCTTTGAGGAAAAGTGTCTCTTGCGCGGATGGGCGGCGTAGTGAGGATCAATTCGTCTTTCCAGCGGCTCCAGGCAAGCCAATGTCAGAAGTTCAGACCACAGAAGCACAGACCAGCCCGAATAGCAAAACATTGTACGTAGGCAGCCGTCATGCCACACGAGCCAGACTGCACCTTCCCGTGGCATGATGCTGATCAGACCCCTCTGCAAAGCCAAATATGGAGCCGCAATGAGAGAAAAATAAAACAGTATAAGTGACTAACTTGAAATATAATTAAAAATAAAATTAATAAATAAATAAAATATAATATAATTAATTTTGACTGCTCCGTGGCTCAGTTGGCAGTGATGTGGACTGAGTAAACGTGTGCACCCGGGTTCGATTCCCGGGCGGGGCGAATATTGATATGATGAATATCGATGTTTGTTTCTGGTCTGGGTGTGATGTTCGTCTCTGTGTGTGTTTCGGGCACCCTAGATACAGGTTCTTCCTAGTTAGGGGCTCTGAGTGTGATGTGTTATTATTATTATTATTTAAAAAAAGATAAAAAGTAGGAAATGCAACAAAACTAGGTGACTCTACCTGCAACTTTTCTCACAAACGAACTAAGTTACTTTATAATTAGGTAAAATCGCAGATAATATCAGTTTTAACCAATCAAAAACATGCTTTAATTCATTAGGCACACGACTGATTATCTATTTTACTATTAAATGAACAATGGTAAAGACAAAAACCATCGATTCACACAAAATAAACTTTCGCTCTGATTTAGATCACTGTAGAGCGTTTATATAAGAGGTGCGTGGAAAATTGTTAGAAAATTTCCTTTTTTCATTCGCTTCAGACAACTTTGAAATTAAATTGTAGCTTGTTATCTATGTGACAAGTTAATACAAAGTAATAATAGGTAACATCTCGACCACATAAAACATTTTAAAGTTATCCGTTTTACACAATAGTTCCTTCAGATTCCCTTAGTCGCCTTTTAAAGCACCCACGATAGAAAATGGGGTAGTAGAAATATATGCAGCCACTAGCAGCTACCACACGACCATATTTTTTATAATCTCAATATTTATTTCTACTCACTTCTTTTTGGTTTCACCCTCCTCCAATGGGAAACCATTTCCAAACCTATGGGAAAACTGGCGTGACGTGGACTTGATTGAGCTATGCCTACTTTTGAAAGAAGTCAGTCTTCATGTTGAGTGCAAAAATATAATAAATACATAACGTCAAACTAAAAGCACGAAGGTAACAAAAGCCGGTTTGATCGTTCAAACTTCGTTCTTCGTTCATTTTTTAAAACTAAAAGGTGTTATAGTAATGCATTAATTAAATCATAAATTTATTCAACAACATAACCGATTCCGCCATGAATGTTTATAAGGTTGCATATTGCATAACATTATCGTTGCGATATCGTTTGCGTGTCTCCGGCCGTATAGAATTGTATTTAATAAAAAAAAATTCTGCAAAAACCGTGGAGTATACTTTAATTGCTGATAAAGTAGATTTAGAATTGAATTGTGATTAATTAGACACACTGACACACGGTAGTTTTAATGTGTTATGATTAGATATATTTTAGATTTATAATAGACATTTTGGTAATCATTTGCTTTGCTGATGGCTGCAGTGACCAATATTTTGCCACAATCGTCACGCTTAGCAGGCGGGTTGTCGATCGCAGTATGACTCTCCAATTTTTCAACGAAGGACCTGTTGCCCATCCTCTGTGTATTTAGTCGCTTATGACATCCATATAAAAGGATATTGGACGATGAAATTCCATGCCGCCTCCACGCGGATTTTTTAACCGACGAAAAAACAAAAAGGAGGAGGTTCTCAATTCGTCGCGTATATTTTTTTTTTTTTTTTTTTTTATGTATGATCACGCATAACTTTTTACTGTGTGGACCGATTTTGATAATTCTTTTTTTAATCGACAGGGTATACCTTGAAGTTGGTCCCATAAAAATTGAAATAAAATTCCAACCCTAAGGGTGGAAAAATAGGGGTGACTTTATTGTTCACTCACAGATTGTATTGCCGTTTTGTGATTTACATGAAAACTGCTAGGTATAATTATGAGTACTTTTTATATGAATGTTAATAATCATAATCTCAGCCGATAGACGTCCACTGCTGGACATAGGCCTCCCTCAAAAATCGCCTCACCGACCGGTCGTGATCGAACCTCATCCTGTTAGTCCCTCAACATTCACCAGGTTGTGTGGCCACCTTGTGGGGTGCGACCACCCTGTGAAGGGTGATTAGCTGGGGTCAAAAAAATTAGCCCAAAAAAAACTGAAAAGCAAAAAATAAAAACTTTTTATCAAAAAATTAAACCGCCGAAAAAACTGAAAAGCATTGAATAATTGGGAAACATTTTCTATTAGGACTTAATTTACTCACTTCTTAAAGTAATTTTGGTTTACCAATAAATTTTGAGTCGGTGCCACAGAATCAACGAATAACGATCACTAAATTACCTGAAAGTCAAAGAAATAACCGAAAAACGTGTGCCGCCGCGCATCGCGCTTTCGGTAGTTATGAAATTTGCTTGTGTGGTGTGGCGCCGACTTAAAATTTATTGGTAAACCAAAATTACTTTAAGAAGTGAGTAAATTAAGTCCTAATAGAAAATGTTTCCCAATTATTTAATGCTTTTCAGTTTTTTCGGCGGTTTAATTTTTTGATAAAAAGTTTTTATATTTGTTGAAGGACACCAAAATAAGGATAGAAACTTTCAGTTTACAGTGTTAAAGAGTTTCCAAGTGTGACATTTAAAACTGTGACATATGGACATCAACACTATACAAGTTCTCTGGAAGAAATAGCCTAAAGCGATAAGATCGCTTTTTGTCACTTAATTGTAATGAAACTTGCTTATTTCACTGTATTTAAGTACAATAAAGTGTTTATTTATAATTTTATTCTCTAAGGGTTCAGAGTTTGTCTACATCGACCCTATAAAAAGCCATCTAAACTATCCCCAAGCTCATTCAGCGGAAACGTTGACATTTCGATATAAAAGTTAAGTTAAATCGATTCAATTTCTGCAATAACGGACAAACAGGTGTTAACTTAAGGCTACTAAGGTCAAAGGGTCGTCGGCATCCGCGCACGTCAGATATTCTAGTTATTTACTTACTTATGGAAATGCAAAGTTTGGTTGCGTTTTGTAGTTTCAATAAAAGGTGTCGAAATCATTTTCATTCAAGATAAAAGTAAGCTCTTAATAAGTGAGACGATTTTTTTTAAATCCTCTTCCTTAATGTTCGTACACATTTATTACGCCATGCATGACATTGTGAGCTGTTTTCGATGGTTTTCCCGTGATGTTCAAAAAGATTCTAAACGAAATAAAGTAAATTTCGTAGGGTATAGTTAATGTGTTCGAACATTACGGAAGAGGATTTCAAAACTTTGGATGCCAGAATACTTTTGAGGTATTTTCCCGGTTTAAATCGATTTTATCCAACTTCAAAAAAGGAGGTTATCATTTTGACCTGTATGTATGTTTGTATGTATCTTTGTTTGTCCGCGATTATCTCGCGTTTGGTTGAACCGATTTTGATCCGGTTTTCATATAAGTATTTGTTACATTCAGGAGAAGGTTTTAGTAGCTATTTTAACCGACTTAGAAAAAGAGGAAGTGCTCAGTTGATGGATGTGTCAGTTTATTGAAGGCGGGTTCCTTTATTGTAAAAAATATTTTTTTATTTTACGCTACACTCACGATCCCCGGTTGACATAGGCTATAGAATATTCTCAAAAATTTAAAACGTAAATCGGTAAGAAGTTAACCGTATCAGCTAGTCTCCATATTAAAATAACCAGTGAAGTCATTCATACATATCATTATTATGTTAAACAGCGTAGGTATTTTACCTACTTGGAAGTAATTATGTGTAAAAACAATAGACAGTTGGCAATTAAAGCGCGTTGCACTGGAGGTAGAGAAGTCTAATTAATAAGGTAAGAATTTTATGGGGTACTGGCATAGATGAGCTTGTCGTAGAAAATACAATACTCCAAAAGTATTAATGCGCATAGAAATCTTCGTCACTCTTCGACTACGGTCGTATTCCCGAGCGTCGAAAGACGATATGTATTTTGATTCAGGTGTTTCCGTGAAAAAGAGAATGAGCGAAGATTCTGCTTGCGCATTATTAATTTTGGAGTATTGTATTTTCTACGACAAGCTCATCTATAGCATGTATCTTGTATTTTTTGCCACCTTTGTGTCAATCTGGATTTGGATACTTTTGCGTGGCGGTACGCTAAATAGTGATTTCGCCTGACATCTATTTCGACTGCTCCGTGGCTCAGTTGGCAGTGATGTGGACTGAGTAAGCGTGTGCACCCGGGTTCGATTCCCGGGCGGGGCGAATATTGATATGATTAATATCGATGTTTGTTTCCGGTCTGGGTGTGATGTTCGTCTCTGTGTGTGTTTCGGGCACCCTAGATACAGGTTCTTCCTAGTTAGGGGCTCTGAGTGTGATTGTGTTATTTATTATTATATTTATATTTAATAAATAAAAAAAAAATAGTTATATTTGTGCCTCCAAAACTCGAGAACGGGTTTTCCGATTTTGCTGATTTTGGTTTTGAAATGTTTGTCGTAGTCCAGGGAAGGTCTAAACGTGAGAAAATTTCGGGAAATTGCGAGGAATATAGAAAAAAACAATAATTGAACTCTGCCATATAAATCATTATATTGTGAACTTTGCACTATAAGGCATTTGACAAAAATTACAGTCGTTTCAATCAGTTTAAGACAGGACAACGTCTGTGGGGTCATCTAGTAGAGAAAATATTCTGCATTATACTCAGAGGTACTAACTAGGGGTAGAACCATGGTAGAACATTGCTCTAGAATGCCCAAAACACATTCAGAATTGCAAAGGTTCAACTTTGCAGGGAATTAAGAAAATTAATAATTTAATTTTACTTTGAATTAATTAATTACACCAGGCTCGAAAGTAGGTAGGTACTTTGTTTTGTAAAAAATCGTTATTACGGATGAGATGAACTGAGGTCCTATTACGGACACATTTGCGACATTGCTTTTCGTCCTCTAGAGTATCAAAGTCAATACAAAGAAAACAGAATGAGGACGCAAAGCGATATTGCAAAAGCGGCCGTAATAGGCCCTCTGACCACATACCAAATAATACAGAGTAGGCATGCACAAGAGGTCAATACATAGTCACATAGAAAATCGGAACAAAACCGTTTCCGGATTTTTGGTAGGTAGAATTTCGTACCACAAAATCCTTAGTATATTCTGTAAAACGATTGCTTACTCTTTGTCTCACAAGAACAATAGCTAGTTTGCAGGCAAGCAGAGTAGGAGATTGGTATAGAAACTAAGCGTCGTGCTGAGAAAAATTACTTTCTAAGAAAATATTTAATTATAGACCGCGAGGCGGGGCATGTATTGACATGACACTGCTTGCCTTTTGGTTGGTAAAGCTGGTTTGAAAACAAAAAAGTAGGTAGACTTCTAAATATCTTGAATAAATTAACTGGGTCATAAATTTAGTCCAGCGCGAGCGCCATCTCATTTGCTAACCTCTGGATTAGTCCATGCACTATTTTCCATAAACATGATGATGATGATTTCTTCCTATAGCCCCTCATCAGAGGCAAAGGGCTCGAAGTCATTTTCTCCATTTTATACGGTCCTGTGCTGTCTCGTCCAGGTCCCGCCAATTGAGACTATAAAGAACCGAACTATAAAAGAATGCTTGAAATTGGTTTAGCTTTTTCCCATTTATGTGGCGGGACCTGTAACATTGAAATTAGGGATTTTTTTAAAACCTAGTATAGATAATAGATACTTATCTATCAGCATAATATTAAAGGAAATCGCAGTAGCTAGGTTCGGATTTCATTGAGATTAAATAAGTATAACTGTAGAAATAAATAAATAAGTAAATAAATAAAATAAAATAAAAGAAATAAATAAAATAAAATAAAATAAATACCGAACCGATTTCAATAAAGTTTCTTTTTAACAAAAAAAGCTGTTCGCGATAAAAAACTGTCGGACTTTTTGAAGTGCCTAAAATAACTTTATTTTTTAATAATATGCCGTATTACTAAAAGCAAATTGCTATCAAAATTGCAATTAAGATCGTAGTAGAGCTTCCTGTTAACAAGTGGGCGTCGTCTATAGTCCGAACGATGAAAATAAGTGCAATATTATTACAGTTTTTTTTAAAATGACTTAATGAATGAATGAACTCATTATTTGTTACAAAGAACAATTTACAAAACCTAACATTAATACCTAGGAACTTGTGTTCTTAGCGATTTTTTACCGGTGACTTAGCCTATACGTATTTTTAGAAGTCAAATAGTAAGTACCTATAAAAATTTCTTGTATTTCATAACCATCGATCGTTAGCTTTTGTGTAGTAAGTACCGTCCTATGTTTAAGATAGTTTAGGCAACCTAGCTAGGCCTAAAATATGCATTGAGGTATATTGTCTTATGAGGTACAGTGGCGGACACGATCGGCGTAACACTTCCGGTTTTTCTGTAATGCAAAATAGCTCTTGTTCTTTGGTTTTACAGTCTAGGGCTGACGAAACCATAGACAAATCTGTTACGGCCTCCTAGTCCTTGACTGTACATTGTCTTGGGTAGTACATAATTGTCAAAAGATTTAATCAATATCAATATATATAAAACTCTTCCGTTACTGACTGGCTGACTGACTGACTGACTGACTGACTGACTGACTGACTGACTGACTGACTGACTGACTGACTGACTGACTGACTGACTGACTGACTGGCTGACTGACTGACTGACTGACTGACTGACTGACTGACTGACTGACTGACTGACTGACTGACTGACTGACTGACTGACTGACTGACTGACTGACTGACTGACTGACTGACTGACAGACAACGCAGAGCCGAAACTACTGGGCGTAGAGGGCTGAAATTTTGCACGTGGGTTCCTTAGGGAGTGTAGGTGAGCACTAAGAAGGGATTTCCTGAAATTCCCACGGGAACGGAAAAAAAACGGGATTTTTGTGTTTATAATAATAATAATAATAATAAATTTATTTATTCAAGTACCAAGACTCATTTCACATTACAAATGGTATTAGTAGCACATATAAGCTTAAAAACTAGGGTTAGTATTATTTATAGGTAATCAATCAGTTTATTTTATATTTACAAACGCTAGCATGTATGCTAGCACAATAGCCTAAGTAATGGGCATCTACTCTCCCAGCGTACATGCTTAGGACAATGTTGCGGCTGGCTCGGGCTCTGCTGAGGAGAGACCCGCATCCCTTACGCATCGTAGCATTGAAGCAGTCCACCCCCGCCGCCGCGAACATTCCTGAGGCGCTGCAAAACCGAGGCAGCCGCATCAGCGTCCGGAACGCATCGTTAAATTGAACGCGTAGAGCGCTGTACTGTCTCTGCGTATAGTTTGCCCAGAGACTGCTTGTATAAAAGGATGTGCAGTATGCTCTAAAAAGTGATTTATGAGAAATCTGTGCGGGAAAAACCGCGGGGCAGCCTCTAGTTTGTTAAAAAGAACAATAAACAAAACCTAACATTAATACCTAGGAACTTGTGTTTTAAGCGATTTCTTACCGGTGACTTAGCCTTTACGTATTTTTGAGAAGTCAAATAGTAAGACCTATTAAAATTTCTTGTATTTCATAACCATCGATCGTTAGCTTTTGTGTAGTAAGTACCTTCCTATGTTTAAGATAGGTTAGTCAACCTAGCTAGGCTTAAAATATGCATTTAGGTAGTACATTGTCTTGGGTAGTACAGTCACGGACTAGGAGGCTGTAACAGATTTGTCTATGGTTTCGTCAGCCCTAGACTGTATTACCAAAGAACAAGAGCTATTTTGCAATACAGAAAAATCGGAAGTGTTACGCCTACCGTGTCCGCCACTGTACATAATTGTCAAAAGATTTAATAATCAATATATATAAAACTCTTCCGTTACTGACTGACTGACTGACAGACAACGCAGAGCCGAAAGTACTGGGCGTAGCGGGCTGAAATTTTGCACGTGGGTTCCTTGGGGAGTGTAGGAGAGCACAAAGGAATTATTCCCCGAAATTTCCATGGGAACGGGAGAAAAGAGGATTTTCGTGTTTAAGAGAAATCTGCGCGGGTGATACCGCGGGGCAGCCTCTAGTATACTTATATAATGTTCTTAGTAAATTTGAAATCTAGCCTTGTGGAGGTGGCATAGAAAAAACCACCCCATGGGAACCACCCGATGAACGGGCAGCAGGCTTTGCTTTGCAGTTCAAGCTTTTCTGCGATCTCGCACCTTCATTCACCGTGTAAGCATTACAATAATAATTGACTTATTTGCATCCAAGAGCGATGATAACTGATATTCACACACAAAACATTTGCGAGTCGCTTTTTAATTGAAGGTAGCCAGATTCAAGATAAAGAAAAAATACAAGGAAAAATTATACTCAGACCTCTCTATACGTTGTGTTTTTAGCTGAATTCCAAAATTAATTCGATTGATGTTCCATTGTTTTTTGTAATGTTTAATAACTACGAACCCTTCAGTGGTGCCCTAGGAAAAGATTTTCGAAAATTGTCACGGGAACGGGAAAAGGGGACACTCTGAAAGATAGACCATGAACGTACAGCGCAAACCACTTGCTTATGATAGAGACATGAAATAATGAGTGCTCAATCAGAAAGGAATTGCAAAAATTCAAACGAAAACGGAAAAACGGAAGCGGTAGGTACATAACTTGTAGTATAGAGTACAGAAAAGGCGACCATCTCTTTTAGCGATTTCAGCCAAGTAACAGTAGACACAACGAAATATTTTAGAGCCCTTTTCAGCTCTGTCAAATAACTCATTAAGTAAATTTTTCAACGTGCAAATTAAGAGCCAGTTTATAGCGATGCTAATGCCATTCTCTAAATAAAAATTATATCTTCCAAACTAAGCCAAATATCAAAAATCTTCAAAATATCAAAAGTCTTCTAGTCAAAAATGTTGTAACTAGTAATCTTGCTTAGTATTTTTTAGGACAGTCCTGAGTAAAAAAAAACAAAATAATTCACAGATTGTTGCCACAAGTGGCCCTTTTAGCAACACTTTGTAGCTTTATTTGGTCTTTAACCTGAAAGTTATACAACAGTGCCCTTAAAATACTACGCTTCATTATCTAGTGTCATACTGTGACATATTTTTTAAATTTGCCTTAGTTTAGAAGATATAATTTTTTTTCGCGAATGGCGCTAGCATCGCTGTAAACTGGCTCTTTAAGCTTAACTTAACGAGGTGTTTGCCTTATTAAGTATAAGCTTCAAGTTTATAATCACAAATCTTTCTACTCAGTTAGCGAGGGGCAGGGAAATATATTTTCATTGTATTATAAAGATTGCTATCGACTAAAGTGAAACTTAGCGCTTAAGTACATGTTTACAGTTTAATGGTTCAAATAAAAATGTTTTATTAGGCTTTAAATATTTTTATGTCTTATTTTATATTATATTTATTTATTTGTAGAATCCGGATATATAACATCTTCAAGGGACCGGCTATACTTATGCTTATGTTGAACCTAGCGCGCAAAACGGATATTTCCTATTACTTACATTGGTAACTTCAGAAAAAAATCATTGCTAAAACGGTTAGATGTTTGCGAAGTCATAATAGGTAATTCATTCTACTGTTTTTTATTTTTATTTAGGTATTAAACAAAATATAAGTTAGTAAGAATTAGGAAACACTTATTAAAATTAGACACAATATGATGAGGATGATAAATAAATATTTAATTTTGTTTTAATAAATTAATTCGTTTGCAGATTTGCAGAGTTATAGGTTATCTTACACTAAGTTCTCTGAAAACGGTACCTTCGAGAATTTTATTTTATGTCTTATGACCTCACGGGAGGCCTATATCTAGCAGTGGACGTTTCTTAACTAAGAATGTTTTCTCACCTTTTAAACCTACTCTGAACTACTAAAAACATTTGAAAACCAAAATCAGCCAAATCGGCCCGGCCGTTCTCGAGTTTTAGCGAGACTAACGAACCACGATTCATTTTCATATATGTATATAGTAAATAGTAGATAAAGTAGATAGTAAAAGTAGATAGATTCGAGGTCTATCAACACAACTCTTCATAAAGCTATAATAGTATAATTTAAGTGCGATTAAAATTGTATTTTACTTCTAACGACCCTTTGCGTGAGTCTATGACATTTCCATAAAATTTCTTCGACATTCCATACTTATACTTACTAGTTGAGGCAAAGATAATAATGCTATTATCATTTCCGGTCTAGAACTAGTATTAAAAGGTCAGGCGCAGGGTGCATTCTCTTACTGTTTAGTGATCCGTGAAGCTATACACTAGCTGTGCCTCGCAGTCTTACCCGCGCTTTATTACCGCAATTAAAAGTAACCTATGTGTTAATCCAGGATGTCAGCTAACTCCATGCCAAATTTAATTGAAATCGCTCCAGCCGTTTAGACGTGAAGAAGTAACAAACATACACACTAACAAACTTTCGCTTTTATAATATTAGTGGTATAACCTAGGTATACTACACTCTACCTAGAGCTACATAATATAGTGCCTATAAAAATTCTAGCGCGAAATCAAAAGAGGCCTTTGCCCTGGAGTGGGGCAGTTTAAGCTTATAAAGTGATGTGGACTGAGTAAGCGTGTGCACCCGGGTTTGATTCCCGGGCGGGGCGAATATTGATATGATGAATATCGATGTTTGTTTCCGGTCTGGGTGTGATGTTCGTTTCTGTGTGTGTTTCGGGCACCCTAGATACAGGTTATTCCTAGTTAGGGGCTCTGAGTGTGATGTGTTATTATTATTATTATAAAGAAAATGGGCAGGAATTAAATCCTAAATATCAATAAATAAAAATGTTTCTTTACAAAAATGTATACACATTATTTTTTATTTTATTTAGGTACATAATATCTACCTACTATTAAGTACTAGGAACAGGGTAGTTTATTGTAGAAATAAAGGCTATCTAAATATAAATTGAATCAAATTAGAGGCAAGTAGCTGACCCCGCAGTTTTTATGCTTTTGGGATTTGAATCCTAAAATATGGCTGAAAAATACAGTTTCTAGTGTTTCTACATTTAAAAAAAGTGAGGATCACCCTTAGGTTCATTTCGCTGTGACAAAAAAAATTAACAGTTATATCCGAAGCATGAAAATACGCAATTAGTAATTGAAATGAGCTCAGTCATTACGGAGATAAGTGTCTTGCGCGGGCGCATCGCGATAAATTTACAGACGAACGAACGCACGCGAAAAAAGTTTTGTTATTAGTATTTTTGCCACTTTTACTTACTTTACGTCATTTAATTTTTGTTAAACTTTAAAATTATTACACTTTACTTCTTTTAAGATCACTTTCTTTTCGTCGCTGTTATTATTATACTTAACTAGTCGACCCGGCGAACTTCGTTTCGAGTAAACTAATTACTATGTTTCCTGGTTTTATTCGAATTTGTCTCGCCCTAAAAACCATCCTTGGACTTCAACAAACATTAAAAGAAAAAGAATTGGTTTGTTGAGTTATGCGCTTACATTTTGCGATTCATTTTTTTATATTTATAGATTAGATACCTATGTAATAGGTCACCACGCATCACATTCAGCCCCTACCTAGGTAGTACAGTGGCGTACACGGTCGCTGTAACACTTCCGGTTTTTCTGTTTCGCAAAATAGCTCTTGTTCCTTGGTAATACATTCTAGGGCTAACGAAACCATAGACAAATCTGTTACGGCCTCCTAGTCCGCCACTGTATCACAAAATACCTAATGTCGAAATTGTTTATATGTAGCTAACACCATCCGAAATAGGTACCATCGAGGTTAAGGACGAGACCCCATGACGGGTTAGTTTGAAAGACCCGGAAAATTTAAAAGAAGCATTTGTAAGAATAAAGGAACGTTTAGAATTTTAGTATTGAAAAAACGATTTCCACATAATTATACTATCCAGCCAACTCCCATATTAGTTGGGAACGCACATCTGGGCCTGTAGGTAAGTATTTGGCCTTAGCGCAAGTCAATAATTTTATGCTGTACCTACCTACATACAATTTTATTTATGATTTGTTTAGAATTTCAAAACTTGACATTTGACAAAATGTCATATCACAATAATGCAAAATAACGTGTTTTTGTGCTTTTCTAAATAATAGAATAACACCCTGCCGATGCCGAAAAAAAAAGTATATAATGAAGATGCAGGATGTAAATAATATCTCTTGTCAAATTAAAATATTTCCCACTAGCAATAACAATTATTTAGCAAGTAGAAAAATGTTAATAGTTAGCTTTTAGTATTTGTAGTTTGTTGAGAACCACGCTCCGTGGCGATGGCGGCTTGCCAGTCTTGGCACCTTTGATTAGAAGTGCAAAAAAAAAGGAATACAGTCATCGTCAACCTTTTTTTTGTACCTTGGTTGTAACTTTTTAATTACCCCCCTAAAAGGTTAGTCTTTGTGGCAATATGTGGGGGAGGCCTAAGTTTATCAGTGGACACCTCTCGGCTGAGGTGAGTTTATGTTCTTAAAAAGGCACACACTAGGTACCTAATATCATGCTATCTCGCGTAGTATGAGGGAAGAGTTAAGAAGAGACAGCCCATACAACGGCCGCACTTTTTCAGATCGTTTCTTTATGTGAGCAGGTTATACGAGTATGCCAGCCTGTCACTAACTTCCGTAGAATATAAAATGTATAGAAAATGGGGGTCCCTTTATGGAACCTTTTTTTTTTTGTGAAAAACCCTTTGCAAGGGGCTCTCTAAAATGGTAGGAGCATTGCAGTTCGATACCGTTAGTTTGTACTTACATAAAAAAATGGCTGAAGATGAAACTTATTCGTTCGTCTCGTTCGCACGTATAGAAAATGCCTTTCTTAAAAACTCGTTTCAAAGTTTTTACTCACCATTTATATTAAAAAACAAAAAAACAGTATAGCATAATAATGCTGGAGAAGGTATCAAAGTTCTACAAAACATAATTGTAAGTACTTACAAGTAAACATTTCGAGTTATTGCCAGTAGATGTAACTCTTGTGCTATTACAATTGCTAACTCCAAAGTATGCGCTTGACATAAGTATCATGAACACGACACTATAAAAAATTTTCTCACTAATGAATTACAAGTTTCTTAAACAAACACCAATTTCAAACACGCTAAAGTTTGCCGATTACGATTTGACACGTGCATTACAGTAACACAGCACAAATGAGACAGCTAAATGCACCAATAACCACGAAAAAACTAAAAAAAAGGTTAAACGTCTAATTATTAAAAACGGTTTCGTTAAAAAAAAGCGGCATTTAACACACAAGCCCGCGATTTTTATTTGAAAAAAGAATCACGCTGACGAAACGCCGAAAGAAATCGCAGAAAAAACCACCAAGGTGCCGAGCCCCTGAAGTGAAAAAGCGCCCAAGTGGAATGAAAATTATATATCAGCGATGCGAAAAACATTTGAAAAAAGTTCACTTGCCTGCTTCTTGCTGGCGGGCGATACACGCGATCGTGCGGACCGCTCGCTTAATGTGGATATAATAGAAAATAAAATAGAAAACATTAAAATTTATGGAAAATATTACTAAATCTTCCACTTATTATATAGCAAATAATGGCGCAAAATCTAATTAACAATCTAGCCCTTCCTGTAAGTATCTCTAAATTGTAATATTATGTACCAATTCCATGCAATTTGATAACATAATATTATTACAATAAGTATGCTTTTTTTCTTTAATAGAAAATCATACATCAGAATCTCTAATCATTGTAATAAACTTCTAAGTTTATGAAGAGTTTTTGTGTTATACAGTTATGATAAGGTTTAACTCCGGGGCATAAAACTAACACCACATTCTAAATTTCAATCGCGAGGTATCAAACACAACTCTGCCCTGTAAATCTAAAACACTGAAATTTCGGACAACTCTTTTTTTTGAGAAAACGGCATTTTAACTAGTCATGTCTGTGTTGGTACTTTATTTAATTACTAGTCGACCCGGAAAACTTCGTACCGCCTAAACTATAACTATTATGTGCATGTATTATACTTATAAACCTTCCTCTTGAATCACTCTATCTATTAAAAAAAACGCATAAAAATCTGTTGCGTAGTTTTAAAGACATAGGGACAGACGCGGGAAGCGACTTTGTTTTATACTATGTATTGATATTGATAATAAAAGTTGGTAATATCAACAGTAACCTAACCTCTGCAGCGATATGAGCGGTTTGCCCGCTCATTGTATATCAAAGTATCTGTAAGTTTTTTCTAAACCGATTTATTTTTATATCATATTAATTATTGTGAACCGTTGGGAAAAATGCATCTATGCACCTGTGGCATTATGGTTTATGACGCTTTCTGACCTTTTACTGTGTTATTAACGTTATTAAGTAAATGGATTGTTGGTAAACGAATGAGTCAAGTTTGTGTCTGATTAATTTCCTTAGGGCCTGAGGTTTAGTGACCTTACGCCCTGCAGTACCTGGCCGAAGAATAGGACTGAGGTATCCCCTGCCTGTCGTGCATACATACATACATATCAATCTTATAACCTCCTTTTTTGAAGTTAAAAATCGCAGATCGTTTCTCGCTGCCGGTGGCGTTGGGACCACTCACTGCCTTACGTAGTTTCTTCAAAAATAATGTTATGTAATGTTAAAGACCACAGAAAGAAACTGATTGTTGCTAAAAACGGCCACTTTTGGCAACAATCAGTTTTCTTCTGTGGTCTTTATCCTAAAAGCTGTACAACAATGCCCTAAAAATACTAGGCTGAATTATCTAGGGGAAAACTGTTTTACATTTTTGATATTTGCCTTAGTTTAGAAGATATTTATTTTTTTCTTGAGTGGCGCTACTTTAGCTGTGCTATGGCTCTTAAGGGTCATAGGCGGTCTAGTCTGTCTAACTAAAAAGGTATTAAAGGTAGGTACACCTACGTATTTACAAAATAATGTTACTTATTTTAATTTTAAATATTATTATTAACCCAAAATTACTATAATCAATATATATAAAACTCTTCCGTTACTGACTGACTGACTGACTGACTGACTGACTGACTGACTGACTGACAGACAACGCAGAGCCGAAACTACTGGGCGTAGCGGGCAGAAATTTTGCATGTAGGTTCCTTAGGGAGTGTAGGTGAGCACTAAGAAGGGATTTCCCGGAATTCCCACGGGAACGGGACAAAACGGGAATTTTGTGTTTATGAGAAATCTGCGCGGGAAATACCGCGGGGCAGCCTCTAGTATTATTATAAAACGAGCTTTCCCGGCTTACTTCGTTACGCCATAGAATATAAGATACTACAAAAGACTTGGCTCTATAGACTATGTTCTTTTGACTGCCCAGAATGGCCGAATAAAAAACAAACCACCTGTCAAAATATGTAAACAACGGAAAAAATATTATTGTTATATTATTTGAGTTTAGGTAAGGATCCCTAATTTTTTTGAAAATCTAATACAGCCTATGACACTCGGGGTTAATGTAGCTTCCTACCAGTGAAAGAATTTTTCAAATCGGTTCAATATTTCCGGAGCCTATTCGTTACAAACAAACAAACAAATCTTTCCTCTTTATAATAATTATATTGGTATAGATTTTCAAAATTAACATACTAGCGACATCTTTTGTGCCACATTGAAACTTCCAGAAATACGCATCACACAAATTCGCGAAGCTATTCGAATTTTACAATCAGTTCCAAAAAATTTCAATAGAGGGTGCTATGTAAATAAAAAGCGACATCTGTCGTAATTTTTTTGAACGTCAAATTTTGTGAATGTAGCAAACTAACAAATCTAGCAACATGTAATTTTTTTAATGTGGTTCTATGTTTTACCAAGAGGTGGCGCTTTTGTAAAATCTTATTTAGTTCTGCTACTCCCCGCTAAGAGCGCTGCTAAGAAATATCTATTTAGTTAGAACCTTGCCATATTATACTTAGCTTCTTTTGAATAAACCATAAAAACTATAGTGTCGATTGGGCCTCAATAATATTATTTTTTGTCCATTTTTAGTTATTTTAACAAACTTTTTTTAAGTATAATTAAAAGAAAACACCGTTTATGAATCATCTTTTTTTATTTTTTTAAATAATTATAGCTAACCGTTCGGCAATAATAGTCACTATGTCAAAGACATAAGCATTTTCCGTTGTTAATCATAAATCTTCACAATAATAAAAAATATAAAGGGTTAGTAAGTAAAATTAATTAATTTGTTCAATTAACTCTGGCTCTAAAAATAAATCTAAACTCTACATACAATTTCGTTACGATTGACTAAATATCGAGTACAGAAAATAAACTCTAATAAAAATTATATTTTAATAATAATGATAAATTTTATAATAAAACACACATTATTCAATAATAATAAAAACTAATTAATTCATAAAACATGGCATCGTTTTACTATTAAACTTAAAATAATACTAACTAACTAATAACAATAAATGGTACGTATAAAAGAAAAATAATAAAAGGATTCGAATATTGCAAAGTTCAATAATTTAAGGTTATGTTTGCCAAAAAGTATTTTGTACACCTAAAATTAGGTTAAATCTGTCTAAACATCGATTAGGTACACATCATATCGTCACGTCACATTCCTAAAATTTATTTTATACATTGCCAAAATTATTTTAAATAAACTGTCACCAAATTTGCCTCGACAGTACTGGCCAAAAATTGTAATTTTTATACCTAATACCGAGTTGTCTAAATACTCGCTAATCAATTTTGATTTTACAACTAATTAATACGCCAAACATTTTAATTGTTAATTTCGAATTTACACAATACGATTTAGTTACAATTTTACATTTACTTTTTCTTTTTACAAATTTTCTTTTAATACAATGTAGAGCTTAAGTCTGTTTTTACATTGTTTTTTCTTTTCTTTTACCAATGTATACTCGTGGGCCTAAATTTAATTTCAACAGTGAAACAAAATAATAATGTGAAACAAAATAAGAATATTCTTAGGTAGGGAATATTGTTAAACGAATAGGTAATAGCTCATTTGAGACAAAAAAAAAAGTCTGACACCAAAATGTTTCACACTACTAACATTATATTTTGTTATCTTCTTATTACAAAAAAAAAAGGTAAGTAATTTTTTTTTTTTTTTTTTTTTCAAAAATTACTTTGATTTTAGTAAGATTTTGAAGTAATGTTTTTAGTGTGACTTATTTCAGTATTTTT
The DNA here is from genome assembly GCA_951802225.1 of Euspilapteryx auroguttella. Classification (NCBI taxonomy): domain Eukaryota; kingdom Metazoa; phylum Arthropoda; class Insecta; order Lepidoptera; family Gracillariidae; genus Euspilapteryx; species Euspilapteryx auroguttella. The sequence goes on from OX637665.1 coordinate 1,850,587, forward strand.
ATAATTTTCATACCATGTCCAAAATAGTACATAAAGAAGAAAAATAATACCTCTAAATAATTTATCATTAAAACATCGTAAATGCCCGTGTGACGTATCTTTAGCTAAACTGGCTAGATATAATGTAACTTACAAGATGAAGTATAGAATGCACTGTCAGCTTTAGAAAAAAAAAAAAAACATTTAGGCGGCAAATAGTGCTGCTCAACCGTCGGTCAGCGCTGACGTCGTCGTTGGTCGGACGTATGAACGCGTTTACACGGTTACTTTTTTTATCGTGGCGGAAATTTTCAAGCCACCGTAGGTCATTGCTTTGATACTACAAATCATTTTTATTTAAACTTTCGAAGTACCTCTAGTGAGCAAGGTTCATTATTTTTCAATTTTGTTTTCGGAATCAGTCCTGTATAACTATGCCTACCGTGTGTTAAATTTTCCTCCGATAAAAAAAGTTACTGTGTATACTTTAAGCGCTCGCTGATGGCTAATGATTAGCTGCACGCTTACAGCTACGCGTATGTAGCAACCAACCTCAGCGCTGATCGTAGGTCGAGAACTATTTTGCAACGTCAGTTTTATATTAATAAAAAATCTATAACGTCATTACAATTTTTTACAGCTTCGTTACATAACGAAATAGAATGCAAGATTTGTTTTTTTTTTAATAATTTTTCAAAAAACAATCTAAATACAGTTTTTTTTTCTAAAAAATAATAATATCTTAACTCGAAATGGATATGACGGTGTAAAAAGTTAGTAGCAGAACGATTGTTCCATTAGAAACACCAATAAATGATTATAGGCATTAAGTATCAACTAGTACATTAATTTATACGTACATTACATATTTTTTTGGGTTTGTGTTGATTTTTATTTCGTTGTTCATAAAAACTTTTTGACATAAACTAAGCTTGGATCTGAGATTACTTGTGAACCAAACGAAATGAGTTATAAATGAATAGATTTTCGTTTTTCGCTTAATTTATGTCATAGTTTATTAACCGGTAATATTCATATTTTTTCGAAGACTATTAATACGAATAGAACCTCCTAAAATTACATTACATTAATTACAGCTAATTACACATACAACATTTAAAATACTACTTATGTGGAGTAAGAGTAACTGGTTTTTTTTTTCGCATTCTCAAGTTTAATGTTAAAAAAGATTTGAATGCGAAAAAAAAAACCTATTTTCTTATTTTGAATTAAAAACCTGGCTATCCTGTCTATTATTAAATATAGAATACGATTAATTAATTTGTGTATATTTGGCTACATTTAAGTATATAGTCAAAAACAAAACAAAATTTTAATAAAAACGTAATGAAAAAGCTTCAAACTAAAAACTTTAACATTTCAATAAGGATGTTTAATGGGAAAACAACAGCAATTCAATTTATATAAACTTAACAGTTTTTATTAGTATTTTGGTTAGTTGCTTTTGTTGACTGCGTTTGATTAAACTTTTAGGGTGAGCACACACATCCTGGTGAGGCGCTCTGTATCGTACACAGCTAACCAAAATATTAAATTTTTAATAAAACTTAGAATTAAGAAATGTAATGTAATTATTGTTGTTCGTTCCTTAACGGATTTTCAAGTAACAATTTAAAAACAATTGAAACAAGTTATCTTTATAAACAAATAATATAAAAACGTATTATTGTAACATGATGAAGTCATATCCATTTCTAGTTAAAATTTAAAAAAAAGCTGAAAGCGCATCCTTAGAATTAATGTGGTAGCCCACATTTTATGACACCAAAGGAAACCGGTTCTATTGTATCTAAGTATTAATACAGTTTATCGAAAGCCATACAAAATGTAAGAATCATTAATGTTTACTTTTGTATGGAAATTTCGATAAAAGGCGACGCCGTTCATCGAGTCTCAATTACTTTTAATTAGGCTTTATGAGTTTAGTGTACATACAGCTTAACTACAGATTTGATTTTTAATCGTAAATAAAATGTAGAAAAAAGTATTTTTTCTTAATAATTCTTCTTTTTTTTTTTCAAATACAAAAATGTATCCATTGTAAACATAAAAATAAGTTTCGTCGACTTACAGACACGTTCCGTTATACATAATTCTATTCCATTTTTGATCACAGAAATGATGGTTCGCATTTTTGTGCGATTTTTTACATATTTTTTGCTCTAGGTCATTAATTGTATTTTTTTATTTTCAACTGTCTATTTAATTGTAGTGTAACCAATTTCTGAAATTCCATTAAATTCCTTTGAATTATTTTAAAGATTTTTGCTAATTTAAAATGAGCCAAAAATATTTGTACAAGAAATTAGGTACTCTAATATACCTCTAAAATAGCGATCGCACAAAAATATGAACATTTTACAGTACGTCTTGAACACTTCTTGGAAACGTAACTTTTGATCTAAAATTCTAGATTTAGGATTCATGATCCGTGCTTCAATCGTCTCTCTACCGACCTGCGCGCAAGCAGTTCCTTAAAAATGACGGATTTTCATAATTTTATATTTAACTTTAAAAATACCAAACGTCCATAAATTTTTCCTTCTACTAAGACCTAGAATTAAAACAATACCGTTTATACAATATTCATAGGAACTTCATTTTTTGTTTACACATTAACTTTATTTATAATTATTTAATTTACGAGGATCATTTTTTTACACATTATAAATAGCGATCGGTTCACTTTGTTTTTTCATTTTCAGGATTACTTTTTTATTTGTTTTCGTTGGTGAATTGTTTTTCTTCTGCTTAAATTGGGTTTCAAAATATGTATTCAGTCAAAATGTGTTTCGTAATTAGTGATTAATATTTAGTTTCACGTTTCCTCGAATAAGTATCGAATGAATATTTTTCGCGTCTCGGTGTTACTGGCCGTTTGCATTCCAAAAAAATATTTTAAAAAATTGCCGAAATTGTTTGTATTTTAACAAAAAAAATACATTAATATAAACAAAAAATTCAATAAAGACTTATTATATAAAACGAACATTACGACACAAATAATACATGAGTTTTTGGGCTATTGCATTTGTTTTTTTTTGTGTCTATTTACATTGATACACCGTGCTTGTAAACTTAGCTCATCATAGAAAATGCGCTTATCTTACATCGGTGATACCAATATGAATTCAAGAGTGAAATTATTACGTACATTAACATCGGCTTACTTATACCTTACCTAACGATTACAGAATTATTAATGCGATTCACGAACAATACTTGAGAGAGATCAAAATACGTTCGTTAAATGCACGACTAAAGTATTATACATGTTGATAAATATTAAAAGAATTATCGGCAACACTTGACATTCCCTTAACAAGAACTTTAACTAGCCTTAAAAAGTGTGATCCATTTTGTAAAAAAATTGAAACAACTTTTTTTTTGTAAAAAAATGGTTCATGTTTTTTATAACACGGATCACACTTTCTGAGTCTTTTGTTTTTTTTTTTTAACTATTATCTATTGCAGTGGCAACTGTGACACATCGGAGATGCGTTGGGCTATTGTGTGGTGGCTTATTTGTTTTGAGTTACAGTAGTTTTTTTTTTTTTGACAACACTGTAATAAGAAAATTATACTTCTGGGCTATTATTATGTTGTAAAAGTTTGTAAAATTAATAAAATAATCATTTAGTTTGTTTGGGCTTTACTTATTTATACGTCTATATCCTCGTTGTTGTGGATTAAATGTAAGAATGTCTTGTGTTTCGTTCTAGTTTGATTTAACAAAGTTGTTGTCTGTTTGGGTGGTAAAAAGACAGTTTTTTTTATTAAGTCTATTAGGTCTTAGCTTGTATTGTCTATTGTTTGTGAGTGAATAATCGCTATTTGTCTATCTGATAACTAATTTACAAATAATAAGTAGAACGAAGAAAACAATTAAGTAACAGCAGTCTTCTGAAAAAAAAAGTAAATTATATGCCTTCTATATACAATATACAAATTGCGTGTAAATAACCATTCTGTAATAAAATAATAATGAATAAGTATAAATTTATTATTTAAAATTAAAAAGTACCTTTGTATTTTTTTTTAACAAAAGCGTCAACATTTACGTAATAGTGATAATAATAATAATAAACCTAATTATTTATTTACAGGTTATTTATTATCTAATATGGCATTTATGTTTTAAAAAATAAAATAAATGTGAAGAATTACTTTTCAAATAACAATGAATAATTTTTTTTGTGCGTTGAAGACGTGACTAGCATTATGTCATTGCAACAAAGAAAAATCAATTAATTAAATCAAATAGCCTTTCTATTATGTATGTCAGGGAAACCCCTGTATCACCATTAATAAAAACAAAAAATAATAAAATAGCTATAGCTCTTGTAGTAAAATAATATTTCCTTAGGGTAAAATGCATAAAACGTAAATAAAGAATCTTTTGAAATAGAAAAATTATAATTATTAGTAAGCTAAATGCGCTTTAGGGTGCTAAGTAAAAGTTTGGCACATCCAAATGTTTGTACTAAAAAATAATTAAGCCACAAAATACATTGCTTCTCTTTGAAAACAAACAAATAAAAATAAATAACCCTAAACGCAAATATATATGAACACTTCTATTTACTTAGAAATTGCACAGAAATCGAATTCTAGTCCTAATTTACTTGTTTTGGGCGAGTTTTTGTTCCATTTTGTTCATATTTCGTAATTTACGAAGTTAGTTCATAATTTGTTATCCTTTTCTATTAATTTTGTTTAAATAATATTATTTACAAATAACGGGCGTATGCACACACTTTCGTATTTACAACAGTGGATCTACTTATTTAAGGCTTACGTTAATCATAAATCGCGACTTCTATTTGTTTTCATTAATTATTAATTTAAGGTTTCCAAAATTTTTAACGTAAAATTGAATTTGAACTCAAAACGTAGTCGCTCTAAAAAATCACTAATGCGATGCGATTTCTCATCCATAACTTCTTAATCCTAAACTTTTCTTTTCCTTTTTTTGTATAAATAGTATCCAGAAACATCTACAGTTTTGTTTTTTGTTTTATTTGTATTTTAGTTATATAATTCATAATTTAACGACGATGAAATCGCTCTCGGATTAGTAATAAGTGAAATCTCATGGCTGTGGGTTTTGTTGAAGGTGCACGGCTTGCTGCGCCGCTTGCTGCGCTGCCTGCTGCTGCATCTGCTGCTGTTGCTGCATCTGCTGTTGTTGTTGCATCTGCTGCTGCTGCTGCATCTGTTGTTGCTGTGCCGCTTGCTGGGCCACCTGCTGGGCGACTTGCTGAGCTGCATGTTGAGCCACTTGTTGCGCCGCATGATGTGCTACTTGCTGCGCTGCTGCCGCTTGCTGGGCTGAGATCGCCTGTTGAGCTGTAAGCGCTTGCTGAGCCGACAGCGCTTGCTGTGCAGTTAATGCTTGCTGAGCTGATAACGCTTGCTGGGCCGTTAATGCTTGCTGTGCTGACAGCGCTTGCTGGGCCGCAGCCTGCTGCGCTGGAGATGGCAGATTGAACCCAAGCATTCTTGGATCATGCAACCGTAACGCCTGTTCAAGTCTCTGTTCTTGCGCTAATCTAAACGCTTCTACCAGCTCTGGTGATAGTTGCCCTCCAGCTTCACTCGGTGGTTGCTGTGGGAAGCCTCCGTTGTGTCTCAGTGGACTAGGAGGCTCACTGGTATGGGCAGCTGCAGCTTGGGACACGGCTAGACGCAACGCCTCAGCCTGGCTCCGCAATAAAGCTTCAGCTTGCTGGATTCTTAGCGCAGCTTCGTTCGTAGGCGGCGTTTCCGCGGGAGGCTGAGCTGGTTGAGGTTCTCTCGCCAGTTGCTGTCGCATAGCTGATACGAGATTGGCGGCAGCTACTTGAACAGCGCTCGCTCCTTCTCCTGGTTGAGCCATCATGTTTGCAGCAGCTGCAGCGATGGCGGCGACTCTCTCGTCACCGTACTGGTGACCGTTGTTTGCTGAGCGGAGGAGATCTGATAGCTTATTGACGGCGGCTCCTGTCTCCGATCCGGCGGAAGATGACAGCCTTCCGTTGGATGAGGAATCAGAATGAGCAGGCGATGGGGGTGCAAGGTTAAGGAGACCAGACCCACCAGCTGATGCGGTGACGGCGGCGAGGATGTCTCGCTCTCGACGCTCGGCTGCTGCTCGTGAAAGCACGTACTGGGCGGCAAACTGATGTTTAGGTTCCATCCTCATATGTTCCATGTGGGAGAGTAAACCTGAAAAATAGAAATTTCTTCGTTATTTGCTGTTTCAGAAGGAAATACTGAAGATAAAGCATATGAGTTTTTAAACTTACCGCTTTCATGCGTGAATACGGCTTGGCAGACGGAGCAGGGCCACATCCGAAGTTGGCTAGTCAGTTGCGTCTCAGGATGACAAGCTAGATGCTTTCTCAGAGACCCTTCGTTGACGTAGTGCTTCCCACAAACCGGACAAGGATGGTTCGCCGTCCGCCGCTTCGCTATATAAGGATCAGTCGATGGTTTAGCTTGCGCTGGGTAAGGTGAAGTGGCTGGAGGACCTGCCATTTCACCAAGTGATAATTGGTAGGATGGGTAGGTTAGTGGATTAGGGAGGAGAGAGAAAGAAAAAAACTGGTTAGTTATCTGTGAACTAACTGTTAACTGCTGTTGTTTGGCTGACTTGCTGATTGGAAGGCTGTTTGTGTAAACTGAGAGATTAAGCAATCTATTCAGATGTATATTATGTCATCGTAACTTTATTGAAAGGGAAGTAGCCAAAACGCAGCAAGTCATTCAAAGAGCTATAATCTATAGAATTGTTTATAAAACGAAACATAAATGGAACTACGGTATAAAAATAAAATTGTAGTTAAATCAATTAGTGGAAACTCAAAAACATTGACTGAAAACAAAGTCGCGACGAATACAGCTATTAGAAACGTAAACAATACATGTTATCATAATAATAGACTTCGCGTAACACCATCTAAAGAATGTCTCTAGCAAGAATGTTTAGAAAACATTCAACCCTTCTCTTGATGGCAAAACAATAACTGTTAACATTCTGCAAGATGGAGTTCCGCTGTCGCTTAAAACTAGTTTGGTTGTTTATTGAAACGATACGTTTTTGTTTCACCGTTGGTTATTTTTTCTAACCAACACCCCTCATGGCTCTGTGCCAATGGAAGATTCTTTATCCGAAAACATTTTCTGGCAAGCGTCTCGTTATGAAATATTTAGCTTTGAGCTAAAATTATTGTTGATTACGAAGCTTCCATTGGCAGACTTAGGAAACTAAAAATCTCTTCTGTATGAGAGTTTCTATTACTTCTAAATTTCCACTTAAAAGCGCATGGATTCAAAACTCATTCAAACAAAAGAGATGCTTAATCTAGATGACTTGGACGACCCAAAAGAAGATACCTCACTCGTGAGATGCCTTAAACGAAACAAGACAAACGATCCGACAAGACGAAACTTACTGGCAACACCGGAAGCGTTCGGATCTTTATGGGTATTCTTCATATGTTCGACCAAGGCTTCGCCACCGAATACCACTTTATGGCAAATGGGGCAGGGAGTGGCGGCGGCACCACCGATCATCAAGGCCGCGTGTTGCTGCAAAACACCAAGGTGCAGCTGAAGCTCCTGCACCGACGGGAGCGTGGCAAGGCAAAAGATTAGTAAAATAAAATGATAAATACACGGCAAAACAGTCGAAATGGAATTTAGATTGAGCGGCCGAAAGGGAATTTTGTGAAATAAAACAAATTTAGTTTAACGTAAAAAAATAAAATAAAAATTAAATATTTTTGGTACTTAATGTATTTTTTTGTAAAACAATAATATAATAAAATATCTTATAAGAAAAGAAAAAAAAATACTATAATTAATTGAATAAAAATAAAATCTTACTAAAAAATAAAGGGTTGCATGCAAGTAAACTTTTGAACAGCACACATAATAATTTTAAATAATATTTTATCAATTTACAAGTCAAAGCTGTTTAAATAGACATTGAAGAGTGGACTATGAACATGAAATATGCTATGCTGAATACTATATATTATTATGTAATTCCTGAGAATTTTTTTAGTTTGTATCTACACTTTAAAATTCTTTTTACACTTAATGAAGTAGGTGTACACAAAAGTTTAACACTTTCAGAGGACCTCATATCGCAAATGCACTCATAATAAACAGTACGGCTGAAATAATTAAAAAAACAATTAAGACTTCTCTGTGGTTCAGTTAGTTGGCCAACTGTGACTTTGCCTAGAGTCGAGTCCCAGTGAGGGCGAACATTGATTAGACAGATATCGATGTTTGTTTCTGTATCTGGGTGTGATTGTACGAGTTTTGGACGCCCTAGATCTAGATACAGGTTCAAAGCTCTTCAAGATTTTCAAGCAAGAACGTTGTTGCCCGTCCTTTGGGTGTCCCGTTACTCGCCTTAAGAGTAAATGGAGTAGTATTATTCTAAGTTGCCTCCATATCAAATATCTTAAGGCTAAAATGCCTAAAGTGTATCTTAAACAATACTAACCTTAGCAGTGTGAGTGCGTAAACTGCTCTCAGTAGCGAAGCCCTTTCCACAAATATTGCAATGGAAGGGCCTGTTCTTTGCCCTTTCGACCTGGGCGTCGTGGTTCCGTAGGTGCTGCTGGAGATTCGACAGCTGGATGAAAGCCCTCCCGCAGTCTGGCAGGTGACACTTGTAGGGCCGTTCGCCTGTTAGAAGGGCTTTTTTTAATCAATCTCTAGTTTTTGTTAGGACTACGTTAAGAGTAAGATGGGAATCGGTTAAGAGTTAGTAGGCTCACATATGTTATGGTTTATTATATTTTCTTAATTTTATAAAAAAAGAAAGCATTTTTGATTTTTAATCGACGCGACGCATTAAAGTCTAGTTTCTACTTGTTGAACAACTTAAGTAAGTAATTGGAGTTTTTATATTTTATAGATTCTAACTCTACCATTACAAATTCTCTAATAGGTTATGTATCAGGAGTTTATCTAGTTCATGAAATACTAGCGGTAAATGCTCTATAGTAACAAATTTAAAATTCAGTTTTTTTGTATAAAAAGTTTCGGAAGTAATTCGGTTCTTTCGTTCCTCTTCCATCTTTATTTAAACCCAAATCTCAGAAGTGAGGACATTGGCCCCACAACCTCAGACCAATACTGGCCTTGGTATTAGTAACCCAAATCCTGACCTCACCCAACGAAGAGAGAAAAAAAAACAAGATGACCGCGCGAAAAAATATAAATAAAGCGCATAATAAAACGAATGCATACTTTTAGCTGAACGCGGCTGGGTCAACGACCGCGCACACATGCAAAGTTTTGTGCATGTCGAGGAGTTATTGTGATAGTGTGCGTTGGAAGGATATTTTGCCTGGGTTCCATATTTAAATTGTTTCAAATGAATAGTATCAAGATTATTGTCACAGAGTATACAATTTTGGTATTTGCCATGAACTAATAATTTTTTTTCGCGAGACGAGATTGGAAATAGTGTAATGCCTCTTGTTATTACTTAATTAATAGTAAGATTAAACACTTTAAAATGCAATAAATCAATTCAACTTAATAAAAAAATTCTTTAATAATTACATTGATAATAAAATGGACGCCCTTATCGCCACTTATAACTATTATATTTTCGTATGTTTCGAAAGAAATTACTCAAAACCTATTGCATGAAAATTTTACAGTCTTTTATCTGCACTTTAAATTAACTTAATATTTATAGTCCTTAGTTTTATTTTGACAAAATAACATGACTTGACCCGGCAGATTTGCACCACGAGTGTCCTTTTTCGACCGTTTCGATCGATTCCTACACTTTTTTATTAAACTAAGTAGGTTAGCATAATATTTTCGGGTTCGTTCGAATTGGTCACAACTTGGAATTAGCATCTAATTATAAATTCCATACATTCAGTTCGAATTGGTCACCTTCAGATTCTTATGGGAAAACGTACGATTCATAGGGGGGATAATTTAATCTGTCCAGTAAAAAGTAAGTACATAGTTTCGGAATAATTAAATCTGTGCTTTATAAAGGTATTATTTTAGAAATTCAAACATCAAATGCATAATCATCAATAACATTTTAATACAATTCATCTTACTCTTGTGTGTGTTATATTTGTGTAAATGTGTGTGTGTGTGTATTTTGCATGTCTGTGAAGAATGCGTCGGTTACATTGATACAGCTTTTCGACCGCCATTCCGAAGTGATATCGTGAAATATTTCCTCAACGAAAGCTGCGATGTACTGCTTGCAACTTCTGCACTAACCAACCACATTTTCGTAACATACTTAGTATAAAGTAGATGTTGAAATTAATCAAGGTTTACAATTTTTGTTAATTTGATTGTTACTTCTTTCTCTCTTCTTTATTTTTTTTTTTTTGCAAAGACAGTAGAGATACCTTTGTGTCTAAATAAAAATATTCATGGAAAAATAAACCCAAAATTACAGAACAAGGAAGACTTTACTTTCTCTAAGTTCTGTGGATAAAATAATTCAGGTTCCCATACCTATTTCACTTACTTAGTGTCGGCAGGCAGGGCCATCCCTTTTTATTTAAAAACCAACTAAATTCCAATAGAAACAGATTATTTTATTAGAAAAATCTCTTCTGTTGCGGTGCGGACTAACTGACAGACAAGGAACATGCAAAACTGCTTGAAATATACACTTGAAACTTTGCATATAAGTTTCTTAGTGAGTCGCGGTGTGCACTAAAAAGAGGATTATGAATCTACTCTCTCTAAGTTCTGTGGATAAAATAATTTAGGTTCCCATACTTAAAACCCAACTAGATTCCAATAGAAACAGATTATTTCATGAGTGAAATCTCTTTAATTAGTAAAATCACTAAAAAATTATCCCTAATGCATTTTACTATTTGCAGTTTTTATTATATAGGACGATATCGTAAAAAAACGAACTTTGAAAGTAAGTAACTGGCTACATAATAAAACTAATCATATGAGAAACAAGGTTGTTTGTATTTAAAAAAAAAACCTTTTCAATTAACCTAATATAATAATTAAAAGTTTATTGCCAATAAAGTCGTCTGGTCGCAATTTCACTAAGTCTCCGGGGCTATAAAATATAGTATAGGAATAAAGAGAGGTATCAATATTAAAATGTATTTGTAAGACATGTGTATAATTATCATGTATAATAGCACTTAAAGCCCCTCACTAGGTAGAACCTGTATCGAGGGTGACCGGAACACGAGGTACAGTCACGGATTCAGCGTAACGCTTCCGGTTTTTCTGTATTGCAAAAATGCCCAACCTTATTGTTCTATGGTATACCAGTCTCACGTGCAAAAGACCAAAGACAAAAGTTTGGTGTTACGCTGTATGAGTCTGTGACTGTAAAAAGCCATACAAACACACTCAGGCAGAGTCAAAAAAGAAATCAAGTTCGTTTTCAACTAGTACAGTGGCGGACACGATCGGCGTAACACTTCCGGTTTTTCTGTATTGCAAAATAGCTCTTGTTCTTTGGTTTTACAGTCTAGGGCTGACGAAACCATAGACAAATCTGTTACGGCCTCCTAGTCCTTGACTGTACCTACTACAAGATCATATAAAAAATAAGTAGGTAGTTAAATTATTAACTTTTTTATTTTTATTATCTTTTTTAACTACAAACACTAAATAAAATAAAATAAAAAAACTTGAAAAAAAAACCATACTCATTTTCAGAATCCCAAAATCTACGCACATTAATTTAACCCTTCAACTGGCAACCCTGGCATTCTAAATCAAATCTCCAACTACCAGATGCTGCGATCTAAAGAATCTCATAGAGAAATCTTCCTGGTTCGTTATACTGTATACCATTGTAAGTCGCAGGCTAGACCTCAGCCATTTTTCAAGTCCTAAGCCCACGCAAGAGTCCGACCATTATATCCTGACCTATCATGCTTCATAGGAAAAGAACTTTTGTTACCAAACATTAGGGTCCAAGGTTCATTGGACGCCTATATGTGCCGAAGTTTATGCCTATTTTTGCTATAACTCTTTATGAATGTATTTATAGTTTATATACCTACAGATTTCTATGAGAGAAAGGCGCTCGCCTTAACACAGTTAGGTTAGATGTACTGGTTTTAACTGAGATTTTGCTCTATCGGAGGGTTTTGTCCTTTGTTTTTGAATCTTTTGAGTACAAAGTAAGTATATTGATAGAAAAAGTTGTTTAATAGTGACGATGGTACAGTGGTGGTCTAGGATGGTGTAACAGATTTGTCTATGGTCTCGTGCGCCCTAGAATGTATTACCAAAGAACAAGAGCTATTTTGGAATACAGAAAAACCGGAAGTGTTACGCCGACCTAGACCGCCACTGTACAAAAGAAAAATTTAGTCCGTTCGCCAGTACATATTTCACATAAAATGTCTTATAAGAATTTGTACTAGTAAGTATCAGCATGTAATGTTTTAGCACATTTTTCATTCCTCTAAAAAGTCTTTAGGCAAAGTCTTTCTTTACAACCTTTAAGAAAATGCTCTATATAAAAGTGGTAAAATAAAAATTTAAATAAAAATAAAATTTACCATAGAATGGAGTACGCAGCCCACACAAACTCAAGAAAATCGCACTAAAGCCGCCACTTTTGTATGTTAAAATATTGCGTAGGATTTCTATTTGCCTTGCACGTGATTTGAATATTATTATATTATTTTTAAAAAATAAAGAAAAAGTTTTTTCTTTGTAACAGTACGTATTAGAATTTTAACTAATATTAATTATTTAGGACGAAGTTTAGGGACAAACATTCTAACAAAATAATCCTATTAAATTCATAAATAAGTGCATATTTTTATTAGCCTAGATAAATTATACTAAGTGTACCCTAACCATATCATCATTTTTCTTTTCTTTATAGATTTAAATAACAGTTTGAGTTTTGCATACGTTTTGTAAAAATCGTATTGCAATATGCGGTTTTCAAAGTTCGAATTTTAAACTCAGCTGCCGTCGAGGCGTACTTGTAACGAATTTATTTTTGAATTTGGAACGCAGACTTACGCGCCAATTTGACGAGTTAATAATACTGAATGGCTTTATTTATTTTTCACACCCTGTTAAGTTACATAACATTTTAAAATGTTATTTATTTCTAACAGAATTTAATATTATATGAATGTAAGTTAGTAGTAGTAATAACTACACTAATACACATTTCCATCAACGACCAAATCAATTTATACTCATAAAGATAATTAAATTTTCTAAAACATTACACACACACTAACGAAAATACAAAATACCATACATGCTTCTAAAATCAGGAATCATTGTAGCAAATTACAATTTTGTACCGCATTTCCACGCTCAAGTAGGTACACATTAACGTTTTCGATATTAATCATATATACAAATTTAAATTATTGGGCCCGAATTGCGTGCACATGCACACCACCCTGTGGAGAGGGTGGTGGCGCCCCACCCTAGGTGGGGTGTGGCGGGCTGGGGTCACGCACTCCCCACCACCACCAACTATCAACCCCACTGGCAACTATTTCGGGGTGGGTAAGTAGCGTGCATAAAAAAATGTGTCTGCGTTGCCCGGTGCGCGATAAAATACGGGGATGTATTTTTTTTATTGATTGGTGCACTTTTTACCTGAATTTTTATCTGTTGAGCCTATTGGTATCTGTATGATACATTTTTGTATTTTTTTTTAATATGAGAAGGATATATGTTATTAATATGTTATCCCAGCAGTGGGATAACATAGGCTGTTAATAATAATAATAATGAGAAGGGTGTCAAATAGCTAGAATAGAATTTTAGAGGTGTTATATTCATTATAATGGTTTTAGTATCAAATTTACCTAAGCTTTTGTTTTAGGTTCTTTATTTATTCTATTGAGTAAAACAAAAAAAAAAATATAATATTAAAAATCAAATAAAAACAACACGAAAAATCATAAACTGAAAACGATATTTTTCTTTTAAATATTAATTCAGTCAAAGAGCAGAAATAAAATTTAAAGCACACTTAAAATGTTTGCAAAAAGTTTCAAACAAAGAGAGAAGCCGAGAGAAAAGGTTTTTTTCTCTCTAGTGGTTCTTTTTTTAATTTTCGCGGCGCGGTATCTCGAGAACGCTTCAGTGGTCAAATAAAAACTTAGAGTTTTTAAGGAATAAGACTGCAATGGAGCATACCTTTCTTGAAAAAAAAATTAAATGGAACACAATCTTTAAAAATGATAAGATATTTTTTTTATTTATGAATGACTTGACTGTCAATCGTTATATTTGAATTTTTCTAATTTGATAAGAAATAACCCGTGCAGTGAGTATGATGCAGATGACCGATATTTACTTAAAAAAGGATCATTTGATAGGATGTAAATCTACGCTTGCTTATCAAAAATACTACACAAAAAAACCTAAAAGCTATAAGGTCTAATTTAGACCACTTACTTTCAGATGTATAAAGATCCTTGCCTTTTTGTTTTTTGTACAATAAAGAGATTATTAATAAAAATTATTATTTTCTTATAAAAAGTATTAAATTAACATAATATAAACTACGAAACTAACTAAAACGAATATAAACTTAATAAATCAGCAAAACCACCAACAAACAGAGGCAAAAACAAAATATCAAATCGACTCTACCCAACGCTCTGTGCCAAGTAGTTAACTTAAAGAAAGATAGCTCGAACTCCTGAAAAGGGTACACAGTTCCCGAGCTCGCAGCGAGACTGGCTGGAGAAAAAAAGAAATAAAAGAAAAAAAGCAGATTCCCGAGGAAAGTGGGGCGTTTTTAGAGACAGGATAAGGGAGGGTTTACATTGGGTAATTGTTTTTCTTAGTGCATTAAAAAAATTCGAAATCGGAACCTCGATATATAATTAAAAATATTCTAAAGAATGTATAAAAACTATGGTTTATGCGGTTTATGTTTATTATTATGACGTTGTATTGTATATTGTATAGTTTAAGGTATGTACTCGATATAGCTGTATAATAATCAACGTTAAAATTAAATTGAAGTATTTTGAGTACTTATAGCAAGACTTCCATTAAACTAGTACTGCTGAATTCAGAAAGCTCTCGAATTCCTAAAACAACATACATAAGATGTCAAGAGATATTATCTCGTGACATTAACCCTACTTTAGACGGGTGGTTGCAAAAAAAACACATTTCTTCTGCGGCGAGGCCAAAAAAAGAAAAAATTAAAAAAGAACATTGTGATAAAAGTTGGCAAGTTTCCCCAACTCCAAGATTACAGGGTTGCCACTAACGAGTTCTCGGCTGCAAAGTGAAAATGTATGCTGCCGGAGTTGTTTTTAAGTGTTTCTCTGATGATTTAGAAGTTTTCAAGTGGGGTTAGGGATTATTTTACTTTTTAAGAATGAGATAATATCTGGCGGCCGTCAGTAATAATTTAAATGTTCACTAGCAATGAAATTTTATTTTTCATTTTGACGGTTTTTATGCAATAAATCTGATAACGTGAAACTGGCATGGGCAAGCCATCTCTTCTATATTAAAAAAAAAAAACAAACCGCATCCAATAACACTTTCGTGGTCCAATTAGATGTTGGGTTGGCGAACTTCCGAGGTCCAGGTTCGGTTTGACAATTATTTTTACGATGGATACGATTTTTGATTCCTGGGTTTGGGCGTGTGGTATGTGTGTGTATATTTCTTTGTTTGTAGTGAGGTGAGGGCACCTTAGATATTACATTTATAGTTCTCAGTAAGGGGCACTGAGTGTGATGCGTTATTATTATTAAATAAGAAAATAAATATAACATAAAGTAGATAGTAAATTATGTTTAGAAGTCAGTAACAGCCCTAAGTCGATCTCTTTCAGTCTAAGATCGTGTGAAACTGTAAGCTGTTTGCTGAACTGGGCTCTGCCGACGATTATTTTTATTCATTCCTCTTTCGGAACTCTGCATAAAACGGAATTTTACACGAATAAATGAGTTTTTTCACCAATAAAAGTGCAGTTCAACTTTGATTGCACCACCGAAGCGTTTTTCTGAACGCTTATATTTTAATCCCTTACTTGGAATTAGAACTAGGAAAAATAATAATAAAAAAATACTGACGATCAAACATGATAATAATAGAATTTGACCCTATTGGACTTTGACGAAAAAAACAACAGGTAAAGGGTTAAATTATAAAACCGGTATTTTCAAAGACAAAAAACGATGGATCAAGGGTTGTGCCGGGAAGATTTATAAAATGAGTATTATGTTACTATTCGATTCGTATTGTTGACAGTCAATTGTTCTAATAAATAATAATAATAATTATGTAGAACACTAGTATTGATAGTTCGGGGTTTGTGGTAATTTCTAAACGGTTAAAATTTAACGGTTTGTTTTGTTATTCTAATTAAACCCATAATCAAAAAGAAAGGCAAGTTATCATAAAATCATAACGACGCACTATGATCTATTTTTTAATAATTGTACTAGGTACGCAAGAATAGTTAGAAGTGATATCGTGAATTAATCAAATATAAAAAGTATTTACGTAATTTTTTTTGTTGAAATCAAAACATCAAACAATAAAAAATTAAATGACATAGACCAATGCAGAACGCGGCCTTATTACTAAAAGCGATTTCTTCCTGGCATCTGTCACTTTGGTTGGTACAGCATCGAATACGCAGATGAGCACAAATGGTTATGGAACGATTGTTTTAATAAAAAAAACTACAAAACTATAACCCTACTGTATTGTTACAGCGTCCATAAGTCCAAAGCAATGACCTTTGGTGTTTGTGATAGAGACAAAAAAAAAACGCAGCTGTCCTCTACTCATAATGGGCATTTGTTAGCCAATCCACTATTATTATGCTAATTTTGGATGCAAGACTATTATTTTATTCGCAGGTACTAAGACATCCGGGACCGTCCTTTGTGACCGGACCCTAAAAATTTTTGGACAATTTCAATACTGACGAGTTGAAGGGTTAAAAATCGGTGGCGTAAAAAAAATTATAGTGTCCATGTAACTATAGTCGTTACGGGTTACGTGACTAATTTTGATGAATCGTCAACGCATATGTTGTTTTTTTAAATTAAAAATATAACTTTTTAATGCTTACAGAAAATGAAACAGGATAGAGAAATAGAATGATGAAGAGATAAATAGAAACATAAAAAGACAGGAGAATAGATTTTTATTTTGAAGAAGACTTTGAAACTTTTATTTTGTTATTTATATAGTAATAATGTTAGTTAGTAGCTATATGTGATTTACTATGGATCGATTATTTGAGGGCCTGTATTACATAATTGATATTATTTTAAATTATATTGTAAGATAATAGGATTTTTTTTCAAAAATTTTATTCCTTTAAATACGTTCGACCAATTAAAATGCACCGTCTTAACCCCTGCGAGTACGTTCCTGCCGATTGTTCCAAAATTGAATTTTAATCACCGATTCTTTACTCACAATGGTCCACAGAGGGTGTTGAAGAATGCCAAAAAATATTTTATTGAGACTAAATCAAGACATCGGTTTCACTTATCAATTATGCAAAGTAAACAAAGAATATTTACTTACTTACTTAGCTTTAAATACATATTATCTTTAGTATATATTGTGATTGTAAAAAAAGTATTCACTAATATTTTTTCTGTCTAACATATTCTACAAAATTTAAAATGGCGTCTGTTATAGGCTTATTTTTTCTGACAAAAATATAAATTACACATTACGTATGAAAGATTTTTTTTACCAATTTTTGTTCATATTTTATGTTTCTATCGGCTACATATATATCTTTGCAAATACTCAAATTTAAAAACAAGAAATTTTAAACTTGTGCCTTTCTTATATACAAAAATAATTAGGAAAATGGCGCAGACGGACAGTCTAAGGCTCTGTGAACAATGAGTAGATGAAAAATAAAATGGCGAAATTTCACTCCGAATAGGTTCGATTCGGCATTGAATGCTGCCCGTCCCAAGAGCAATTATCTCAAGTATCTTTTGAGTTTAAATTAAGTGAAAAAACTTGGAGAGTTTTCATTTCTTTTTTTTTTCTTTTTTTAAATTGATCGTTCGCTTGGATTGGAGGACAAAGGTTGATTTAAGGAATTCCTTAACTTTGATAAATAAATTAACTTTAAACTGTTAACCTTTACAAATAAAAAAATATGCAATAGGTATTATTATCTTGCAGAAAAATAATAAAACAGCTAGTATTTCTCACGTTTGAATATCGAACAGGCATTTTTATGAGCAAAACAGCATCTCCCAGTTAACTATGGACCATTAAAACATGTTTTACTAGACCCTCTAACTCCCATCTAATGGTGGCTTTAGTAAAACGTTCTGACCTCAGTACAATGGTCTAATATACCCACACGCATTCCGCGTTATACATATCTACATATTTTTCGCTAAACAAAAACCAGTTTCGGCCGGTTACGTGCAGTATTGAAGCTAGTAACGGTACCCCTGCATCTTGCACTGATGCAACAATTTGATGTCTATAATAATAACGTAATAGCGGAACGGACACTTTTGAATTTAGAAAATTTTGCGCTCGCGCGTTTAAGGCGGTAACTCACGGTAAAGCGCGAAATTCAAATTTTTTCACGTTTTTTAATTATTTTGGCGAAAGTATTCATTTTTAATAAAGTTTAAATGAATTCGCGTACGTAAAAACCTATTTCCCACATTGTGATATATCGTTTTTGAAAGACAGAGTTACCGATTTTGTATATATTCAAGGAACTTGTTTTTTGGCCTTTTACCCCTTAGACACAAAATCTGTAGGTCTGTCTTCCAAAAACGTTGTATTGAAATGTGGGAGATGGTTTTTTACATACGCGAATTCATTTAAACTTTATTAAAAATGTATACTTTCGCCAGAATAAATAAATAACACGAAAAAATTTGAATTTCACGCCATAGCGAGAGTTACCACCTTAAGGGTTAAACGTGGGATTTTTTTTTGTTTAAAGGTTGTAAATACGTTCTATAATCTCCTTCGTCTGCTACAAGAGTTTTCTTTTGTTTGTCCCGAAAAAAGAAGCGTAATTACGAAAAACAAAAGCAAAAATTCGCGCGTTGCGAACAATAGCGCTCTCTTCTTTGTTTTGAAGTTGTAATTAAATTAAAAAAGTGAAGGAAAGGAACACGCAATGACATTCATTGTTGCTAATTAAAGAAACGGCTTTTAGGATGAACGGGGGGATAGCTTAAGTAGCAAGTTGTAACAAAAAAAAACGAGTCTCGGCGGGAGCGGTTGATGTCCGCTTAAACTGATTTACTTCCGGAATATGTTTTTTTACTTGAGTTCTTTTTTTTTTTTTTTAAAAGAAGAAATAGTGATGTGGTGTCATACTTAGATATATGATCTGCCAACAAACTGTTTTGCAGTTTGGCGGAAATATGTAATTGTTGTACTACCTAAATTATCTATGAATAAACGATTATAAAAAAAAAAAAAACTTACAACGTAATCTTAGATTTTTAATGATTTAATAAGTAATTATTATTTAAACCTCAAAGCGTACTGAGCACATAAACTGTGCATAGTTTGCATGAGTTTGAGGGTAGGTAATCATTCGAAGGGTTAAATAAAACTGGTCACTGTGCTGCTGTTGGCAACCGTCATATGATATTGATACTTAATGCTAAGACGGAGTCTTTTTTCAGTTACACTTAGGTATTAACTATACAATTGTCTGTCTAATTGTAATGTCTAGGTAGGTACCTATTTGCATAGCAGTGGCAGTCTTATTGACTTTCAATAAGTGATATTTTGTATCCTATATTGAATAAAGAATTATTTGATATTTGATATTTTTGATACATATTTACCGTCTTATTCATAAAGATAAAGTAGATTTTAAGTAGCGTTACTGGAGGTCTACTTCTCTGGTTTGTTGTATGGTAAATACGTGACATCCAGTCTAAATTGACATAAGTCAAATAACTAAAATGCTCTTTAACTTTTTATGAATAAGAGGGTTAATGTATTTATCGTATAGATACTTACATACTAACCCTGTTATTCATAAAAAGTTAAAGAGCATTTTAGTTATTTGACGTATGTCAATTTAGACTGGATGTCACGTATTTACCATACAACAAACCAGAGAGGTAGACCTTCAGTAAAACTACTTAAAATGTACTGTATCTTAATGAATAAGACGGTAACTATATAGCCACCAGATCAACATACTAATTTTTTTTGTAGAAGGATTAATTTGGTGGGTTCTGTAGGTGCGCTGGTTGGTAAGTAAGGAATCCTAAAACCCGATACGTCGAACATCTGTTGCGGTCAGATGTTCCCAAAAAATCTTCCCATACACAATCACGCTTATATTGATGACCTCTTTCCTGCTTTCTTGTGAAATTGGCGGGAAAAAAACGTAAACTTTATTACCGTATCGGAGAAGCACCTGTTATTTTTGATTTAGTTATTTATTTGAATTTTTTTTTATTATTTCAACTTTCTCGTTCGTTAAACTTTGATATTTTTTTTATAAATATCACAAACAGATTTAGTAGTGTGTCAGGATCGTTACAAGCGGAAATCAATTGTCTCTGCCTACCCCGATGGGATACAGGCGTGATGTTATGTATGTATTTAGTAAAAGTACTTTTGCATAATTTTTCATTAAATAAGTTATTAACTTTTATTTTAGACACAAAAGAAAGGCAGATTGTTTTAAGTACGTTCCATAAACAGAAAACAATCATCAGAAAAGTAACAAAAGACGCACTAAAATAAAAAGAAACAATAACATCTTTAATTTTAACAAAGTGTTTTAAATTAATTGGTGATATTAATTATAAAAGTCTTTGTTACCATCTTGGGCTATTCTTTCAAAGGGGTTATTCTTTGATTCGACTTCGACATATGCACGGTAGGGTTAGCTAGAGCTTTATATTGTTTTAAATTTAAATGATCTTTTTGTGTATTTCTTAGCTTAAATTAACGACTATACAGATATAACGTCTATATTATGGTGCCAGAAACTCTTATTATAGAGTAGATTACACAAAAAAACAATCGCAATTTCGCAGTACTTATGTATTTATAAGTTATTCAACGAAGGACGCTGCCTGTCCCTTATAATAGTCCCTTGGTCTTGTTTTAGTATTTATAAAAGAGTAGTTCATCATCATAATCGTTTCAGACGAAAGACGTCCACTGCTGGACAAAAGCTTCCCCCACAGAACGCCACAGCGACCGGTGTTGAGCGATCCTCATCCAGTGTATTCCCACAGCCTTCACCAGGCCGTCTGACCAACTTATGGGGGGTCTGTCTACTTTGCGTCTTCCGGTTCGTGGTCGCCCACCACTCGAGAACTTTTCTGCCCCAGCGACCATCATGAAAGAGTAGGTAGGACGCCGCGTAACACTTCCGGTTTTGTATGTATTGCAAAAAAGACTCTTATTCTTTGGTGTTACAGTCTCGGGCGCACGAGACATAGACAAAACTGTTACGCCGTCCTAGTCCACCACTGTGCGTCATCGAAAAGTGTTTTTCTTTTTAATTTATTATGACCATCACATTGCTCTACTTTGATAAGCGTTTTCTATCACACAAGCAAGGTGTCAACCGTTTAGCTTATACCAATCGATCGACAAAATACTGTCTTGCCTAGGTGAGAAGGTCATCACTACATTAATTTTATATAAATTCGTATTTTAAACGGCCCGGTAGGTGGCTAGAAACTTAGAGTGGCGGTCTAGGAAGGCGTAACACTTCCGGTTTTCCGTAATAAAAAAATTAAGCTTTTGTTCTTTGGTAATACAGTCTAGGGCGCACGAGACCATAGACAAAACAGTTACCGCCACTGTAATACAACAGTAAGTTGACAAAAGGCGACCTTATCTCTTAAGGGCGAACGGATGCGATACTAGCGCCACTTCGATAAATAATTAATATCTTCTTAACCATTGTCTAAATCATAAATATGCGTCAATGATGCTCTTGATAATTTTGCTTAGAATTTTTAAGGCTCCGTTGTGTAGCTTTCAGGTTAGTGATCTTAGAAATATTCGTTTGTGAAACTAAAAGAAGCCACTTTAGGCAAGTAAGTATTTTTAAAGAAATTGATGTACAGCAATAATTCATCCAAACCACCTTGGCTTCTCTACTTAGCCTATTTTATTAGGTACTAGTCGACCCGGCTAACTTCGTACCGCCTAACCTATAACTATGTTGTGGATGTATTATAATTATAAACCTTCCTCTTGAATCACTCTATCTGTTAAAAAAAAACTCATCAAAATGCGTTGTATTTTTTTAAAGATTTAAGCATACATAGGGACAGACGCGGGAAGCGACTTCATTTTATACTATGTATTGATTTAATCACGTAGCATTTTAATAGCAAGCCCTGTTAATAAAATAAACTTATTAAAATTCCACCTCACGCCAACACTGATTTTGCAATAAAACGAAAGAAGGAAATTGCCGAAAAACTCTCCTAAAGACAATTAAATGGGAAAAGCTGAATAAGTCCGAATTAATAACCAATTCTGCCCGACACCTTGGACGAAAAAAGACGAAAAGGAATTTTCCTTCAATATAATTTCCCAATCACTGGGCCGCACATCCGTTTCCGCGAGCAAAAAACTCAGTTGCGACCTTCGTGTTTTTGGGTCACGAAAGGTCTTTGTGGATAAGATTGGTAAGACTCTATGTTTCGCAGGTCATTTACTTGCGAGTCCGGTTGTTATTATATTGACGGAGTGATTGCGGGAGTTTAAATCTGATTAAACCAGCTGAATCAAGTAAACAAATGTAACAGGTACCTACCTACCTAGGAAGTTCTTACAGACAGACTAGTCGTAAAGGTTTTTTTTAAATATCAATCTAGTAAAGTATCTGAAGTGCACTATGGCTAATTAAAACTGGTTAATTAATCCCGTTTTATTTTCGTTAAATAGTTAATTTTGTTTCAGAATACATTTAAGGTCTTTTTTGTATTCTTATTGTTATCTCTATAAACCGAATTTGTATGATGAAACGATTATAGGTCACCTGTTAAATACTTATTTAGTAATAGAATACCTACCTACATAAAACTCTTAAGCTGTAATCGTGAAGTTCTAAGTCAAGAAAATGCCGTACAACGTTAACAGAAAAACACGGGAATATCCACAACAAACTAACTTGGGCTCCAGTCAATATTTACTCTTGGAAAAGAAGGCGGGAAAAAATAAATTAGGCGAAAGCTCATTTCGCCTCAAAAATCGTGCCATCTGGGGCTCGGTAGGGTAGGGAGGGTAAGGGAGTGGGGACCACTTAGACTCAAGTATAAGGACAGTAGGGTATAGGTACCCTAACTGTGATTTGGGGAGCTAACGGGGTCTTTTTTTGGGGAGTTTTAAATAAAAATGGCTCGAGCAACGTAGGTTTTTTAAATCAAATAAAGCCCTCCTGTAGTATTTGACAACAGCGACAATCAACATCTTCGTTCGTCTCTGTATATGTTTCGGGTACCCTAGAAACAGGTTCTTCCTAGTTAGGGGCTCTGAGTGTGATGTGTTATATATGTTTACGCGAATTTGTAAGTATTTCGGACACCCTAGGTACCGTACCTTGTTAGGGCCTCTTGAGTGTAAAACGTTTTATTATTTGAAACTTGTATTTTTAAAATGCAAATCCGGTATTTTTCTTAAGGAAAACGTGTCGTCTTACTATTTAAAATGCATATTTCTATGTGGAAACCTGTTTTTCTTCAAACATTATTGTTTTAAAGCTATAATGACAACTGTTTGTTATGCTAACGCTAACACCTTCACTTTTGTCATACAAATGTTGTTCTACATTATAAATTATATTTCTTTTAGTTTTTCTACTAGGTGTTCTAGATTTAAAATTCGTTAAGTTAGAAAAAAATATAGAACATTTGGAAGGCGGAAGGTGAAAAGTTTTTAATTTCCACTAAGATGAAATTTGGTTTGAATTCTAATGAAAAATCGTGTTATTCTAAAAAGGGGATCATACTTGTCGGTTAATTGAAGAAAAACTGAAGGGTTCAAAAGTTTAATTTCTTTCAAGATTTTTAGCCTTCCAGCAAGTCAGTAATAGAAGAAATTGATATACAAGGTTTTTCTAAAAAGGTACCTAATAAATTTAAGAAAGGATTAAACACACCAATACTTACCTAACAACTTTCCCAAATAAAGTTACATGTGTTGAAATCTCGAATTATCGACTTATAAATCATAGCGTTTCTTTTTTACTTAAATTAGCTTATCGAACCAGAAACTGATTTTCATTTTGTTTTCACTAATTCTAAATACAAAAAAATACCTAGGAGCTGAACAGAAATACATGGAAAAACACAATACAATATGCAAACAGCGGAGGCGTGAGCTAATGCGGAGCGCAAACATTCGTGCAAATCAAATAAAAACCGATCGCGCGGACACAAACCTTTTTCCATCTCCAATTTGACTGAAATGTCTTGATATTCTTTACTACGGAAAAAGTTCAGAAAAAGAGCAGTTTATAGTGGTTTAGTAAATAATCTCATTTTTGAACCTATTTAGTTAACAAATTATAATAAAATGTTTTGAATTTTCTTGAAATTTTTGGTTTTTGTAGGATTAAGTTAAATTAAATAAGCATACTTTTTCAACTAATACAAACATAATCGTAGATTTTTGTTAGTCAAACCTATTGGGCAGGAAATCACATAATAACAGATCGCCTTATCCGCCAGCAGAGACTATTTTGCTTTTTTCATTATTTTTTTCTATTTAAGACAGAAAGTATCAAGAAATTGCTTCTAGGTACAGAGCTCGCCCCTATCTACAAGACGCACGGAAAATTTGAAAAAAGAAATTGAAAAAAAGGAAAAAGATAACAAGGACCCTTCTGGCGGGACCAATCGGCGGAATGGACCCCAGCCCTTATTGGGTAGGGGTTTTTTTATTGTTTACTTACAGAAGAAAATTTGTTGTTTTTCGCACTTTTCTAATGGGTTTCTAATTTACTTAGAAATAAAGGTTGAATGGGGTCTTTTTTATTCATCATCTCTCGTCCCTGAATGGTAGGTATGTTGTTTTGGAAAAGTTATTAGATATGATGAACTGAATCATTCCTTAATAAATTAATTACTATATTGTAAAAGGCACATACACGCTGGTAAATAAATTCATCTTAATATTGACTAGCTGACCAGACAAACTTCGTACCAACCACTAGCTATAGGTATCGGTTTTTGATCGATGTAAACTTTTTTAAACTTTATTAAGCTTATATTTAGTAGGTATAATGTAAAAATTCAATGGTGTTTTTTTATCGGTCCATAGTTTCTGAGCCTCAAATCAAATCAAATATTTCCTCTATAAGTGTAGAAAACACAGTTAAAATATTATATCAATTATAATTTTAGGTAAAATATTTAATTTCTACCAATATCCCCCCGTGGGCCGATCCAAAAAACTGTACGGATAAAACTGAGCAAGTCGTTGGTCGCGGTACGTTACGCCTCCGCAACTAAGGCGCCATATTTCATTTGATTTTGCAAAATGGAAATTCTGTTGCTAAAATAATATTACGTTTTAAGTATTATATGGAAGAAAACCGCAACGCTCTGTGGCGCTCCCTAATTCATATGCATTTCCTTTGCCAACCAATGCTGCAATATGTTAAAATGTACTTCATAATCGTATATTTTTTATTTTCTTTTATTTTTATTATGTTGGCAGGCAGCCTTTTAAGTTTTTTAACTGAGGTAACTTTTACCCGTTCCTCAGGTATTCCCTTAGTCGCCTTTTACGACATCCATATGTGCAGAGATGTTGTGGTGGTATCTGCCACAGGGCAATAAATAATGAGTTTTCTTTAATAATAATAGTAATTATATCAAATAATATTAATTTTATGCAATTTAAAGAGCACTCTTTGCCATTAAAGTGCTCTGCAGTTTAACGGATGTAATATGTAAATTTATCTTGTAAATTATTAGCCTTTTTATATAGTAATACTAGTCAACCCGGTGAACTTTGTACCGCCTTACATATTACTATGTTGTTCATGATTATATACATAAACCTTCCCGTTGAACCACTCTTTCTTTAAAAAAAACCGCAACAAAATCCGTTCTATAGTTTTAATGATTTAAGCAAAGGGACGCCGGAAGGGACTTTATTTTATACTATGTATTGATAAAATTATTTTTAGTCTTCTTTTTTTAACTATTTTTTTTATTACGAACTTATCCATCTAGTCCTAACCCAAATTCGGTCGCCATTTTTATTTTTCACCCGACAATCACTCATCTTACTTGAGGAGGGGGATTTTAAAAACCCAACCTCAATTCAAATAAAGACTTTTAGACCTCTGGGAACGTAACTAGAGCACGTAATCCATCTTATCGTTTTAAATAATTTCTTAACCGTTATAATTTTTAATGGAAAATTTTCGCCGTGGTAAAAGAAATCCGGCCCATTGGGAATCTAGCTTAGTTCGTATTGGTCGGGAGTTTGTGAAAAATGAAGACTTTTGAAGGGTTATTTTTAATCTACAGATGGATTATACTAGAGGAGAGAGTAGGGTTTAGTAGATAGGTACTTTCAGACCTGCACCTTTACGTAGGGCATTGCTATTTGCGTTACATTTCTCGTCGAGAAACTTCAAAAACTTACGCATCACACTCCGAGCTCCTAACCAAGTAGGTAGTTCCCAAAGTGATCCTAGGTGAAACAGATCCCTAGGGGTCCACAGAGAACTCGACATTAATCTATGTTAGCGTGTAAAAACGTATTTATCTATACAACTTCTTAAAATATGTTAGACCTTTTGCTAAATTTGGAAATGGTCTACTTATCAGAAAAAAAAATCCGGGAACCAATGATTTATAAACAAAATCTCACAAACTAAATTATTTACTTTTAGAGCCAGATTAAATCACTTAAAACATCATCAAAACTGATTCGCAGTCATCGCACCGAACCACCATCATTGTATCGATCGGCTGTTTCATAGCCAAAATCATGAGAGCTCCAGCCGTGCAAAAACAGCTCCTAACACGTAGGAATAAAATTCACGCGTGCGTTAATCATTTTTGGTTATAGTTGGTCATGCTCCTCTTCCCGCGGGGGGTACAGGGGGTTTTGGGTGGTACTGGGAGGTAAATAGTTGGGTTGGAGTGAGAAAAATTTCATGTGCCTGAAATTCCGATACGCAGCCATTGGTACCTCTATAGTAGCTGGGTGATATTAAACAGAATTAATACTCTATACATTATAGAATACCTTGATGCACATTATATTATACCTATATAAATAACATAATGACTGCAGGGAGATACAACTTTGATAATAATATCACTTAGTATTGTTTTAAAATATGAATTTCGTTGTTATTTTTTTTTACAGGTTTATTTTATCCTGTAAGAAATCGCTCCAAGAGATAAAGGCGCCCATTGCAAACAATGTTTTAATTATGTTAAGTCGTTTGATTGCAATAAAATGTCTTGCCTAATATAATAAGCAGATTGCCCTAAAAATACCCTAAAATGTCGTTATTTCGAGCCAATCGACTTCAGGTTAAAGTTAAGTTAATCAACGCGTGACAATAAGTACAAAATCAAATTACTTAACTTCAGCTGCCTAACTTTTTAAAATATACAAAGCTGTTAAGAGAAAACATAACATAATGGAGAGATTCTATTCAGGAAAATTCGGAAAAAGTTTTTCCTTTCGATAAGTTATTCCGAAATGAATTCAAAAGAGACACAAAAAAAACCTGTGTGAATGAATAATGTTTGACAGGATATTATTTTAGCTATAGAAAAGCTGGATAAACATTGGATTCGTTATGTCCTTTTTAAAATTATTATTAAGCTTTCACATCATACACTATTCAGGAAAACGTCCTTAATCTGAGAAGAAAACCAAGGAAATTATCACAGATTAGAGAATAGTTACTATGTAACATTATCTCGTTTTTATTTGTTATTATTAAGAAGTATTACTACATAAATTATTCATCTAAACGTCAACCTTATAAAATTTTAGTTATAGTCTTTTAGAAAAAAATTAAAAGGCTAAATTTTAGTACTTGGGGTTGCCTAAAAGAAATAACTTTTAGCGATAAAGCCGATAATTTCTCTCTTTCTCTCCCATTCAAAATATTTCTTGTTATTATTTGTGGTAACAGATATACCTACTTAATTCTACTTAACATGAAGTATGTAAAACAGAAGAACGTTAAGCGTTCCATTTTTGTTATTTGAAATCCTGCTCATGTTTTTTAATAATCGAGAGAGAAAAAAGTTGCCAGCAAAAATTAGAAAGAGGTCCGAGAGGAAATTATTAAAATATCCTCCTTTGTGCTGGGGCCGGTTCTTTGAATTTTTCACTTTTGTCCAAGTTTCAGAAGTTAATATCGAGTTCACGCCGGAAAGGTCGTCGAAAGCTTGAGCGGTACACCTGTGACTCTGTGACTTGCCTTTTGAAACTGTTGCTATAAAAATGTATAAATTGTTAAATAGTACCTAAAGAACCTATACCTATAATGGTCGATTACATATACGTGAATGAAAGAGCGGAGAGCCGATTGGAGTAAGAGATTTTAAACAGAAGAAAAGGATATAACCTATAGACAGATTTATTAAAGAGTGTATTACTTAAGAATTGCCCAGGAACCATGTATTCTTTACTAACTCAAATAATTTACACATTTGCTTCTAACGTAATGTGTCTTTTGAAATTTATCATAATATTGTATGTGTAGCTTTATTTTTATGGGTCATCTAAACCAAGACGCTTTTAGCGATAAGACCTCCAATTGCCCTCATTCTCTTCTTATTCTTGTTGCATAATTACATCTTCTTTAAAAATAGAAAAATAATAGAACGCTATGTTGAAACAAAAGGCTTCAAAAGTAACACAATACCTAACCCAGGTTGTAATTTGCAACAATTAAAAAACGTATAACACATTGACAACCGATAATCATCGCCTGCCAGTAGCAATTACTTAATTACTGGCAGGTTGGCTGTTTGCGAAGAAGCTTTAGCGTGGTAAGAAAAAAAAAAGAAAACGATAAAATGCGTGGGAAAAATTTGAATTTACAAAAAATGTTTTCTTTTGTTTTTTTGTTTTGGAAACGATCCATCTTTTAAATTTTTATAAGTTATATAAATACCTACTTAAGTAATATTGAGTTGTTCCCATCTGATTTAGTTTCTATTAATAAAAGGTGTTCTAATAACTTTAAAGATAAGTAAAGCTTAGATGAACATACATACATAATATCACGCCTTTTATTCCCCGGAGGGGTAGGCAGAGGCACCGGCTTGAGAGCCGGACCCACATTTAGCCAAGTTTATGCTTTATTACCAACGTGACAAGGGGCCAGCTTGTCGCCGCGGTTATAACGACCACTACTGCGGCCGGGACCAACGGCTTAACGTGCCTTCCGAAGCACGGAATCATCTTACTTTTTCGGACAATCTTAGATGAAACTATGTATAATTGTTTAAGTACAGGTATATAAATCAATGAGTCAATTATTATTAGGTTTGCTTTGAATTTAACTTACTAGGAAGTGGTTTATAATGATTATTAAAATATCAGCATAGTAAAAAATTAATAAATTTCAAGTAGGAAGGTGGCAAAGCTATAATTGAAATTAACAAAATTAAGATAAGAATTTGTTCTTAAACCTGCATTGTACATACAGTATAACATAGATTCCCACCTCATAATAACAAGTTAACAAACACAATGAGCGTAAAGTGAATCATTAAAAAAAACACGTCTCATTAAAATACTTGAAACAAATGACCGAATTATAATGCGCATACGAATAGACCCAGCCGCTCTCTGATTGGCTAGATTCAGACTTGGAAAAACACATCATTTTTTTCCGTTCTAAACCACGTAGATACGTTGCGTGGCTTCCCGCGATGCTATTGGCTAGCTCAGCGGTCGAGGGCGTCTATTGGTGATTTTTTTTTCCCGCTTTTCACGTTTTACGGCACACTTTTTTTTCTACTACGGAAAAGTTCGACCAATGGTGGCCGGGAACGTAGTTTTAATTATAAAAGTTACGTACCGCGGTTGCTAGTTTATGTTGCCAGCTTTTTTGGGTAAGAGAATCTGATTTTAATATTGTACAGTTTTTAATGGAGATTTATATACCTTGATAGAAAGTTGCTCTACATTTTGTATTTTGTTATTAATTAAAACGGACTCTGTTTTTCAGGTTTTATTAAGTTTTGATTATTAAACAATACATATAATACGCCAATAGTTAAGTTTTCTAAGGTATCTTTTCATCGCGTTATTCTTTTTTTACTTTCATGAAAGGTCAAGTTCAATTTAATAAGTCATATTATAGCTACCGACGCTTTTTGCTTCTGAAAAAACGTAAGGCTGTGGTTTCTGCCATCTTTAGCTCCTCGCCATTCGTTCAGGTAAATCGTGGTTATGGTAGAATTACCAGCGTTGAATTGAATTGATTGCAGCATATGCTAAGCCAGTCATTTGACACCAAAGAACCTTCATTTGGGGTTTGTGTTTATAGTTAATTTATAATTACTTGCTTTAATGTAATGTTAACCTGTATCTTTATCTGTTCGTCAGTATTGTGAATATATGAAAAATACGTCAAAAAGTCAACACTTACCTGTATGCAGCCTGGTGTGCTGCTGGACATGGCTGAGCTGCTTGAACCTTCGGTCGCAGTAGGAGCATTTGTAGGGCTTCTCTCCCGTGTGGACCCTGGGTAGGAGAAACCGATATATTAGTTTCGTGGACCAGGACCATGTGCCGTGTGCTGGCGGCATAGAATACTTCCACGGGTGTCGTAAAAGGCGACTAAGGGAACACTCGAAGGACGGGCAGCAGCGTTCTTCGTTGAAAACCTTGAAGATGAAGAGCCATATTGCGATCGCCAACCCGCCTGCCAAGCGTGGCAATTGCGGAAAAATATTTTTAACAATGTTTATTCTTGTGGTAGTGGCGATCTGTGTGAGGAGACCTAATTTAAAAAAGTGGATTTCTTGCGGCATCTAGATTTGAGATTGATCCAGAATTCCATAGAGTAAGTATGGACAAGACAAAGCAAGTGTAGGAATGAGACTTCAAATCCACATTTTTCCCAACGAGCTACAAAGAGATTTACCAATGAGGCAATTTTTTGCTATAAGTAAGAGGCCATAGCAGCTCACTGGTGCCTTCAACTACTATGCTTTTTTTATGCGCATCTAGTTCTGGTCAAGTGACGTTAATTACTCGGTAATTACTACAAAAAGACTCAAAAACTACTGCGCTAAACCGATCTGTGAGAGAATCCTCTCAAAGTCTTGGAATGGACGACTTTCGGCTTACATAATGATGATAACGATGAGTTTTATGGCATACCTGATATGCTGCACGAGCTGGTGGTTCGAGCTGAAGGATTTCAAGCACTGCTGGCATTGGTGCGGCTTCACCTCACCCCCTAAACCTCTTTGCAGCTCCCTTGCGTGCATTTGCATTGCGTTTTTGTGCATAAATATCTGTAAAAGATGGTTTAGTTAGTCTTTTATTTTTGTAATCTTTCTTTTGTTTTGGGAAGTCGAAATCGTTGACTTTGATTCGGTCCGGCTCATTATGGCTTTTTATCGAAATATCGCTTTTTAATAAATCTCTTAGTATACCTAAAATGACTGAAATTTTATACTGATTGAAAGACATTTGCTATGGTGTAGTATCAAGTGATTGAACGTACTAACTTGTGCAAGTATTATAGAAATTCATACACACTTCCCTTCACTATGTTTGTACTGTTGGCAATCTGTGTTGGAGACCTACGTTCAGCAGTGGACGTCTATCGGTTGCAATACACACTTCTTATTAGCCTAGCTCAAAAACTGACAGCTGGTGACTTATTACAAAAAACTCAGAACGTTTTGATAGCCAAACCAAATTGTTTTGATAGTTTCCGCTTCTTTTTGAATGACATGATATAGCATATCCAAATAACAGTGCTGGAAAGCTTATTCCAAAAGCAATAACAAAAAAAAACTAACATAAACATAAAGACCGACATTAGAACCGAAACAGTTCAAAACTTTGCAGTTACTTTCAGACAAAATTGCAAAAATCTACCCTATCATATAAAACATAGAGTAGCAATTCAAACTTTTGTTTCCAAAGAAAAGTTAGAATTTTGCCTCACGTGTTATGTTTCGCGCCACGTCCTATAATTTCGCTTAAAGAAATTGCATTCTAGCCATAAGTCAGATAAGAGGAAATTATAGGGACTTAAAATTATTTATCATGCGCTCATGTGGGGTTAGCCGCGACTTTTGCCGATGTATTTTCTGTTATTTTACACAGATAATGACTTTGTTCTTGTTTTATATAGGTTCATTTTTATTTAGGAGCGTTATTGGTACTTGGATCTTTATTACATGAATAGATTAAAATATATGAATAAATAACGTGCACTCGGTAGGTGTATGTTCATGCTAAAAACTCAGACTCAGACTCAGGAAACAAATAAACAACTAAAATGAACTTGTTTTAGGACGTTCATAGGAACTTTTTTTTTATGCGACGTTAGTCAATCAATCTTAAAGGAACACAATCCGCGTTGTATAAAACGAATATATTTAGCTATATTGAAAAACCCTTCGTTTATGAGATTGCGAAGCAACAACTTTGGACACGCGAGCCCTTGTACAGTGTTTGGCAAGAAAAGTAAACACTGTTTTTTTTTTTTTTTTAAACCAGAATAAAGTGGCATTTACTCCGATTCAGAAGAAAAAAAAAAACTTCTATACTGTGGTCAGTAAAAAAAATGTGATCCTGAATGACATTAAATAATCACTCTAATTCATTCATACACAAAATCAGTCAAAACTAAGTAAAAACTTATTATGTAGCAACTCACATGTAATATTAAATCCATCATCCATATTTTATAAATTAAGTTTAAAATATGTCTTGCTAATGTTACAATACAAAAAATACTAAACCATTTTAAGGTCGTTTCAGGAAGGAAAAATATTACAAAATACTACTAATTAATTTTTAATCGCAGTATAGGACAGGAAAAAAAAATGTCAGTGATAATGTTTATATTCATTTCAATTTAATTAAAATATATTAACGTTCAGTTAGTTTTACTAGTGAAACTTAGATACTTTATCAGCATACCAGTTTTAAATATGAATTATGGTTATTTATTCAGTTGGGTAATAAAGCGTCCTAATACTTATCTATAAATATAAAAAACTAAATTGTAATCTCAAAAACTTCGATCAATGATAAATAAATATCACAGTCACAGTGAGTTATTTTAATACTAGGGGCTTGCCGCGGTTTCACCCGCGTAGATTTCTCTTAAACACATAAATCCCGTTTTTCCCGGTACCATGGGAATTTCGGGAAAGTTTTCCTTAGTGCTCCCCAAGGAACCCACGTGCAAAATTTCAGCCCGCTTCGCCCAGTAGTTTCGGCGCTGCGTTTTTTTTTTTTTAATTTCTACCTATGTTGATTTGGGAATGTTGTTAGTTATGATGAGCAGAAGTCCTCCTTTGATTTATTTCCGTCTTGTCAGAAACACCCGGTATATTTATTTTTTATGGGTTATTTTTATTTAATTCAGTTTAAAATAAGCTTAATATCTTTATAACTATTGAATGGATTTTGATGCGGTTTTTTTTAATAGATAGAGTGACTCAACAGGAAGGTTTATAAGAATAATACATGCACAATATAGTAATAGATTAGGCGGTACGAAGTTCACCGGGTCGACTAGTAGTTTATAATCAGAGTTTATCTACCCTTGCACGCCACTGCAAACCTTCCACGCGTGTTAGAAAGTGGAACTAGACGCTGCCAGCACGCAACGAAGAAATTGCAAAGAATTTATGTTTTTCGACTTTTAAACCGATATGACGTTGAATGTACCGACATGGCAGGCCTGGGTTTGATTCTTTACTAATAATACATTCTTTATTAATATATACATGCAAAAGTAGTGGTAGTCTGTCTTTGTGTAACGTTATCACGACTAAACTTGCATACTGAATTGAAACGATACGAAAAAATTTTATCTATAAAATAAGTACCAGAGATCAATCACACTTTTTGAGACGCTATCATTAAAAAGGCTTTCAGGTTTCATCAGAAACAGAGGCAATCTTTTTCCCTCCAATAAAAAGTCGAGACCGTTTAAAAATGGGAAATCTCCTAAAGGGGATATTCTGTAAACGACACCGAATAAAAATGGAATAGGACGTCAAGATTGCTGGACCAAGTGCAGTGGGGCAAAAATACCAAATTAGTAAAACTGCACTTATGCGGTTGTAAAGAAATCGCGTACCATTTTAATGGTATCACTGAAAGCTTTGTGTTATAACTGAATAATTTTTTTTTGTTAAAATTTACAAACAAAAAAAAAGTACAAATTTTTGCATATTTTTTAACCAAACAGGTACAGCAGCTTCGACGCTCCCTCCACAACCCCTTAGGGGCGTAATTAGAACATTAAAAATTGAGCGTCTCTTAAACGGAAGTGGAAAAAAAAGCTCTGAAATATGCAACGGACATTTTCCGCTTAATTGGTCGACTTGTTAGTATTAAAGTGTAAATTAAGAATAATGCTTTTGACCTTCTAAAAGCTTCTTTAGGTGTCTTTTTTTAAAAACCCCTTTTTTTAACTGACTTCAAAAAAAGAGGTTATCGGTTATCAGCATACCTGTATGTATGTTTATATATGTATGTATGGATGTTTGTCCGCGATTATCTCGAGTTTGGCTGAATCTGAAAATTTGGCGGTATTCACAAAAGTATTTGTTACATTCAGGAGAAGGTTTTAGTACATATTTTAACCGACTTAAGAAAAGAGGAAGTTCTCAGTTTATAATTTATTGAAAACGGGTCTCTTTTTGTAAGAAACATTTGATATAAAGCTGTATAAGGTATTTTTTTAAATATGGATACTTTTAGTTTCGGTATGTCTGTCTGTTAGTCAACATTGTATTTCCAAACTAGCTGACTCGGAGAACTTCGTACAGTCAGAACAACAAGTTTACATAATATTAACTACATAAAGAACTAAGTGCCATTCTGAATTTTTAAGAATATTCTATAGCCTATTTTTATCAGGGATAATGTAAGATTCTAATGGTGAAAGAAATTTTCAAATCTTACCGTGATAATCATAAAGATACAGTAGGTTTCAAGTAGTTGTCTACTTCTCTGGTTTGTTGTATAGTAAATACGTGACATCCAGTCTAAATTGACATACGTCAAATAACTAAAATGCTGAGATTAACTGTTTAATAGTATCAAAAACTAGTATATGTTTCAAACAAACAAACAAAATCTTTTCTCTTCATTATAAAAGTTTAGACAAAAGCTTTGTTAGTTCCAAAAAAAAAGTTTGAGCTTACAAAGAGGTGCATCATTTGAGTATTAATAAAAATGCATCAGAAATGAACTTGGCTCAGTAAGTATTTTTTTCAGGGCACGAGTCACGACTTATTTTTAACTCTTTGCACGAAGCTTTGAAATCGCAATAACTGGATGATTTTTGTTTAAAGTGCTTACTGATAAACATGGCCTTCTGACCATTATGATCATGATTATTTTAGTTAGTCTAGCTAGATAGATTCAAACTTAATCAAATTAATAGGTATATTGATATCAATGGTTGGCCTTATCGCTTAGAGAGATTTATTCTTAGCAACCCATTATTAGAATACAATGTACTTTTAAAAAAAAAAGGTGCGTTATGTAGCGTTAAGAAAGATTGTAAAAAAATAAACTAATAAGATTAAAACTCCCGAAACACAAAAAATATGAGATGAAAAAAACATTTGTCTAAATCTCTTTGTCTTTTATAAGAGAAACAAACGTTTCATCATAATTTTGAAAATATCCTCTGCATTTCGAAAGATTTCAGAACAGCCTACAAAAACCGTTAACAAAACAAATTTGCTAAGTGAAGCAATTAAAAATTTTATTTTTTCCCAAAGTCCATGTTAATTACTAATTAAACAATAGTTTGACAAATTCCCTTTTATTTTGTCAAAACAATAGGGCCCAATTTAGACAGGTGTCGAAGTGGCAATTATAAAAACTGACTTCCTTTTCCTGTGCTAATTGTTGCAAAAAACCGTGTCGCATAAAAACGGATAAGGGTGATTCATGTGTTAGACAATTGGGTTCCGTAGAGTAAACCTTAGAGAATATGGTCTCAATTTAAAAATGTTTTATTGCAGGAAAGATAAAAATAAATAAATGTATTTAATTTTTTGATGATGTCCTATAACTTACATAATACGATGCTTTAAATTTTAGGAGCCTTAATAGTCCGAGTGAATTTAAATATCAGTTGTGTTTGTGTCTGTCTATTTTGCATTAACCAAAGACTTATTAAAGTAAGAAATTGTTTTTTTTTACAATTTACGTACGAACCTTATTATTAAATGTATTGATCATACCCATTATTTTGCAATGAAACAAACCTAAGACTTTTGCTACTAGGTCAGTAAGTTCACCAACTATGCCACGGTGAACCTTTGAGAAAAAGTGAGAAAGTAAATTGTGATGAGAGAGACACTGGCTTAATAGCGGAATTCTTCAAAGGCTAACATTTAAAGTCGAGGTGGAGTTTGAAGCATAACTCCAAAGAGCCAAAATTAAACTTTAAATCGTTTTCCGCTCCGAATTGATATTCACAGTCGAGTTCAGACTTCAATTCATTGAAGCATACGCTCGAAGGAGTTTGAGACGGGTCGAATAAGGACTACCCAACTTGAGAAAAACTTGTCCGAGCTTAAACTCAAGCGAGTTTTCTCTAGACACTGACTGTGATGTGAATATCTAAGCCTAAGACCAAGTTGTAAGACTTCGCGCCCTGTGTGATTCTAAGCCGTATTTGTCACTTACATACTGAACCCTAAAACGTTTCTAATTAACCCGTTATTATTTACAAGTGTAATTTTTATTCGTCCTTACATTACAAGCTAGCTCGGTTGGACATTTTTCTGCTTATTAACCCGTGCAGTGTGTGGAAAATTAACAAGATAAGAGGGTTTAGATTGCAAACACTTTTGACGAATAAATTATGAATATTTATAGCACTTTTTTTTAAATTTGAAACTTTGTTCAATTATCGATTATGAAGCGAGGGTGATTGTACTATTAGCATTGCTCTATGCTTTCTAGGTAGCCTCTTCACTGTTCCACTGCTGGTCAAAGGGTTCCCTCTATTACTCCATAAGCCTTCCGATCCTGCCACTTCTGGCCAGTTCTCGAGATCGTTCTGTCAGATCCTTTTTGGTCTTCTGCATTTTGCATCTGCCACTAGGAAGCCATAAGCGCAGAACGTGACCAGCCTAGTTCCACTTAAGTCTGGCAGTCTCTGCACCATTTTATTTATCTCGCAGTATAAAAATCTAAGCAGCCACATTACAAAAGCATTTCTCCAGTGGGCGTCTGCGTCGCGCAATCTTAACTGCGATCTTTTGACCAGGCTGTTTTATATCCTGTCACAGAGGAACTAATTCTGTACCTTTCCAGGTTCACTTACACTGCTGACAGAGTAACCGTCTTATTCATAAAGATACAGTAGATTTTAAGTAGCGTTACTGGAGGTCTACTTCTCTGGTTTGTTGTATGGTAAATACGTGACATCCAGTCTAAAATGACATACGTCAAATAACTAAAATGCTCTTTAACTTTTTATGAATAAGAGGGTAAGAGTTTAGTTCTTAAAATTTTCTTCATAAAAAAAAAGTGTGGCGTGGTGACAAAGAATACTACCACCATATCTCCTCCTATGATTGTCGTAGAAGGACTAAGGGAAAACTCGAAGGACGGCAGCAGCGTCCTTCGATAAAAACTTGAAGAGCCATACTGTGATCGCCAAACCATGGCGTTTTGGCAATCTCACAAACAATTTTGTCCTTGAGCGATCAGTGGGGGGAGGCCTATATGTGCAGCATCGAACTTCTGACAGCTAACACTACAGAGACCTATATCTGTCTCAAATTGAGACACATGTTAGCCGAATCACTCTCCGAGTTTTAACAATATAGCATCATTCAATTCTAAAAAATCGCACGTACGTACTTAATTAGTCGAATTGTCAACCTAAGATCTATTTCCGCTTAAAAGAAAGTATAACAATGTAAAAAGCTATACGCAGATGAGGTGTCCCGACACTGACCTGTGTCAACTATACAGACGCAGAATTTTTATGTGTGTATACGAACTACGCGCGTGTGCGTTTTGAAGAGACGGGAATGTAGAGACAGAAAGAATGGAAATGTAGAGTCTGAATAAATGTAGGAAATTCCTTTTTTTTCAATTGAAAATAATAATTTTTATCCTAAGTATTTTTATTTTGCATTGTTTATAGTAAGTACTTACCTATGTTTTTCTGTGTTATTTTTTTTTTATTAGTAATGGCTTAGTTATTATTTTAAGAAAAAAAACAAAAAAAAGTTTGATTTGGTTTATATCTTAGAAAAAATATTATTTCATTTCCTAGTAAACTAAAAGCTTCTACCATAAGAATTTTTAATAAGAACAACAATGTTATTTTATATGCAAAAAAATATATTTTTCGTAAAGTATTCACGGTTCTGTCTCTACATTTATTTCTCTACTAACACAGGCGCACCAACAATGACAGTGTCCATAGATAACCTCATTTCTTTTCCGATAGCGAACACATTGACAACTCTACACTCTACGTGGAAATTGCATTTTGTTGACTTTTTTATACCTACTAAGATTTAAAAAAATAATTAAACGAAAGTGGAAAAATACGTGGGACAATAAAAATAAGAAAAAGAATTTATGTTTAAAATTAGGTACCTTTTAAAAAAATAAGGTCAATTTTGGGCTTGATATTAAATATTTACAAAATATGATTGCATAAAATTACAAAAAAACATACTTTTATAAATATTTAAATATATGAAGAGCAAAGAAAGCAAGGGCCTGAGTTCGTTGACTCCCTTGGTAGGTACTTGTCTAAAGAAAGACACAAGGTCCTTTGTTTTTCTTATCAGGTAGCCCTGAAAGGTACTTTGCACTCTATTCTTTATGACATAACGATAAAAGGGTATTTTATTTGTCGTCTTGATAAAGTTTTATTTAATTTTGCAGCTCATAAAATATGTTGTATTTCGAAACAACATGTTGACACGTAATTATCAACTGTCAATTAAGTTCAAGGTAATTCTGTTAATAAATAAAAGATTGTAAAGTTTTCATTAAAAAAAATATCTATAAAAAAAACTGAAAATGACTAATTTTTTTTTTAACTTAACAGAATTTTTATTCTTTTCTTGCATAATAGCCAATAAAAATGTATTACTCGTCGACAGCGTACAATAGACGTGATTACCTATTTGGCATCACCGCATTCACTCGCTCACACTTTTTGCACCTACTATATAACAAATTGTAAATAATTATTAAAAATATATGCAGAGAAATGTATTAGATACCTTTAAAGTTTGAAAATAGGCAATGGAAACTAAAAATCTACGGCTTAGAACTTTCGAAAGTAAACCTTTATTATGGTTATATTTACCTATCTAAAATTTTATTTACCTTTAATACACCTTCAAAAATGTACTCTAAAAATTTTCTTTCAAAGATAAAATATTACAAACTCTACATTCAAGAAAGCACTTCTTGTTGTTTTTAATCAAGATAAAATCTAGATATTTGAGTTGCATCCTCATTTCTTCCTATTGTAAAACTGTATGAGACGCGGCGCAGTGTCAAGTCATACACTATTCATACATGCATACGCAATTGCGCAGGTCACGATCGGGGGCAATGAACTCTACTCGGATTTTTTCAGAATCGATTAGCGCAATCGATTCATACGTAATCGTGTCAACTTTTTGTTGTAATAAATAAAATAAGAAAAATCTTCCTAGGCATGTAGGTTTTGTTCGTTTAAAGTGTAGGTAGAGTTTCACTTCCGTATTTAACATTTCCAAAAAAAAAAGTTACTTACTTTTTTTTTTAATATAATATTTTCTACATTAAGCATAATACCAATTATATAAGTAATTTTTACTGTATTTTATTATTATTATTCTATTATTCGTAATAGATTTAGGATTTTCGCAAAAAAAAAAAAAAAAAAAATAGAGCTGGAGCGCGATGCAATAAAAAGGGCCGCGTCCGCCGATGTCCATCCACGTGTTGTGAGGCCATAATAAAAATAAAATGGAGTCTGCGAAACGAGAGAGGTCGCTCACCTCCCTAACCTAAGACAAGAGTTTGCGCGTACGCACCACGCACACATCGACACGTCCTATCCTCACGCGTTCACGGACACAAACCAAACGCACACGAGCTAACAAAACGCAAACATGTAAAAATTGCAGCGCGTGCGCCGAACGAGTTTAGACAAACGGAAGAAATATTCTCTTTTTAGGTCCAACATTTGCTGTTACTATTTCTGGGTTTCGCGATGATTGCGTTTTGCGTTCGAGGGAACTGTAATATTAATCGTTTTTCTTACGGGATAATTTTAATATTTTAAATACACTTTAGTCGAATTATATCATTTCTACATAACATAGTTTCAATGCAAATGTTGAAACTAATAAGTTAAATATTTCCCATCAAAACTATGCAAAAAAGCGTTTCTAATTTCTGAGATTGTAAAATAAAAATACTAGGAATATTGCATATGTGCAGTTTGCTCTGTGATCCAGTTCGTCCTAAAAAAACAACGTCTAAAGTTGCAAATGCATTAAATAAATAATTCATTTATTTGCGAAATCTGATATACCGTTCAGTTCGGCGTACATTGATCCGTTTGCTGTGCTCGTGTGTGTGGAATCTTGACCTACGACAATGGGAGGACGTGTGAGGGTCTGCTGCATTTTGCGTTGCGCAATTAACCTAATAATTCTTTTTTTTTATGCGGAAGAGTTTTGTATTGATCAGGAAGTTGTTTTTTTTTAAGTCAACGCAAAACACTTCGTTTGTCGAAAACGCAACAAAGACTATTAAATTGAACCTTAGGCTAAAAATAAGCTTTGATGAGTGTGTCTGAAAGAAAGTTTACGGAAAGATTTTCAGCCTTATTCTGTTTAAGCAATAAATTTTTGAGGAAAAGAAATTGGTATTTTATATATTAAGCATAAAATATACTATAGATAGCTGTGGTTTTGTTTGATTAAAGCCACTACCAGAGTTTATTGTGATTGGTTTTTAACCACATTCTTCTCGAATTCATTATTCGTACCTACATATATTTTACAAACCTAACAATATAGGAAATAATAATAATAATATATATTTTATTAGGTGAAGTCATAATTTTTTTCATCAAAAGACATACCTATAGAAATACATTGGCGCGGACTCTTTAAACCCTACATTCCACAGCGGTCGATAGGCCAAATGTCTAACCTAACCTAGAATGGTGCGGATAAGGCTTTAAAATTTAAAAAAAAAAAAACAAATACCTGCATTTGTCCTTAATTTTGCAACTTAGTCCCCGCATGACACTTTTTAGGAAACTTAGTTAACTCTCCACTCTTTACGTAAACTTTTGCACAAAAAATATCGTCAGAGGAACGGAATTTCAATATTTTTTTTTATTATTATTCACAGAGCCAAAGATACGTTTGTTATCGTCAAAAAGATTTTTTCAAATGTCAGTGTTGCGCGGCAAAAAAGTGAGCTCGCCGTCGTTCGTAGGCGTTCTGAGCCTATACAATACAGCTAGAGGTAGTATAGAGTAGTTAGTATCGTGGCATAATGCACTTATGTGTACTAGCTAAGTTTTTTATATAGTCAGTTTATACTGCGGTTCCTTGGTTTGAGGCTCCGAAGAGGTTTATACGATGTCTTGATACTTGTTTTTATGTAAGATTTGTTTTTTTCGATAACTCTACACTACACTAAATAGTAAAAAAAGTATTGAACTTAGTTAAAGGAACAGAAGTTAAATAAAAAATATATCATGTAACTTGTAAATATAACTCTTAGTTATTATCAATACATAAAACAAAGTCGCTTCCCGCGTCTGTCCCCATGTATGCTTACTTATATATTTAAAACTATGCAACGGATTTTCATGCGTTTTTTTTAAGATAGAGTGATTCAAAGAAAGGTTTATACGTATAATATATGCACAACATAATATGTAAGGCGGTACAAAGTTCGCCGGGTCAACAAGAGTTCCCCATTTCATATAGAATTATCTAAGTATTAAAATTCGCATGTTTTTTTAATGAATATCAAGATCATTATTTCAATCGTGACGCAACGTGCGAGAAAGAGAGAGAGCTATTGCACTTTTTCAATGTAACTTCGTAACTCTTTTCTGTAGAGTTCTTTTTTACAACATTAGTTTTTATACTTCGTAGTCGTTACATGTAGAGATTTAATATTTTTTGTTGCATCTATGGCCGAAGTCGTTATAGGTGGTCTTGATTGCAATTGATTTAATGGCCGTTTTTATAAATTTTTCATAGATTGCTGCGTATTTTATTATTAAGTAAATGGGCTGGGACTTTTTATTTTTCGTTTGAACTTAAATGTATATTTAATATTATTTCTAATACTAAAACAATCTTTACAATTATGTCAGTCCTCTATATTGTTGTAAATCTTCAGACCAAATTTAGTTTAGGTAAACCTAATTTGGGGATAAAATAAAAATTTGCTTCTTTAGATTGCAATGAGTTCAACATTGACGTTTGTCGTACATTTTGTTGCGAAGCCATGGTCGGCCATGCGTGCTAAGTTAAATGAGCGCTTACCTATGTAGAAATTATCCTAGAATCACTGGTAATTATTGTCTAAGCTTTGTTGTTTTTACATATTGTCGCGTTGCGTTAAAAGTGGTTAAGGAAATCTATGTCTTGCTTGTTGCCTCTTACGCTCGTTAATAATATTTATATGTAGGTACATAATATATGTTTTTTTTTCTGAAATTTGAGTTAAATTAGAACTCAAACTATAGATATTTTAAAACGTATATATGGTATCGTGGAATTTCATAAACTTATAGAACAAAAAAACAATCTCTACATTTTTTTTCTTTTTATCAAGTCACTGACTAAATAAGACGCTAAAATTGTATAAAACGTCTCACAAATCAGACGAGAGAGCGCCGGGCAGAATGGCGTTCGTTAGCCTCTTTTAATTTCAGCTAATTTTTATCTTCGTAGACCGTCCTCGACGACGTTTTTTTTTTCTTGTCTACAGCACGCGCCATTAACGCTGGAGACTTGGGAATAAACGGTTTTGAGACTTAAATTTATACAAAAAAAAAAACAGAAAATAGGTTTTCGATACTAAAATAACACACACGATATCTAAAGCAGACGTGGAAATTAAAGGTTTGTTACTACATACACAATTATCGATTTTATTTATGTTTCTGTGTATATTTAACTACTTGATTCCTATCTCATGGTAATATAAAAACAAAATAATTAATATTATTTTGTAGCAAAATTCAAACAATAAAATAGTTCTTTGTAATAAAAAAATACAGGCCATTACTAGCATCGTCTAGTTAAACAGTTTAAAGTGGAATGCGCAAAAAGTATCAACTTTCATCCCAGCGGAGCGCTCTCAAGGAATAAACATTTTTTGTTCAGGTTTTTCTTTTATTTTTCCCAACAACCTCCAGAGGGCGCTTGGCTCCTGCCAATTTGTGTGTTTTGTGAATATTTTACCTTTCACCTTTGCGTTTTAGCTCTGTTTTCTGAATTTTATTTCTGAATGCAAATGTGATTAGCGACAGCTTTTTAAACCCTTTAGAGTATTTTAAAAGTGCTTAGCTTTTTTATTTTATAATATCATTCATAATTTATATTGGAATTTCTCAAATGTTTTTGTCTTTTGTTTTATGTATTTTTATAATTTAAGTCATCAACAGTCCATATGGGTATGGTGCCTCGAGGTGGCCAGACTACCTAGTAAAAGTAACAGGAATCCACTGAATGAAGGTCGCCAAAGACTGATCATTGCAGCGATTTATGGAAGAGGCCTATATCAAGCAATATACGTTATTTGGCTGAGATGATGTTTTGATGATGACTTACAAACAGCCTAAGCGAAACCATCTCTGATTTGAATCCCATAGCTTCTCATTTACCTCATATTTTTAAAGCTTTTAAAAAATGTAGAGACAAAAATCTCAATGAACGAATTACCCGCAAGTCGACATCAACCCCATTAAGAAAATGGGAAAAAAGTAAGGAAAAATAACGGAATATGACTCCGACATCTTGTTAAGCACGTGACGAGAGGGGTGGGGTAATTATGAAAAGTGTCCAAGAAAGGGGTAAGAAATTGTCTCTCGACGAAGGCAGGCGAAAAAACTCGCCTTAATGACCGAAAGAGTTTTAGTGAGCTTTCAGAGTTAATAGGTTTGAAAGTGGATAGTTGTTGAAGGTAGCTACTGGCTGGAAGGATTTTTTTCAAACAATAAAAAAAAAAGATGAAACTCTTTGTCTCAATTATGTTAAAGCTGGCTGGAAGGATTTTTCTCAAACAATAAAAAAAAAACTCTGTCTCGTTTATGTTATTTTCGCCTAAATACTTTTTGAAGAGTCATGAATAAAGTTGCACTAAATGATGGACGCAATACGATCGGTATTTTTGGCAATATGTGAAGGAGGCCTATGCCTAGCAGTGGACGTCTTTTGGCTGAGATTATTAGGCTGATACTCTACAAATTATATCACTTAGTACCAAAAGTAATTTTATATTTTTGACGATCCTGGACCTAAAAGTCCTTAAGTAAGCAAGCTCTCTCTCATCGCAGACTAATTTTATTATTATTATTTAATAATAAAAAAAAAAAACAAAGTTAGTAAATGTTT
The DNA here is from genome assembly GCA_951802225.1 of Euspilapteryx auroguttella. Taxonomy (NCBI): domain Eukaryota; kingdom Metazoa; phylum Arthropoda; class Insecta; order Lepidoptera; family Gracillariidae; genus Euspilapteryx; species Euspilapteryx auroguttella. The sequence continues at coordinate 1,895,394 of OX637665.1, forward strand.
AACAAAAATGTTAAAATATTATTTTTTAAAAATTTGTATATAAAACGGTAAAACTCAAATGTAATCAGTTTAAAAAACATTTAAAAATTAAATCCCGTCTCCTACTTCCGTTTTTTTCTGTGACTCGTCGTATCTATTACGAGAGACACTTTAGTGTCAAATTTATAGTTAACGTTTATTATTTTTATAAAAATTAATTTTTTCAGTAGTATCTAACATGTTATGGATTTATTTAGCAATAACATTTTTGTATTGATACCATTATCGCTTCTTAAATTGTAATTTGCGTACTAGGAAGTACTATTTTCTGACTGCTAGAATACTTTCCGACACTAGGAAACTATATTCTTCGATATTGATAATCCCTAACAGTCCTTAAACTTAACAAATTAATGAAGGTACAGTATTCTTCACAAGATACATAGACTGAAAAATTAGAAAACATAACTTCATCTGTAAATACTGCTAGATTTATAAATGTTAAACACGTTTTCTTCTTTATATAAAAACGGTAGTTAAAGTGTGATGGGATTGGGCTACCCCTTCCCACCTTCATCCCAAGACTCGTCGTAGGGCTTTGTGGCAGTATTTGGCTCAATCTTGCCTCATTGATATAAACTACCTATTTTTCTAATACTGCTAACTTACTTTATAATAACACTTACACTGTCTTTTTTGTGCGTGAATGTTGTTTGTGTGTCTTAGTATAGTGTAACACTAACAATAAGATTTGTTTATGTCTATGTCTATGTCTATAACCTAATGTTTTAAATTTTTCTTTGTATAATCTTACGTACTTTTAGTGTGTAAGTAAGTACGTATAATGTACTCCCTTTTATAACTATATTTTTCCTGCTTTAATTTTTTATTCTGATACCCAGAAAATAGAATTTTTAATTCTAGTCTGGGATAAAGAGCACATTTATGTAGTCTTAAACTCTTTTTGAAAAAATTGTTGCAGTTGAGTCTGAGATCGGATGCTGCAGCCATCCTTGTTTTAGTTTTATACAATACAGGCCTACCTAGTGTATAAGCTAGCTGGGAGGTATGCATGCGCACTCAGACACAATCTGAAATTTGAAATTTAAAAATCTTACGAGTAAGAGTTTGTTTAACTATAAAGCTTAAGTTTACTAGTGTAAAAGTTTGAATAAATAAACATTTTCATTTTCATTTTTCATTTTCAAAAATCCTGACTATGAATAGGGCTCTTCATAAGCGGAGCTCTGTTGGAGGACAATTTTTTTTACCTTCCTCTTCACCCGTTCCCTTATAATTCATCTCGGGAAACGTTTTTTGGTCCAAACTTAAAATTTATTTCGCAATTAGCGGCCGCGGAGCGCTAAAACTCGGTCCCGCGACATTATTAGAAAACTTTTTTTACTGCCCTGTGTAAAAATAATATACTTTTTTAGTACCTACTGACTGGCGTTGAGAAAACTGCCAGCTGCGCTCTAGGTAGAGTTTAAAAATTATAATTTAATTTTATTTATTACAAAACAACGAATACATTTTGCACATTTTTTTTTTAAATAAATTTCATTTTAAACCGTCATCGAACGGCGACGCTTTGTTCGTTCATGAATCACATAAAAAGACAAGCTACTGAAAAAATGCGGCCGCAAAAATCAAAGGACTAAATTTAAATAAAGAACTGAAATAAAAACAATCATAAAAGAGAGACGCCGTGATACAGCAACAGTGACACGATGAAATTGATTTACTGTTCGTCAGATAAAAAAGGCAGTTGTTAGTGTTACTAAATTAATGTAGTTTCTCGATTTTATTCATTATATTAAAAACGAGGTCTATTTGATTAAAACTAATATAAGATGTGAATGAGACTTGTTTTGATGTAGAGCAACAAACCATATAAAAGAACTACATTTTAAAAACAAAAAACAAAACAAACATTGGCCGCAATAAAGAATACCGACAAAAAATAATAAAAGAAAAACAAACACATGTCCCGCCAAAACGGTGAACGTCAAAATCTTCACAATTTCCGATGGGTGGAGAAAAAAGGCGATCGAAATTTGAATTTCAAATTCGGAACACGGTCTCATATTCGGGAGATTTTTTCGCAAAAGCGGCCTGCAATAAATCGTTTAACAATAACAATAAATTCATTGCGAATCGACATGCAAATGTTGCCGTTTTTTGTGTAACTTTTATACATTGAGGAGCTCTTTCCTTTTTGGGACAAGAAATGTTTTGAGAGGCGTTATCATTTTGGTTTTCCAAGAAAATTTAATATGAAATTACATAATGAGATTTTACAAGAGAAACTAAGGTTTTCCATGGTAAACAAAATATTGTCACAAAATTATAATTTTATCTAGATACCCTACTCACAAAATGATTAAAACGATGACTATGTCACACGCAGCACGCACTTTGTTAGAAGTTTAAGGTTTATGCATTCAGCCTTCATTAGAATCTGTATTTTAGAACTATTATGTATGACGTAAAATGTTTTTGGACAAGTAACTCCTTACATTCCATATTCGATTTCGAAGTACTTGTTCATTGCATTTAAAAAGTGCGTTTATTTTTTCTTCTTTTTTGTGTTAACGTCTCGTTTTCCGTTTCGATACCCTGACGCACGGACGGATGGGGTAAATTTAATGTTACTTTTTGTTAACTTTCTTTTGTTTTTATCGAGTTTAAGTTTTAAAGTTCTGTTTTTTTGAAGAAAAGAAAAATTCTAAGAAGAAACCAACACAAAAGCTATCTAAAAAGTTGAGATAAAGAAAAAAAAACTACAAATTAACACTACCTTTACTTCATATTGGGAACGCGATGGGATGAACCCGGTAGCATATTTTGTCTCTTTCAGTAACAGAATATCAACCTCACTCGATGTGATAAGTTTTTAAGTTAGTACCACCTTTTACTTAAGAATAAAAGTACATAAAATATACTTAAGTGAGTCTAAAGTCTGCTAAAAAGGCTTTTTATGAATTATATTTTATTAATCTTCAGAACAAACCTAAAAAAATAAGCGTAAAACTGCATTTAACTTAACGAAAACACGATTTCATTATCCCCGATCGCCGAATTATAGGCACATCCGTTCAATTGCAACATGTTCAAAAATAAACACATAAAAAAATATATTGCAGATGCAAGTACAAGTAACTTCCTGGGTCATACGGACATACACCACCTTTTACCCACATGCTGTTTGAGAAAAAAAAAAGAAGGGAGAGCTACGCAACTGCGAATTTTTATTGAGAAAATTATCTGTGAATTCCTTCAATCACGACTTCGTTACTGAACCGAGATGGCTGTAAATTGGTTGTGTAGTAAGTTTTGGTAGGTAGCTTAAACCTCCATGACGGACATAAGATACTTTTTTTTTCCGAAAAATCTATTTGAAGGGAAATTGCGCTGGTGAAACGGCAGAGCTCAAACTAGTTTGTTTTATAATAAAACTAGAGGATGCCCCGCGGTTTCACTCGCGCAGGTTTCTCATTAACACAAAAATCCAGTTTTTTCCCGTTCCCATGGGAATTTCGGGAAATCCTTTCTTAGTGCTCACCTACACTCTCTAAGGAACCTACATGCCAAATTTCAGCTTTGTACGCCCAGTAGTTTCGGCTCTGCGTTGTCTGTCAGTCAGTCAGTCAGTCAGTAACGGAAGAGTTTTATATATATTGATTACTATTAAATAATTTATTATTAAAATTAAAAAAATAAACTCTATATTATACGTAGTCGGTTAATAAAAAGCTCTACATCGCGCCTTATTCTGTTAAAATAAATTACCCGACGCCTTCGGCGATTAATTCCTACACACACATTTTTTTATCTGAAATCTTTCTATCCAACAGTTCAGGCTAGAACCTAGCTGATGCATATTCAAAGATCTAGATATTAAAAGTTTCCTGTAAAGGTGAGACTAGATTACAAGATAGAGAAATGAAATAAAAAAAAAGTAAATCGTTTCAATATGTTAATCTTAAACTTAAAGTAGAGCCATTGGTTAGACCAATACCCATTATGTTATTTTTGAGAGCGTGTTCTGATTGTTATCGATAGCTTTACATTTAATTTGCACTATCCAAAATTTTTATTAATTAGTTGATATTTTTATCTGTACCTTTAAATTTTTTTATATATAATCAAAGGATGTAGTCAAAAATGTTTTACTTTTTTTTTTTCTTTTTTAATTTAACGTACTTTTTTTTTGATAATTTGCAGCCAGTATGACAACAATAAGAACGCGCTTCCAAACCTTGGATGTGATACGATACACATTGAAACAGGTGCCAACTCACTCGCTGTAGAGTAGACCAGCACTCCTCCAGGGTCCGCTCGCTGATGCTCTGTCCTTGTCTCGCTTGTTGCTGCGTCCGGAAGAAAATTTTTTTTTTTTTATTTTGATGAAAATAAAATACTGGCTGCACACGAAATGGATATAGGATTTAAATAGCGATTTAAAAAAAAAGTAATTTGTGAGAACAAAACAGCCAGTTACAACTTTACATACTTACCGTCTTATTCATAAAGATACAGTACATTTTAAATAGCTTTACTGGAGGTCTACTTCTCTGGTTTGTTGTATGGTTAATACGTGACATCCAGTCTAAATTGACATATGTCAAATAACTAAAATGCTCTTTAACTTTGTATGAATAACAGGGTTAAAGTAGAATAAAATAGTAAACTTCCAATCTCATTTAAAATGCGTTTTTCTCAAAGATCGAATAATAAAAATTTTAAAATTCTTGAAGAGATCTTTGAGAAAAAAAAAGAATTAGGTACAGTGGCGGTCAAGGACGGTGTAACATTTGCGGTTATTCTGTATTGCAAAATTTTTCAAACTACACTATTTTTTTACAAAACTATTACTTACATATAATATAAATTAGAAGTGGAAGTATGATATTGCTAAAGTTAAAATAACACTAAGTAATAACAATTACTTGTTAATGGTAAGAAAAAAAAGAATGAAATCGATTAGCTTGTAAGCATGATTGTTTTATACTAAGACCTATAAAATCAATTCTTTATATTATTGAATTGGTTTTTAATCATATATTTATGTAATAAAAGACAGTTTAAACTGTAAATTGATGTTATAGGCCTACATCACTACATTAACTTTAAAAATGATGGAGTATTTTCATATTTTGACACCAAAATCATCATAATTTAATCTAGAACAGAATGCAAGCAACAAATGAAGATGAAAGATGGAAAAAGAGTAATTACATCGATATTCAGGTTATTCAGGAAATTTACCAATGCGAAGGGCAACATGGCGTTCCGGTCTCCGATGGGCCCTTCTCCCGAGGGACTCTGCTGTTGAGGCTGCACCATGAAACATAGTAAAATATATTTAAAAAAGAGTTGCTGGGAAGAAATAGCTGTATAAGCGATAGGGTTTACCGTTGCAAGCATGTTTTATACGAATTGCTGTGAAAATATATTTCGTGCTAAAGAATTTGTCTGTTCTTAAAAAAACAAGCTGTAGGTACATTCTATAAAAACTACATACTTTTTTCAAAAGTATTTGACAAAAAAATGCAATAATATTACAAATACAATAATACAATATTATTAATTGTGTCACTGAAGATGTTGTGTTAATGAAGATGTTTTTCCTGGTACAGTGGAGGACACGGACGGCCTAGCACTTTTGTCTATGGTCTCGTGCGCTTAAACTGTAATACCACAGAACAAGAGCTAATTCGCGATACAGAAAACCGGAAGTATTTATTACGCCGTCCGTGTCCGCCACTTGACTCTACCACTGCAGTGGAAACTGTTAAAAATCAGAGCAAAAAGTAAATTTAAATTTGAATTTCTTGTCACACACAAGCACAAAAAAATATTTGTAGTAAAAAAACAGGTTATTCATAATAAGCACAGTAATTAGTAACAAAATCTAAAAATGTTTCAGTAAAAGTTAAAAAAATAATATTATAAACTTACTATTGGCAAAAAAAAACTTTTTTTTTACACAAAAAGAAAAAAATAACGTAAAGCAAGTACCTAAATGTGCGGGTAGGACATGCGACGTAAGGAAACTTTACAAAAACTACGTTAGTAATTAATGCTAATGTTGGCAAAATAATGCAAAGTAAATAGAGAATAATTGCTTTAAACAGACTGTAACATGTTAAAAAAATACAATACTACCAAATGACTCATAACTACCCTGATAAATAATTTTTTTGTACAATATTGGCAAACGAGGCTGTTACGAATTAGTTTTTATTTTAACGTACTGGAAAAATTTAATGCAGGGGCTTAAAGACGGCCAGATCTGTTTAAAATGGAAGTCTAGTCTAGATATTAATAATTATATATAATTTAATTAACATCTTACCCGTCACATAAAAAGGAAATAAAAAACAAGAATTCTTATAATTAATAAAAAAATAACAATTAAAAATTACCAGAACAAACGGGACCAAAGAGCGTTCGCTCATTGTAGAGTCGGCTGACGGCGATTGTTGTTGTTGCTGTCCCGTTCCAACAAACAGCGCGAGAGGCGTGAAAGAGAGAGATAGAATAGAGATTTGGTTGACAATTTTTCACTAAAAAAGTTTCATCTCTACTTTTGTTAGATTATTAATGATTTTTTAGTTAATTTTAAGCATCTTCTGACCATCATCATAATCAATTTATATTTAGTAAATGTTTAATAATTATCTGTAGTATTATTGAAATAAGCATAAGTAAAGACAAAATTCATTATTTTAATTAACAAACCTACTTAAATTTAAAGACATAAAAAACATAAGAGGCTCTCATATTGTAGTAGCGCATTCGAAAAAATTAATAAATCAAAATTTTAATTAACTGTTGTTTCTAAAAAAAATAAACCACAAAAGCGCAACCACTTCGCAGAGTTGAACCGTTAAATCTCTAGTTACGCGAAAAAAATGCGAATGAATGCAAAATGAAACGGAACAGGATATCAAAACCGGTTTCATTGACAGAAAAGTTAAAACAAAAAAAAAAGCGCCTAACGAGAGCGAGTCGCTGTAACAAATAACTGTCAACACCCCTTCGTGAAACAAAACGTTAAGGAAAAAAAATTAAAAACGAAATCACAATGAGCCCCTAATCCGCATTGCCGTGGGAATAGACAAATGCAAGGTGAACGAATCCAAAACTAATTTAAAATGTAATATTCTTTCCGAACGAGCTTTTGTTTCTTTTTTATTAATTTCAAATTTAGAACTACGTTCCGCGGAACAACCCTTTAATTTTCCAAACGGCCAGTCATAAAACTCCAAAAATAGACATGTTATGGACATCCGGTCACAATAAAAATATCACTTCTCTCGATAACAAAAAAAAAAATAGCTTTACCTGACCATATGGGTGTTTCTTTGGCGGTCGAAAAACATGCGTCCGGGCCACTAACTACTAGAAAAACCAAAACTACCGCCCTGATTTTTTTATATGTGGTTTATAAACTCAGGATGTATCCAGATATCAATAGAATTCTAAGCTATCATTTTAAGAACATTTGTAAAAAAAATAAAAACTGTTGAAAAATCGGCGCTGGCACAGCGTCCGGTTGCCGTTTTTTAATGAAAACCAAGTCATAACTTTTTTATTTTTCACCGCTAAGCAAAAATCTCTTCAGATTTCAATTAATGGTTAATTAGTGAGTTCCTGAAAAAAATGACATATAAATTGATATCTTATTTTAAAATTTATAACGTTCTGATTTCGCGTCCGAGGTTTTGAAATTTTATCAACTGCGCTCAGATAATAAGTCGTAGTTTTCTACAAAAGTGTTCAATGATTTTGAAGAGACAGTGCTGACAACACTCAGTAGTGCTGCAGGATCTGGGATAGTCAAAAGTTTGCTATGTTTCTGCTTTTCGATGAAAAACAGGTATGTGTCTCCAAAACTGGGTTTGGTTCCCCTGCTTTACAATACATTCTTGCTCGAATAATAAATTACCTGAGTAATTGTGCTAAATTTTAAAGTGATGTCATATTTGAGCATCTATACAAGTATCTTTGGTAAAATGTGTTGATTCCTAGAGCTGTTTTTTCATACGAATAATTGTTATTTTAGTTAAATATTAAGATCCCTGTCTTTAAGATCCCTGTCCAAATTTAAGATCCCTGTCCTCGGGGACAGGGATTTTAATTGTAAAGACAGCGATCTTAAAATATTAAGTCATAAAGATACAGATTTATATTAAATAAATAAATCTACAATTCACAAAAGTCCCGGTATCTATAACTAGATATTTGCTAGATAAATAAAACCGTCCTGTGCAGGTTTTGTTGCATCACTCACTCACTCATACATAGTCGACGAACAGTAACTCTTGGAAGTTGCGAGCATAGTATAGTATAATATATATTCCATCTTTTCCAATGCAAAGAGGAGTCAAGCAGGGTGATCCCCTCTCCCCAAAACTTTTTACTGCTACGCTAGAGGAAGTCGACAGAAAGTTGACCCCAGAATGGGAGAACAGTGGCATTAGCGTCGGCGAAGCAAAGCTAACGAAAGCGATGCCGACGATATTTTGTTCTGTTCTCAAATTCTGCATCTGAGCTACAGTCCATGCTTGAACAACTTGCCGAGAGAGCCTTGAGGTTGGACTAAGGATGAACATGTCAAAGACCAAAGTCATGACAACAGTGTATAGCAAACTTTGGGTGTGGATGGTGAAGAGATTGCTTATGTTCTGAATACGTTTACATTGGCCAAAGTCATTAGTCTCTTTCCAGGCACGACAGGATAAAGAAGTCGAAAGACGCGTCGAAAACGCCTGGAAGAGCAATGAAGGCTCCCCTAAGTCTCAAGCGTAAGCTCATGGACATGTTCATTCTTCCCATTCTTACCTACGGAGCTCAGATTTGGTCTTTGACTGACATTCAGTAGTCTAAACTCAGGATCTGTCAGAGAAATATGGAGCGCAGCATACTGGGAGTTCGATTGGTGGACAAAGTCCGAAACACCGAACTGCGCTCCAGAACTAAAATACGGGATGTAGCTCAAAACGCGGCAGAACTGAAGTGGGACTGGGCCGACCACGTCGCCCGTATGGACTCCAATCGTTGGGTAAGGAGTGCCACTGAGTGGGTCCCGAGACATGCCAATAGAAGACGTGGCCGCCCCAGGAAGCGATGAAGCGACGAATTAAGAGCACAAGATAGGGACTGGTGGGAATCTGCCCAAGACAGGGAAGTGTGGTAGGAGGGAAAAGAGGCCTGTGCCCAGCAGTGGGACAATATAGGCTATTAATAATAATTATATATTATCATCTTACGTAGGCAGATATTTAGATATAAATATAGCTTTCAAAGATTTTCTGGACGACACGCCTAACGATATAGACGAAGCAGTAGAAAAATTATTAGTAGATTAGGATTTTTTAACTTTACCTGCGTTTTTATTTGGCTAATGTGCAATTTAGTTTTGAATTACAATTTATTTCTTTAATATTTTTTTTTTAGTTTAAATGTTTCTTAAAAAAAAAGAAATTATCTTAAAAAAAAGGTAGCATTAAATTTTTTGTGCGAAATAAACACCCCACTATACAAACCTCGTAATATTTTTATTCTTTTCTACAGAAAGCTTGTGCAAAATTCAAATATATGACGTGAAAATTTAAGTATTAAGATCCCTGGCTTTAAGATTAAGATCCCTGTCCGTCAAAATTTTCAAAACGATTCACGGTTAAACTAATGGATAAAAAAGGGTCCCTCCCTTCTTAAACACACTTAAATTTAAACCTTTATGCATATCATTTGCTAATTTTATCCTAAAACGAAAATAAAAAATGACAGGGATCTTAACCGGAGAACCGGTTGCCGGAGAAACACCCATATGGTCAAAACAAACATTTGTGGTGTGGTGGCTAATCGAAAGTTTTGTCAAGTCTACATCGGCATGTTGATAGAGCCAATGCTTTTTATAGAATTATCACAGATTATTGTAATTTAAATATTCCTTTGAAATACAGGATGCGGATAAAAACGATTTAATAATAAGTTTGACTCGGGACCCTTAACCCTTTTGTTAAAGGAAGCTACAATCTGTTGCACCCGGTCCGTCTTTTTTTTTAAAGGAAGGGATCTTATAATTTTTGAAACCTGTTTAAGAACTCATTCTTGGTTGAGGTCAGTCAGTTGATAATCACACATTGGTGATGTCAGACGTTCACTTGTGTCAAAATTTACATAGATTCGTTAGGAGTTTGAAAAGTTTTAAGTGTAGAGTCAAGCAAGTAAATTTTTACTGAAGGTTTAAAACAGTGTGATTAACCTAGATGTAACAAATGAAATTCTGCAGTTTTTTTATTTAATTTGGTAAGATGTTTTAAGTATTAATAATTATACACATAATATTCAAATATGTACTCGAAAAATATTTGAAATAAAATGCATTTAGTTTTTTTTAAGATATACCTAACATCCTAGAATTCTATTGCCGTCGGGTAATTGTAGCACTTGAACGAACAGTTTTTTGTTTTGAATTAAAATATTACACGTTCAAATTTCCTTACCACAAACTTTAAAATATTTTAATTTAATATTTTTGAGTTTTTTGAATTTTATTTTTAAATACTATTTTATTAGTATTTTAAGGTGTTTAACTTTTTTTCATCAACTCAAAAGGACTCTAGATTTATTTCGCAACACACCGCGCCGGTGTAGACACCACTCACAATTCTCAAAAAAAAAAAAAAAAACTTGACTCACCTGTATTTCATTGACAAGTTTCTCAGTCATGATCTTATGGTCCGGGGTGGCTGGCGGCTGCGGAGTCGGAGTGGCCGGGCCTGGCTGCGTGTTCCCTTCCACCAGAGGCTCCTGCGGCGTGGCCGGCCGGCTCCTGTTCCAGAAGTCCTGAGACATCTTGAACTGGCGCTGAGCTTCCGCCGCCTGCTGCAGGACAGGGATGTGAAGGGACAGAGGAGCCGCTCTGAGGTCCAACGCGCTGCCTCCTGACGCGGCCTCCTGCCCGTCAGCAGCCGTCATCTTGAAGGAGTTCTGGAGCCAGTTCGCCACGAAGTTCTCTTCTTCTTTCGGCGGCTCCAGGCGCGGGAACGGCGGCGGCGCCGGGCACGCCTGCTCGTAGCCGCCCTCGCCGCCGCCTCCGTCGCCCTCCTCCGCTATCTTGGGCACCTTGGCCTCCCGCGGTGAGCCCTCCTCTACCTCCGTCCTCCGGTACTCATGGAGGTCCCTATACCTCTCCTGCAGCGCTAGGGAGATGTTCTCATTGAAGTATTTCAACATTAATTCCAGTTTTGTTTATCGTCACAAAGTCATGCGGTGCCACGCTCTTCTAGCGGCGTCCTGGTTTCTTGGAAGTGTTGTTTCCTCCGAGACGTCGTGGATCTGCGAACGCAAAGAAGACGCTAAGTCCTCGCCGGGTTGTAAACAGACGCGCGGCCTTCGTCACTGACGATGGAAAAATTTATTTATAGTCGAAAATAATTTTCGGAAAATTTTCGCCAAAAAGAAGGGAAAGAAAATTTCAAAGTCGCGCGCGAAGGAAAAGCCCGGCCGGTCGGTGCCGGAAAAGCGGAAGTGAGCACCTTCTTGAGACGCGGGCGGTAGACGACTAACTTCTTGGTGGAAAACTTGAGCGTCGCGACGTCGGCGTCTTGCGGGGAGGGGTGGACGCGCGCGCCGGCCGAAGACGCCGCGGCAACTAGCAAGACGCGCGGCGCCGCCCCAGCCGCCTTAGACGTGGCCAAGAACATCCCCACCGGCCCTGGGCGCACGCGCCCCGCGTTTTTTCCGCGGAAAAATGCGTCCGGTCAAGGAAAAGACGGCGGCCGGTGGCGGTCGAGCGCGCCGTGTGACTCGCACCCCCGCGCCCCGCCCCGCCCCGCGCCTGGACACTCGGACATGCGATTTCCCAAACCGGAGAACATCACGAAAACGGACGCGACGCGACGTGCGGCTAAATAAGAACTATCAAAAGGGCGCGAAGGAGCAGGGTTGTCGCCGCTCTCGCTCGCCCTACCTCGGGCGCGGCCCACCCCTATTTGTTAGAGCGGGACGTATAGCGTACATGCATTTTTTTCTAAGCCCCTATTAGCGAGGGAGGAAATGAAAAAGAATGGACTTCTTTGTGATTTTTTCTTAATAGCAGCTGTCTCGTTTTAACGTGAGGGGCTCGGATGGTGCTATCTTGGGGTGGGTTTTTACGAATTCTTTTCACACCTCTGCCTTTTGTATTTTTTTTCTCTAAGGCGGAGTTTTGCTGACGAGGTTTAGCCAACGGCCTTATCCGTAGGTTTTTCTTTAATTTTACCTACTCTTGGTAATAATTATTTTTAACGGAGTCGTTTTCCGCCTCTCTTTTTATTTTACGTTTTACCTATCTTACAATTTTTCCCACAATAATATGATAATAGGTATAACATACATTTTGTTTAGATATTCTCTACATGATTATAAAGCACTTTTTCTTTTCTTTTCAGGTATACCTACCTACTTTAAAATATACTTTGTCAAATTTATATTTGGCTGTAGCGTCTTCAAATGTTATACGGGCGTCTAATTTTCCGTAAGGGTAGTATTTTCCGCTGCTACCCCCCAAGAGATGGCGTTAGGAGTTCGTAATCACATCTTTATTTCTAAGATGGTATACTTTTTAATGTAAGAAAGCTAAATTAATTTCTATATATAATTTTTTATTGTATTTTTAGTGTACTATATCTGTTATTTTACTACTTAGTTGCCTAATAGAGCTATTAAAGTAATTTTTTTTGAAGGTAGAGTCATCGCTCTGACTCTACTTTTCCCTACATTAAAGTGTAGGTATGTTTAAATAAATTTTATGACATATCTTGTCACACCCATAATACTTCAACATGGTCGTTTTCACGTTACAAATTGCATGCAGTTCTGACCAGTAATTTGTACTATAGAGTCATTTAATGAAGATGTAGAGTTTTACAAGTTGTTTTGTAATGTAGGAAAATGTGACTCTATATTCTTTGTTTAAAGTCATTGTACAGTCTGAAAGGGTTGTTTAATATATATTTTTATTTTATGAAAAAAAAAGTACTTAGAGCCGTTTTTTTTTTGCGAAATAAGTATTATGAAGATTAGAACGGCAAAGGTAGGTAATAAAAAGGTTAAAAAAATTGTGTCTAAGTTGGTATTTGTAAATTTTCAACAACCCAATAAAATTGTATCATTAAAGTACTTAAAAGTACATATACGTTTTTTTGTTGTTAATTTTAATGATTTTTATTTTTGATTGTTGAGTTTTGTGTTAAATATAGAGCTCTTAAAGTGTATTTAAGCCTACCTCAATTTAATAGGAATAAGTTTGAAAAGCGTTATGTTATTGTTTTTTATAAGCAGCAAACTGTACAAAAAGGCGTGGAAATGGTAATTACAAAAATGATGTGACAATCTCTACATTTGTCGGTGCCTGAGTTCTGTACATAAATTGCATGCACAGTACATATGTTTTTAATGCTCCACTGATTTCTACTCGTGTTTTAAATTGTTAGTTGTTTTCTTGTTTTGTTTTATATACTTACTGGGTGTTTCTGACAAGTAGTAAATAAATTATTCCGTTTACAATGTGTAATCTCAAAGTCTCGTCAACAGGACAGAGGTTTTTTTTTAGATTTTGTTCCATGTTGCTTTGTCAAAGTTGTGTTTGATTTTGGGGTGAGATAATCAGCACAGATGACATTAAGATACACAACTTGGACAAAGCAATATGGGACTAAATCTTAAAAAAACCTTTTCCCTGTTGACGAGATATTGAGATTTCGATCCGTGCATTTATCTTTGGAAAACCAAGTTGTAAGGTATATAATATGGTCAGAGCGGTTTGATTTTATTACAACATTGTCAGAAACAGCCAATAATTATTGCCTTATAATGTATTGTTTAGAAAATATTTTTTGTGAAGTATTTAGGAACCCATTCCTCGCAAAGTTATGTCTGATATCATATTATAATCTTAGTAGGTATAACGTAATCCTGAGACTGACTATATCAAATAAGATAATCTTCTTATACCCACTTAAAAAAATAGCCTTGAAAGGGCTACAAAAATATGTAATTAACTAGAGGCTGCCCCGCGGTTTTTCCCGCGTAGATTTCTCATAAACACAAAAATCCCGTTTTTTCCCGTTCCCGTAGAAATTTTGGGAAATCCCTTGTCAGTGCTCACCTACACTCTCCAAGGAACCCACTTGCCAATTTTCAGATTTCTACGCCCAGTAGTTTCGGCTCTGCGTTGTCTGTCAGTCAGTCAGTCAGTCAGTCAGTCAGTCAGTCAGTCAGTCAGTCAGTCAGTCAGTCAGTCAGTCAGTCAGTAACTGAAGAGTTTTATATATATTGATTGATTAGGAAAAAAAGGGAAACTTCATGAAACAAAAACATGTTGCAGTTGTAGGTAAGTTTTACCAGGAAGTATAGGTAGGTACCAAAAATATATATTTTATATTCTTCTTTATCATAAAATGGGATACCTACTATGTTTAGGTCAATCTTTAAATTCTAATATACTAGTCCCTATCTTCAAAGGCTTGACTAGACAACTCTTCACCTATCCCTAGATGGCGCTAGATGTCAAAACATCACTGTAAAGTTTTAAGTGTTATGCTATATTACTTAAAATAAATAATCTATACCAATATTATAAAGAGGAAAGATTTGTTTGTTTGTTTGTTTGTTTGTTTGTTTGTTTGTAACGAATAGGCTCCGGAAATACTGAACCGATTTGAAAAATTCTTTCACTGGTAGGAAGCTACATTAACCCCGAGTGTCATAGGCTATATTAGATTTTAAAAAAAATTAGGGATCCTTACCTAACTCAAATAATGTAACCCAAGGTGCAATATTTTTTCCGTTGTTTACATATTTTGACAGGTGGTTTGTTGTTGTTGTTTGTTTTTTATTCGGCCATTCAGGGCAGTCAAAAGAACATATTCTATAGAGCCAAGGCTTTTGTAGTATCTTATATTCTATGGCGTAACGAAGTAAGCCGGGAAAGCTCGTACTTAATAATTTTGTAATGATTTAATTATATTTTTTGTTAAATATTTTACATTGTTCTTTGAATTTTGCACTGGTTCCTTAAACGGTTCAAGTAATTGTTAATTTTTCGTTTTAAATGTTAATCATATTAAAATTTACTAACATTGTTGTTTTTGTAAAAGAAAGCTGTAAATTTATGTATGCAAATTATTTAAATAAAATAAAATGGATACTTTCTTTGAACTTCTTTGTTTTAATTCAATAATAGGGTCATTTAAAAAAAGCTAAGTATATGATATATTATTATAATGCATCAGATGCAGAAATATGTGATATCCTTAATACGCCCGTATTTAACAGCTAAAGTAATAAAAATATCATAAATTCTACTAGATAGATAATATATCAGAAATTAAAAAATTTAGGTTATTGCACGTAGAGATACTTTAAGAGTTTTAGTGCCAATCTTGATAATAATAATATACCTATTATAAACACCATGGCCGAAATCAAAAATGTCGTCCTATGATTCACTAGCTATATATTGATTAAAAATTTTCAAAGCACTGTCGTGTAGCTTTCAGATCTAGAAGAAAGATGTGTGTAGCTTAAAGTGGCCACTTTTATCAACAGCTATCTAAATTTGTTACGTTACCTACATAAAAATTACAGAGACAGGTTAGATTTACCGCACTTTTTGACTTAAATTTTCAATTTTAATTGTATTTATGCTGATTTTGTTGCAACAAAAAATATAAAAATGTCAAAAAAATGGCGGTCTTGGAGGGTGTAACAGATTTGTAAATGGTCTCGTGTGCCCTAGACTGTATTACTAAAGAACAAGAGCTATTTTGCAATACAGAAAAATTGGAAGTGTTACGTTAAACTAGACCGCTCACCTATCTAATATTTTTATTCGACAAGATACCACATATCGCAGATACAAACACTTCTCCATTCCCATACAAAACAAAAGAAATTACAAACAATGCAGAAACCGGTTACATGCAAACAATAATTTTTAAAAACAAAAAATAACTTGACAATATTAAGACCCTTGTTCATTTGCATATGATAAAATGAATTGTTTTTTCCAAGATATACTTTTGATAAAGAGAGCTTTTATTTCAAGAAGGGTTGCATGAGAAAGTATAAAAAAAAAACTTTTTAAACCACTTCAAGTTGTTCTGAAGTTAAAACGTTATAGAGATGACTTAAAGGATGATGCTTAAAGTGTCCAATAAATGAGTAAATTATAATATAAAAAAAAACAACTAGTGCATCAGCCTAGTTACCTAAACCTATATCTAGGGTTCCTGAAACATGCAAACTGACCAAGAACAACTAAGCAAAAATCGGTATTTATCATAACATGTTTGTTCCCAACGGGAAGGGAATCCTGACCTCTGAACTAACTGTCAAAATCACTGCAATACAGCTGTATGCATGATAGCTCATGGACCGATGGACCGACATCCAGAATATTTTTCTGTCCATTGCCACTTAAAATTTTGCATGGTTTGATTTGAGCTATGTCAGTTACTTAAGTTCTTCTACGGATCTCATCATTTGTGATACTCTAAGCATATCTATTCTCGAGTGGTGACCACGAACCGGAAGACGCAGAATAGGCAGACCCCCCATAAGGTGGTCAAACGAATTGGTGAAGGTTGCGGGAATACACTGGATGAGGGTCGCTCAAGACCGGTCGCTGTGGCGTTCTGTGGGGGAGGCCTATGTTCAGCAGTGGACGTCTTTCGGTTGAAATGATGATGATGATGAAGCATATCTATTAGGTATATTATTAAAGCTTCTAATGAGGCTTAAAGTAGCGATAATACTTAAATGTAGAGTTTTATCAAAAATGTTTTAAAAACTGTAAAAGTTGAAGGTAGAGTTTGTAAAATAGTGTAATTAATGAAAAACTCACAAAAGGAAGGGTCTTAGCAGCGCACGCATGGCGCGGCCTATTTTTAATCATTTTTGACTGTCTTGCAAAGGGTTGGAGCTGGATTGTGTGGAGAAGGACTTTTTTATTCACAAAAATCAGGTATGACATACCCATGTTACACAGATAGATCACCAATCTTGAAAAAAAAACCCTATATGACGCTAGCTAGATACAGATACAAAGCCTGGAAGAAATCGCTTACAGCAATAAGGCCGCCCATTGTATGCAAATTCGATTTGTCTGCACCCCGAATTGAACAATGTAAGTACTTTTGAATCTTACTTTGTATGCAATAAAGATTATTGCATACAAAGTTAGATTACTTAGGCTTAAATAATATTTTTCGTATTTTTGATAGATTCAAAAAGATTATCTACAGTATTATATATAGGATCAGATTTGAATAAAATATTTGCTGCGGATTATTGTGTTTTTCTCGCAACGCGCGTATTAGGTACTTACATTAAAAAACCTTCTTTGAACCTCAAAAAAAATATACAAGAAGTCCCTTTCACACAAAGCAGTTCTTATGAATTCAGAATGTTATTGATGGCACAATATCGTGACTGACAAATGTTCCTCGCTCTAATAATACGACCACTTCTTCGTTTGTTTGTTGGATCGATATAAAAAATACATTTTTTGCTTTTAACCACATCCTAGGGGTATTTAGGTTTGCAAGAAAAAATACACAAAAAAGTTAAACCTTAGTAAAAGTAAGAAAGTATTACACTTATAAAGAGCACATAATTTGGAAGGACATTTGTATTAAGGGTGCCCTAAACACATTTATTTAGACCCAGGAAACAAATATTGATATACACCTAAATAATTAATAGTCGCTCCCGACGGGAATCGAACTCGGATTTTAACATTAATGTCCATGTAGAAAGAAAGAACCCTAAAAACGAGTTTTAAAAACAAATATTAAAACCTCTTAAACAAACTCAATCAAAAAAACTCATAACAAATAAACGATTCACTCACGCGATACGCAAAAAAAAAAAAACAATAAAAAACGTCAAAGCAAATTGGACCGAAAAACCGCATCATTTTAAACATCGTGTTAAACCCAATAACAGGGTAGGCTCCCGTAATCGAGGCGTTTAGCATACAAAAAACAAGAAAAAAAAGTGTTAAAACCTTGACACATTTCTGTTGAGCCAATGCGAGCAAAAAGTGTTACAAAAACACACCCCTAGGCGTGAGGTGGCCAATAAAAAAAAAGAAAAAAAAAACGCTCAACGGTCATGAATAATTGTTGCGCGTGCCACCCTACGATATTTCTTTTTTTAAAACATCTACAATATTTGTACTTACTGCTTTTTTTCAATCAGTAATTCAAATTATGTTCTTTATATTTCGTTTACTTTAGTTAGAGGGTTATTATTTTATGATTTTTTCCAACGTAAAATAAGTATAGCTAGGTAGGCATGTAAACTTACGACCATTTTTTTGCTGTCTATATTACCAACTTAGTTAAAATTAAAACTTACTTGTTTATCGTTAAAAGATCCGAAAATTCAATTTAAAACGTAAAAAAACTCATTAAAAAAAAACCGGCTATTGCATAATGGAAAATTTTCACCTCACAAAGAGAATCACTGAAAAAACAACCACGCGACGCAAGCGCACTTTACAAAATTTCCACTTAAATAAAACACAGTACATTATTATCTTTTTTCTAACTAAAAAATGCATTTCTTACTTTCGAAAAAGTCACAACTGAAATTATTCACCAATTAGATTCCAACCTTATTCCTATCTTAATAGAATTCAAAGTAAACAAATAAGAACTTGTCTTAGGTCGTTAAGTATTCATCTAAAGATGCTTGCATTGGTCTACTTTAGTTTAAGGGATGTGAAATAGCATTCAAAATTACAGGACGCCCCTTAATCGATACATTACGAATATTTTCTCGATTGGTAATTATAAAAACATGAAAAAAGAAAACTGAATTTTGGACAAAATTATCTAGTTGGAATTCGAGGGTTTTTGTTGAAAGCGATATAAAATAAATAGTAGTTAGTCTGGATAAAAAATACTTAAGGGCCTTCGAAAAAATTACAATGATTGTGCAACTGGCCTAGGACGGCGTAACAGATTTGTCTATGCTCTCGTATGCCTTGTATTTTGCTAATAATACCTGCCTAATATTTGCCGTATACCGTATACCTAAGAACAAGAGGTATTTTGCAATACAAAAAAACCGGAAGTGTTACGCCGTACGTGCCCTACCTAATGATAGCGAATAATGCGAACCACATTTTGTCGTCTGCTGACCGGTTTTTATAAAAATAAAAAAAAAAAACAATTGCAAATGTTAAAAATAAATAAATTTAATTATCCGAACATATTATGTCAAAAGAGTAACTTTCTATTACTTTCAAATAATTTAGGTTTTTTCTTATAAGATTACTAGTGTTTATTTCGTGTCCTACCACCCATCAAATTATGTAGAAGAGCCTGTCCACGTAGGCGTATAAATTACATTGATATTGTGATGGAAATTCCCGTTTTTTTTTAGTTTTAACTATATATAATTAATGTTCTAATTTGTAGAAATATCTTATTTTCCAATACAATCCAAATGTTGAGTAAACCTATCTGTGTAGGCGGCATGAGATCAACATTTTTGTTTATTATCATTATAATAACAAAAAAGTAAGATTATTGTCGATTTGTAAGTAAAATAATTCATATTGCAAACTTTTTTAACATACTTTGTTAAATTTATTAATAAGTATAAGTAATCCCAGATAAAATTCCAATTCCAATCAACAAAATCGAGAATCGATTGATTGCGCAATCCCATCCCTAGTGTTCTGCTTACGATAATGCCGTCTCGCTCTAAAGAGATAAAATTTTGAAAAATTCTCTACTTTTCCGCGATAACCTCAACCCGTGGCAAAGAAAAAAGCTTGGATGCGGTATTCATAGTCAATTTTAGAAGTTGCCTTAAATAAATAATTAATGTTGAGTTGGTTGCGATCCAGAGCAGAACCTTAAAAAAACTAAAAGCTGTTTTTTTTCATAATGGTAATTAATTACTTGTTCCTTGCCTTCTTTTTTGGGGAATATTCGCCACAATTAAAAGACGATTTATCTAACTAGAGTCTAGTCTAACAAGACTATTCTTGGAGTATTTTTTTTTTATTTTTAACAAATAAAATTTATAAAAATAAGTTCCCGTCTACGTGGAATTGCAATAAAGTAGTAACTTAACTATTCTACATCTTCTATCTTCCATATATAAAAATGAATCGTGGTTCGTTAGTCTCGCTAAAACTCGAGAACCTCCGGACCGATTTATCTGATTTTGATTTTGAAATGTTCGTAGTAGTCAAGGGAAGATTTATAAGGTGAGAAAATATGGAAAAATGTAAGTAGGTGATGTTAAAATTGTAAAGCGCGATACATAGTTCGCCGGGACAGCTAGTTTAACATAAAACAGAAACCAATCACCAAAAACACTCACAAATTTTCACATTTATAATAAGTAAGTAGCATTGATGATTAGAATAGTTTACACTTTAAAAAATACAAAGTAAATTAGGTATACAAAGGCACAAATAATTGCATTTCCATGCAAAGGGTGACTTTATCACTGAATGAGATTTTTTCCAGGCAACCCTCGTCTTAAGACTCAAGTAAAACATGACTATAGATACCGCTACCCTATAAATAGCGTCTCACACTAGCGTAAGTATTTTATTATTTGCACTGCGTTATCACTGCGGCTGCACTCGGAGTAGTGATAAGGGACAGGGGACTTTGTATTGATGTTCATTAGTCTAGTTCTTTGTACTCTTTCCTAGGTAATACTAGGTTTTTTTGAGAGTCCTTTTACTACTAAAAAAACTCCTAACTCATGGTTATTAAAAAAAAAACTGTAATTGTAATGGAACCAGATAAATCATAATACTTGTATTTGAATTAAGAAACCGTGTGATCCTGGCCACTAAAAATGTTACCTTGAAAAAAAAAAAAGGGTTCTATCACCAGCAATATCCTCTTTTTTAGAGTGGAGTAGAGTGTGGACAGTCGTGGGTAGTTAGGTAGGTCGATCTATGTGCTTGTGGCTATAGTTTTTTTTTTTTGAGTAACGTTTTAACCCTATAATAATACCTAAATGTACTCTATCCATCAAAATTGTTTTTTGACACCAAATGAGCGTTTTTTTCTTTGTCCTTTGTTATGTATGGTAATGTGTTACAGAGAAAACTCTTCATTATCTCATTTAAGTGGATAGTGAATAATCAGGTGCTCTTAGTTAGAATTGGCCGAGTCCTAGTAAAAGCCCCTTAGAGATAATATCTTTATTTTAGTCTTAAAACTTTAGAATGGATTATAAAATCCGACCAGATTAGGAGAAGTTTCTCTGAGGCTAATCCGATTCTAATTAGTTGCAGCAGTTGAGATGTTATCGATATCGATATTCCAATTACCGGCACTAGAGGTGAAATAACGGGACAGACTGTAGTGGCTTTTAGGCGTGCGGTTTAAATCGCTTATTAAGTAATTAACTTTTTCTTAGGCACGTAACATTATATTTTTTTTTTTTTGAAACAGTGTGATATTTCATTTCATACTTTTTTTTGTTGTATTCGTCAAATCGTGCCTTTATTTTACAATTTTATGTACTTACTAACAATTTTTAAAATGAATTTATAATTAAAATCAGTTTTTAATTTAGATGCGTGTAGTACCTAATGTTACTTACCTAATATTATAAAAATCATGTCTGTAAACCTTCAAAAATTTATGACATAGATACCTATTTATATTATATCAAAAAAATTATTTATAGCAAACCCATTTCCTTAAAATATCAATAACCATGTCGCTCATTAAAACCGCTCTACCGTTATTAAGCGTGCGTGTTCAAGCTGAGCTCAGTGCGCAAGCGCATACGGCCAGGGCCTGGGCACTCGTAAGATAAATCTTTTTACTGCAAACTGCAACATTGATTAGAAAATTCCATTATTAATTGACCAGCTTTTAATTAACGACCGTGTTATAAACAAAATCGATGTTTTTTTTTCAGTTTCGGTCATTTGACACCCTAAATGCCATTAACTGACAAACAATCTAAAAGTAAATAATTATGTAAAAATAGTAAGTCTATGTCCCTATTATATAAACAAACTTTTTTTTACAGAAAAAATGCAGTCCAAGGAAAAAAATATGAGCATAAAAGTTCAACATCCTTGAATAAAAAATTGCAATAGAAAATCTCTGCATGCTAGAGAGCTTAGCCATAGAGAAAAATAAATCACCGACCCACGCGCGATCCGAACCCGAACACACATGGAGCAAACTAAACAAGTACAAAAAAAAAAAAAAACAACCTAGAAAAAAACATAGCAAATCGTACCCGGCAAAAGGGGAACGACCGGCAAAAAATAAAACCAAATCGCTGCGCGCGAGCACATGTGCGTTCCACCATTTTTTCGCCCATCCCTTTCTTGCTTCCGAAAAGGGCGCGGTTTCTCCATAGTGCGAAAGAGATAGATAAAAAGAATGTGTACGGAAAGAGTGTGAATGTTTGCGCGGTCTTTTTGTAATGGTTCCGTGCATCGCCGTGGCGCTGGCGTCGCGGGGCATCTTCCTGTTCCTTGAACGCTATGCGTGCTCTTTTATGAGTAAAAATTGGTTACGTAATTTTATCCTTTTGCGATTATTAACGATAAAGGAATGGTTGGTCATACTATAGTAACTGCAAGATTTTCTCGTATAAAGATTATGTGCTTTTAGTACTTTTGTTGATAATGTTGGTTACTTACAACAACAACAAAAAACAAAATAAAAATCACAATTTAAGCAAAAATTTTAAAGCAATGTTATAAAGCAAACACACTCTATCTATCTATGCCATGAAAGTTACGGGTGCCCAAACCAAAAATTAAAGCAAGACATCGAGAACACCCAAACCCGGAAATAAATATCGATATTCATCTGCCCCGGCCCGAAAAGAACATGTAACTTCGGCATCGCAGGCGACTCAGCCGCTACGTCTCCTAAGGCTGCAGAGTAGTTGATATGCTAATCATAGTAGGTATTCAATTACAAGTATGGTCGGCTTCTTCCCCATTCGCCTGAAAATTTTCGCCCGAAATATTAAATTTACCCATTCGCCCGAATTTTAATAAAAAGTGTTCCCCATTCGCCTGAATTTATTTCATGAATAAATAGCACCGTTACAGGTCACAAACTACAACGATTATACACGTAGGCAACAGATGCTTCAAATTCTTTATAACTTCCAAGATTCTGTTCCTAGTTTAGGGCTTATAATTTAATTTATCAAACGCGTAAATGATATTTAAGCGCTAATACTTTAAGCGTAATTTCGCCGTATGTTTGACAACCTGAATCTTTATCTTATTGTCATTTAAAAATATAAAATATTGCTGATTATTTTACATTAAAAATAACGGATTATTATTATTATTACGTACCTACATTATCCCTCCAGGTTTGTGACCTTTTTCAGTATAAATTGAAACTAGAATACCAATTATAAAACTTGAGATAAAAAAGCGTCAAGTAGACACCATTGACAAATGGTAAACTAAGTATGTACTTACCTTTTTTTTTTTTTTTAAGCGGGGTAACTCCTAACGAGTACCCTGCAACCCCGGGGGGAGTCGCAGGGTTATGTGGGGTTCGCACCCACTAAAACCCCGCCGGTGTCCATCTCGGCTGTTGGCAAGGGGGTCACGGGTGATCTTTCGATCGTTATGTTCAACTCCGCGACCCCCTCCAGCACTGGCTGTTTAGCCTCTTCACGGGGGGACAAGTGTTGGTAGTCCCCCCTGAGCGCGGATGGCTCTTCCTACGCTCGACGACGGAATCGGGACACCGCGTTCCGCCGTCCTTCTCGGGGCCGTTATATGACTACACGAGGCCCCCGCCTCGTGCACCCAACGACCCCGGGGTCCCCTCTTAGTCGCCTCTTACGACAGGCAGGGGATACCTCAGTCCTATTCTTCGGTCCGGTACTGCAGGGCGTAAGTATGTACTTACCTAACATGAGGAGCAAATACCACGCACCGAAAAAGTAGCTATCGTTGACACAAACTGGCGCTGTATCAATTAATATATACAGTATAAAACAAAGTCGCTTTTCGCGTTTGTCCCTATGTATGCTTATATCTTTAAAAGTATGCAACGGATTTTGATGCGTTTTTTTTAATAGGTAGAGTGCTTCCAGAGGAAGGTTTATAAGTATGATACCTGCACAAGATAGTAAAAGTTTAGGCGGTACGAAGTTCGCCGGGTCGACTAGTAAAAATATAAAGTAAAAATTAAGGCGTCAGGGGCCTTCCTTATCGTCGCTGAAACTACTAAAATACATCGAATACACGGTTAAATTGAACTTCAGACAGATCATGAGCGGAATTTGATTATGTAAAACTAATAGCATGTCTTACTGCAGATAACTGTTGATTGAAATGTCTATGAAATAATCTCGATAATACTATTAAAAAAAACGAATTGACTGTTTATTCTGTTCTTAATACTCTTTGCTTCATAAGATACGATCAGGCGAATGGGGAACACTTTTTATTAAAATTCGGGCGAATGGGTAAATTTAATATTTCGGGCGAATAATTTCAGGCGAATGGGGAAGAAGCCGTATGGTCTTGGGTACAGTTGTAAGGCCCATAAAACCGATACGCGGCCCGGCAAAATCCAAAAAGATTGTTTGTCAAAAATTGGTCACAAAAATCATAAATCAAACTCCCCTGTCACGTTTTAACATCAGATTTACTTGAAATGCTTATTAAAGAATACGTTAATTTGTGCGCAAAAATTAAAATTTATTTGTTTATGCGACTTAGTTCACAAGTCTAAATCTATGACAGAAAAACCTCTTAGGTTACCTATTTAGTCGTCACAAAATAAGAAGCCCAAAAATGAAATTTCTTGACCTGTAAAATTTAACTGAATGAAACAAAAAATATGACAACTGCAGTTTTATTTAAAAACCCAGGTTACTCAACTCTGAAGAGCTCAAGAGCTCTTTCCCATAGGATTTTGCTGATTCAAGTTTTTATTCAGTTATTCCATTATATAATCGTATGCGCATAATATGAAAAATAAAACGGCGCCATCTTTTTTTAGCCTGAAAATATGTATGAAACCTCTGAGACATGTCTAAGTAAGACAATGACCCAGAAAACTCATGAAAAACAAATAATTACTAATAAGTATATTGTTGTGTTTAAGTAACTTTTTTTTTATTACAATACATTCTTTGGTGAAATTGTTTAATTTTAACTATAGGTTTATTTCGAATTAAGGTCACCCTACCCTACTTATCTACTTCTACTATCTATCTACTTCTATCTACTATATATAAAAATGAATCGTGGTTCGTTAGTCTTGCTAAAACTCGAGAACGGCTGGGCCGATTTAGCTGATTTTGGTTTTGAAATATACGTAGTAGTCCAGGGAAGGTTTAAAGGGGAGAAAATATATATGCAAGCAAGTTAAAACAACAATTTAATTTTTCATACAAAATGTTCCATTGCTGTTCGATCCATTTTCCTATCAATCAAAAGATTGATTTGACGTTGTTTTTAAAATCATTCATTCTGGGCGGGTAAAATAACAAAGTCCATGCAGCCGAGTTTTTATGGGTTGGTTGGGTAGTGTAATAATAAAAGTGTAAACTTATAATTTAATAAATATACATTGAGACGATCTTCTTTTTTTAGTTCAATCATAACCTATCATAACGCGGGTGGAATGGAAACCCATAGCAGAAAAAATCATAACTTTTCAGAGGTTAATTTAAATGTTGGTTTATGTTTTGCGTTTCCGTCTCTGTTTTGTATCACTGGAATCGGAAATGAAGTTGCAAATTAGTTTCAAACACCTTTCAGTTATCATAGTTACGGCTTTACCACAAAAAGAGTTAAACCTTGTCTAAATCAGCAATAGACTAAGGTGTGTAAATCAGTAATTCGTCATATGAATTGGCTTTATTTATTCACTTTTTATGATTAATTATTGTATGCTTACTTTTTAATAAACCAGGGCTGAAAAGCTCTCGAGTCGCGACTGCGCACCTCAAGACTGACAGAAGGCAGAAGGGTGTTCAAGACCTGCCGCTATGGCGATCTGTGGGGAAGCCTTTGTCCAGTAAGTAGTAGACGTCTTTCGGCTGAGATATCGTCAGAAATTAAAACACAAGGGCTCCTTATTTGATTACGGAACTCTATAAAAGTTGATAATTTTTAACGCTTTTTCCCAGAGCCTACTTAAGTTAGGTCTCAACTTCTAAAGTCTGAACCTAAATACCTTCCAGATTTATTGTTAGGTCCCTCAAGAGTCTAGTCACGAGGCAATAACTTAGGTGCGTGGGCGCAGGCGTAATGAATGAATTTTAAATAGAAATTCGCTGATTAGTGGGTGAAAAATTACGTTTCCTGCTTTTACTTCCTAGATAGATAGACTCACACTTTATGTCAATAAATTTACTTTACATACTTAGAATTATAATAATACAATTTCTTTCAGGCACTCCAAAAGTTAATTGTGAGGACTATATCTACTATGTAATGGTCAAATAAAATTAAAAAAGTTATGTGTTACTGTGTTACTAAATAGTTTACTAGTGTTAATATACCTTAAGTGCAGCCTAGTATTTTTTATTTATTCCTAACTTAAAAGAAAAAAAATATACACAGATTATCCACTTTTAGCAACACTTTGTAGCTTTCTTTGGTCTTTAACTTAAAATCTATACAATAGTGCCCTAAAAATACTAAGCTACATTATCTAGTGTCATACTGTGCCACATTTTTGATATTTGCCTTAGTTTAGAAGATTTTTTTTTTCGGCAATGGCGCTAGCATCGCGGTAAACTGGCTCTTAAGTAGGATGACCTGTAGATTTAGGTTGAGTCGATGAATTGAGACTAACCGTGTTATTCATAAAGATACAGTAGATTTTAAGTAGCTTTACTGGAGGTCTACTTCTCAGGTTTGTTGTATCGTAAATACGCGACATCCAGTCTAAATTAACGTATGTAATGGTACGTCAAATAACTAAAATCCTCTTTAACTTTTTAAAAATAACAGGATAAGTATGTCAAACATTTTTCAACGTTGTTTTTTTGTCAGAAAACTAAAAAACTGGATTAGTATAAAAAAAAAATTGCCGTAATCAACGATTTTTTAAATCAAATTGCCAAAATAGTTTCTCAAACTTTAATATAACTTCCCTAATATTGCAGCCAATAGCGTGTCGGCCCCTCCACATTCTTTGTGACTCAAAGGCTGCGTAGGCGCATGTTTCGTAACCAAAATTCTACTGGTCCGTTGGGCACAGACAATGGTGTTACGATATGACTAGTTTTAGGCGCCATTTTGTATTTAAATCTTTTCTATTTACGATTTTGTAAAAGGTATCTGTGCGATTCAGATAGATGTAAGTATGTACCTTATACTTACATACAATTTACGTTTTGGAGAGTTAAGTATTCCTCGTGCGTTATACCATCGGGTGTCAATATCTCTATATTTAAACATCTTATTGTTTGCTTTAGATAAGTAGAGTAGAACTTTATTACAATAAATGATCAAGTTCAATTTCAATTCAAACTTTGTATATTACACACATAAAATTTCCTCTTGTATCACTCTATCTATTAAAATAAAACACATCAAAATCTGTTTAATAGTTTTAAAGATTTTAGCATACATAGGGACAGACGCGGGAAGCGACTTTAAATTATAATTTCAATACATATTATAAACCAAAGTCGCTTTCCGCGTCCTGTCTCTATGTATACCGATTATGCTTAAATATTGAATTTTATGAAACCGATTTTAATGCGTTTTTTTTCAATAGGTAACAGTGATTCAAGAGTAAGTTTTTTAAGAATTATACATGCACAATATAGTAATAGGTTAGGCAGTACGTAGTGCTCCGGGTCGACTAGAGTATTTTATATATTCTAAAAAATATATTTTTTGGGGCGATAGGAAGTTCATCAGGTCATCCATTATAAATTATCTACATTATAAAAAATACTCTAATCTCAAGCATGAAGGCAATTTAATGATATCCCAGGGCATGCTCAAAGCCCTATCTAAATAATAAAACAACTCAGGTATAATGAAATACTATACTAGAAAAAACTGGTTCCGAGAGGCGAGCTTGGTTATTGGATTACGAACCTTTGTTACTTGGCTAATGCTCGACTAGGGCCTTCGTGAGGAAATGTTAGAATTAAATTTGCAATTATAGTGGAAAAAATGTGAAAATAAAAAAGAGGAAATTGTCGCAAATCCGACAAATTTTCATTCAGTGCTGCCAGTTTTTAATTTCTTCATCTATGGAGGCACCCTGGGAGTTCGATTGGTGGACAAAGTCCGAAAGGCGAACTGCGCTCCAGGACTCAAATTTAAAACGTAGCTCGGAAGGCGGCGGAGCTCAAGTGGGACTGGGCCAGCCACGTAGCCCGCATGCAGCCAGACCGTTGGGCCAAACGGACCACCGAGCAGTTCCCAAAAGATGGCAAGATGCGACGTGGTCGACCTAGTGCCCAGGATCGCGAAAAGGGAAAGGAGGCCTTTGCCCAGCTGTGAAACGTTTTAGGCTGAATAAAAAATAAATAATAACTGAAGCCAACAAGCCTGTAAGTACTTTCAGTCTGCGAAACATTTTTCTCTTCAACCTTGCACACGAAACTCACAGACAAATATCTATACATATAAAATGAACATGCACAACGATCGAGTGCAGCGCTGCAAACCATCGCGAAAGTTTATTTTAACGAGCTAAAAGAAGGACGGATCGTGTTCGGCCTAGTGTACACTGCTGGTTCTTACGTAAACGGATATATTATATTGTGGTGGGTGTCAAAGTCAAAGTAGTATCACTTAGTATTTTTCAGAGACAGCGCCATATCGGAACCATATTAATATTTAATTAAAGGCTTGAAAAGTCTATCTTACAATACTTTAAAATTAATAATGCGCATGCAGATCTTCGCAAATTGTAATTAAAAATTATAATTCTACTAAATTACAAGCTAAATTACAAGAAAATGCTACCAACTCTCGGGAATACGACCTTAGACGAACATTCTATGTGCATTATCATTTTTGGAGTAAGTACTGTACTATTGTTTGCAATCAACTAATGCAATAATGCGTTTTTCTCCTTCTTCACTTATCAAGTAAGATCCAAGTTACATCTGTAATGCAATATGGGATAGACGTTATCACTTATAGATTATCTAGTAAGCTAGGATAATACGTATCTTATATTGCATGATGAAGAGGAGGGTCAGGCTCATTTCCCTAGTCAAACGAACGAAAACCAAGTCCACAGGCGCACAGAGCAGTTTTAACACAATGTAGCTAAGATATGCTGAACTATAGACTGCACTAATACCGCTAAGCTATCGATAATACAAAACTATAAAGACTGTTCAGGCCCTTAAATTAACTTTCTTCCGTCAAAGATAATACAAAAATATATAACTCTATGTCTCGCAAAACATTCTTCTAATGGTTCCGAAAACTTTTTCTTTGCAGCAGAAGACTTTATACAACTTGACTTGTCGTAAAAAATTAAATATGATACTTTGACAAAAATCGTGTAGTTTGCATCTTGGCAAGAAACTTTTTCAGTGAACAATATGTATCCAGGCTTAAAGAATATCAAATAAAGTGTCCTGCAACGACGAAACAAAGGAGAGTAAAAACACTGCAGAGAAAAGGGTGCAAACTATTTTTTCCACCGGAAACACTAACACAATAAAACGGCGGGAAACGCGAGCATGTGTTTCCCGCCTAACGAACTAGCAAATTCTATTTTTAATGTTTAGATCGGTTTAATGTGCCCGATGCAGTTTTATGCACAAATTCAACGGAGGCCGGATGGGCGGCCATTTTTAAAATTTCAAATTTAGAATTAGTGTATTTTTTTTAATAGATTTTTTTTTGTAGAGATTTCTCTATAAATTATATTATCGACATTCGACAACGAAGACCATTGATTGCCATAAAATTTTTCGAAATCAATGTCATGACTGTAGAAGAAGCGAAAAAAGAATCGTCAGGTCAGGCTCGTTAGTAAGATTACCAAACAACAGATGTAAATCTAAACTTTTATCTATTAATATTGTTTTGTAACCTTGTATAGCAAAAGACAATACTATCGTATACCCACATCCTGCCAATCAGAAATTACTACCAAAAAAACAAGTAATACTAGTTTTCCAAAGAAAAAGTTAGCAATCAAAACCTCACCACAGCCGAAAGCCGCTGAACCCAGGCTTTTCTACACCTGGACTAGGTGTTTGCCATAATCAGCTGGTGAGTGGGTTGGCAATCGCAGTATGGATCTTCAACTTCAAGGAGGTATTTCAACGAAAGACGCTACTGCCCATCCTTCGGCTGTTCTTTGAGAAGCCTTTTACGAAACCATTGGCACGAGATCGCTGGTATTCTATGACAGCCATCGTTTGGAGGTGTCTCCATGCGACTCCATTGTTGGCTTTGTAGATGAGTCTGATCCGCGGCAGGCACAGTCTTGGTCGCGTGGAATAACAGCTGTCTACCTAGTTCCTACAGGTTCTGCTATTCGATCTAGTATGTCCATCTAAAGACAGGTTGATTTCACATTCGTTTGTCTGAGACGTTTTAGGGGCGCCCCTGAACCTCTCTCCTCTCACGTACGGTATAAAATACTTTTGAAATCAAGATAAGATACCAACTAAGTAGTCGTTAATGACTTAGGTACAATGGGAGATACCTTGTATCCTATATTGAATAAATAATTTGTCATTTTCATTTCATTTTATCACACGACTAGAATGAAATAATAATAATAAAATTAAATGAATTTTAGAAGCAAAATTTTACTTTTATCGAGCGTGATTGCATTTGCCAGACGCAACAAAAATATCCAAATTCAAGGTCGCACCGGTAAAAATAAAATCGGTGCGTGATGCGGGATGCATCTCCGGTTCAGAAAGATATTCATGGTCACCGAATTACGTTTACGTTTGAATTCGAAAAATAAATAATTACCTAACCTAGCATGGTAGAAACTGTATCTAGGTTGCCCGAAACACGCAAAAAACAGACCAGGAACAAATATGTCATTAAAAATGTTCAACTAGGCAGAACCTAGTCTATAGCTGGTATCTTTCTTAAAAAAAAATAAAGATTGAAGAACACCTAGAACCAGGTGTATTATAGTAGTTTCGCCGCTGCCGGGAAGCGAACACCGTCTTCCATCGCCACGTCTTTCATATTAAGGAAGATAGCAACACTGAACACTCTGGACTGAATGCAGTAACAGATGTGGGACATCTTTGCCTTGCGTGGCCACTTCATAAATAACTGTTGTAGCTTTGTCATCAGATCTCCATAGCGACCGCTCTTGAGTGGCCCTCATCCGCAACCTTTATCATTTTGTCTGACCAATTTGTGGGGGTTCTACCTACTCTCCGTCTTCTGGTGCGCGGTCCACACTCAAGAACCTTCGGCTCCAGCGACCATCTGTTCTTCAATTGTTTAGATACTTTAAAAGTGTTAAATAGTCAGCCATTAGACATACTGTCAGCCATTAGAAAAAGTCAAAGTCTAATCTTGTAACTGACTTGATAGGCAAAAAAAATCTACCAATAGGCAAACACGTCACTCACACATACGATAAAAAAAATACACAAAAATATCGAAGGTCACGCACACTTGCGCGGGCGCTTGCGCATTGGGCAAGCCGCGTTTCAAATATAAACTCTTATTATAATTTTTCCCGAATCTATTTTTGTGATTTCAAGTTTTTCTTCCCCTGCTGTTAAAAGCGGGAGAGGTTTTGATACTTTGCTGGTGATTGAATAGAATAATTGGTATTTGGATAAAAAAAAAATGACGTTATTATACCCACGTACACGTGATAGGTTTTTTTATTTTTATTTTAGTAGTATTTCTGATACCTAGAGAAAGTAATTTTTACAAAAAAACAAAAAAATTTACTTACCCATTTCTTAAATTTATTATATTCTTATTTTTGAAGGATTATAAAAAAACGCACTATACTTTACAATAAAAGTGCTTTGCAAATTTTTTATTGTAACGACCAAGGCAAAGTGCAATTTAGCTTATGAGGTATTTTTTAAATCATGTTTACTAATCACAATTTTATTTATAAAGTTCATGCTAATAGTAAATTATTTACATAATGAAATAGGTTTTATTTAATATTCTCAAGAATGTAACAAAATATTATTCACAATTACGCATTTGAATAAAAAACTTGTTTTAGTGTCGTTGTTGATTAGAAAATCTAACTTAGTTAGTTTTTCCTGCGCTTTAATACTTTTTTTATAATTATTATACGAGCTGATATGCCTCTACTCTATCAATTCGCGGAAGTTGCATTACATATACCATGTCAAAAAAAACGTAAATTGATTGTCCGTGGATCTTAACTTTATTAACTTAAAAAAGAAGTAATTTTTTTAATTTTGTCTACGCCAATATGAACTACTAAGTAGAGGCCGTATCAAGAACTCGAAAAGCACCACTTTCCATTAAATCTAGTTTTTTTTTTGTAGTTCTATTTTTCTCTAGATGAACGACAGGTGTCTCCGCTTTTCGTGGCCTTGTTACGGCCATTAGTTAGTAAATTGGTAGGAAAACAAGACAATTGAGATTGTCTGATGACGGCGTTGACGAATTTGTATGCAAATAAGTCGAACTTCACGTGGCTTATTATTATGGGGGCTGTACTTCTACTACTAGTTACACAATTTTTTTCGTTTGTTAAATCAAATTTAAAGTAGAATAATTAATTTCATACAAAAATTCCCAATGCAAGTATCAAAATGAACCGATCGCACAACACTCGTTGTGTTTTTTGGCACAGCAGCCAAACATTAGTTTATGCGATGCATCTTGCAAACTGCATGAGAGGCAACACACGAGTCCGTGTGTTTGTTTGTATGTACTCACTTTGAAGGATTTTTAGGAAAAGAGTGAGAAGAGATTAAAATTTAATGAATTTTGCGTTTTAGCCGATTGTCTACATGGTTTTGTGGGCAGTGTAATGTTGTCGACTAAGACTCCGAAGGTTACATTTCCAGCACGGAAAACCAATCGCCGATAAGTTTTTTTTAGGTAATTATTGTGTGTTCTTTTATTTTTCAGGCATCAAAGAATCCAGTGCTCCTTAGTAAGGGGCTCTGAGTATAATGTGTTATCATTATAAAGGAGGAAGTTATACAATAAATTCCTTTGGATTTCAATCATCTTTGCAATAAAGAGTTTCTTTTCTATTCTATTCCATTCTATCATCAGCCCGTAAGAGCAAATAATATTAACAACAAATAAATATCTTTATTTGAAACCTCAATTTCTCCGTGCAGTTTTTATGCGCTGAAAGTTAAAACTTATCGGTTCACTCGTGGATTGCCTGTAAGAAATCTCTTTTAGCGATAAGGTCACCCATTGCATGCGATTTTTATACTATGTTCTTTGTATCATTATGTATCCTTCTTGTTTGCAATAAAGTGTGTATTCTATTCTATTCTACTCAAAGAACTGAACTTACGTAAATTTACAAAATAGCCAACCAGTGGCCATAAGCCATTGTGCCATACTTTTTCCAGTAATTGACATGTTTTAACTGTCTATTTAATAAACTTTACCATTGTTTAGAGTTTGTTTTTGCAACACTAGCATTAGACGTAGAAAATTGTCTTGCAGTTTTGTGAGAATAGTTTTTTTTTTGAGTTTTTTTTTTCGTTTTGTACTTTTAGGTATTCTGTGGTTTTGTTGTGATTTCAAAATGAAGCTGTTTCGATACACAAGAGATGTTTAATTCAATCCTAGAAAGAATAAAATTTGAACAAAGTTTTATTTTTCAATTTAGGGTATAAAAATTACTAATGCAGTTTAGGACCAAGAAGTCAAGGAAGCGTAGATAATCTATCTTCTATATTTAT
This sequence comes from Euspilapteryx auroguttella, assembly GCA_951802225.1. Taxonomy (NCBI): domain Eukaryota; kingdom Metazoa; phylum Arthropoda; class Insecta; order Lepidoptera; family Gracillariidae; genus Euspilapteryx; species Euspilapteryx auroguttella. The sequence goes on from OX637665.1 coordinate 1,929,282, forward strand.
AAATGTATCGTGGTTCGTTAGTCTCACTTAAACTCAAGAACCGATTTAGTTAATTTTCGTTTTTAAATAATCGTAATAGTCCAAGGAAGGTTTAAAAGGTGAGAAAATATGGAAAAATTGAGGAGAAATTAGTCAAAACCACACTTGCGCCGCTTTTGCGCCTACAACACTTTTACAATTACATTTGTTAATTTTATTATTTGTTTTTTTTTTGTGTATCTTTACGTAGTTTATAACTTATTATTGTATGTTTTGTGTGCGCAAATAAAGATTTGTCTATGTCTATGTGTTTAATTTTTCCATTTAAAATTGTACGGCGCGATACGAAGTTCGCTGGCACAGCTAGTTAATTATATAAACTTTAATTATGTGGTGGTATGAAGTTAGCCATGTAAGCTAGTACCAACATTATAAATGTGCAGCGACCTTTATTCTCAGTTTTACAGTACACGACCATCTTCCTGCTTTGCAAACGAGAAATGCAAGTTTTGTACCGGAATATTTTTCTCTAGAAAACCGCGTTCGGTTCTCAATAAATTTATAATATTTTTCCTTTGAGCACACCAGTAATTTTATTAAAATGTATGTAAATTTGTATGAAGCTGCTACGCTTGTTGGACGGGTAGAGGCATGTGTCACTCGAGGATCCGTTTCTCGAGTTAACTGACCGGTATCGGTAATATTAGTAACAAAATAGAGAAGCGGTATGGTAGCCCCAGGAGTATAACGAGTGTGTCTCCCTACCGAAAGATTCAAAGTTCGATCCCGATTCGATTTTCAAACTTTGAAAGTTCCCGAATACGAAAGGCGTAGAGTTAGCATAAACCCCTGAATACGTAGTATCTCTAGTTGGTCTGTGCTCCTGAAGGCAACCTGGTAAAGATTGCGAAAGTGCACTGCATGAGGATCACATTAGAACCGTCAGTATGCCAATCTTTGAGGATGGCCTATGCCCATGTCCAGCAAGCTACAAGAAGCTAGAAGCTACTCTCCCGAGTTAGTACTCGGGCAGATTGTCTTCGAGTACTTACAGATTTTCCTGGCTATCGAGCGTATGTTTCACTGTCTCGAAGTGGGAATTTGACTGTGTATATCAATTTGAAGCGGAAAACGATTTAAAAATACATTTTGACAGTTTGGAGTGCTAGTTTGAGCAACGACTTGAAATTGCATCTTATGAGTTACATTAGTGACTCAAAGAAAATATACACCCCAATCCAAATAAAGTGCAATATTGTGATTCTTTAGGGGTTTAAGGATCCCCAAATGATGATCCCAAAATATTTGTGTACCTATACCTATTTTTTAATAATTACCAAAGGGACTCGAATAAACGCTGGCAAAGCTGCGTAAATCTCGTCGCATACGAAAAATTGAGCCAAAAAAGTATTTTCTTTTATTCCCTGCTTCCTTAAAAAGGAACAACATACAAAATACCGTTGTCCTTTCTAAATGGTACCTTAAGAAATGCAAACTAGAAATATAGGAACAGCAAAACTGGTTTCATGCCACATTCAGACCTCACAATAGATGCTCGTTAGACCTTATAGTGTAGAATGGTTTAGAATTATAGTATAAGTATAAGTAAGTGTACTTTAGAATATCTAAATCTTATAAATAAAAAAAAATTGAGGAAATTTTTGATCGATTGTTTGATTGAATTGAGTTTGCTCCGAGACTACCTACTGAACCGATTTGAAAAACTCTCTTACTTTTTAAATACTACAGTATTAATAATATCTTCAAATATTCAGAATATCACCTAATCTATATTTAGGTAGGGTGGTACAGTCACAGTCTCGTTCAGTCACTTCTGGCTTCTAAATTGCAAAAAAACCTTTGTTTTCTGGCATCACAGTCTAGTGCCAATGAGACTATAGACAAAAGTGTTACGCTGTACGAGTCCGTGACTGTACGAAGTTTGCCGTGTCAGCTAGTTATAAATAAATGTGGTATTTTTCTACTCAAATCAAATAATACGATTGGTAACGGTTTGTAGGAGTAACTCTAAGAGATATCGTAAGACTGGTCATTGTGGAGAACTGTAGTTGAACCTCTGTCCAGCAGTGGACGTCTTACGAATAAGATGACCATTAAAAAACCATCAAAATCACCTAAGACTGATATTTGACTGAACCACTGGACGTATTTTTTTTTAAATCATACTTTTTAATAATTTTCTCTGTAATTTTCATAAAAACAATAATACTTAACTGCAGTTAAAACTTAATTTACGATTGAAATGTCAGGCATTCAACGTAACATATATAATAATTAAACCTTTACTTTAATGTTTAAACTAAACTTGTCTCCTTTATAGTTTTGTTTAGGGACAGATCAAATTAACAAGACCTAAAAGTACAAAAGGAAGTAATACCTTATTAATTAATAAATTAATTATAGGCATGAGAAAAACACTAACCTTTTAAAACAAATAACTTCATCCAGCTTTCAGTATTTTATCATAAGGCAACATTATGAAAAGCTCGAGTTGCGCAAAAGTCCCAATACTCCGTGCAGGATCAACTGTTTTTTTTTTTTTAATATAAAAACTCACGAAGATAGAGAAAAAATTCGATTCTATTTACAAAATGAAATGCACAAAAAATTTGAACACAATCGTCAAGAAAAAGTTTTCCGAATATCGCGCTACAACAGAAAATAAAACGATCAAAACGAGCGCGCGCCCAAAAATTTGCTCCCAAAAATAACGGCCAACCAAAACGTTAGGAAACCGTTCTTATTTCGAAAATCGCACGCTGTATTCTCATTGTGGGACCGCGACTCCTGCGCGCACAAGCAGTTTCAACACATTATGATCTAACACTGGCCGCCTCTCGATTGCAGAACATACTTATTCTAAGTCAACTTACATTCGTTCATATTTGCCTGCGGGCTTAGGGCTGAGACCTGTGAATTAGAACTTAGAACGCAGTTGTTTAAGACCTAACTCGGCAATAATTAACGTAATCTTGAAGGGTCTAATATCGTAAGTCCTAAACGATATAGATCATTGAAATTGCTTTTACTTTTGAGGTTGGTGACTGAAACTGTTATTGTCTTTGTATTAAAAAAAAAACTCCTTTGTAGGTACCATTTATTTTAAAAACTTTTAGTCTTAGAAAAGTCTCTTTAGTCTTTTAGGAACTCGAAAATCCAACCTGATCAAAAGCATGATTAGAATGAGCTAAAATAATATAAAACACATGAAGTAAGTTTTTTTTTAAACATGATACCAATAAACTTTCGAAAAAAGTTCAGTCCACCAATATGCAGTTAACTCTATTACATCTATCGGTTCCTACATTTAAGATCTAAAAACCGGTCTAGAAAACAAAAATAGTTGCACAGATTTAAATGCTTTCTCAACCCTAGCACCGCGTAGTACAAGAAACGTCTTGCGTATAATAATATGTTTTAGCCTATATTGAGCGCTTAGATGTGCGCTTAGCGTTGACGAAACGTTAGCTATTTTAACGGCTATTTTCGTTATTTGAATAACTTTTTTTTAACTGATATATTCGTTATTAGAGACAGAGCTTTACAAATTGTTGTCCGTCGTTTGCTCGATGTCCACTGTTAGACCCAGGCCTTCCCTTCCAATTCCAATCACCACAAGCACAGATTACTGTACGTGAGTTCAGTCATAATCGCCATGCCTGAGCCTTTCTTACCAAAAAATTAAATATCATGGCAGTGCTGTGGACTAGAACGCGGGTGCACCGGTTTTGATTCCCGGCAGGGGCGAATATTCTTATGATTATTATCATGTTAGTTTCCTGGTATGTATGTATTCTTTGGGTATATATGCTTAGGGTACCCTAAATACAGGTTTTTCCTAGTTATGTGTGTGATTCGTTATTAGGTATTATTTAGCGATAGTAAGGAAGTTTGTTGTTTTACTTTTAGTTAATTTTATCTTTGAAAATAATTTCTTGTTATTTTAGTGCAAAGGTACAGAAATAAAACCGCAAACAATATAAAACCTAGTAAGAATTAACATACAACTCAGCCTTAGTTTGACTATCATTGATCATCGCTATTTCAATAACCCAACCACAAAATACTTTTATGAGGTTAAGATAAAAACATTTATTAGTTTGAAAATATGGTTACAAAAAATAACTCTTTACAGAACGTTACAACGAGCTCAGCACATCACTAGTTAGTTGTATGCATTCGTGCATTGGCCTGCACTGCCGCGTTCAAACTTCAATGCAAAAAAGTACTAATACTTTTAGTGTTAGCCTAGATATAGACCTTACGACACTAGCTTAAGACAGTTTTTTATTAAAACTTCCTAAAGCGAAAGTTTGTTTTTGAATACAGTACGTTACCAAAGCAAGTTTTGTACTTATTACACTATGAATTTTAGCTATATATTGGCTATAGAAAGAAATTGTTAGGAGCTGGTAGGCGTTCGTTTTTAGGCCACGGCAAATGTTAGAAATCTTCGGATAGTATCTTGGGTTATAGAGGTTTTATTAAGGCGTCTTTTGTGCAGCTTTTGGTATTGAATTAGACGCGGATAAGTTACATTAATCACATAGTTTTCATATAATTATCTGCGCAGAATACTTCACTTTTTAATAATAAAGTTTGTATTTAAATTCGATTCGAACTATTTAGACAACATGAAAATTGCAAAATACCATGAGTTATATTATAAAAATAGGTTTTATTTTATAGATTTTGTCTTCCCCAAATAAAAAAAATCGTCTAAACTAAGGCAAATATCAAAAATGTTGCACAGTATGACACTAGATAACGTAGCTTAGTATTTTTAGGACACTGTTGTATAGCTTTTAAGTTAAAGACCAAAGAAAGCTACAAAGTGTTACTAAAAGTGGACACTTTTAGCAACAATTTGTGGATAATTTTGTACTTTTTAGTTAGGACTACTTTACTGTGCTCAAATAATACTAAGCAAGAATATCCTAGTGTCATAACGTGCCTTATCAATATATATAAAACTCTTCCGTTACTGACTGACTGACTGACTGACAGACAACGCAGAGCCGAAACTACTGGGCGTACAAAGCTGAAATTTGGCATGTAGGTTTCTTAGGGAGTGTAAGTGAGCACTAAGAAAGGATTTCCCGAAATTCCCACGGGAACGGGAAAAAACGGGATTTTTGTGTTTTTGTGAAATCTGCGCGGGAAATACCGCGGGGCAGCCTCTAGTTTTCTATATTTGCCTTAGGTTAGAAGATTTTTTTTTTTTCGAGAATGGCGCTAGCATCTCGGTAAACTCTTCCTTATATATAGATCTCGAGTAAGAGTTTCGGTTCAGAACAAAAGTATTAAATCTTCTAGTACTGGGGCCGGGTCATCGTGTTCTGGAGTGGAGTGAGCGGAAAGTTGTGCGTGGGTTGCATTGGACCGATGACCTTCTGGGGTAGCGGGAAATCTATTACTTTGCGAAAATCTAGCAATTATTTTAATTTTTACTATCATACTTAAGAGCCAGATTACAGCGATGCTAGCGCCATTCGCGAAAAAAAATAATATCTTCTAAACTAAGGCAAATATCAAAAATGTGGCACTGTATGACACTAGATAATGTAGCGTAGTATTTTTAGGGCACTTCTGTACAGCTTTTAGGTTGAAGACCAAAGAAAGCTACAAAGTGTTACTAAAAGTGGCCACTTTTGGTAACAATCTATGTTTTTTTTGTTCTTTTTACTTAGGACTACTTTGCTGTGCTTAAAAAATACTAAGCTAAATTATCTAGTGTCATACAGTGCCAGATTTTTTGATATTTGCCTTAGTTTAGAAGATATTAATTTTTGTCGCGAATGGCGCTAGCATCGCTGTAAACTGGCTCTTAAGGATTCCTTACACACACACTGGCGTAACTATTTTTAAAACTTCTCAACGAGAAATATCTATAAAAAAAACTAGTTGACACGGCGAACTTTGTACTGCTTTATGCGCTTTGCCATCGATATCCATGTTCGTCGCCACCGGGAATTAAACCCGAACCTCCAAAGTTCAATTCAATATCACAACCAATTGAACCTAAATTATAATTATGCTGAAACTACATGGAATCAGAAGAGAACAGTATAAATGTTTGTCCTGTTCGTTAGCAAAATGTATAAAAAGTAATTCCCAGACCACGAAATTAAATAAAAAACAGCAATAAGGAAGTTTTCACCGTGAAAACTGACGCTCACGAATCAATCCGAATAATGTCTAAAAACTTGATCTACATTAAAGTGCACTTCATATAAACATGTATTAATAGTAAACAAAACTACTTTTAAGGTTTTATGGAGAAGAGAAGCCTTTTTTTAATCGACTTAAAAAAAGGAGGTTATCAGCTCTACATGTGTGTATGTATGTTGGTCCTCGATTATCTCGCGTTTGGCTGAACCAATTTTGATGCGGTTTTCAGATAATTATTTGTTACATTCAGGAGAAGGTTTAAGTACTAATTTTAACCGACTTTGAAAAAGAGAAAGTGCTCAGTTGATGTAAGTGAAGGTTTATTGAAAGCGGGTTCCTTTTTAAAAAAAAAAAAAATATTTAATTTTAGCATGTAAAGTATCAATTTGCGTTATTGCCTATACTAATATTTTGTATTATCTATTGAATCATTTGTCTTTGTCCCATCGGGGTAGGCGGAGACGAATTGATTTCCACTAGCTAATCCTGATATACTTCTTTCGCTTCTTCTTCAATCATTTCCTTTTAATACAAACACGTCGATATCGTGATTTTGCCTATTAACATTTGTATATTTAACGCGAGGCAGGCAAAAGGCCGCCATTGCTCGTCGGCTCGCGAAAGCATCATGGTGGTGTGCATACAAACAAATGACAATCAAAAAAATTTACACTTGTTTTTTAGTTAAATCTATACCAATATTATAAAGAGGAAAGATTTGTTTGTTTGTTTGTTTGTTTGTTTGTAACGAATAGGCTCCGAAAATACTGAACCGATTTGAAAAATTCTTTCACTGGTAGGAAGCTACATTAACCCCGAGTGTCATAGGCTATATTAGATTTTCAAAAAAATTAGGGATCCTTACCTAAACTCAAATAATGTAACCCAAGGTGCAATATTTTTTCCGTTGTTTACATATTTTGACAGGTGGTTTGTTGTTGTTGTTTGTTTTTTTATCAAGACCATTCTGGGCAGGCAAAAGAACATAGTCTATAGAGCCAAGTCTTTTGTAGTATCTTATATTCTATGGCGTAACGAAGTAAGCCGGGAAAGCTCGTAAGTTATAAAATATCTAAAATAACGCCAGTTGCTACATTTCTTAACTTTCTAAACAGCAAAGATTATTTTGCTGTCCTTTCTTTGCCATCCTGCAATCCTTCTTCCATTGTAAAGTTTGCAGCCTGTATATATTTAAAGCACTCGTCATGTTACCAAACTATACTTATCTAGTATCTATCTATCATACAAATGTGCACAAAACACCACCGAACACGAGAAACGGCGACAGTAATGTAATAAGACACATTTTTCTTTGGCAAAAACATAACGCGCGTCAAGCTAATGGCGTTAGAAAATTGACGCGACTCGCATAGTGTTTTGTAGTTGCGTCTGTTGAGGCACTCTACTTTATTTATTTACAACATAAGCTTAGCTCACACTATTAGGTAATAACTAACAGGATGATCCAACACAAATGTTGAGTATTTTTTTAAAATATTAAAACACATTTATGTACACAATCTTTATTATAGTCTATCATTATCTCTAGTTAATTCACTCCAAATTTGAAGTTAAGAGCCAGTTAACAGCGATGCTAGTGCCATTCTCGAAAAATAAAAACTACTAAACTAAGACAAATATCAAACATGTGGCACAGTATGACACTAGATAATGTAGCCTAGTATTTTTAGGGCACTTCTGTATAGCTTTTAGGTTGAAGTGAAGACTAAAGAAAGCTACAAAGTGTTGCGGAATGTGGCCACTTTTGGCAACAATCTGTGTTTTTTTTGTTCTACTAAGGACTTTGCTGTGCTCAAAAAATACTAAGCAAGAATATCTAGTGTCATACTATGCGACATTTTTGATATTTGCCTAAGTTTAGAAGATATCAATATATATAAAACTCTTCCGTTACTGACTGACTGACTGACTGACTGACTGACTGACTGACTGACTGACTGACTGACTGACTGACTGACTGACTGACTGACTGACTGACTGACTGACTGACTGACTGACTGACTGACTGACTGACTGACTGACTGACTGACTGACTGACTGACTGACTGACTGACTGACTGACTGACTGACTGACTGACTGACTGACTGACTGACTGACTGACTGACTGACTGACTGACTGACTGACTGACTGACTGACTGACTGACTGACTGACTGACTGACTGACTGACTGACTGACTGACTGACTGACTGACTGACTGACTGACAGACAACGCAGAGCCGAAACTACTGGGCGTAGCGTGCTGAAATTTTGCATGTAGGTTCCTTAGGGAGTGTAGGTGAGCACTAAGAAGGGATTTCCCGAAATTCCCACGGGAACGAGAACAAACGGGAATTTTGTGTTTATGAGAAATCTGCGCGGGAAAAACCGCGGGGCAGCCTCTAGTATATATATATATATTTTGAGAATGGCGCTAGCATCGCTGTAAACTGTCTCTTTAATAGTTCTGTGTAAACTGAAAGAGCCATCCTGTGTTTGCCAACCTGCCTACCAAGCGTCACTAACTATGGCAAAATTCCTCCGCAATATTTGTGCATGTGGAAAATTTTTAAGAGGCCCTATTTCCAAGTGGGAAGGACTTCGGAAGCTAATAATATTATGGTTCCCGGGGTCCTTCCCAAAAGCGCCAAGACGAGCGAGTGCGAGCGCCCCATACCCCGGAAATGCAAAAGACATTTTCCCCAGTTACAAAAAAAGCCCCTATTTAAAACCGTAAACGTCTTTTATGAGATGCAATTATGATATTAAAGTACAGTACTATAGTGGCTCTGTAACAGCTTTATAGATTAAATACAAGGTAGAGTATTTGTCTAGCAGTTTTATGTACAAATTCAGTTTTTATCGACGGGACATTCTTCTTGGCAGTAAATACGCATTCCTGACGCTAACCTGCAGCGCTGCAGAGCCGAGTTAAAAAGAATTGCATGTGTATAGGGGTCAAAGATTGTTAGAATTTTTAAAAGGGAGTATAACCGTTTGACAGAGGAGGGCTCGTTTGGGGGCCTCTCCAGGCGACCACTGTCGTAAGGCATTGCCTGAGCCAATTGGTGGGCACCCTGAACAACTTCGCCTCTCACAGTATAGGATACTTTACCAAATAAGGTATCAATAGCAATTAGATCAGATGTAGTCTAATTGACTTTCAATAAGTGATAATAATATCTTGTATCCTTTATTGAATAAAGAATTATTTACTTCGACTTGACTTATAAGTTGGAACTCATAAGGAAAAAATAACATTTTACCGTCCAAATTGAGAGGCAGATCTCATCTTGTTTAGCAAATATAGTTCTAATTGACCAATTCCATGGTATACTTAGTTGGCACTGATGTTGTATTAGACTTTGGAGATTCGGGTTGAAATCCTAGCGGAGGCGATTATTTGTAAGCACATGAACGGGACCAACATCATCCAATAAGAAATGCATCCTTTGCCTGTTATGTTATGTAATGTTTTTATTAATATTATAATTTTGCCTCTTATCTTCAACATCATCAATATCATCATCATCAATATCAATACATAGTATAAAATAAAGTCACTTTCCGCCTCTATACCTATGTAATCTTTAAAACTACGTAACGGATTTTGATGCGGTTTTTTGTAATAGATAGAGCAATTCAAGAGGAAGGTTTGTAATTATAATACACGCACAAAATAGTAAAACGTTAGGCAGTACGAAGTTCGCCGGGTCGAATAGTTATTTTATAAATTTCCCAATGTTCTCTAATTTATTGCAACTTTATTAAGTAGCCTCAACTTAATCTATGTTCATTACAAAACTCTTTAATGCCAAGAAGATCAAACAAAAACGCCGTCTCATTACTTTTTCCAACATCTCAGCAACTAATTCAATCAAAGTAAACTATTAAGTCATTACTAATTACTTAACCGCATGTTTTACAGCCTGGTACTGAGTAAAGCTCAGCCCACATCTGGATAGGCGCAGCGAAGATAACGATAGGAAAACTATTTTAAAATGGGCTCAGAATCCATGATCTAAAAATGCTTTTAAACATCACATTCACAAAATCATTTTGCACATGGTCTAAAATTGCATTTCATTTTTCATCTTTATAATAATAATAATAATATAATATAATAATAAATTTTACAATATTTTTCTATCCACGTCTGGATGTTGAAAAGCTTCGGATAATAATAATAACGCATCACATTTACAGCCCCTAACTAGGAAGAACCTGTATCTAGTGTGCCCTAAACATAATACAGAGAGGAACATTACACCCAGACCGGATAAAAACATCGATATTCATCATAACAATTTTCGTCCCGCCGGGAATCGCACCCAGGTGCACACGCATCTCAGTCCACATCACCGCCAACTGAGTTATGGAGCTGTCGATATCATTATGATATTAGTAGAGATTCTACTGATCGTCACAAAAACGAAGATTTTGGATCTTACCATAATCGCCACGCTTGGCAGGCTGCTTGGCTGCTTGGCGATCGCACTATTATGATTATTCAAGCTTTTCGTAGTAGACCTACTTCTACTACGCTATTTATTAATCCTCTGACTTAATTTTTTCGGAGGGTAGTATAGAACTTTATACTCAACACCGGACCGGTACACATGTGTTATCGGAGTGCGCCGTCGATTGTTTTTATATCTTCTTTCTTCTTCTTTATTTCGTTTAGAAACTAAACCATGGCCGAAATCAAAAATATGCGCCAAAGATGCTCTAAATAATCTTGCTTAGAATTTTTTAAGGCACTGTTGTGTAGCTTTCAGGATAAAGATCTTAGAAATATACGGTTTGTTGCTAAAAGCGGCCACTTTAGGCACCAACAGTATAACCAATAAAAGTAACCTATTCCTAATATTTATAGAAGTTAGAGATCCAGCTTAATTTGTTATCCTGTCAGTAAGTCTGTAGCTTAGCTTTGCCTCAGAAAATGTGTGCTTGGCCTAACGGAGTAGTTTATGTCGACTCAAGTTGTGTTTTTTATGCTCTCTGTAGTGCTTCGCGTTTATCGTCGTTTAAAGACTTCTTGCTGAATTGTTTGTTTTAGATGGTGATTGAAAGTTGAGGAATTTCCAAGGTAGGTACATTTTCTTCATTCCTTGGATCTCTTTTAAATATTATGTTATTTTGACTTCTATGTCATAGCAACAATAAGTTATGTTAGCTAAAGTAGTTTTAGTGTTGGAAGCTTTATATTTAATTTAAACTCATTGGAAATTTTACAAATAAGTAAGTTTTAGTTTGAAAACCCCACAGCGAGATAGCACATCATCATGAAACTGTCTATCATAACGAAATCATCGTGAAATTTAATAAAATACTAATGGAGTAGCCGCATCGAGAAAATCATCAAAGAATATTCCAGCGTATATATTCAAAAAAAAACCATTTCGAAACTCCACAGCCACCCCACCCCGAAAATATCCGCGTCGAAGCGCATTGATGGAATTTACTACATATATACCGCCATGTTGACGAATTTTTTCGAACCCCTCCCCCATAAGGGGGGCGCGTAATTGGAAGCTGTGAAAACTATCGCAGTAAACTACCCACTAGTACCCCCCCTCGATTTTGCGAACATGGCGACACAATCAATAATTTGGCTGGGCAATGACTGCCTGATGACTCGCGCATGCGTGCCACTAGCGTCTGTAGGAATCATCGAAAACCTGAACTTGACTTGGCGAAAACGAAAGTAAAGGCGCATGTTTCTGAGCTATTCTTGCTTCTAACTCTGGCTGTATTGACATTCCTGATAACGGTTATTTTTAAGCTGATGACTGTTCAGAAATTGATGGATTTTTCGCTGGTTATTGGACGACCCCACGCCTCGCGAATGATGCTATAGATATAAAGATCGTATACGATGTAGTTTACGAAGCGACGCGAAATGGAGTCGCTCATGAAGTACATGAAGTTTTGGAAAATGCTAGTGATGAAAAATGTGACAATGTTGAAAATGATGTTTAAAGGAGCCAGGAATGGAATATATATCGAAATAATATATCGAAATCTCTGAAGTTAGATCAATTTTTCACTCGAAGAACATAATCACAAAAAATTGCTTATTTTTTAAATTTTAAGCCATCAAAACTATCTCAATGAAAAATGTTTAATCTACAAATTTTCTTTTTTCTAACAACATCCATTTACAAAGTATTTTTTTATAGTGCCATCTATCAACAACAGTGCCATGTATTAGATTACCATAGTATTTTCTTACCTTAATTGGCGTCTTCGGTGTCTTCGAGGATGAATTCTGGTTCTTCTGGTTCTATATAAAGTTTATTGAAAACTGAATGATCAGTTTTTGATGTTGTTTCTTGTAGAATGTTCTAGTCTTCAACTATTCTTGTTTCTTGATGTTCGTTTCTTCTTACTTCTTCGTTCACGTTAATGTTTTTGTAGATGTATTATTTATTTATATCTAGCCCTTCAATTACGTAATATTAAGCCCATTTATATATTTTTTATACAAAACATTATTAGGTATAATAACGCAAATATTTAACTAATCCTTAACGTTAATTTTTATTTGTAATTTTGTACTATTAAAGAAATCTAGAAGTCGCTTTAACAGGTAGGTAAACTTGGTAAAATTTAGACTATTTTTTGAATTTCACTTGTTTTTTTTTAACGCTTATCCTTTTTTCTAAATTTAAGGCCAATTTAAGGCACAATAATTTTGTATTTTCTTCTTAGTTTGTTGAGTTTTCACCTTCCTTTACTTCTGAATCGGTCGATGAAATTGGTCGAACGGTTTCCGAGACTTAGTTGCCGAATTTATCAAATATAACTATAACCTTAACAGTAGGGGTCCAGAGTCTTCTTTCTATTCTTCACTTAGATAAATATATTGTAGAGAGTTTGTATATAAAACTGAAGGAACTGAATTGTAAATGTTTTCCAAAATAACCAGTGTTGTTTAATCGTACTTAAAGAACTCAAATCTTTAAATTCTCTTTTCTATTGTTTCCTTGTAATAACGGTTGATATAAACTTAAAACTTGTTCTATTGCGAAAAAACGTTTTTCTTTATCGTCAAATGGCGATAGTTTGTTTTATTTGTTTGCTAATTCCCCCTGCGCTATAAAATCTTGACGGTTTTCAGCCTCTTGCGCATTTAGTTGGTCATCATTAGCATGGGGTTGATGTTCCTTCCATCTCTTGTTGTGATGGCTGGTGGCTTGTTTGTTGGCAGCTTCTCCCGGATGGTTGTCTGATGTTGAATAGCCCTTTACAACAGATCCGAGCGGAGCTTCCTCAGTTGCCTCTACAGTAAATACAGTTGCTTGAATCGGAAAAATAAAACCAGTTAATATTATTGCTAGAGTTCAAGTGTTGCTGAATTCTATGGATCACTTATAAACTATTGTGTTATGATTATTTAGAAACTTAATAGCGTCTATTGCACGAAAAACTAAGTTGAGCGTGTCGGCGGGCGGCGGTACGGCGGCGATCAGATACGCATGCGCGTAATTTTGATCCTGGATGACTATGATTTTTGTTTTGACCGTTTTCTAAAATGTTTGAATTTTGCTTCGATTGTGTTTTGTTTTTTTTTCGGTTTAGATTTTTTTTTTGTTTTTAGGCCGCTTTTTTTTTCTTGGGTGCCGGTTTTTTTTTTGCGCGTTGCGTAGGTGTTAAAACACGCGTCTAGGTCAGCCTCGCCGGGCACACTGGTGCAGGCGGACGCTGCTGCACCGGGCCCCCCATCCAGTGCTGGAGTCTGGACCCCCTTTGACCCCCATCATCACCTCCCACCCCCAACCACCCACCCTCGAATCATCAAATAATGATTCTGCCAGTTTATTATAAAAGCCTACCTCCCGCAACGCGCGCCGAGCTATACGTTTGGCTATATTCAATATGAAAGGGGGAATAAATCATTATTTGATAGAGTGCTTTAAATTCTTTACTGTGAGTATGCGGCGAGCGATGCCACTCACCATTATGTGTTTAACAGAGGTATTCTTTTTTTTTTTAGACGGTTTTTTCTAAAAAATTCGTTTCTTATTTTTTTTCTTGTGCGTTTTGCGACTACCCTCGTCTTCTTAAAATAATTTGAGGATTTATCTTAAAAATAGTTAGATAAAGGCTACAGCAATCGTACTGCTCGTGTAAGATTTGTTTTATAGATACGGTGGTTGATCATAAGATTCTTTTTTAGGTTTTATTAGTGATACCATAAACCTTTACTTATTACATTTGGGCAGAACTTAAGATTAAGAAAACATGCTTAAGGATGTTTAAGCAAAAAAAACGCCAGCGTATGCATAACTGCTGAGCACTCTCACAAAAGTTCTTGGGTTACATAAATGCACAGTCTCTGGTTCTGTCATACCTACTGCAAAGCACAGGCCTTTATAGGGAGGAAGGGGTGTTTGGACGCAGGATAAAGGTATACAGATAAAATCATGCCTGTTAGGTAGGAAGCGATGCAAATGGTATTTTATTAAATTCAGTCACGCAGGCTCGATCGATTGAGCTTGCAGAGTAAATAATGTATCCCAGCCTAGGTACGTACTGCAGGCTGCAAATTGGCCTAGCCATACACCCTGTTACCACAAAAAAGTTAGACCGGTCTAAATCGCAAATTTGTATGACGAAATAGTGATTTAAACCTAGTCTAGTGATTTAGACCAGGTTTAACTCTTTTTGTGGTAGAGCCGACATAGTTTTTGTTGAATCGCATTTACGTAGAGTAACCAGTAGATCACTGAAAATTTTATTGTAACTTTGTCTTTATGTTTGACGATGATGATGTTGTTCCTGGGCTGTGGCGTTGACTTCAGATGTCCCAGTTCGATTCCCAGTGGTGGCGTGTTTTCAGCGGCGCTTGGTAGGGTCAGTAAAATTTTCTTTTTGCAGTTTCTGTTTTGTATTATATGTACGACTGCTCCGTGGCTCAGTTGGCAGTGATGTGGACTGAGTAAGCGTGTGCACCCGGGTTCGATTCCCGGGCGGGGCTAATATTGATATGATAAATATCGATGTTTGTTTCCGGTCTGGGTGTGATGTTCGTCTCTGTGTGTGTTTCGGGCACCCTAGATACAGGTTCTTCCTAGTTAGGGGTTCTGAGTGTGATGTGTTATTATTATTATTATCTCTCTATGATTTTTATTATTATTATTTGTAGCCTGTAGTGTCCCACCGCTGGGCAAAGGCCTCTCTATGATAGATATAAAAAATCATTCTGGCTGTTTTTTTGTTTAAAGCTAAACCTACCCATAAATGTGATATATTATTACAATTACGAGGTAAAACTAGTGTTAATCATCAGAAATTCCGCCAGCCTACCCCTACAATGCCTAGGTTTTCACCCTCCGGATTCGAGTGCGCAGAATCATCGTCATCATCCCCCATCCCCCAAACCCCACCCCCTATGGGGGTTTTGGGTGTGGGGTAATGGGGGGGCAATATAGCCTTATATAAAATAAACTAGTGCGCTTTACATACACATAGTTCTTATACAAAGTTGCGAACAGATAATTGCATTGTACCTACCTATACTGTCGACATGGTATGAATGCTTATATATTTCGGAGTTGTCTATGTGTGAATTATATTTATATACTTACGCCCTTACGTTAGCAGGTTTTTTAACGTAAACTGTATCCATATTATATCAGTATATATAAAACTCTTCCGTTACTGACTGACCGACTGACAGACAACGCAGAGCCGAAACGTCAGGGCGTAGCGTGCTGAAATTTTGCATGTAGGTTTCTTAGGGAGTGTATGCGAGCACTAAGAAAGGATTTCCCGAAATTCCCATGGGAACGGGGAAAAACTGGATTTTTGTGATTATTGAGAAATATGCGCGAGTGAAACCGCGGGGCAGCCTCTAGTATTATTATAAATGCTGAAGTAACTCTGTCTGTCTGTCTCGCTTTCACAAGAAAACTCTTGAACCGATTTGAATGAAATTTGGTGTATCTTAAAATACTTTAAGCACAGGTTTCTTCAGGGTATTTTAAGATCGCGACTACACAGATGGGTTATATAATCATAATTTCTTAAAAACAATACAGTATATTAGCTGCAATCATTGCAAGACTTTGTAAAGGTATTTGTATGGCTGTTCCACTTTAACGCAAAAACTACTGAAAGTTATTTAATTAAAGTTTACAGTACGATTATTTATAATAATAATAATAATAATAACACATCACACTCAGAGCCCCTAACTAGGAAGAACCTGTATCTAGGGTGCCCGAAACACACACAGAGACGAACATCACACCCAGACCGGAAACAAACATCGATATTCATCATATCAATATTCGCCCCGCCCGGGAATCGAACCCGGGTGCACACGTTTACTCAGTCCACATCACTGCCAACTGAGCCACGGAGCAGTCAAATCGGAATTTATCGGAATAGTAAACGATCTATAATTTTTATTGCAAATTTCTAGTGTAAAGTGATAGTAAGCTTACTGGGTAGGCTGTACAGTACTCCTAAATTGATAATGCGCTTGCAGATCTGCCCTAATTGTCATTCTCACGGTAACACCCGAATCAAAAAACATTTCCACTAAATTACGTACGCATGAAGAAGATGCACTTAAGTCGCTATATGAGTTTTTAAGGCTTTTTAAATCAAGTAATTCTCTTACCCTCTTATTCATAAAAAGTTAAAAAGCATTTTAGTTAATTGACGTATGTCAATTTAGACTGGATGTCACGTATTTACCATACAACAAACCAGAGAAGTAGACCTCCAGTAACGCTACTTAAAATCTACTGTATCTTTATGAATAAGACGGTTAATCTATAAGAGGTCTGGAATTTTAACATAACATTTTTGAGGATATAACAAAGTTTTTTATAATTGAAAAACACTTGAGGAATCAAAAAACCTCGATACATTATTTCGTCAAAGATAACCATTCCAAAAAACGGGAATAGCTAGTTCTTCGAAATTACTAACTAGTTTTTGCTGAAACTACAAAGGAATAATGATAATAAAGTAAATTAAATTCTGGTGTAATTTAAATTTGATTTAAAAGTTATATTTAAAAAGATATTTAATATTTATTACTTTTTCGAATAAAATGTAGTAACCGATGTGGGCGACTGACATATGACTGTCCTTTTCCCTCAGTATGTTTGAGGGAAAAAAACAACCTTTGATCCTTGGTCGTTTGATTTATTCCGCGTATATCGTCTTAACCACCTTTTAAACATATTATCGTCTTCCGACGCTCGGAAGGGACGTCGACGGAAATACGAATAGACGAACAGAGACGAAGAATTCCATGCGCATTATCGCTTTTTGAGTACCTACTGTACCTTATAAATATGTGACGCGCATCACCTCGATGGCTTTAACTTAGTACCTAGGCAGAACGTGTGTCTAGCATGACCGAACAGTAATTGACTTGTAACGAGATCACCCTAGAGCCGATACAAACATTGATATCAACCGGGAATCGAATCTGAACTTGCGGCGTTACAGTTGAAATCACTGCCTGAAGCCCCACCGAAGTTGGAATTGAAATTGTTACATTGGAGTGGATCTTTTTGCTGAGATGATGATGATAATAATAATAATAACGCATTTCACTCAGAAACTCTGGGGAAGAACCTGTATGTAGGTTTCTCGAAACATACAGGGTGTTTCTGACAAGGCGGTAATAAATCAAAGGAGGGATTCTGCTCACCATAACTAACAAATTTCCCAAAGCAACATGGGTCGCAATCTCAAAACAAAAATCAGCCGTCCCGTACATTGACCACGTCAGCTGATCGAACCAATGTATGGAACAGGTGTTTTTTTTTTTTTTGAGATTTTGACCCATGTTGCTTTGGGAAAGTTGTTAGTTATGGTGAGCAGAATCCCTCTTTTGATTTATTACCGCCTCGTCAGAAACACCCATTATACAGAGACGAGCAATACACCCAGTACGGAAACAAAATTCGATATTCATCATATCAGTGTTCGTCCCGCCGGGAATCGAACCCAGGTTCACACGCATCTCAGTCCACATCATTGCCAATTGAGCTACGGAACAGTCGAATAGAAAGAAGAAGTTGGGATGGTGGTATGCGTGATTGTGCTAGGTCCTCATTTTCACTGTCTACCATTATGCACTGACACAGAGACACTAGCCTAATCTCTCCTCAAGTCAAAGATCAGACTGGATTAGAAAAAATAGAGTACCACATGCACTCATATTTTTTTTAATTTAAATAACGGTACTTTCGCCGAAGGACTACCGAGCAGCGCTCTGTGATTGGTTTAATAACCGCACAGCTATTGTTTCCGTAAAACTTAGTACCTAGTTGTAGTCTTAGCCGCCCTTTATCAGGTAGCTGAGAGTTTGTAAGGTTTTTGACAAAGAGTGCAAATAATTTTTAAATCTAGGCGATAATCTTGTATCGGTTACTATATTTTTATTTTGTAATGCTGTTAACACTGGGTTTTCTTGCTTGTTTTGCCGTCGATACCATCTTTGCCTGTTAATATTTTGGAGACTATAGGAAATGGAAAATAATTAAATAAGAATAAGAATAAATCAGCTTGGAGACTAAATGGAAATAAAAAAAAATGATTTTTGGAGACTAATGGAATAACCCAGTTTTATATGCTGACACCACACAGGTAATCGTAATTCAATGTAATTGTGTATGTAATTACTCACTGCCTTATTTAACAACGAGCTTTCCCGGCTTACTTCGTTACGCCATAGAATATAAGATACTACAAAAGACTTGGCTCTATAGACTATGTTCTTTTGACTGCCCAGAATGGCCGAATAAAAAACAAACAACAACAACAAACCACCTGTCAAAATATGTAAACAACGGAAAAATATTGCATCTTGGGTTACATTATTTGAGTTTAAGTAAGGATCCCTAAATTTTTTTTTATCTAATATAGCCTATGACACTCGGGGATAGTGTAGCTTTCTACCAGTGAAATAATTTTTAAATCGGTTCAGTATTTCCGGAGCCTATTCGTTACAAACAAACAAACAAATCTTTCCTCTTTATAATATTGGTATAGATATCATAATCCCTAAGCTATGATACGAACACTGGACCTATCTCAACTTAAGGGTCAATGACACATCACCCCAGCCAATACAGCAAGGGTCTATATAACCTGATATTTGAATTGGAGAGGGAACTCTGGTTTAGATTGAATCAAAATTTGGTAGTTATAGGTATGTTAGTTTAGGGTTTTCCTCTATACGTTGTAACTAAGCCTAGATCTTTTTCTGTTTTATCTCTTCTTCTTCTTCTTCCTCAGCACATATCAGCCCACTGTTGAGCAAATGCCTCTCCAATTATTTTCCAGTTCGTTATATCGGCTGTCAATCTCATCCAAGTCCTCCCCGCAACAGTCTTTATATCTTCGGTCCATCTGGCTGGTGGTCTGCCTACACTCCTCTTCCCCTCTCTTGGTCTCCATTCAAGGACGGCTTTGCTCCATCTTTCGTCTTCCCTGCGTGACATGTGTCCCGCCCACGCCCACTTCAGTTTAGCAACACGAGCACCCACATCTACTACCTTCGTGCGTTCTCTGATTGCGCACTTTGTCTCGCAGGGAGAGACCTATCATTCGCCTTTCCATTGCTCTTTGCGTGATTTTGAGCCTGTGGATCATTACTTTGGTGTTTCTGTTTTATACGTTTGATAAAAATTGCTATCATAATTTAAGGCGAAAGACTTCCACTGCTGGACATTAGGCCTCCCCACAGAACGCCACAACGACCGGTCTTGAGCAACCCTCGTCCAGTGTATTCCCGCAGCCTTTACAGGTCTTCTGACCATCTTATGGGGGAGTCTGCCTGCTCTGCGTCTTCCGGTTCGTGGTCGCCACTCGAGAACTTTTCGGCCCCAGCGACCATCTGTTCTTCGAGCTATGTGCCATGCCCATTGCCACAATTCTTTCGTGACTTTAGTTCTTCTGCGGATATCTGGATTTCTGATTAGATCACGCAGAGCTATAAAAAGTTATTTTAATAATATTGAAGAATAAGTAGATGGATGAAGCAAAAGAAGTGTGTCAGGATCGTAGCAAGTGGAGATCTCGAGTCGATCTCGATCGAGAGTGGTCTCTGCCTACTCCGATGGATGGATAGACATCTTATTGCAATCAATCGGTATGACATGATTGTAATTGCAGCCCTTATCGTTAAGAATGATTTCTTTTAGGCAAGCCATTGCTAGGATTTAAAAAACTTTATTTTTTTATTCTAGGGTAGGTAAGGGTAAGATGGGTAAGGGTAATAATTTGTTGGAATGGTAAATCTAGCCAAGATTGGTATTTGTGGCGATCTGTGGTAGAGGCCTATGTCTAGCAGTGTACCTCTTTAAAATAAGTGAATGATGATCATTTTAAGTTAATGACATGTTCTTTGGAGAATATGTATTGGTGCTTTTATAAAAAAAAACTTCAATTTTATTGGTTTAAAACTTTAATTTTGTTTTATCCTTAATTTATAGGTATTTTTTTATTTAATCAATCGAGCGTAAGACCAGTCGTCTCTTCAATCCAGGATCTGACCTTGGCAACCTTGCTGTAGACCCCATAGGACCCTGGAGTAGCGCATCCATAGCCAAACGACACCATGCCCAAAAGACGATCGTGGGCTACTGCCGGTCCTCCAGAGTCACCCTGGAATCAAAATAAAATCTTCTTCAATCCTTACAAATAAATGAATAACTCATCATACTCTAACTAGAAAGAACTGTATCTAGGGTGCCCGAAACATATACAAAGACGATAGCCAGACCCCAACATAATATAAGATAATCTCACGCCTATATTAGAGAATCGAAAGGTTAGGCAAAGGCACCATTTACTGAGCTCGCAGAGAGGCATCAGTGCATTGAGCTGGACCCACGTTTGATCGAGTTTATGTTTATACCATGGTGATAAAGGGGCCAGCTTATCGCGGTGGTTATAACGACCACTACTGCGGCCGGGACTAAAGAAGCACAGAATCATCTTACTTTTCAGACAATGGTGATGTACTGGGAAACAAGCATTGATAGCTGTTCATTTTAAAAATTATGCATGGTTATTATAAAATGCTTTTTTCGTTCATTTTCAATTTTATTATAATTGTAAGTATGACCCTTTTAATATCGGAAAAAGCCAACTCAAACATAACTTTATTACGTAAATACCACTAGTTGAACCCTAAGAAAAACTTGAAATAAACTTAAGTAACTTTAATTCAGTGCCCATCAAGTTGTCGTTAGCCTATCGCAAGAAGTCTTAAAGATATTTAATATAATATTTACGCAATGCCATTTGCAAATGTTACTTGGCAAGTATTTTTTTTTACTGTTTCTAACTGTGATTTTATAAATTAGAGAGACTTGTTCCTTAGTTATATTTTTCAAACGCCTATTTTACTTGGAAGGAAAGAAGTATGTTGCGAGTGGAGATCAATTGTCTTTGCCTACCCCGATGGGAGACAGGCGTGACGGTACTAAGGTACCTATTTGTGTTTAGTTTTGTTTTTTTTTATTTAGCTAAGTTAATGTCCCACTGCTGGGCAAAGGCCTCCCCCCCATTTCGCAAATCCTTCCGATCTTGTGCCACCTCCGGCCAGTAAAGTTCTCGAGGTGAGTGTCGAGATCGTCCCGCCATCTCCTCCTTGGTCTTCCACGTTTGCGTCTGCCACAACTTTAGTTAGGATAATAATTTAAAAAAAAGAAAAACAAATTCATAATCACCTACAATCATCGTCTCAGCCAAATAACCTCCACTGTTGGAAAAAGGCTCCCTCACAGATCGCCATAAGGACAAACGTCGTTTGGGGGCTTTGCCATAACTGGCACGCTTGCCATGAGGCCTTCAACTAGTATTTTAACAAATCATACATACATACATAACGTCACGCCTGTATCCCATCGGAGGGGTAGGCAGAGACAATTGATTTCCACTTGCTACGATCCTGACACACTTCTAACAAATCACCTAAATTGAAATACCTACTACAAAGAACGCTGCTGCCCGTCCTTCGGGCGTTCCCTTAGTCGCCTTTTACGACACCCGTAGGAGCAGATGATTGTATTCTTAGCTATACTAATTCTCTTTTCACAAATTCTTTTGTCACCCCACTTGCTAGAGTTAGAAAAAGAAACATACCTGGCAAGCATCTTTCTTTCCCTCAATGTAACCAGCACAGAACATCCGGGGGGTAAGACTGCCCCTAAAATAGGGGAAAGAGACCCTCTGGCACTCTTCTTTGGAGATGATAGGGACCCTCACTGCTCGGAGAACACCGGAGAATGGACCCTGTGTATGGCAGGTTATGAACTGTTTTTACCTGAGTCTAATGAAGAATTTACAGCGAAAAATTTTGTTTACAAAGTTACTCAGAAACTTTTCATCGCCGCTTGGAACATTAACATTAGAATTATGATATTTTCTCCAAGTTGAAAAAAAAAATAGACTTGACTCTCTTTATACGCTTTCTAGCCAGTAATTTAGTTCGGATTAATAATAATAACACATCACACTCAGAGCCCCAACTAGGAAGAACCTGTATCTAGGGTGCCCGAAACTTACAGAGAGACAAACATCACACCCAGACCGGAAACAAACATCGATATTCATCATATCAACATTCGCCCCACCCGGGAATCGAACCCGGGTGCACACGCGATTGGAGGAGAATTTTTCAGGTTCCTGATAATGAGAGATACTTGGACATTGAAGCTATGATCTGATATTATTATTAGGAGCCTTTGTGGTATCACTGTTTTAAGTACTTATTCTGTAGCTTGCTTGCCCATCAGGGGTACTAATTACGGCCGCATTAGCAACATTGCTTTTCGTCCTCAAGAGTGTCAAACTCAATACAAAAAAAACACAAAGAGGACGAAAAGAAATATTGCAAAAGCGGCCGTTATAGAGGGGCTGTTCGGCTTCATTTTTAGACTAAGAGATAAAGTATTAACTATTAAATACTTACATTCTCAACCGTATTCCCCCATCCACTGACTGAGACTACTGTGCCTATGACCATGTCTTCCAAATGTGCTATTTTTACTGGTTGTGTATTCTCATCGAATTTAAGGCTTTCTTCTAGCTGAATAGGAAAACAATCTTTATCATCTTGTTTCTACTCTTAAGTACAATGTTGACCAACTAAAGTCAATAATCCTAAATATGAAACCAGATTTATGCTATCGTTGAAACTCTCGCGACTTTCAATACGTCGTCTGAACTATATAAACTTGTGGGAGGACTGCCTACTCTGCGTCTTCATGTGCAGAACCACCTGTAACTTTTGCAGTACAATCGACATTTAGTTCAGTTCCATTATCATGACATTAATTTTTAAATGTACAGTCACGGACTAGGAGGCCGTAACAGATTTGTCTATGGTTTTGTGAGCCCTAGACTGTATTACCAAAGAACAAGAGCTATTTTGCAATACAGATAAACCGGAAGTGTTACGCCGAACGTGTCCGCCACTGTACTAGCTGACACGGCAAACTTCGTATCGCCTTGCAGTATAATATTTAATATTCTAGCGTATAGCCTTTGTCACCCGGCGATAGTGTAGCTTCCCAGCAGTTAAACAATTTTTCAAATCGGTTCAGTACTTTCGGAGCCTATTCATAACAAACAAACAAACACACAACCAAATCGTTACTCTAAATATTAGTATAGATTATTATAAATTTAGGGCCTAGAACGGAGAGACCATTCCTAGCATACCCATGTCTTGTGTACATTAAAAACCTAAACAACATTGTTTCTTTATAAATAAGCCTTAAAGGTATGATTAGGCAAATAGCTTTTAATATAACTTCATCTACCTCTTCATAAATATGTGTGATTTCATAAATTAAGGCCTTTGCAAATTATCGGTCGTTGTGCGCGTACGTTTCAATCTTCGGTTGTCTGACGCGTCCAAGGGTGTCTCTGAGGGAGGCCTCCTCAGCCGTCATACAAATAGTATGCAGAAAATTTACAGAAGTCGACCTAGGTCGTCCGATTGTCATTGGTATCAGTCATTTGACTGACAAACCTTCGGCCTCAGAGACCCTCGGACGCATAAGTCAGCCGAAGATTGAAACGTCCGCGGACATCGACCAATAATTTGCACAAGGCTTTACGTTGTAACCGTTATATTTATAAAGATACAGTAGGTTTTGAGTAGCTTTACTGAAGGTCTACTTTTCTGGTTTGTTGTATGGTAAATACGTGACATCCAGTCTATAAATTTGACGTATGTATAACTAAAATGCTCTTTAACTTTTTATGAATAACAGGGTAAGTATGTAAGTATTTTCTTAAATCAGAAATAGAAAAAAAAATCTTAGAACCTCAAGTTCTTACCTCAAGAAGTTGAAAGTCATAGTCGAACGGATGATCCTTATTCTTAGAAGACCACATCGGATGAACATGGTGTCTCCGAACGTAGACCTTGCGACCCTCGTTCAAGTATTTGGATCCCACCCTTAGGTATGGCTTCTTGCTTTTGTTTGAGAATAGAAAGAAAGTATTGGTAAAAAGCTAGTCTTCTCTTGCGAGCAATGAGCGGTTTTCGAACTGTCACTTTTAGTTACACAGACTGCCATGAGATGGCACTAGCAATCAGGTTAAATGTCAAATTCTATATAAATTCAATCAGTCAGGTCAATCAGATTTGACGTTGACATTACACCTGCATACATTGCCTAAACAGTGCCATCTATTAGCATCCTCCCAGAACCATTAAAACTGTCAAAAACGAAAACCCCTCATTGTAATTGAACCAATTAAATCAATCTCTCTACAATGAATGTTAGATTGTGGTATACTTATACTTTTAAGGATAAGTTATTTTGTAAGTTTTCAAATAATAATATCTTTAGGAGGCGGAGAACGTTTGAACCAGTACAACCAGTAATTGCTATATTTTTTTGTCCATAATCATTTTAACCATGTACCAATTAATGGTCCAAAAGAAGTTCTGCTAGACGACATATGCCCTCACATCGCCATACCGACCGATCTAGTACTACCCTCATCCAGTCATCCAGTACACTCTCGCAACCTTTACCAGGTCGTCTAACCATCTTGTAAAGGATCTGCCTACTTTGCGTCTTCCGGTGCACCTTTTCTTCCAGCTATGTGCCCTGCCCGTTGTCACTAACGTTGCCGTCCATGCTGATGATTATCACAATTATATCGCACACCTAGTACAAAACAGTGTCAACTCAAAAAACCATTTTTTTCAGAAATCACGAAAAACTGATTTCTTTTTTTTTATGATAGCTAGAAGTTCACGTATATTTCAATAAAATGGAGAAAAAAACGTAAGCATCGAGTGCTTTATTGCTTTTTTTTTAACTAAATGTAGTGAGGTATAATATTGAATTTTTGAATTGTTACTGTTTTGTACTATGACAATGAATTTTTTTTTTGTGTCAATTAAAGTTGAAGCTGTTTTGTACAAATATTTTTGAATTGTTACACTTTTAAATAAGGGGAAAATGGACAAAGGCTCGAAAAATTTTTGAGTTGGTAATAAAATTAATACTAAAATTTAAATCAATACATAGTATAAAAGAAAGCCGCTTCCCACGTCTGTCCTTATGTATGCTTAAATCTTTAAAATAATACAACAGATTTTTTTTTAACAAATATATTGATCAAGAGTGCACAAGATAGTGATAAATGTAGGCGATACGAAGTTCGCCAGGTCGACTAGTTTAATATTCATAAAAACTTTTTTAGTAAAATCAACAGTACGGAAATTTTCTTGAGAAATTGGCACTTATCTTCATGAAATCTTATCTAAAACGACGAAAATTTACAAAATAATATAAATTTTTGTCACCCATTTAAAAAATTCTTATTATAATTTAGTCTTTATAATAAGCATAGCTAATTGTGATGAAAAAAGAGAAGTTTTTCCGATTTGACAATCTAACGGTGTGCGGTGATCGTGACAGGGCTAAGTTTTCTTCTAAAATTGACTTATTAACTGCATTGTCAACGTTTTGATTCGTATTTCAATACGAAATGAAAGATAGGAGGTTTTATTTATTTTGTTCCCCAATCATGTTTGCTAATATTGTCGTCAAATTCCCGACATTACTCTGGAAAACAAGATAAAAAAATCTATCAGGTTTCGATACCAACAAAACAGTGTCAACTCGAAAACAGTAAATAAAACATACAGTAAGCAATTTTGCGGCTACGTTTACGTCCAATATCGCTTCAACTTAAAAAACCCCACATTTATAGCTTATTCAATAATTTTTAAGCTTAAATTTCACTGAAATAAATGAGAGAAACAAATGATCCAACAAAAGAGAGACAACTCAAAATTTAAAAAGTTTTTGTCGAAAACAGATGCAACACAAAATATTCTAAAAAAAATTCTTATCTGAACGTCGAAGACTGTTTCAATTAGAAAAGTCACATTTATTTGAGCAATACTAACCATCAAAACTGATCCAACTCGAAATGTCACTTTTATTTTCTGAACGATCATTAACGAAAATAGTATCAACTCAAAATAACACTGTTTTAAAAGATTAATGTACGTGCACACGCTTCAAGTGTAGGTGTAAACTAAAAATGAAACCCTTTTGTTGGGGAGTAAATTACCGACAAATTTCAACAAAACAGTGTTTTAGCGCCATCTTTCGGGAACTATGGCAGATAAAAATAAACCTATTAAACTACACGATGCGTAAAAAAATGCTCAATCCGCTGGTATAAATAACTCAATTATTGATTATTTCGAGTTGACACTGTTTTGATCTAGGTGTGCGATATGATAATTTTGTTTCCTAAAAATCTAATGTGCCTTTGACATGTCTTCGGTTCTGAGTTCGCCAATCCGAACCATCCAGATGGGTCTTCAAAAGTCAAAGTCAAAAATTATTTATTCAATATAGGATATATAAGATATCATTATTAAAAGTCAATTAGACTATCTAACTTATTGTTATTGATACCTTATTTGGTAAAGTATCATATACTGCGAGGGGCGAGGTAGTTCAGGGTGCCCACCAATTGGCTCAGGCAAACAAATGTTTGCCTTGTCTTACGACAATGGTCGTTAAGTCTTCTAAATTTTATTACTTAGAATAATACCTGAAACTCACCCACAATGTGCAGCCGTCAAAGCCCATTTCCTGTCAATTATGGCACCACCACAATTAGAACCATACGCCACGTGGTACGGATACAAGTTGATGTCAACTTCAACCCCACCAACTATTTTGTCGTCACCAAATTCGTCAGAGAAGCCATAGTCACGGTTCTGACTTATTTTTCTGTTAACAGAAACCCTTTGGTCACCATAATCAAAGTTGTCTATGTCTGGGAGCTGGAATTTTAAGATAGAACATAATACAACTGAAATGACTTGTTCTGCATCATGGAATCTTCTACCTACATATTATGCTGCTCTGACTGCTCCGTAGCTCAGTTGGCAGTTATGTGGACTAAGAAAGCGTGTGCAGCGATTCGATTCCCGGCGGGCAAACATTGTTATGATGAAAAACGATTTGTTGCCGGTCTAGGTGTAATGTGTTCGTCTCTGTATATGTTTCGGGCACCCTAGATACAGGTTCTTCCTAGTTAGGGTCTCTGTGTGTGATGTGTTGTAATGAACCGACTTCAAAAAAGGAGGTCATCAGTTTGACCTGTATGTATGTTTGTCCGCGATTATCTCGCGTTTGGCTGAACCGATTTTGATGCGGTTTTCAGTAATGTATTTGTTACATTCAGGAGAAGGTTGTAACTATTTTAACCGACTTTGAAAAACAGGAAGGTCTCAGATTATGTTTGGTTCAGTTCGTTGAAGGCGGTTTTTTTTTTTTGTAAAATAGAAATTATTTCTATAAAGTGTCCAAGGTATACCACCTCCACACGACTTGAAGCTGACCTTTACTGAAACTAGAAAGATGATGAAGAAAAATAAGGTTCGGTGGTTAGAATATTTACCTGAGTAGGTTCATCATAATGTTCTATGTCAAGCTTGAAAACATTTCTTGGAGCTTGCCAGATGCCGGATGGGTGTTTTTGGACGTTCAGTTGTCGCGAGCTGTACTTGCTTGTAAGTTGTGATGCCGGTATTATTATTACATCGTAATCTAAAAAAAAATTACTTTTACTTACCTGCATAATCATTGTCGACTGTATTTTTGATGAATTGATTAAAAATAATAAATTAAAAATGAGAAAATGTTATCAAAACAGATAGGTAGCTGGTAGGTCACTGTCTTGCAAATTGTAATCAATGAATTTAACTTTTTTCTTTTCTTGAATCAATACATTGAATGCAATGGGCGGCCTTATCACTTAGCCTTAACCTTATCGATTTACAAGCTAAAGTATAGAATACTTGAAGCTGTAAGGCCATGGAATTCATTTCATGAAATTCAAATAAGTTTTTCTGTTTTAAATTATTGTTTAATTAATGTTTATCTACTAGGACTAGGAATTTAGTTTTTTTAGTGGCCGTTTTAAGCAAACAATCAGTTTCTTTCTGTGGTCTTTAACCTAAAAGCTATACAACAATGCCCTAAAAATACTAGGCTGAATTATCTAGGGAAATGCTGTTTCACATTTTTGATATTTGCCTTAGTTTAGAAGATATTAATTTTTTTCTCGAGTGGCGCTACTTTAACTGTGCTATGGCTTTTATGAATTCCTAAGATAAAAAGTTAAAATGGGTCTAATTTTTTATATTAAAATAGGTAATAAAAATACTGTACTTTGTAAAATAGCCGGGTCAACATTATAAAGAACAAAAAAACTAATCACTATAAAAATATTAAATTTAAACATTATACTACAACCGGCACGCTGAACATAGTGTTGCCGTATACTATAGAAATATATAAAAAATAAAGACTTTTCTTATCAATAAACGTGGAAAACTTAATTTGCCGTGAAATTAATAATTTGCTTTTTAATTTTTGTCACGCTTGTTTTTAATTTATTGAACAGAAATATTTTTTGAAACGATTCATTTTCAATTAAAGATTGTACCTACAGTGCAGCAACACGTTAATCCAACCGTTTTTGTAGAATATTCTTTGTGTAGCAATCAGTGGGAGCAGGTTGCAGTGTTGGCTAGTGTACAATCTTTTTTATTTTTATTTTATAAAACACGAGCTATCCCGGCTTACTTCGTTACGCCTTAGAATATAAGATACTACTTAAGACTTTGCTCTATAGACTATGTTTTTTTGACTGCCCAGTATGGGCGAATAAAAAAACAAACAACAACAACAAACCACCTATCAAAAAGTGTAAACAGCGGAAATGCACCTTGGGTAACATTATTCGAGTTTATGTTAGGATCCCAAATTTTTTTTAAAATCTAATATAGCCTATGTCACTTGGGGATAGTGTAGCTTCCTACCAGTGAAAGAATTTTTCAAAGCGGTTCACAATTTCCGGAGCCTATTCCTTACAAACAAACAAACAAAACTTTCCTCTTTATAATATTGGTATAGATGTACAAATTATTTCCAAGATAAATAAAAAAATAATCTACTGAGTGTTGGTTATTAGTAATTTTCCTGGGTCGTTAATAATAAGAATTTATTTATTTAAAAGACAACTTGGTCCACAATAGGCAGGTCAGACTTAACTCAAATTCAAATAAAAAATTAAGTAAATTTAATATAAAGGCTAACCCTGTTATTCATAAAAAGTTAAAGAGCATTTTAGTTATTTGACGTATGTCAATTTAGACTGGATGTCACGTATTTACCATACAACAAACCAGAGAAGTAGACCTCCAGTAACGCTACTTAAAATCTACTGTATCTTTATGAATAAGACGGTAAATAATTAAGATTACTCTAGTCTAACACATTTTTGATATTTGCTATGGTTTAGAAGTTTTTTTTTTGCGATTGGGGGGGCTAGCATTGTTTTGTGAAGTGGTATTAATATCCTAATAAAATAAACTATAAAAAATACACGAAACATGACGGATGTCAACATAATTCAATTTTTTTATTTTAGGGATATTAAAAATACTTTCACGATAGCGACGTTTTGTGTTTTTTCTTCTGACCGGTTGCACTTAGCAACCAAAACAACAAGTGTGGCAGCGCCATCTACTGGAATTAGAGAGAACTAATATCTAGCCTCATGATTAGAAAATTAGAATAATATTATGCAGTCGAGTAATAAAGGAGGCTTAAAAATAATTAACTTTTTATAGAAAAAGGTTCATCGCTACATTTAGTAAAGAAAATTCGCCATTAATACTTAGCGCCATCTGTTGTTGAGTAGCGCCTACCATATACGAAGACGTCTATATTTTACTCGCGATTATCAAAATTTAAACAATAAGTTTTCTCTTGATTATTTGTTATTTTAATTTTTTATAAATTATGTAGTTTTTAACTGTTTCAAAACTATAAAATACATAATAATATTAGTAAAACCACTGTGGTATAAGCAGTTTCATAATCAATACCGCCATCTGGTTGTAACTTTTAAAAACTCTGAAAATTGAATTTCAGAAGTGAAATAGAAGAATAATATTTTATACTGCTTGCAGAAAGCGCTCCTTCAATAAAAAAATGTAACTTCAATTTAAAAAAAAAAACAGAAATCGTTAACTTATGAAGTAAGTAGGTAGAGGTTCCTATACCTACCCTTCCTGCTTATCTTTTTTTTCCTTCCTAGTTTTCTTAGATAGATAGATAAAATTAGTAGGTAAGTATAGGTAAGTACCTTACAAATCCTTGTTTTTTTATATTCTAAATTTCAAGATTGCATAAAAAGCCACATTTGGAACTCTGAACATCCTCTGAACTACCTACCTCTTCAGACAGGTTTGCACTTAGCCAATATTTGTTTCACTCTAATCTACGTAAAAACTACTGATGGAAATTTCATGTAACTTCAGAGTTTGCCATACCTATTAGAAAGCACATAGGCAGGTAGTAGGGTATATAATATTTAGTGATATTATCTGAAACTAGAGGCTGCCCCGCGGTTTCACTCGCGCATATTTCTTATAAACACAAAAATCCAGTTTTTTCCCGTTCCAGTAGGAATTTCGGGAAATTATTCCTTAGTGCTCCCCTACATACCCCAAGGAACCCACGTGCAAATTTTCAGCCCGCTACGCCCAGTACTTTCGGCTCTGCGTTGTCTGTCAGTCAGTCAGTCAGTAACGGAAGAGTTTTATATATATTGATGTACATGTCTAATGTCAGCTAGTCTTACTCATAGGTATTTTGTAAACCAACCATTTTTTAATAAAAAATGTGGGGTCGGCATCGAATACTACCACCCTTTCTCTTTCTGTGGGTGCCGTAAAAGGCGACTAAGGGAATTTACGAAGGTCGGGCAGCAGCGGCCTTCGTTGAAGAATTTAAACAACCATACTGCGATCGCCAACCCGCCTGCCAAGCTTGGCGATTACGGCAAATTCCCTCCACAATTATTATACTTGGAAATCTGTGGGGGAGACCTATGTCCAGCAGTGGACGTCTAACGCTTGCTACGAGTACAAAATTATTCACTAACCAAATATTGGAGACTAAAGAAACCCAAAAAAAATAACGTATTTTTAGTCTAAGTATTATAAAATACTAAATTAGAATCCACACATAGTATTCATGAAAGAACAGAACTCCGTCAGTTTCGTCCTCTTAGATAAACAGCTTGGAAAAATCGTCTATCGTAGGGACAGTTGCATAATGCATCAAGCTGCTGGACCCACCTTTGACCGAGTAAAAGTAAGTAAACCGGTAGAAGTAGTCTCTAATAATAGTTGTTTATTTTCTTAATTACTACCTATTATTAATTACCTATTATTTAACAGAAAAGCCTCAACAAAATATATGCTCACCACAAAAAACCCAAGACTCCAACAAAATTAAACTAAAGCCACCAGAATCATCATAAAAACGCCTCGCATAAAGGCAACTCACTAAATTCCCACCGCGGGCGCAGACAATAAATTTCCTCTTTACAAAAACACTCGCATTTCCGCCTCATTTTTGCCCTCCCTTCCCCCCCAGTAAATAGGAGGGGGGGATGAATACATAATGAAATTTCGCGAGGCGAAACGTCCGTTAATCAAAAAGTGCTGCAAAGCGGGGTAAGTAAGAAAGAGGTAAGAAAATGGAAATTTTCCTTGCCTCCTTTTTCCTGGCCCCCCAACACCCCCTGGTTGGTGGACGCCACCCGGCAGCGCGGGACTAATGTGGATAATACTTTTTTTAAAACCTTTTTTTTTTGGTCCACTGCTGGCTCGGTTATGGTCTCTTCCTCATTCCACTCAACTCTATCCAGTGCCAGTTACAATCAGCTCTCCAGAAACTTATCGAATCATTACAAAACTGTACATATGTATCTATTTATATAGAAACTAGTCGACCCGGCGAACTTCGTACCGCCTAACCTTTTACTATTTTAGGCATTTATTATACTTATATACCTTCCTCTTGAAACACTCTATCTATTACAAAAAACCACATCAAAATCCATTGCATAGTTTTAAAGATATAAGCATACATAGGGACAGACGCGTGAAGCGACTTTGTTTTATACTATGTATTGATGACTTATTTATTTACTAGACGTTGTGACGCATTTATTTCCCAAGGGTGGGCAGGTTCATGATGACCAACTTGCTTTAAGATTCTTACATACTACTCCTTTTTTTCCATAAATTGACAAAAAAAAACTTTCTACTAATTTTCTTACTTCTTCGATTCTTTCTTAAGATTTTTGTTTTATTTAAAGAAGAATGAAAGCACCAAGTATAAATGTTATATTTATTCATCATCATCACAAAACATACGTCCCCACTTTTTAAAATAGGCCTCCCTCAGATAACTATAAAGACAAAGATATTTGCAACAACCGCCATAATCGCCAACCTTGGCAGGCGGGTTGGCGAACACAGAATGGAAGAATCCCCAGCTTTCCGCGACGAAGGTCTTTAGCTCGTCCTTCTAACCGCTAGCTCTAGCTAGTCACCTTTTTCGACACCCATAGAGTAGGCGATGGAGTTGTGGTATTTGATTCCACACCACCATCGATGGACAATTTGACGAATTTGTCATATCTATCTGTCACTTTTGTCGATCGTCTCCATACACTTACCGGCATTTAAATGTCAAAAGCGATCAAAAGTCACAGAAAGATTCGACAAATGGTCCGTCATGCTACGCAGGATGGTTTCATTAATTTGCTTAAAATAAAGAAGCCATATCCACACAAACCTATCTCCCAACGTCTGCAACGCCCGCCTCGACAGTCGAATGCAAATTTTATAGCAGCCTCCTTTCTTACGAGCGGGTCATTTGTTCTGATTGCCAGACGATGGCTCTCCGATGAGGGAGAGGCACCAGGGTAATGAGGGGATCTTGCCTGGGTAATGATGAGGATGTGTCAAATAATAATAATAATAACACATCACACTCAGAGCCCCTAACTAGGAAGAACCTGTATCTAGGGCGCCCGAAACACACACAGAGACGAACATCACACCCAGACCGGAAACAAACATCGATATTCATCATATCAATATTCGTCCCGCCCAGGAATCGAACCCGGGTGCTCACGCTTACTCAGTCCACATCAC
Source organism: Euspilapteryx auroguttella (assembly GCA_951802225.1). Classification (NCBI taxonomy): domain Eukaryota; kingdom Metazoa; phylum Arthropoda; class Insecta; order Lepidoptera; family Gracillariidae; genus Euspilapteryx; species Euspilapteryx auroguttella. The sequence goes on from OX637665.1 coordinate 1,963,021, forward strand.
TGCCAACTGAGCCACGGAGCAGAAGGCCTAATTACGATACTAACGCCTAAGTTGAAAGAGTTATAAAATTACTGATTGTTGCCTAAATACTTTGTGGAATTATTTAAGTCTCAAAAGCAAATTTCAATGCTTACTATTCAACACATTACACTGCTTTAAAAACACTTCTTAAAATTGCTAAAATTATCTATGTGTCTTATAAGACCACATTATATTTTATGGCTATTACCTATATTATTTTAGCGATTGCCGTCAGATAGTAGGACTTATTCAAAATATTCAAGAGCTATGTCAAATACCTCTAATTAAAATTGCTATTATACCAAAAGAAAAACTATTCGAAAAATGCTCTTCACGATATAAAACGCTCCACTTTCCGTGCTAATCTTATTAGCTAATTAACCAAAATCCTTTGTCTATATTTACAAAAATAATATTTATTTTAAAAAAAATATTATCTTATTTAATTAAAAAAGTGTTTTCTATTCTATTATATTTTATCTTATTAGAATACTCTTTTGCTTCTTCTCAGCCAAGATGCTCTGTCCACTACTGCTGGATATAGGCCTCCCCCACATTCTTTCCCTACATAAGAACCAACTTTGTAGTAAGAGTTTTGCCATAGACGCAATGAATGCAGTTTAGAAAAAAAAAACAAAAGAATAAAACGTTTTTAAAATTCAAATTCCGAACGCCGCAGACTCCCCATCATTCAGCCAAGACAAAGCCGAAGTTAAGGGCGGCCTCACATTTTTGCTCACCTCGCACGGAGATAAGTGTAATAAAAGTTGGTGTAATGTGAAAACTTCCTAATGTTATCGGGATACGTGATCTCGCTGGCTTTTCGGGTTCTAGGTGCTCGTCGGAGGGATACTATTGAACTCATAGCTTAGTAAATTTTATCAAGAATCTTGACGCCACCCAAGATGGTGCCCTCAAGGACATCGCAGAGTCTGTCGTCCAAAGCAGACCTGGGGCTGCACGGTGGAGCAAGAGGCTCCTACACTCGGAGCACCGTAGGGCGAGATGGAGGAGGTTTTCCAGGACAGGAGCAAGCGGCTAGCCATGATGGGGAAAAAAGGATATCATCACTCATCATCATCAACAACAGCAATATTTTAAGAAATTTCTTATTAGACATCGGCAACATTTTCTCATACTCTCTACTGAAGTAGTTTTTAAAGTTGTCCAAGTAAGTCTTCCATTAAGAAACTAATAATAATTAAAATACCTTTTTAAACGCAATGAAAAACCTCGTTGTAAATTATGGTTTGAATAGCACAGTGGCGGTCTAGGTCGCCGTAACACTTCCGGTTTTTCTGTATTGCAAAATAGCTCTTGTTCTTTCGCAATACAGTCTAGGGCTGACGAAACCGTAGACAAATCTGTTACGGCCTTCTAGACCGCCACTGTACCTAGTTCAGTTATTTTTAAAGATTTTTCTTTGTCTTATATCCTACTTCCATTACAAAATAGAATGCAATGCGACGTTCATCAGGTCATCTAATTAGAATATTGATAGTACCCATCTCCTTTCAAACTCCAGACCACGAATTCTTTCAGGTATGATACCGTAGAGTTATAATCGACTTTTGTTACTTTGCGAGAGAATTTTAAGTATCCTTTTATGTGTTCTTAAATCAAATAACCTTTTTATTTTTCTTTTAATTTAATTTATTTCTGAAGTCTGCCGGCCAGTGCAACGGGCTCTAAAGATTTTCGTTTGTATAAGGAATTTCTTTTCTTGAAGCTTGACGGCCTTTGATCTGAAACAATAAGAAAATTTAATACATACAAAATTAAGTAAAGAAAAAAAAACGTAACAGAATCAAGTAGGATTTGATTAAGAGATAAGTAGAGAAAATATTTAAATGTATTTACCAATTAGAATGGTATAAGAGTATCAATAGAGCTATGCTATGCGTAGCTAAAGGCAAAAAAATATTTTGATTTCTAAGTAATTGTAAAGGTTGATTTGAAGATAACGATAAATAATATTTTATATTCGGTAAGTATGTTATTTTATTCAAAAGGAAGGCCCCTTTTAATACTAATTCTTAATATATAATGTTAATTATAGTGAATAAAATAGGTTATTTACCTAAGAAAGAACCTAATCTATACCAATATTATAAAGAGGAAAGATTTGTTTGTTTGTTTGTTTGTTTGTAACGAATAGGCTCCGGAAATACTGAACCGATTTGAAAAATTCTTTCACTGATAGGAAACTACACTAACCCCGATGTCATAGGCTATATTCGATTTTCAAAAAAATTAGGGATCCTTACTTAAACTCAAATAATGTAACCCAAGGTGCAATATTTTGCCGTTGTTTATATATTTTGACAGGTGGTTTGTTGTTGTTGTTTGTTTTTTTATTCACCCATTCTGGGCAGTCAAAAGAACATAGTCTATAGAGCCAAGTCTTTAGTAGTATCTTATATTCTATGGCGTAACGAAGTAAGCCGGGAGAGCTCGTTATTATATAATAATAATATATACCTACATATATCCGCAAAATATATTATTAAAAAAAAACCGGAATAAACTGGCTAAATTTAAATTCCGAACACTTAGTTTGCGCTGGCTGGAATCCGTCCGTCCACTTACCTGGGCAGGTAAATTTTAATTTCTATGCAAATGTAAGCGTTCCCGGGTTTAATCTATGAGCTTTGCCTATGTGACTGTAGTGGAAAACTTAATGAAAAGCCGCCATTTTTCTTCCTTCTTTTTAACTTTTTTTTTTATTTTCCACTTATGATTTGTGTTTCTGAGCAATGTGTAAGCTATGTGCTTTCCTGTACTACTATTGCGGTTGACAATGGATATGGGTATTGAAAAAGAAAGAATACTATTATAGAGCGCTGTCTCTTTTTAATAGCCATAATCATATCCATTACTAACCGCAAAAGATCCCCTGGTCAGCCTGCGTCTTCCTCTGATGCAGGCTTCAGCAGCCAATGTGCATACAATGTTTCAAACGATTTTAAAATAGCAAAGTTTCTAGTATTCGGGTTACAGCATTTAGTGAGAGTAAAATAGTGTACTTCCGTTTAACAGTTTCTGATCAAGATCTTTTTCTAGATAAACGCTTTTGTTTGAAGGAATTTTATGATGTGCTTTTGTTTTATGAAGGTTTAGCAATGGGCGATTGGTAAAATGGAGGTGTTATTGAAAAACGATAAGCTGATATCCTCAAAATATATCTTTCTAGTCTAGTGTAAAACAATATTGACAATGACAACCTTAAACGCTGTATTTAAGGTGGTAACTCTTAATTCAGAATAAATAAAAAACACGAAAAAATTTGAATTACTCGCCATACCGAGAGTTACCGTCTTAAGGCGGTAAGTCACGTTATGGCGCGAAATTCAAATTTTTTCGCGTTTTTTAATTATTCTGGCGAAAGTATTCATTTTTAATAAAGTTTTAATGAATTCGCGTATGTAAAAAACCATTTCCCACATTGTAATACAACGTTTTTCGAAGACAGACCTACTAATTTTGTGTCTAAGGACCTAACTTGATTTTTGGCCTTTATGTCCTTAGGCACAAAATCAGTAGGTCTGTCTTCTAAAAACGTTGTATTACAATGTGGGAAATGGTTTTTTACATACGCGAATTCATTTAAACTTTTAAAAATATGTATACTTTCGCCAGAATAAATAAAAAAACACGATAAAATTTGAATTTAGAAAGAAAGAAAGAAAGAAAAAACATTTATTTGGCACAACTATGACACACGTATACACAACAATCAAAATTAATAAATAAAAATATACAACACAAACAAAAATAATTTAAATTTTGAAACGATTATAAATACACACGAAGAAACTTAAATAATTTAAACAAAAATATACAAAACTTAACAAATTAACAATTGGCCTAGGCATATGGTTTGGTGTGTCGCAGTTGCCGCAAAATGGCACTGACTCAGCATTTGCTGAAGGTTGTTGAACCAACAGCACTGATTTTCAGTCAATGGCAGCAGTGACTCACAAGCGCTTCCCCACGAGTGCAAGCACAATTAAATTCAAAAATAAAAATAAATTCAAAAAATACATAAAATAAAAACAATCAACAATGCAAAAATAAAATATACAAATATAGATAAGCAAGTAGGTACCCCATGATGCGATTACGAGTCGATAAGTCATGGTGGTAAACGGCAATGGTGGTGCGGGTGAGGAAAGGAGGAGGAAATTATTGTCTCTGCTGATCAATCAAGTATACCCTGAGCTTGCGCACGAAGGTATACCTACTTGAGGCTTCACGGACTGGGGGCGGGATATTATTCCAGCACTTGGTCGCCGCATACCTAAAACTTCCGCGAAAAGCCATCGTACGATGTTTTGGAACTCGCAGCCTAGTTCTGTGCACCTGACGCAGCCTTGATGACCATTCCATTTTCCGATACAAGTAGGCAGGCGTTTCGGAGCGAATCACGCCAAACAGAAGTGCGGCAAGGTGTAGTTCCCGACGAGCCTCCATGTTAAGGAGCTTGGCGGCGTTCAAGTACGGAGTAATGTGGGATCTAGGAGGGACATGGAAACAAAAACGTGCACATGCGTTTTGTACACGCTGTAATTTCGCGCCATAGCAAGAGTTACCACTTTAATCTTGCTTAGAATTTCTAAGGTCCTGCCTGTTGTGTAGCTTTCAGCGTCAAAATAATTAAAAAACCGTTTGTTGCCTAAAGTAGCCACTTTAGTTTCATAACGTTTGGTTTTCTTTGATTTTAAACCTTAAAGCTACACAACAGAGCCTTAAAAGTTTTTTGATTTTGGCCATGGTTTAGAAGATATCAATTATTCATCCAAGTGGTGCTAGTTTCGCATTTCCCGTTAATCACATTACAAAAAATAAAATTTTATTAAGAGGATTACATATAACATATAAGTACGGCAACCTGCCGATTTAATATAAAATACTAAATTAAGTAAGTATAAATTTTATTGTCTCTGGTTTAATATTACACATATTTTCAATATAATAAATTGGCAGCATTATTCGTCCGTTTCAAAAGGACTCGAGCTAACATAAAAATTCAACTTTTAAACTCCATTCCAAAATTACCACTTCAAATGAAAATAAGTACCTCAGGAAATTATATCAAAACTTCTGCAGAGGTATTCACGATAAGATATTTGGACGAATTAAAACAACACTTTGGAGAGAGAAAAGTGGTTCCCCCAGGGGGGCCCGCCTCTGGGGTGGTACCCCCCTAGGGTGCCCAATCGCAAGATGGCTTCTTTTAAAACGGGGTGGACGGTGGCCCCTCCAAGAATAAAAGTCCGGAGTACATCCGCAAGGGTGGGGGCAAAAATTTTGTAAAACGAACGCGTTTCGATCGGCTTTCGAAGTTCGAATTTGACAGTTTTGTTTTGTTTGATTGTTTTTTTAATTACATTTTGAACTAAAATGGAATTTTTTTTTGTATAATAGACTTATATCTGAAGGTTAACCCAAATAATATAGAACATATTGTTTTTTTTTTTGTATTTAAGTAGATAACTCTTAGATAATTCCTAATTTAGTCATAGAAAGCACACACAGAAACAGCTGTATTCTATCTATCCAAACTTTAATATCGAAAAAGTAATAAACAATTTAAAGTTTAGTCTAATGAACTCAAGACGTCGACCCCGAGACAACACAAACTCTACAAGCCAAACAAAATGAATCCTTGTTCCCTATAAAATAAGATTGATGTGAAATTAACATGTATAATTTTAAATGCTTAACCTTAACATATTCACATGTGGGATGTAGGTCAAGGAAACATAAGTACTTGCGTATAGCGAAGTTTTCTTAAGTTAAAAAAATGCATTTTCTTAAGTGCCAATTTTCTTATAGGCTTACAGCAATGTCATATATTATAGAAATCTACGTTAAATAAAAGTAGTTCGATACTTAATTTAATATCTATATACGTTCAAACTTCATTGATCAGTCGACCGTTAAGGACTGACAATGCATTTTGAATTAAGTAGGTAATGAGTAAAAAATAAGTATATTATTAATAACACTTTTTAAAGCAAATTTTAATGTAACTGGCAGGCAATAAACACATAAAAATAAAAAAACAGAAGCAATTTGAAAAATGGAACTCGGTAGAACACGTCGCGTGTAATTCGCATGACGGATCACGGAGGGTTTTTCGCGGGCCCTTTTCTCGTGGATTTATTGTCTTGAGGGGGCCGTAGAAAGACGAGCCGAAAAATAAGAAAGGGCTGGTTTTAGGGGGGGCGGTTGGGCGGCCAGGGAATTTAAATGTTGCTTTTAGATGTCTGATTTATATAAAAAACGTGACTATGAAACCTTATCTAAGTCTTTAAATAGTTAATGTCTTTAGCGTTAGTTCAAGTGATTGACTAAAGATATTATAGCAACGTATACATATTCAGAAAAATAGTTTACATAACATTTTATTTTTTTCAAATATAGATATAAATACCAGTCTAGATATTGTTTACACATATCATCCAAACAACCCGTCCCCGTCGTATTACATTAGGTACATCTCGCAACAAAACAGTTTTATGTAAGCTTTCCGCTACATGCTTTAAAATATTTAAAAATACACTTACAATTGAAATAAAAAATACTCATTAAATTCTTTGAAAGTGTTAATTTAAGGGGCAAACGGGTGCGATACTAGATCTACTTCGATAAATAATTAATATCTTCTAAACCATGACCAATAAAAAAAAAAAACGCGTCAGTTCAGAGTTGTATCAATAGGGCTTACACGGTGCGAAACTAGCGCCACTTCCACACACCTTCAATTAATATCTTCTAAACCATAACCGAAATAAAAAATATGTGTCTTTGACTGCCTAGATAATATTGCTTAGAATTTTTAAGGCTCTGTTGTGTAGCTTTTAGGATAATAATTTTAAAAATATTATTTTATGGAACTAAAGTGGCCACTTAAGGTAACAAACGGTTTATTCCTTAGATTCAGAACCTGAAAGCTAAACAAGAGGGTCTTAAAAACTAAGAAAGATTATCTAGGGAGTCAAAGACACATATTTTGTGATTTCGGCATTGGTTAAGAAGATAGGTTTAATTATTTATCGGAAGTGGTTCTAGTTTCGCACGACGTTAGCCCTTAAGTACAACCCAATTTAAAACTAACTCCAGATATTATTAATATAAGTTGTAGATTTAGACCTTTTAGACAGATAGGCAAAATGCTCCACCAAAAAGAGCAGCACTTAAAATTTAAACGAAGTTTTATTGCCATCCTTAGAAACATAATCTAAGACTCATCATTTGACTGCTCCGTAGCTCAGTTGGCAGTGATGTGGACTGAGTAAGCGTGTGCACCCGGGTTCGATTCCCGGGCGGGCCGAATATTGATATGATGAATATCGATGTTTGTTTCCGGTCTGGGTGTGATGTTCGTCTCTGTGTGTGTTTCGGGCACCCTAGATACAGGTTCTTCCTAGTTAGGGGCTCTGAGTGTGATGTGTTATTATCTTATAAACGCAATAGTTCCCAACTCTGGAAATAAACAAGATAAATTGACGTCTAAAAGCGTGTATTCAATTAAATCCGCCACCCCGACTGCGATTAATTATGCTGCCAATGGAGGCTGGTCGAGAAAAACTCCTTGGAGATAGGTATTTCATGGTTCCAAAGTTGGGGGCTCTGAGTATCGATTTTTTGTTTTACCGCGCCACATTTTAGAGACAAATTATTGTTGTTGTTCGAAAATTTTAAATTTTGAATTCCTTTCCTTTTCAGTAAAGACTGGGAAGTTTTTTTTAATAATTTCAGTTTATTTCCTTATTGATTCCATGTGCATTTCATGTGAGTACATTTTATGTATATTTTGGTTTCTTTAGCAAATATACGCAAAACCTAGTTAATGTTATTGTTCTTTAAACTCGTTTTATCAAAGACATAATTATTATATCGGATAAATTTATTTTCTAGCATTTTGTTTGGTCTTTTATGAAGTTTATTTACTTTTACTTGAATTTCTCGTAACATGTAACAATTTATCTAACGGTTAAATATTTCAAATGCCTTTTTATACAACACTTAGATTATGACATAAGTACTTATAGATTATTATAATTTTAAAGAAAAGTAATTAGTTAAAAAATATATAACTTTCTCACTACCTATACATAATGTACTTCATTTAATACGAACAGGTCCTATGAATTAAACAAATAAAAAACAACAATTTTATTACGACTTTTCATTAAAAAAATCAAGACTGTTATACTTAATATAACAAAATAAATATACTTAACTCTCAAAAAAAGAGGAAGAAGAATAATAATAATAACAAAAATCCATGAACCGAGCCCTGCAAGAAGGGTGCACTTTTTTAAAAGGGAAAAGAAAGGCGACTTCCAAGGGTTTCCCGTCCAATTTATCATGAACCTTGAAAATTCACCTACTCACCCCTTTAAACAGAACATTGTGCAAAGCGGGGGGGTCAACCAGAGGCAAAGTTAGACTGGCTATGTGCCGGGGGGTAAGCAGGGGGGTCGAAAAGGGTAAAAGAAGAAGGAATAAATGAGAGCGACCCCTGTTTTAAATTGCTAAGATGCGGGGTGCTCGTACTTTCAACCCTCTTTTCATTTCGTTCCTTAATAAATACCTATAATATAGGTACATGGATGTTGTTACCGTTTCTCTCATTACACGTTTTTAATGGCAATGCTGAATCGTGAGGTTTTGTTTTTATTATTGAAATTTTATTTATTTTTTTTACTAAGAAAAGACTAATTCTTTTGACTTTTATTGTAATTCTTGATTAGGTGTGAAGACCATAATGCTTGTATAAATTTACCTATGTCGTAGTATAAGAAATCCAAATGCTCGCTAGCAAAAGGAGATAATAAGTTCAGAAACTGAAGCACACTACAAAGTTTTTTTTAATCATAATATTGTTAACTTGTTAAATATAAATTGTAAAGCAAGGAACAGTGTACGCCTATCTCTGCCTTTTATAATAAAGATAAGTAAATAAAAATAAATTGGAATTAATGTAAAAAAATATTAAAAATAAGTATTTTAGTTAACGAAATAAATCGGTCTATCTGGGTTTGAAATACCTACTTAAATATTTAAAATTTCTGAGTACATACCTACTTAAATAAAGATTTCAATTAATAATTTACAATACTTCCCATCTAACAAGAGTTTTAAAATAAAAAAAACCAACCCCTGTTATAAATAGATGATACACTAAAAGTTTATCACCCTAATCCACCCCTGGGCACCCCTTCCTTGCCCCCTCTCATGTACTTTCCTAAAAATATTCCAGATTACATTAAAATGTATATAATTAGGATTGGGGTGTGATAGGGTAAAACAGCAGCTCAAGTTAGTAGCAAAAATAAAGTTTTTTTCTTTAAAGAAATGTAAAGATAGTATCTACGGTAATTATATCTACATCTATAAAGTCTCTTTGCTACACTGGCTGGTTTTAGTTGAAAAAAAAATAACAAATTATTATTTTCAAGAGTCGTCCCGCGAAATGAAAAGAAAATGTCGGACTTGTTTCTTTTTTTTTTAATTTTTCACGTCTGTTAATGTGCAAGTGTGGCAGAATTAGTTTTACAATTGTAAGCTCTAAAAATCCTTGTGCTTGCACAAAGTAAAGAATAAAAGAAAGAAAGAAAGAAAGAAAGAAAGAAATTTTTATTTGCTCAAACTAAACACACCAAAATTAAAAAAAAAAAAAAGAAGGTGCTTCCGAATGATTCTTATTGATTTCGCCACGAGTCGTCTGATGTTATTCATTCAAATTGAATTGATGGTCACCCTTGAATTTCTACTAATAGATTAAAAAAATACTACTGAAGACTGATTGAAGATAAATGGCGGAAAATATAAAAACTAATTCTAAAATTTTCAAAACACACGAGTAGAGCTGGTTTTTGTTATTTTTTAACTACCTCTAAACATACTAACTATTATTACTAACTGTCCGTAGGCAAGGCAAGTCAAAAAAAATCGATTTTCGTTACCAAATTAAAACTAAAGTTGTAAAACCCAATTCCATTTTACCCCAACTGCCTCTGCCTCTGCCATCCTATATAGGAAAAACATTTTCTTTTGATATTTAAAATTCCCCTTTTCTTAAGGCGCGTTTAGGGGAGTTTTGTAATTATTGACGGAGCTTTTAAGATATATTTATGTATAATATGATTATATAGATTCTCCTAAATAGCGATTAAGGGGTGTTATTAGAGAAATTTAAAGATGGCAGCTTTTCATGAGTTTAAGTTCTAAGATAATCTACAAAAACGAAATTTCCATGTATTTTTTTTATTCGGTACTATAGTGTTTGCGGTCCCTAGGTTTCAGATACCGAATTTAATTACTATAAATCTTCTAATATGTCTAAAGGAGTAGCTCTGATAAATCTTTATAATATTAAAGATTAAACAACAAGTAAGCAATGTTCTATTAGTTACTCTTCAGCGAAATTTATTTATTTTTACAAAAAAAAAAACAATTGAATTCAAAACCAGAAACCCATTTGAAAATTGGAACACAATTTGTCTTCTAAACACCCGCGTCACCTCGAGCTGCGGTATGAACAAAAAAAAACCGTTAGAAAGGCGGGAAAAAAAGGAGGAAAAAGGAAAAGAACCGGGTATTATCCTTGTTAATTCCCGGGCTAATTTAATTCACGCCTAATTCTATTTGCTGGGAAAATGGGGAGGTGATAATTGGGACGGTTTTTGTCAAGTTTTTTTTAGGCACGCTTGAAGGAAGTCCGGTTAAGAGGGTCTTTTTTAAGTCGATTTGCATTTTTAAGAACGGTCAGGTATCTTTTTAGAAAAGTATGGCCAATTTGAGTTGAAATATGTTTTAAGGAATTAACATGTTGTACCGACACATTCAGGTAAAACTTACTGAATCCTCAAATTAATTTTAGCATGAAGCCTTTTTTTAGGCTTCAAATTTGTAAGTATCACTCTTTCATTTTTGTTTATTTCTATTCACGATCACAGATTATTAGTTTCGCACATTTTTTAATTTTAATAAACATTAAATTCATAGTTTCATTTCACTACCACCTGGTCAAATTCTCAATTCAAACTGACTGACCACTGGCCATTTTTGCGATACAAAGAAAAAGAATAACAATAAAAAAGAATTTAACCCTTTAATGCAACCGGTTTTCTGACAATCGGCTATTTTTGCCTATGGGTCACTTTAGGCACTTATTGTCTATGTTTTGAATAGAGAAGGACCGGTCAATCTGGTTTGCTGACCCTTCCGTGTCCGGTTCCTGTTTTTGGTATTTTGTCGCGGATTTAAATTTGAATTTAGAATGGGTAAGTGCAGCTGCTTTTTTCGAACCCTTTAGTGTCCTGCTGAATGTTTTCTTTAAAATGATATCGTATTCTATAAAGTTACACGTATTTTAAAATAAAAATTTTTGCTGCCCGACTAAAACTTTTTGATGGATAAAATGTAAGCTCAGTTTATTCAATTTAAATTCCTTTTATATACAAATTATTTTATTAAAGGAAGAGATAGTTTAACTAAACTTACAGAGCTTAAACCTTCAGTTAAAACTAATTAACTTTTACAATAAAGTAACGACTTTGTGAAGGAGTTTACTTGACGCCGCCAAGACTACAAGGCGGAAGCATAGTACAAAGAATACACTTCCGTTTTCATAAATACTAAACAATAAAAATTTCTGAAAAGTATTTTTTTTTACCGCCAGATGGATCTGAAGAAAAAATTGTCAAGATCAAACATAACTCGACGAAACGTTATCGACTACTTAAATGTTTTTTATTACCTATTATTACAATGCCCTGAACTTAATCGTGTTTACAATTTTTCTAAAATACCTGATTCTTATAGTTAGTCCTTTTTGTTACCTACATAAAAATTGTAATTCTTCAATAATATTTTTTTCCTTAAAAAAATATTAAGTTTTAAACTACGTAAGTTAAGGTACTTGTAACTTAAAGTATCGACCGCAAATGATACGTTTAAATACCATTACTTTTTCATCACCTTCCATCATGCATTGAAGATAGCAAAAAGCTGTATTTACTATGTTTTTTTTTAAACAAAAATGCGGTTTAGCGACATCCGTCTGAAAAAGTCGCGTGCTACCAATGTGATCCCGCCTTTATTCAAAGACTTGTTATTACGTGAATTATACCCTTACAGCATTGAACGGTTGGTTAGGGATGGTTTTTTTTCTACTGTTAGACAGGCGCACCTCCTCGGACTCTTCATACAAAAAAGCGCGTTGCTTCGCGCGCAGCCGAAACTCGTGTACGTGTACGCGTATCATGCTTGTATGAGTGAGATAAGATGTGTTATTTGTACTGAGAGGTAACTGAGAGAGGCAGGGAGTGCCATACTGTATGTAGTACTATTTTATCCACTGTTAGACATAGGCCTCACAGAGATTTCCACAAGGACCAACATTTTAAGGGGCTCGACACGACAAGCTTGGTAGGCGGGTAGACTCTTCGAGTTTTTCAACGAAGGACGCTGCTGCCTGGTCTTACGGTGCTCCCTTAGTAAGTCGCATTTTGCGACACCCATATGGGGTAAATGAGGCATTATAATGTTTATAATTGCATTATTCGAACAAGCATGCTAAGTGCGTGGATATCTACTCGCTGGCACTAGCTCAAAAACAGCGTTCATGGTACTGAAGCGTTCATGGTTTTGAAGCTGCAGCGTTGCATCCATGCATCACTGATACCAGTTTTTGTATTATACTGTGTATGGCATTATCAATATATATAAAACTCTTCCGTTACTGAGTGACTGACTGACTGACAGATAACGCAGAGCTGAAACTACTGGGCGTAGCGGGCTGAAATTTTGCATGTAGGTTCCTTAGGTAATGTAGGTAAGCACTAAGAAAGGATTTCCCGAAATTCCAATAGGAACGGGAAATAAATGGATTTTTGTGTTTATGAGAAATCTGCGCGAGTAAAACCGTAAGGCAGCCTCTAGTCAATATATATAAAACTCTTCCGTTACTGACTGACTGACTGACTGACTGACTGACTGACAGACAACGCAGAGCCGAAACTACTGGGCGTAGCGGCTGAAATTTTGCATGTAGGTTCCTTAGGGAGTGTAGGCGAGCACTAAGAAAGGATTTCCCGAAATTCCCATGGGAACGGGAAAAAACGGGATTTTTGTGTTTATGAGAAATCTGAGCGGGTGAAACCGCGGGGCAGCCTCTAGTAATCTATAAATTAAACTTTTATTTTAATATATTTTTTTTACCATGTTTCTTTAAAGCTTATACTACCAAAGCTCTCGGCTTAGATAAATTTTAAAATATCTAGGTTATAAGCTGCAATAGTTTCTTCAACAAATTCGACCTCAAAATACTGTTCAGTTCTTTATCTAAATGCGATCCTTTTGCGAACAAACAAACATTTTGCACGCGACATCGTATGAAAGATGAAGCTAGTTTTTATCGATTGACATTTATGCCTCTTTACTAACTTTATTCTTTGACATTCCTTGCTTTCAATTAAAAAAAAAACTCGTTTGTCGTAACGAGTGAAACCCTGAACACTATATAGGGCTCTGGTCACATTTCATCTAAGCCTCATTATCATAATTTCAGCTGAAAGACGTCCACTGCTGGACATAGGCCTCCCCCACAGAACGCCACAGCGACCGGTCTTGAGCGACCCTCATCCAGTGTATTCCCGCAGTCTTCACCAGGTCGTCTGAACACCTCATGGGGTTCTGCCTGCTCTGCGTCATCCGGTTCGTGGTCGATACTCGAGAACATTTCGGCCTCATAGCGACCATCTGTTCTTCGAGCTTGTGCCTTGCTATCTATTCTTTAGGGATTGTCGGTAACTTTAGTTCTTCTGCGGATCTCTTCATTTCTGATTTTTCATCTTAGTCTTAAAGACGTCAACCCATATGATAGGCCTCCCCACAGATCTACCTACAAGGATGAAATTTTTTGTGGGTTATAGGCTTAGAACATTTAGGTAAATGGAATAATCGCCATGCTAGGCAGGCGGATTGGCGCAACGCCCTGCAGTACCGGGCCGAAGAATAGGACTGAGGTATCCCCTGCCTGTCGTTAGAGGCGACTAAGAGGGGACCCCGGGGTCGTTGGGTGCACGAGGCGGGGGCCTCGTGTAGTCACATAACGGCCCCGAGAACGGCGGCGATCCGCGGTGTCCAGTTCCGTCGTCGAGCGTAGGAAGAGCCATCCGCGCTCAGGGGGGAATACCACCACTTGTCCCCCCGTGAAGAGGCTACTCAGCCAATGCTGGAGGGGGTCGCGGAGCTGAACACAAATTTCGAGAGATCTCCCGTGACCCCCCTGCAAACAGCCGAGATGGACACCGGCGGGGTTTTAGTGGGTGCGAACCCCACATAACCCTGCGACTTCCCCCGAGGTCGCAGGGTACTCGTTAGGAGTTTCACCGCCTAAAAAAAAAGGCGCATTGGCGCAAACAAACCCTGCATTTTACTGAAAGCATAGTTGGGATGATTTTTATCGATAATTTTATATATTCATGCGTCGTGCTGGGTACGGAACGGAGGTTCCATGCTACGAGCCGATCCAACGTTTATTAGTGGCAAAAATGTATTTTCTTTGACGGAGGCGGATCGATATTTTATTTTATAATGCACGATGGGAATTTATAATTTAGTCACGAACGGGAGAATTTTGTTTCAGTTTTGCTTTATTGCTGAATTTTACTGTACAAGATATTTATTATTATTAAATATCAAAGAAATATTTTTTTTGATGTTGTACGAAATATTTCTTTTGGATTTTTATGTTCATTTGAATATGTAGTAATCACATAGAACTTATAATTTTTGTTTATAGCGATCAATCTTAGACAGACACAAATGTGATTTACTATAATATTTGAGCTCTACCTATTCGGTGATGTTTTTCGATAGTTAAAAAAATAAAATAATACAAATCAGAGAGACCCAAAGGCTCTCATTCTGTTTCAAAGGCTACCTAAAATAGCTACTTTAAGGCCCAAAAAATATAAATTATTATAACACTTAACAAAATTTGGACACCGCGGACATCTGTCAGTAGAATGTCCCGTTCGTGACCTCAGCGAGACAAAGGTAACTTCCGTAAGAAAGGGTCAGCTAACCGGTTTGAACCGGAGGGTTGCGGAACAAACCGGTTTAAACTGACCCAAACGGTGAGCATACGTTTTAAGATTTAGGGAGACATTTTACTTATGACTTTTTTGGGATGTAATTTATTTTTTCAGTTCTAGACGCGTGTGGCGTTTAATTGTATTTTATGTCAAAAAAAAATTGGCTGGTTTTATACTGTATTAAAATAAAAAAGAGTTCTTACGCAGTAGTAAGTTTACTTATATTAATGATTTGGTATTTATGGTAATCCAGAAAAAAAAACTGTGTAGATACCGGCAGTAAGCTAGACTTATCTATATTGACTAGCTCAGTGGTACCATCGCGTCTCCAAATAACTGCATTTACTTACCAATAATATTGTTAATATTACAAAATATAAGATTCTTATTACTTTTATGATTATCATGATTATCGTAATATTATTTAAAAAGTATTACAGAACAAATAAGACTCATTATAATTTTTTATATAAATTTATTGATTTATGGTCACCTTACAAAACTGACCGTTGCAATTCAAAGACTCTACAATCTATCGATTATAGTTTTTAAATAAAAAATGGCTAAAAACAGACAAAAGAGCGGCACATATGGACAACGGTCGATTTTATGAATAGAAACCGCGACCAGTATTATTATGGTTCCGTGTCAGGTTTGGTCATTTTGGTTACGTACAGTAGCGGTCTAGGAAGAGGTAAACTTCCGGCTTTTCTGTACTGCAAAATAGCTCTTGTTCTTTGGTAATACAGTCTAGGGCGCACGAGACCATAGACTACTGCTAAGCCGTCCGAGACCGCCACTGTACGTAGGGTATTGAGGAAGTAAATAAAAATATTAGAGATCTTTAAGGGGCGTAAAGTTAACAAAAATCTGAAAGCAATCCTAATTATATTTTTTTTCTTTTTCTTTTCTATAGTTGTCTTTTAGCAGACCTGTTTTTTATAATTTTAATATAAATATTACCTATTATTTTTATGTAAAATTTGCTAAATATCCCAAAAACTCATTAAGCCCTATCCTAAGAGTCAAACAAATAGTCACGTATAGACAGGACAGGGCCATATGGTATTAAAGGGTTAAAATAAAAAAATACACGTTACGTTACTTATTGACTTTCAACTACCTATAGGGTGTATTCTTGAAGGTGTGTACTTACAATTTTATATTTTTATGATATACTTACAATTTAACTTACAATTTTGTATGTAATTAGTTTTAAAAATAAAGCTCATTTATTTTGTTTGGTTCCTGATCGGGGCAAAAAAATAAATTAGTTAACTTTATTAATTTAGTTTTAGATATTTAATAACAACATCCTTAACTTTGTTATCTCATAGATCGGCGTAGCATTAAACTAATCAATTCTTGGGACAAAATACTATAAACTCTACGTTTATAGTCTCTCTAACGTTCCTATTGTATACAAAATAAGGACTTATTGGCGATAAAAAGTATTCGGCAAAGAATTCATGAAATAAACCCGGGCGCTACAAGTACGACTCGGTTCTTGAAGTATGCTGTACAGGCTATGGAAAACCAGACTCCAGTTAGGGAACTTTACGCAAAAAACTCAACAGAATTATGGATGAACTGCTAATTGCAAAAAAAACGGCAGATACACAGTTAACTAGCATATGGGTAGGTAATTTTTTAAAAGGCGATCTTACTTGCCCATAGCAATTTCTTCCAGCGATTATGTACTCGAAACAAAAACTAGTTAATATTCTGCTTAGGGTTTTAAGGGACTAAGGAACACTCGGAAAACGGGCAGCAGCGTTTTTCGTTGAAAAACTCGAAGAGCCACACCGCAATCTGTAACTGTTTTATCGAAACAATATTTTAATCAATCAATCCTCAATCATCAATTCGCGCGTCAAGTCCTCCAAATACCCTTGTATCGATGTAGGTGTATTTCCAGCAGTGGACTTCTCTTCGGCTGAGATGATGATGATGACCACAGACCAACTAGAGATACTACGTATGTGATGACATTATTTTGAGGAGCGTTCCTTTTTATCCTATAAGTGGGTACTACCACACCTCGGACACTTCATAGAAAAAAGCGCGTTGCTTCGCGCACAGCTGAAACTCGAGTACGTGCACGCGTATCATGCTTGTGTGAGTGAGATGAGACGTGCTATTTGCATTGAGCGGTAACCTAGAGGTGACCAAACGCGGGGTGCCGCACTTGCTGAGGGAGGCAGGGGGTGCCCAAACTGTATGTAGTACTATTTATTATACTGTGGTACCTACTTAATAAATATTTGTTCTGTGGAAAGTCAGAAAGGCCACAGACGACCAGCTCTAATGCTAGATTTACACCGCCTTATCCGGAGAGGAATAGTTAGCGGGTCCGGATATCCGGTGTCGGCATATCCGCGGATACGAGTTGCGGTGGCGAAATTTTGTGTTACTTATACGCGAAATGTTTAGGCTGATTATACATTTGGTCTAATTAGGTTTAAGTTAAATCTAGTTTAATTATAATTAAATATTTCAGTAGCTAAAATATTGTTCTTTTACTCGTAAAATTATTATTAACTGTCGGGTACTTTCGGTACTTAAAATTATACAGTCGCGGACTACGATGGCGGTACATTAGCTGTTTTTCTGAATTTCAAAAATAGCTCTTGTTCTTTGGTATTAAAGTCTAGGGCGCATGAAATCATAGACAAAAGTGTTACGCCGTTCTAGTCCGCCACTGTACCCTATAGCTTAAATATGATAGGAATTTATTAACATCGCTGTAGTTGAAAATACCTACTACTTACTTTACTAACTAAAACCAAAATATAACAGCGTTAAATATTATACTCGTAGTTAAGTGTAAAAAAGTCTTTATATACCGGCGGCGTTGGCGAAAATGTTTCTTAGCTCATAATTTACCTGTGCCACAGCCCGCGACAAATAAATCCGGAACGCGATTATGTTTTGTTTATAGTTTCTAGTGTGTTCCTGCCTTTATTTTCATTGTTTGTGTTTATTTAAGTTTGGGAGTTTTTTTTTTATTTATTTCTTATTTTATAAGTACAGATTATATTAGAGTAGAGTAAATCAAACCTTACTAAACCATTCGACCAAGATCTAATGCACCAGGGAGCCCTTTTAAACCTCCGACGAAATTTCAGAGGAGTGTTTTTATTTTAACGTGTGAACCTGTCTGTCTGTCTGTCTGTGGCATCGTAGAGTCCAAACGGATGAACCGATTTTCGTTTAGTTTTTTTTTATCATAGATAATTTCAGCCCGAGTGTTCTTAGCCATGTCTCATGAAGATCTGATCAGCGGTTTGAAGATCATCAGCTCATTTCTAGGTGATGAAGGATCTAACTAGGTTCCTTATGTCCGATCGATTTGAAATTTGATGCAATGCTACATCATTATATTGAGCGGCGTAGCGAGAGAGCGGCGGAAAGGGAATGACTCTTTGAAAGTATATGGAAAGCTAACCATGACCTGATCAGCCGTTTGAAGATGATCAGCTCTTCAATAGTGGATGATCTATCTATACTTTCCATAGGTCCTATCGATTTTAAACGTTGACCGTGTTACTTCAATTATATTGAAAATGTAAGCTAAGGTAACCATGACCTTTTGTAGATGATTAGTTCAGGTTCTAGTTTAGTTGATAAGGATCTAGTTTAGATGACTGGGTCTGGTCGGGGGTTTTTAAAAGTTTAATTTTGTTATTTGATAAAAAGCCTTCCTTTCGGTTACAGGAAGCAAGCGTAAATATGTCTGTATGAATGAGGTGTAAAATACTTATTATAAATTGGCACTAGCAATCTAAACAAATGCTTTAAAAACAGGGAAAAGGGTGATAAACTGGTAGCAGAAAGTGGCGTGGGTGGGCGTGACTTGATGTCAATATTAGCACCTATCAATTTGGTTAAATAGGGTGAAATTATCACACCACACATCACAATGTACTTTCACGGAACTTTTTTTATTTTTTATTATAGAACGAAATAGAAACCTAGATTTAGAAAACTTAATAATTTAAATGTCAATTGACGGCAAATGGTATATTAAGTTGGTTAGGAATAAATACATGTGAACTTGATACAATAATATTTTTTTAATTTTTAAACACGGTAAAATTTAAAAATTGTGTATACAAAAATAATTACAATAACAGAAAAAATATAATTAATTTCAATAAAAAAAAATATACCTAATTAAAAATTAAAATCACTCATTTAATAAACAAGGTTTAACAAAAAGCATACTGAAAAACAGGGTACTTAAATGGTGGCTTACATATTTTTTTTTTTTGTATTTAACACAATAATCTACTTACAATTTCATTACCAAAACCCACTAACACCCACTTACTCAAAAAATCAAACCACCACTTAGGCTGAATAGGAAGCGGTTATTAGACAGAACGGTCACATCACAAAAAAGAAACACAACCAACAGGTGGGGTCTTTGGGACGCATAATTTTCACTTCAACAGTATATTTTGAATTTAGAACATGTGTTTTGATGTCACGAGTTCTCACTCCGACCGCATGGCACGCCCTAGTCAAAGAGTATTAAATTTTGAATGTAGAATGAACACTTCATGCCGTGACGGAACTGAAAGCCCGGAAACTGCAAATAGAAAATATCAATTGATACAATTAGGGAGTGTCCAGTAGAGTATATTTCATTACAATAGACTTGTTACCAACAATTTTTTTTGATTTTGTAACCAAAGCTCGAAATTACCGAAAAAAAATCGGTTTTAGACAATTTCTGAAAACCGAAAAACGGTTATCACATTTTTCTACGGTTTTGGAACCCTTATAACTGGAAACTGCAAAAAAGAAAAAATCAATTAATACAATTAGGGGATGACCAGGCAGAGGAACACAGGCAAAGAAGAAGCTGCATAAAATTAAATCAACTACCTTCTAGGCATAGTGGGACCGATTTCCCAGCGTAAACCCAATTTTATGATGAATTTGAATTTAGCAATGCTTATTTTAAGGTCCGAATGGGTATCTGTCTGTTTTGATCACTCTTGCTAGAGTGGTGGCACAAAATATGATACAGGTGACACAAGTTTACTGATTGGGGGTCGCACAAAAAGTTGGCGTATTTCGTCTGAAATTATGATGGCTCTATATATGTTATTGCTAGTTAATACTTAACTAATATGGCGCCTCGTGGCTTCGCCAGCGTATTTTCCTTTCATCATTTCAGCCGTAGGACGTCCACTGCTGGACATAGGCCTCCCTCAAGGCTCTCCATCTGTACCGATCGCAGGTGGCCTGTATCCAGCGTGGACCCGCAGCCTTGCGCAGATCATCCGTCCATCTGGTCGCTGGACGTCCTACGCTGCGCTTGCCGATCCGTGGTCTCCACTCGAGAACTTTTCGGCCCCAGCGGCCATCTGTTCTGCGGGCTATATGACCTGCCCATTGCCACTTCAACGAGCTTATCCGCTTGGCTATGTCGGTGACCCTGGTTTCTCTGCGTATGTCCTCATTTCTGATTCGATCCCGCAGAGAAATCCCGAGCATAGCCCGCTCCATGGCTCGTTGAGCTAGCCTGTTCATAAGCCCTATAGTGAAGCACCACGTTTCAGAACCGTATGTCATCACTGGCAGCACACATTGGTTAAATACCTTCGTCTTCAGGCACTGAGGAATATTGGAGTATTTTCCTTTAAAACATCAAATTCCGAATTTTCCTGCGGGAATTTCAGGATAAAAAGAAGCCTATGACCTTTCTCAGGCTCCAGAATATCCGTGAATACAAAATTTCATTTAAATCGATTCAGTAGTTTTGACATGAAGACAGACAGACAGAGTTACTTTCGCATTTTTAATATTAGTATGGATAGTATGGATAGTATGGATAGTATAGATAGTATAGATAGTATAGATAGTATAGATAGTATGGATATTATGGATAGTATGGATAGATGATGTCGATCTTCTGCGATATTCCAGTTAACTACTCTGTGCCAAAAACAAAAAGGTGTCGAACTTTTATTTATCGAGGCTCGGTTTATTGAATTTTAAAGCGACTTCCGCCCTTCGTCACTTTGTTCGGCGACATTTTTCATAAATAACTTAAATTTTTAGTTTAAATGCGAGGTATGGAAAAGTGCGCGGGTTTGGCTGGGATTTTGGAACTTTTCATTCTTACTAAGTACTTCTTATCGTAAAATCGGTCGTAGGAAGAAAAACAATAATAATATGAAGTGGAACTGTGCTGGTCACGTCTTCCGCATGGGCCTGGATCGATGGGCGAAAATCACAACCAAATTTGTGCCAACTGACGGAAGACGAAAGCGTGGCCAAGTGGCCAGCAGAGAAGATGGCGGGATGAATGGATTCCTATTCTATCTATCAGGGTGGAAATGGAAAACGTCACATGGATACAGAGGGAAAAGGTCTTTGCCAAGCAGTGGGACACAATTCTAAAAAAATATACGTATAACACCTAAATTTATTCTCCAAGTTGTTTTTCAAAGTGATTTTCCAGTACATAAAACACATTAGTGCTGTAATGTTGAAACACAGTTTTTTTTTTTTTTATATATATAAGTAATTTTTTGTTTAAATCAATCAGATGGACAGATTTTAACTGTTTAACAGTATACATATTAGTTAAAAAACGAAGATTTCTAAAGACATTGTTCTGCCATATGGTGTGAGTTGCGACAGAAATCGAAAGGTTGTTTGATTTTGGATTTTTTGTTTGTTTGTCTATTGCCGGTTTCATTGTTTCTTTTGTTTACCATACCATATAAAATTTACTTTTTTTTAGTAAAGAAATTGATTTTTAAACAGGTGGTGTATTGCTGTATCTGATTAACTTTCTCTTACTTCCGTTAAAAGTTTTTTTTATTGATTTTGTATAGATTATAAATTAAGTACATACATACATACATAATATCACGCCTTTTATTCCCCGGAGGGTTAGGCAGAGGCACCGGCTTGAGAGCCGGACCCACGTTTAGCCGAGTTTTTATGCTTTATTACCAACGTGACAAGGGGCCAGCTTGTCGCCGCGGTTATAACGACCACTACTGCGGCCGGGACCAACGGCTTAACGTGCCTTCCGAAGCACGGAATCATCTTACTTTTCGGACAATCAGGTGATTCAAGCCTGCAATGTCCTATCCAACCGAAAACA
The DNA here is from genome assembly GCA_951802225.1 of Euspilapteryx auroguttella. Taxonomy (NCBI): domain Eukaryota; kingdom Metazoa; phylum Arthropoda; class Insecta; order Lepidoptera; family Gracillariidae; genus Euspilapteryx; species Euspilapteryx auroguttella. Next base: position 1,985,293 of record OX637665.1, read on the forward strand.
ACCACAACGTGTTTTTTGTGAGAAATCAATATGTGGTGTTTTCTGCGGGGATCGAGCCCACAAGCTTCCGTGCCGTGGCGCAACGCGCTACACTACTGAGCTACGGAGGCGGCTAAATTAAGTATAATTGATATAAATTATAGTGTACATAATGTTTCAAAAATCTACATTTAAACTTTAAAATTCTCTTTACATATATAATTAAACGAGCAAAGATTTGTTTGTTTCAATCAAATAGGCCCCGAAACTACTGGACTGATTTGAAAATATCTTTCAACATAAGAATTCTACATAAGGCTTGTCCTGAATAAGCTCAAAAATTCAGAATATGATATACTAATTAGGCTTTAATTACTTAATATTTATCCTGTAAGGTGGTACGAAGTTTGCCGTGTCAGGTCATTTCTGAATAAAATATCTACCCAGTATTATGAAATTTATGAATGTTGGAGTATATTATGAATTCTGTATAAAATATCTGCACAGGGGCTGCTCTAAAAACAGCCCGAGAGACGTTTCATATAATGCCGGGCTACAAAACAGACTAAAGTCCGTTACGTTATGGAAGTGCAATTTAAAATGTAAATTAACGCGGGAAAGAAGAGGGTGGTACTCTTACAGTCTTAAGAACACCCCGTAGATCAGATTCGAAATTCAAATATCTTATCTTTTAGTTTGTACGATTAAAATTGAACCTAAGCTGTGGGGTTAATAAAAGTGTTCACAGATGAAAATCCTTTGACTTCTTCTCGGATTTTCAAGACGTTTCGTTCTAGCGCCGGTTAAAGCTAGAACGTCGTAAGTGTTTTTACTGGTTTAACTAAATTTCAATCTTATGCTTTTATAATAAGGTTCTTCCTGCATTGTGATTTTGGAATCGGACGTAGGCTGTATTTTTATACTTTCTTGCTAGCACAAGGGGTCTGTTTTTCGCATTAACGGACGGGGCCCTATTCGCTTGTGATGGAAATTTTAATTTATTTATATTCGTCTGAAGGAAGTTGGGTTAGTTACTTAGGTGCTTTTGAGTCGAGTTTATTGTTGGCTTGTTCATTATGTTCTTATTTAAAACTTTTAGAAAAGTACCTATATTTAGTAACCTAATAAGTTAAATTTTTAACAGTAAAGATGTTGTCGATAACTTTTTATTAAGATTTTTTTTTTTTATGATTAATCGATTCTTGGCCAAGCTGACCACCTAGTTCAGCTGTTGGAGCATCCTGACCTCATCCTGCAGTTTGCTGATGAGCTTGGATGGCACCAATAAACGTGGGGTAATGAACAATGGCTCCAAGCACGAGCTAAATGCAGACACTTCTCTACCCCCACAACAGATAAGAAGAAGAAGATTATAGTAAAAAAATAATTTGGTACAAATAGGATATAATAGAACTTGTAGGTTGAACATTAGCATATTATTTCCTTTTCTTTTTATTTTATTTACTTACTGTGTTAAAAAGTTAGGTTTTTAACTAGAAGACAATCAATCTTCACCGTATCACTTATTTATCACATCCATTCGTACGTCTGTCCCTATGACAAATTATCTCTTAAACAGCTTATCAAATCCATATGAAATGTTTGTATTAATTTTTTGTAGCCTTTCCTATAAATGTAAAAACCATTACTTTTCCAACGAGTAACGAAATTAAAAGAAAACCACCCCCGCCTGGCCCGGGCTACGAGCGTCGCAGAAAATTATTTTTTTCTCCCTCCCCCCCCTACTCCTTAAGGGGTGGACAGCGGGGGGGTTTTGGGGGCGAAATGGAAAACTCAGGAAAATTGTAGCATTCTTGAGGCGGCGCCGCTCACACCTTCTTGCTGCAGGGGTAGGAAACCTTTGTGTGTGTTAAAAAATATTTATTTGTTTGTTATACCACAGATTCGAGAATGTTATACCAAACACGATCTCAAAAAGTTTAATGAGAGCTCTGGAGCGTGGCACTAGCAGTGGAGTGGAAGAGAAGGGGGCGAGGCATCTATCTAAAAATCCCTTACTAAAAGTTTGCAAATGTCAGGATCGCTGGGGCAGCTTAGATTTAGCAGTGACAGTCTTTCTCTAAACTGATGGCTTGGTAATGAAACGTAAAGAAAAACAGTAATTTGTTTAAAAAAATATAGTAGGTATAAGCCACGCACTTAGAGAAACAATTTGAATATGGCGGCCGAACGCAATGCTCGAGCATATCAGTAAGTATGAGGGAAGAGTTAAGAAGAGAGACAGCGCCCATTTTGAAAACGTTTCTTTAAGTGCGCAGGTTATACTTACTATTAAAATTACCTCGTGAAAGTCTTCATGAGTCAATCAATACCTATTACCTGTTCGACTTGTTCCTAAAAAAACTGAAATAAAATAATGACACCAAGATTAATAAAAAGTTGCCAGCAACTGTATTACGAAGCGCGACGTAAAAAGGAGCGTTCTGTCGGACTCGTCACCCCCCGCCCCCCGCGCTACCTCCAACTCCGGCTCTGGCCCGGCAGACATGGACAGAGTACTGGGACGGACTAAGTAAATCCTGTTTAAGGCACATATAAGACTTAATATAGCTGCTCCGTGGCTCAGTTGGCAGTGGATGTGGACTGAGACGCGTGTGCACCTGGGTTCGATTCCCGGGCGGAGCGAATAATGATGAATATCGATGTTTGTTTCCGGTCTGGGTGTAATGTTCGTCTTTGTGTGTGTTTCGGGCACCCTAGATACAGGTTCTTCCTAGTTAGGGGCTCTGAGTGTGATGTTATTATTATGTTATTATTATTAATTTGGTACAATGGCGGTCCCAAGTAGCATTGAAGAATTTTGTTTAAATCGCATATATCTTAACAGTGCCTGTATTGTGATTTAACTAAATAAAAAACGATTTCATATAGTCACATATTTCTTAAAGGCTATATAGTATTCCAATACCGCTTTTTGAGAAAATAAAGATTATACAAATCGTAGTTAAATCATCTTAAATCTATTCAGTATTAATTAAGGTTTCAGATAAACCATAAAACTCTCTTTTCACTCAACTCTCATTATTTGTAAACTGAATTAAATCATTAAGGGATAGTTGTTCGACTTAAACAGTCGCACTAATGCAAAAAAGATTTGCTATCCAAACTAAAAGCCATATTAAGACGTCTGTCCTCAAATCAGTTTTTGCTAGGCAAAACACAAATAAATTTTGTATTAATTATTATTTTATAAGTAATAATTGATTTAGAGGGACGGTTTGTACAAGATGGAGAAAAATTAAATTAGCAAAGACGTTGAAAAATTTAAAAAATAACCTTTAACACAGAAATGTCCCTTTCCCATAATTTTCCTTTTACATAATGTCCCTTTCTAAAATTGTATTTTCCCAAAATGACCCTTTCTCAAAATGTACCACATCGAAAAAACCTTTGTCGTAATGTCCCTTTTGCTTTTATTTTTTGTAGACAGTTTCGAAGAAATATTTGCGAACGGTGCATTATGGGTCTAAATTGTAGGTAGGGCCTTTCACTCTTAATCGATGCAAAGTAGGTAGGTAGTTACGGTCACGGACTCGTTTAGCATAATACATTTTGTATGATTAGTATTTGATACACTTAAATAAGTTAAAAGTATTAGGTTGCCAATGCAGGTAGTTTATATATATTTTCCGAACTAGCTCTAACACAGCTTTCTTAGCTAAACAAAATATGATAACTCGATGATATGTCAGCATTGAAAACCATTGCTGATTTTCTTATGGTATGTACTTTTGTGGTTCTTAAAAAGCAGCAAAAGACAGTGAAATAAATTATTACAACAGTTTTGTTTTGCCACAAGTGTGAGCAGAATGGTCTGATAGAAATACTTGCCACACACACTTGACTTTATATGCAAGCTCTGCTGTTGTTTAAATGCACTTTATTGCTAAAACACCAAAAAAATCATAATAACTTTCTTTGAAAACCATAACGCTTTTAAAGAATTCTCAAAACGTCCTTTTCGCAAAATGTGCTTTTCGCAAAATGACCCGTTCGAAAAATGACCATTTCTCCACTAGCTCAAGTTTACATGTACAAAAGGGACACTATAAAAAAAAGTCATTTTGCGAAAGGAACTATAAGCGGAAGTGATGAATACTTACAAAAGCTTGAATTCGAAATTATCCTTTTAAATTCTGCCATATAGACATAGCCAAGTCACGTCACTTTCTACCCGAATCGCCAACATGCCAGCCACAAACATAGATCATATTAATTCGTTTGAACAACCTTGTAATGCATTCTGATAAACACAATTGTACATAAACATCTAATTTATGTGTCTAATAATATTGCATACGTCTATCACTTTCAACACTTACACTTGGTATTAGAAAAACTAACTCTGTTGCAAAACAAAGAAATCTTGATTTAAGAAATCAAAGTAAAGGATCAAATAAATCAGAATAGTATTCATGAAATCAATTGGAAGTATCACTTAAATCGTTGAGGATTTACTTAATCAAACTAAAGGATCACTTAATACTGTGAGATAACGTCGGCTCCGTGCTTAAGTGTTCAAACTCCATTTTGGTCGAAAATGACTTTTTGATGCAGGATTGTTAACGATGTAATTTAGGTCCAGAAGGTCAAGTAAAAAAAAGGCTTTTCCTAGAAAAAATACAATAAATTTCACGTTTTAAATATTGAAGCCCACATCATCGTAACAAAAATTCCGTGCTTATTTAGCCAACCTCCACAGCATTACCCAAAGTCCCGCATCGAAATATTTGTTGCGTGCTTGAGTGTTCAAACTCCAGTCTGCCGACCAATCACAGCACAGTACGTCACGCTACCCGGCCATTTTGTTTTTTCTGTGATGAACTTGGTTGCTCCTTTAGTTTGCTTGCAAAAACCTAATGAATTAGTTTTATTGTATTCAAAACTAAGAAAACTAACTGCGAGTAACGTTAAAAGCTGCAGCAGGATGGCGAGTACCAATTTCAAAACAAGCAAAAGGCGTACTTTGGCGACTTTCGAGCAATAAGTACTTTTTAATAATGTTCATTTCCGAATAGAAACTTAAACGTACTGATACAGGATGTTAATAAATTCACTTTGTAATAAAACGGTTGAGAATTAAGTATATTATTATGTTAATTCTGTTTGATAGTCCTTTTGTCTGTCTTTCACAATGGTTCAACACAACAACCAAATTTTTAACAATAATTAAGTAGGTATATTTTATCATTTTGTTATATTTATGTTATTATTACTTGAGTCTAAATTTTTTTTTTTTTATTTCTTGATTTTAATTTCTTATACCTTTTATCATCTAAAAACAAATTTTTTTACGAAGTAATTTAATCATCCTGTATATGGTATTAGGAGGTTGGACAAACAAGCACGCAACAATTTTAAGGAACACTGTGCTATCTCCATGGCAGGAGTGTTGTATTTCCATGAACGAACATTTTTATTCGCAGTTTTGTTCAACCTCCATTTTAAAAGTATGATAAAATACGTAAAATCACAGCATCGTAAACAAATTTATTGGCAATTCCATATATTAGACTAAAAACTGTAAATTTGCATTTATCATTTCTGAAACTAAACATCTCGTTTGATAATAAGTAAAAAAACCTTCTCCTGAACAGTGTACAATATGGAAGTTGAACATTCAAGCACGGAGGCGGCGATAAGAAATCTTGATTTAAGAAATCAAAGTAAAGGATCAAATAAATCAGAATAGTATTCATGAAATCAATCGGAAGTATCACTTAAATCGTTGAGGATTTATTTAATCAAACTAAAGGATCACTGAATACTGTGAGATTTAAATGTTACTTACGTTTGAAATAGTAAAACGATTAAGTATTAAGTGAGATTTGAGGAAATCGTTTTTGAGTAAAACGTTTCTAAAATAGCATTATTTCAAATCGAACTTATTAATCTTTGATTTAATTGATACTCAACTACCCTTTTGAATCCTTACTTTTCTAAATTCAGATTTCGTCAAGTAAAACAAGATTATACGCCATTTTGAACTTTTAGAAAACAGAACAACAAAATAAAATCGAAGTGATATCGTGAAAAAAGTGTGGATTTCAGTTAAATGTGGCTAGTGTAATAGTTTTTACTGAAGAAATAAGTGATTATGTGATGAGAAAAGGTAATATTAATGACATAAATGATAACTTTATTTTTATTCCATATACAATTATTCTTTATTTTATTGTTATTTCAAGCTATTTCGAGAGCCCGTTTGTTTTATGGCTCTTTCTATCGATTTTACACGATAAATGATCATGCGTTTAAGATTTTTATTGCTTACGACGAAATAAAACTGATTTCTAATTGTCATATTTACTTAAAGTTTACAAATTCTTAACACTAAGTAAAGTTATTGTGTGGTAGCATAAAATGTTCACCATATTTTCTTTATTATTACTTAAATTGAAAACGTTTTAAATTTTTCTTCGCTTAGCAAAAATTGCATTAGTGAAATAGATTATAAAACAGTTTTAATTTTGCATTTAAATCTATTTTGCTGCCTTAACTTAAACTTCCAGATATCGCGAAACCTTAGTTAAGGAATCTGGAAAACCCTATTAAATCCCAATTGCTTAAGTAAGGTTAAAGTATGATTTAGCAGTAGTATTAACTCCCCCTTCATATTCTCCTAAATACCGTGCCCACTTTTTCTTAACTGACCCTCCAAGCAAGTCTTAGGGATATCTTGAGGGACATAATAGTTTTGGCCAAGGCAATAGCTGGAATTAGCCATGTTGCCTTCAAGAAATCTTCAATACTCAGTTAAATCTATCGGTTGCTACTTGGGGTCTCATTCAGCATAACACTTCTAGGCTGTCTATGGTTACGTTCGCACTAGACTATTAACCTTTTAGCAATAACAACAGAAAAACCGAAAGTGTTACGCTAAACAAGTCCGTGACTGTACAAAAACATAATTGATATTCTGTTTAAATAGGTCGACTAAACGTGAAAAATCGCGAAAATCCCACACGAATGGAGAAAAATGCGTTTTCAAAGAGAATATAATGTAGAAATAGTTTATGGACAGTCAAAGCCCTTGCTGTCAGTGTAAGTCAAGTTACATCAATGTATAGTATACAAAAAAGTCGCTTCTGCTATCCTGTCCATATATGCTTTAATCTTTAAAACTATTCAACAGATTTTGATGCGTTTTTTTTTATTGATAGAGAGATACAAGAGGAAGGTTTATGTAAATAATACATGCACAACATAGTAATAGGTTAGGCGGTACGAAGTTCGCCGGGTCGACTAGTTTAAATTAATAAATGTACCCAAATCCGTCTCTGGGTGTCGCAGAATGCCGCCTCTGTACTTCTTGAGCACTCAGCCTCTTTGTGTGGAGTATCGAATCAAAATGAATTATTATTTTTTCCTTTTTCACCACGAAACTAACGCAAACTTCGAAAAAAAATATTAAATCATTGCCGAAAACAAAAATGTTGGATAATGCTATGCAAAATAATCTTGTTAGATTTCTTAAAGGCACTATTGTGTAGCTTTCAGGATAAAGAGCTAAGAAATATAGAGTTTGTTGCTAAAAGAGGCCACTTTAAATCAAGAGAGGAGAACGGAGAACTTCGTACTGACTAACCTATTACTATGTTGCTCATATATTATACTTATAAACCTTCCTCTTGAATCACTCTATCTATTAAAAAATACCGCATCAAAATCCGTTACAGAGTTTTAAAAATATAAGCATACATAGGAACAGACGCGGGAAGCGACTTCATTTTATACTATGACTAGTCGACCCGGAGAACTTCGTACCTACTGCCTAAACTATTGCATGTTGTGCATATAATTATTATACTTATAAACCTTCCTCTTGAATCACTCTATCTATAAAAAAAAACCGCATCAAAATCCGTTGCATAATTTTGAAGATTTAAGAATACATAGGGACAGACGCGGGAAGCGACTTCATTTTATACTATGACTAGTCGACCCGGCGAACTTCGTACCGCCTAACCTATTTCTATCTTGTGCATGTATTATACTTATAAACCTTCCTGTTGAATCGCTTTATCTATTAAAAAAAACAGCAACAAAATCCGTTGCATAATTTCAAAGATTTAAGCATACATAGGGACAGACGCGGGAATCGACTTTATTTTATACTATGTATTGATGATGATAATATATGATATGATGATATATTGATATTGATGATGATGATAAAGTCGTTTCCCGCGTTTATCCCTATGTATGCTTATATATCTTTAAAAATATACAACGAATGCAGTTTTTTTTAATAGAAAAGAGGAAGGTTCATATGTTTAGTAAATGCACAACATAGTAATTGGTAAGGCGTTACGAAGTTCATCGGGTCGACTAGTTGATTAATAAAATAACTTTTAAGTAACTTTAGCTGTCTTTAAAGACAGACACCATGGCTCTCTTCCATTATTGTGAACATCAAGCTTCATTAAACTGTAACGGAACGTAGGTACTTTTGTCTTCGAAGAACTAAGTTTTTCTCTTGTTCGTCTGTGTAGGCGTACGAGAGTTTTGCCGCCTTGAAAACAGATGTATCAGTTTTGGTAAAGTTTTATTTTCAATCAATTTGAAGAATCAACTGTTATGCATGGGTGTATCTTTTGGGTAAGATATTTAGGCCAATTTGACTGCTCCGTAGCTCAGTTAGCAGTGATGTGGACTGAGATGCGTGTGCACCTGTTAAAAAGCCTAGTCCTTAGAATATTTGTTTAAAAAAAATTGTTAATTTATGGATCACTAGCTGAGCCCCACAGTGCAACACGCGGTAAAAAGTAGCCTATGTATTAATCCAGAGTGTCAGCTCACTCCATACCGAATTCCATTTAAATCGCTACAGCCGTTTAGACGTGAAGAAATAACAAACATACACACAAACTTTCGCCTCGAAAATATTAGTGTGATGTGATAAGTCATAGTTTAAATTTCCCTGCAATTTACCGAAAAAAGCTACAATTTTAAACAAAGATAATGACATTTTTATTTATTTTTTAAGCCAGTAGGCATAATAATATGAATCAATATAACCTTTCTCTAAAATGCTTTTCAAATTCATGACAAGTTAGTTCAGCCTTGAAAATATTCTATTCATGTACAGGCCAACGTCTGAGAATCAAAATACATTTGAACACGTGAGAGACTAAACAAAAGGACTAACAAAAGTTTAAGGACCTTTTCTACTACATTTATTTTGTTAATTCTACTGTTTTCTATATCCATTCCCTGGGGGTCAAGTTTCTTATCTAAAAACGATCCACTCCGTTATTGTCTTGTTAGCGACATTGTTATCTATTGCCGCTTTAACAAAGACAATTTTTGTTGCACGTCCAAAGAAAACAGCAATGGTTAACGAAGTTGGTAACAAGACAATTACAAGTCGATCGCTTTAAGTTAAAAAACTTGACCCCCAGGATTCAAGCGCCTCCCAAAATAAAGTGCCCAAACATAATAGTTTTCTAATCTTTATGGGCATTATTAAAATATCACCCTAATCAAGTTGTTTTCTAAATAAACCTTTTTTAAATGAACCTTTCATAGTTCGATTTCGATCTCTTTCGATTCCCGGGCGGGGCGAATATTGATATGATGAATATCGATGTTTGTTTCCGGTCTGGGTGTGATGTTCGTCTCTGTGTGTGTTTCGGGCGCCCTAAATACAGGTTCTTCCTAGTTAGTGGTGAGTGTGATTATAAATCATCATTATAGTTTTAATTTGTCACTTTTATTTATGCAAAATACATTCTTTACTAATTTTATGAATGTTTATGAGAAATTTTGTAAGAATGTAGGTTCTGATTTGCAAACATTTTCGATCCAAATAACAATAAAACTTCAGAAGCTATTTCATTTTCCTGCCAATTTTCTCTTAGCAACCATTTACTTCAGCACATAGTGACTTCTTCCTCAGTCATACCACCTCTCTCTTTCTGACATCTTTATGATTCTACAAAATATCCTAAAATCAATATTTTTTCCATTAACAAAAGCCTCCCCTTTTCCTTTGCCAAAAAGAGGCCGTGTCAGCATTGTAGTAGGAAACCAAGCTAAGTTGAACTTCCCTAATTTCAAACAGTTCTGGTTTCCCTTATGTAAGGGGGTGAACATAGGTTAGGTTATTTTGGTTCTTAAGTTTTCCCGCTTTTGGATGGCGCATCTTAAATGAAGCGAAAAATCTTTAAGATTATATTTTTTCTTTTATGTACATAATTCTTTAGATTGTATTTATTTACTCAATGGATCTTTCTAAATAAAAAAACTAGATTTATTACTAACTAGTAAATCGTAAGTAATTGTAAATATCGTACGTAAACCTTACTTACCTTAAGCGACGTTGTTAATACATGGTTCAGACACGAATGGTAAGTACCAAACTTGTCTTAAGTTAGTAAATTAAGTTTTAATTTTTAACCGACTTCAAAAAAGGAGGTTATCAGTTTGACCTGTATGTATGTATGTATGTATGTATGTTTGTCCGCGATTATCTCGCGTTTGGCTGAACCGATTTTGATGCGGTTTTCAGCAATGTATTTGTTACATACAAGAGAAGGTTTTAGTACCTATTTTAACCGACTTCGAAAAAGAGTATATGTGAAAGTTTGTTGAAGGCGGGTCTCTTTTTGTAAAAAACAAATTATATATAAACATTATTAGTTCTAAAAATTTTTTTTTTTTTTTAAATATTTCTGCATTAGGACAGGCGATCTTTATTTTCTAAAATGCAGCTAGTGACAGTAGGCGTCCCTTTTTGTAATGACGTAGGTAGGTAAGTGCTGAAAAATCGTACATTTTACAAAATAAAATACCTACATCCATTCATCAATCGAAAAGGAAAATCCCGACAATCCTGGTAATCGTTAGTTCGCAAATAAATCTTTACACATACTAACACACATTCACACATACAAACACTAACAAAATAGTAAATAAGTAAATTCGTTCGTAACTTTATTCTGTAAATAAATCTAAATCAAAAACGCCCTAAATAGCAATAAAATGTTAAACTAAATTGGTCCATAGTGTGAAGTTTCAGGGTATATTTCAGTTTGAGAAAGAACTTAGTTGTATTTTGGAAGTCCGGTACAATTTTATCGTTGGCACCATGTATTATGAATGTCGTAGTTAAGAACAGAACATGATGAGAGATGTCATTTATTAAAAAATACTTTAATTATGTTTACCATAAACATAAATTCGGCTAAACGTGGGTCTGGCTCTGATGAGCTGGTGTCTCTGCCCAACCCTTCTGGGAATAAAAGTCATGAGATAATGTTTATGTTATATTTTAACCAAGGACAACTAGTTACTTACCTAATTATGATTAGTATTAAAAGCAGATAGGTAAACGAGTAAAAGGTTTGTTTGTAAGATTTGAGTTCTTTTGTGAGTGCGTATTATGATCTTTTCAGCCATAGAGATTGAGAAAGAGTACTTTAGGCGTTAGGGGCGTTAGGCTTGACGGTATATCATAAAAACAGAAACAGAGGTAATTTCGCATTTATTATTTTAAGTTAAGTATGGATTCCGGACGGTCCCATTTTTTTTAATAAAAAGTTTATTCACACATTTATGACAGAGTACCTAATTACATTATTATAATACGTACCTTAGTTATTTTAAAGTATACTTTCGAGTAATAATATTTGGACAAACCCTCTCCATACCTCTTGCTGTGCTTTATTGCAAAATTTATGTTTTTTGCAGAGAACTACCGGCTTATCTCGTCCAATGGCAAATTTTATTGTGACTCATTTTTCAGCCTGAAAAGTGCCTTTCTTATATTTTTTAAATATTACTTAATACGTAGGTAGGTACTTACGCTTTAAAAGTGCTTTACCTCAATTATTGAAACTTACTTAAATAACATTACTTAGTTCTTTTCTTGTAAAAGTAACGTTAGATTTTGGAAAATGAGTAACTTTTCCAGGTCGCATGTTAGACTTATTTGTGTTGCTGTTGTTTTGGGACCGAGATTAGGTCGATCTATGGCAATTGTAAGTGCTAAAGTTATTATTAGTAAGCTAACTAAAAAAAAGTATTAATTTCCCTTTTACTCAATTCTATTCCTTAATGCACCCCAAAAATAAAAGAAAGCGTGGCTCGAGAACAAAAACGCACACCGCCACATTTTTCGCCAACCTCCTTTCACTGCACGAGTGTGCGTAAGACCTCTGTATACCTACACGGGGATTGTCAATGTGTGCGTCCTCGCCACAGCTTTCATTGGACACTGAGCAATTTCTTTATTGATCCATATTTCTTCTTCTTTAGACTGGCCCGGGTGGGTGGGGGGAAGCCCCCTTGAAACCCGGAGGTGTTTTTCTACAGTTTTAATGAAGGAACGCAAAGGGGATGGATGGAAGAAAGGTTATTAATGCTTTTTAGCTGCGAATTTTCTCTCCCTTACGTTTTCGGTTTTAATATTTGATGGTAAAGGTTTCGGTTGAAATTAAATGATGAATGCAGTCGTAAGTTATTTGGCCGTTTAAGTGTTTCAATTAGCAGATGTCAACTGCGACGCGGGTGCACTGAGTACGATTCCCATCAAGGGCAGACATTTTTATGATGAACGAGCTGTCCCGGCTAACTTCGTTACGCCATAGAATATAAGATACTACTTTAGACTTGGCTCTATAGACGTTGTTTCTTAGACTCCCCAGAATAGGTGAATAAAGAAACAAACAACAACAACAAACCACCTGTCAAAATATGTAAACAATAGAAAAAATTGCACCTTGGATTACTTTATTTGAGTTTAAGTAAGGATCCCTAATTTTTTTTAAAATCTAATATAGCCTATGTCACTCGGGGATAGTGTAGCTTCCCAACAGTAAAATTTTTTTTTAATTGGTTTAGTATTTCCAGAGCCTATTCTATGCAAACATACAAAAAACAAATCTTTCCTCTCTAATATTGGTAAGTATATCGATGTTTGTTTTCCCGTCTAGATGTATTTATTCGTCACCCTAGATATTAAGGTTCTAGGGTGTTCTTGTAGACCTAATTAGGGGCTTTGAGTCTGAAAAGTTATTCTTTTATTAAATTTACGCAGACTAAAACCCATCCGGCACTAAACCGGCTTATTGTTGGTTCTTTCTATTTTGTCGTAGAAAGATTTGATAATTAGTTTTTTGCAATAAAACTAGGTATTTTGCGACAACCCGGATAATCTGATATAAGGATTATTTTTTTCCAATCCAGTTTTTTTTAAACCTAGTAAAATTGAAAAATTTGAAACCTTCCTCAACTCTGATTGGCTAGATTAATGCTTGCTGGTCAACTCTTATTCTGATTGGTTCGTTAATATTAAAGTATTTACTACAGAAGAATAGTTAATATAATTTAACACTGCAACTATGTAATATCTAATGGTAACGAAAGAAAACCACTCGTTTTCGGTAGAAATATTAATACACACACAAATAAAATGCATGATTTTGCAAAGTAAAGCTTTTTTGTGTATGTGTGAGTGTTAAATGGTTGTTAGAAGTTTCTTTAGCTATTTTTAATGGGGTCTTAGCTAGGGTGGATATAACAATATTTTGTACTTGTTTATAGTATTTTAGCACAATAATAATAACACATCACACTCGGAGCCCTAAACTACTTAGTTAGAATCTGTATTCTAAGATTTTCATAAACATTTAAAGCCAGGAAACTTACATCGATATCCAACATCGATGGACGAAAAGGTGTTAGGTATGGTGAGCCGAATCACTCCTTTAATTTATTGCCGCCTTATCAGAAACTGTCAGTCTACTCAAAATACTTTTAATGGGTTGTCTGGAAGAAATCGCTCTGAGCGATAAGGAAACCCATGTCAATCAAAGCATTTATTGGTTTAAGAAAAGTTTTATTAAGTAAAGTTGATGATTGTAAGAAGCTGCAGGAGTACTGGATGAGGTTCGCTCTAGACCGGTCGTTGTGGAGATTTATGAGGGAGGCCTATGTCCAGCAGTAGTCGTCTTTCGGCTTAAAAGCCAAAAGCACAGCTAAAGTAGCCCCGAGAAAGTGTTGCTAAAACTTTTGGCAGCAATCAGTAGCTTTCTTTGGTCTTTAACTTAAAAGCTATAATACAACACTGCCCTAAAATATATTAGGCTGCATTATCAAGTGGAATACTGTTTCACATTTTTGATATTTGCCTTAGTTTAGAAGATTTTTTTTTCGCGGGTGGCGCTACTTTAGCTGTGCTATGCCTCTTAAGGGATGATGATGATTGTTATAAAGTGTCTGTGTCTATCTATCTAGTTTCTAGTTAGACCTAACCCAGACCAGACATAAAAAGCATTCAATTGTTACCTTATCACTTCCCACACACTCACACATAATTTTTCCCCACTTATCTGCAAAGAACAGGGGTTCTAATCCCGTTAAAAATAAAATAAAAAAACACGTTAAGAGGCCCTTTACACTGATGCTAGCGACGAAAGCAAAAAACATTATATATTTTAAACTTCGGCTGATAAATATAATGAAGTCGATAAAAAAAATTAGTACTTAAGACACTAGAATAACCTGGCTTATTATTTTTAGGCTACTGTTATGAAGACCTAAAGTTTTAAGATTAAAGTGAAGTTCTGATTGTTGCTAAAGTGGCAACTTTTAGGAACACTTATCTCATGGTTTTTCTTTGGTATTTAAACTAAAAAGTTACAGTATATACGTGCTCTAACCAAGATTTTCAATGGTCATTGTGAACCTAGGATATACATTACATTTGATACAGTATACGTACATTATATTTGATACTATTGAACGCCTCGCAGCTTCGCCAGCGTATTTTCCATTGAAACATCAAATTCCCAATTTTCCTCCAGGAATTTCGGGATAAAAAGTTGCCTATGTCCTTTCTCAGGCTCTAGACTATCCATATACCAAATGTCATTCAAATCGGTACGGTAGTTTTCAAGCGAGGCAGATAGACAGACATACAGTAACTTTCGCATTTATAATATTAAGTGTATGGATTTGTTTTTGGTACGTTGGAGTTAGTTATAAGTGCAGTAGCTAGTGTAAAAGGCCTCTTAACCCTCAACCAGAAAAGAGGTAAAAACGTACGCAATCTCAAAAAACAACCCTAATAATGTGCTTCATTACGAATCCGTAGGAAAGCATATTCGCCATAAATAAGGAGTGAGGGTAAAAATTTTATTATCCCCATACCCTCACTGAAAATGGAATAAAATGAAAAAGGTAATGGGTAAAAAATACGAACAGCGAACCCGAGGAAGACAAAGGGAAGGGAAGGAGGCTGCCAAGCTCTGTGGTGTGGACACGGACTCTTTTTAACCGACTTCAAAAAAGGAGGTTATCAGTTTGACCTGTATGTATGTATGTATGTTTGTATGTATGTATGTATGTATGTTTGTCCGCGATTATCTCGCGTTTAGCTGAACCGATTTTGATGCGGTTTTCAGAAATATATTTTTTACATTCAGAATAAGGTTTTAGTACCACTTTAACCGACTTCGAAAAAGAGGAAGTTCTCAGTTTATGTATGTGTCAGTTTATTTAAGGCTCTTTTTGTAAAAAAGAAATTATTATGTAATTTAACTTGTTCACGTTTTATATTTTATTTCTGTTATTATTTTCTTATATTAAGTGTTACACTCGCGTGTATGTACAAAATGCTATGTTATTTATCGTGCCATTGAAATAAATGTATATTCTTTCTTTCTTTCTTTCTTTCTTTAATTGGATCCCTAATGTGGGATTTTAATTTAACTATTTTAGAAACAAAATGTAACTCATTATGTAGATCGAGGAACAGAAGGGGCCGAAAAGTTCTATAGTCACGACTGCACACACACTGAAGAAGGCAGACCGCCTTAAGGTGTAAGTGATGAAAGCTCGAATGCTTTTCATAATAATTTTTCATAATAATTATAATCAATGCTGCACATAGGCGAAATTCTCATGCGACGCAATAATAAAAAAAAAATTGACAAAATAGAGTCCGGCTCCATAGCAGTTTGTGCCAGAGGCGGCTTGAGGGAGGTAGCCGCCGGGGGGCCAAGACAACTCTCGTTTCTATAAATCTGCCTTATCACAAAAATAAACTGGGCCCCCTCTTTTGGATCGTATTTTATATAATGCTTCCTATGTAACTGTGGATTTAACTGGATTATAACTTCTTTCTACTTTAAAAAAGGGTTAATTTTTTTGCAATTATTGTAAGGTCGATGGAAATATGCTTTAGTCCTAATAACTTAGGTCTAAACTTTAAAACAACTCAAGTAGGTAGTACTTATTTGTTATCCGGAGACTAGGTATTAATTTTAAGTAATAATTTTTGGATTTTTAAAGATATAAGCATACATAGGGACAGACGCGGGAAGCGACTTTGTTTTATACTATGTATTGATAACTAATAAATTTCGTTTTCTTATTACAGAAATGATGATTTCCGCAAAAAAAACAGAGTTAAACATTTGCTAAACTTATGTGTAAACTTATTTAGGGCACAGCTCTAAGAAAAGTTGAAGCGTGGTGTCCGCGCATCGGAAGAAGCTGAGTATGCAGAGATTCCGTTTATTCATTCGACCAGAGGTTGCTGATTTACCTTCACTAAATAAGAGTCACATAAGACTGAACAGTATGGCCACAGTATAATAAATAGTACAACAAATAGTATGGGCACTCCCTGCCTCCCTCAGCAAGTGCGGCCCCGTGCTCGGTTACCTCTCAGTTACCGCTCAGTACAAATAAAGCAGCGTCGCACGTCTCATCTCACTCACACAAGCATGATACGCGTGCACGTACACGAGTTTCGGCTGTGCGCGAAGCAACGCGCCTTTTCTATGAAGTGTCCGAGGTGTGGTATGGCATCTTTAGGGAAGATCTTACGCCTGAGAAGATGATATGTTTAATCATACCAGACTTTGCCTGACCGGGAATCGAACTTCTTCAGCCATAATAAAATAATAATCTGAACATAGAAGTTCAAACGATCGGGTGTTTTTATATAAATTGGACGCGAAAATTCCCTTCAACCACAAAGTAGCAATAATTGTTAAAATATTGTAATAATATTTAGCTTTCCGTATTCAAAAATATCCACATCTGACCACCCCTAAGAAGGTCTCTGTAAAGCCGCTCCCTAATTGGTGCAGCTACCTTGGAGGGATTAAAATATATTTATTTTTCCATGCGAAGAAAATTATATAATACGTGTGCGGAAATATCTCTGCGTTTAGTACTTTAGAACAGAGAGTGGTATGGAGTTCTTTGAAATAATTTAATAATAACAAATTATTTATTATTTTTAAGTTAAATAATCACACAAACATTTTTCTCTTTTTACCTAACGACGTTTTAAATTAATATTCCCATTTACTAAAATAACTCTGTCGATAATAAATCATAACCCTGTAAGTTGAATTAGGTATATACTACTATTTATTTACAAACATGATGATGATGATGATGATGATGATGTCCTTTTATCCCTCATCAGGGACATGGGGCTCTCAGTAAAGCTCGCCACTTGCTCCTATCCTGGGCGACTTCCTCCATTTCGTTCCACGGTGCTCCAAGTATAGGGGCCTCTTGCTGCACCGTGCGGCGCCAGGTTTGTTTAGGGCGACCGGCTTTGCGACGTCCTTGGGGGCACCATTTTAGGGCTATCTTGGGCGGATGGTCGTCCGGCCTCCTCAGCGTGTGGCCGATCCAACGCCACTTCCTCAGCTTGATCTCCAAGTCTACGAGTTTCTGGTCGGTGAGTCTCCACAGCAGCGTGTTTCTAATTGTTTAATAATTAAAATAATTGTTTAATAAACCAACAAAAACTCAACTAAGTCTAATGCGAAGGGAATAGCCGAAGGATTGTTATAATTATTATTTTATTCTCTTTATAAAACGGCTAGTAAGGTGGGAAAAGTATGAAAATAAAAAAGATGTTCATTTTTATTTATATATAAAGAGCAACCTAATTTAAATGTTTATTGTGATAACACTATGTTCCTGTAAGTTACATAACATAGTAGTCCGAAGAATATTCAAATTAGGTTAGTGAATATCTACCATGTACCTACTTATTAGATTTAAATTCTAAGTAGGTAGTTAATAAATTCAACTAAGCGTAAATCTAATAAGATAAAAATGCAAGTCTGGCGATTTTTTGAAGAAGGATTGAATTGCATAAAATCTTGATTAAAACAATCAAAAGCCTCTCTACATCTTTCCTTCGTCCTAAGACTCCGTCTAATGGAAAAAAGGATGGGAGGGATTCGCGATCCTTTTAATATTTTTTTTCATTAAAGTTTTTAATATTAATGAAAATGTATCCGAGTTTGGGCGTCCCTAATTATTTTTCGGACTTTCCCATTTTACGCACGGCTGCTTCAGGATTTTTCCTTTTTTTTTCTATATTAATAAAGCAGGTGGGTTTATTTCATAGAGCGATTAGGCTGAGCCCAGACGGGCCTGAGTGGGTACTGCGTCGTTTGTTTTGACATAAAATTAATTTTCCTAATATTATCTACCAAGTGACCGAGAGCGTGTTGGTTTTTTTAAGAGCTATGTGTTAGACACCATAGGAAAAATAAAAACAATGTAAGTACTTACTTATTGTTATTTGAAGAACTGTTACTAGAAATACAAAGAACATAAAAATTTATAAGAACCTATATACCTTAACTACCTAAATAAGGTACCCAAACAACCCTTCGTTATTATCTATTTTAATATTTATTTGTAATTAACTTGTTGGGTAAACTTATAAGAATAATCTAACTCTACAAAGGCAAAATCTATTTTTCCTATCAAAAAGTACGACCCGCCATCTATTGTCGAGTAGTGGGACCATTAGTAAAAATTAACAACGCCATCTGTTGCCAACTAGAAAGATCAAACACCTTTTTCATATTTTTTTTTATTCTACATAAAAATAGGTACCTTCCTAGGTAAATAAGTGGGAACGGAACCAAATAATTATTTTTGGTCTTTGCTCATAAAAAATATTTTTTTTTTAATAAATAAACTCATAATGATAAATTTTGTTAAAAGTTGGTACAAAAACCTGTCAGATATAAAAAAAACGTCAAAAAAAAACCTTATCATACCCCTATCTGTTTTTTTTAAGCAGATAAACGATTCATGAGCCTGACAGACGACACACAGGTACTTTTTTTTTTTAAAATAACGTTTTATAAACCCGTTTGGCACGATTTTCATTTCCCGCGATGTTGACAGTTTTTTTTTTGTTTTTGCGGAATTAGCGTTCTGCTGGTACTAAAATAAGTAACCCAATACCTCGGTAGGTACTTACTTATAATGAAACCAAATAGAACTTTAAAAAATCCAAGATTTTTGGTTCCAACTAGAAAACTTACAAAAAATCCAAGTACTTACTTAGAACTTTGTTTGAAATTTGGATATTATTCTAAGAGCAGTAACAAACGGTTTTTTATAGTACAAAAATATTTAAATATGTCACTTGTGGTACTTTTAGATATTCTGTGCTTGTGGTAGGATTTTGGAACCATAAAACATCGCCATATTTTACTGTATGTATGTACAGTGGCGGACACGATCGGCGTAACACTTCCGGTTTTTCTGTATTGCAAAATAGCTTTTGTTCTTTGGTAATACAGTCTAGGGCTGACGAAACCATAGACAAATCTGTTACGGCCTCCTAGTCCGTGACTGTACAAGTTTAAAATATGTTTGGTTTTCATTTAGGTATCTTATTTTATAAATATTAAATGTTAAAAAAAATATTAAAAAAAATTCATTGCTAGAGCAATGAAAACCATTACAAAAACTTACCAATTAAGCAATTGTATTATAAAGACAGTTTTTTCATTAAATTCAATAAAAATCCCTACAAATCTCTTCTTTCAGTACTAACAAGGTACTTTATTCTACATTTTTCATAAACACAAACACTTTCGTTTCGTAAATCCCTGCGGAACCACTCCAGTAAACGGTTCGCTAAGCATCGTTTTTTCCGCATCCCCTTTTTCAATTTATCTTTTTTCGCACAAAGAGAAACAGATTTTTCGCTTATTTGCTCGCTTCATTGGCTTGTAAGTGAGATGGGTTCGGTTTTTACCTCTTTTTCAACCCTTTTTCATTCTTTTTAACCCTTTTTTATGCTCTCTGTCGTTTTGATGAGGTTTTCGCTTCCTTTTTTTATTCGGTTCGAAGAATGTTATTGGATGTGGGTCAAATGTTTTGTTTGATGAATTGAATTATTTATTTTTGCGACAGGAGCGCTAAGGGGTTACATGCGGAAAAAGGATGAACTAAATTCGTATGCATCAAAGGATTATTTTACTCATAATAATGATTAAGTTATAAATACAAATTTTTGATATCAAAGAAGATAATTTATCGAGCACAGTCTTAGAATAATGAGCGAAGTCCATTTTGTAATTCTCTTTTTAAAGCGCCATCTGTTACTGAGTAGCGATACCATAACAAAAACAAGTATGTATGGAAGGAATGAAGGTACCTTCATAATAATAAATTTGGTGTGTCCTATTTTTTGAGCCAAAATCTCATGCCATTTTTCTCATGTCATCTACCTTATATAAAAAACAAAAATACTTTAAGAAAAACCTTTGTTATTACTTACATTAAAATGTTAAAAATGTAAGGTACATCTTCATCCCTCCAGCAAGGGGTGGTCAGCAATGGAATTTTAAGTGGATAAGTGATTTATTGTAAGAACACACCAATTTAGTGTCTTTGGTTTACTAGGTAATATGGAGACGCTTTTTTTACCATTGCTTTTACAGCACCCTTAGGAATACCTACTAAACTTAAGAATTTTTCAAAAAAAAAATAGGTAAGGTATATACATAATTACAAAAACGATGTTCAAGGATTTTTTCTTATAATATTAGACTTATAAATTAGATAAATATAATTAGGTAAGTACCTAGGTAAGTTTTTTTTTTTTCATCGTTTCCTTATTGTTTTTTCTAAATTGTAATAGTCATTAAAAATAAGTTTTTAGTTTTTTTTTTTTTTTTCAATACGACTATTTATTGAGGGACTGAGACTGCTTTTGAAAATATTTCGAATATGAAATTCATCAATCAGCCCCCCGCTAGATGGCGCTATTAGTATCACAGAGTGCTGGTTTTTTTATTGGTGCTATATTATTAAAATATTAATACTAAAGGTAAGAAGAAAGATAAATGTTAAAATAATATTGAAAAAATATAAAGTAAAAAAAACATTGTCTACCGCTCTAGGTAGTTTTTAAATTTTATATTATGAAATCCAATTTGAATCTCATGTTTAGGTCTTTGCATAGTTATGTAAGAGCCAGTTTACAGCGATGCTAGCGCCATTCTCTAAACAAATTAATATCTTCTAAACTAAGGCATATATCAAAAATGTGGCACTGTATGACACTAGATAATCTTGCTTAGACATTTTTGAGCACAGTAAAGTAGTCCTAACTTAAAAGAACAAAATTATACACTGACTAGAGGCTGCCCCGCGGTTTTTCCCGCGCAGTTTTCTCATAAATACAAAATTCCCGTTTTTTCCAGATCCCGTGGGAATTTCGGGAAATCCCTTCTTAGTGCTCACCTACACCCCCTAAGGAACCTACATGCAAAATTTCAGCCCGCTACGCCCAGTAGTTTCGGCTCTGCGTTGTCTGTCAGTCAGACAGTCAGTCAGTCAGTCAGTCAGTAACGGAAGAGTTTTATATATATTGACTAGAGGCTGCCCCGCGGTATCACCCGCGCAGATTTTTCTTAAACACAAAAATCCCATTTTTTCCCCGTTCCCGTGGGAATTTCGGGAAATCCTTTCTTAGTGCTCACCTACACTCCCTAAGGAACCTACATGCAAAATTTCAGCCCGCTACGCCCAGTAGTTTCGGCTCTGCGTTGTCTGTCAGTCAGTCAGTCAGTCAGTCAGTCAGTCAGTCAGTCAGTCAGTCAGTCAGTCAGTCAGTCAGTAACGGAAGAGTTTTATATATATTGATTGTTGCTAAAAGTGGCCACTTTTAGCTACACTTTGTAGCTTTCTTTGGTCTTTAATTTTAAAGCTATACAACAGTGCCCTAAAAATACTTGGCTACATTATCTAGTGTCATACAGTGCCACATTTTTGATATTTGCCTTAGTTTAGATTAGAAGATATAATTTTTTTTCGCGAATGGCGCTAGCATCGCTGTAAACTGGCTCTTAAGAAGTTTTTTTTTCAAGATTGGCGCTAGAATCGCTAACCTACCCAAAGCCTCTTATGAGCCAGTTCACAGCGATGCTAGCGCCATTCGCGAAACAAATTAATATCTTCTAAACTAAGGCAAAATATCAAAAATGTGGCACTGTATGACACTAGATAATCTTTCTTAGTATTTTTTGAGCACAGTAAAGCAGTCCTAACTTAAAAGAACGAAATTATATCTAAACCGATTGTTGCTTAGCAACATTTACGGCTCTACCATAAAAAGAGTTAAACCGGGTCTAAATCACTAGACTAGGTTTAAATCACTATTTCGTCATACAAATTGGCGATTTTAGACCGGTCTAACTTGTTTGTGGTAAGGGGGTTTGTAGCTTTCTTTAGTCTTCAACCTAAAAGCTATACAGAAGTGCCTTAAAAATACAAACAACTGTGAAAACCTCTTTTTTATAACCCTTAGGGAAAAGAGTCCATTTCCACCCTCCAAAGCCTGGTTCAGTTTTTTTCTCAACGAACGACTGATTACCTTTGGATCAGTTAATCACCGGTTAGCGTTAAAGCCGAGTTTAAGTTAATTTAACGCTTGTTCGTGCGGCCGGCCTGCGGTCGAGCTGGCTTATTTTTTAATGTGTCTTTTTTAACGTTTTTTTGTCTTGTTACAAGGGTGCAAGAGGGATGCGTTTGGAGATATTTTTTTATTTGTTAACATTGTGTGTTTATGAAACTCCTTTCAGAGGTTGTTGCTCGCACAACATTAAAAGTCTTTGTTTAAACAGTTATAACTATTTATTTAGATTTAATTTTAAAGAGCACATACAATTCGGTTCACGGGAGAGTTGAGAGAGAGATAGGAAACTTACATAGACAATACTATAGACTATTGACCATAAAGCATGTGCTGTACTACCGTTTATTAGCTATGGAAGTTAAGCAGGAGCAACATTATCTTAGGTTGATGTTCTTCGAACAGAGGTCCTTCGGGTGGGTATAATTGTGTTTCAATTGCAATTCTTATTACTTCTTCTAACACAACTTACTCATACTTAAAAAATGCAATAAATGTTAAATTTTTGCGATCTAATAATATAATAACACATCACACTCAGAGCCCCTAACTAGGAAGAACCTGTATCTAGGGTGCCCGAAACACACACAGAGACGAACATCACACCCAGACCGGAAACAAACATCGATATTCATCATATATCACAATATTCGGCCCACCTGGGAATTGAACCCAGGTGCACACGCTTCTCAGTCCACATCCCTGCCAACTGAGCCACGGAGCAGTCAAACAACAGTAATAGTATTAAAAAATTTCTTACTTAGACATTTATTCATAACTTTATTTTATTAGGTGTGACATTTGTAGTTATTTTATAGGTGGCAGGCAACACTGGAAATGTTATTTTACTGACTAGAATTATTAATCTTACTTTACTCTCTTTCGCAGACACTTCCAGCGTAGAGAAGAGAGGGGTAACAAACTCTACTCTACCTATCTACTTACAGCTACCTATTTACAGTTTAAGAAACATTTATTTACTCTTCGAATTTTGAAATTCAACCCTCGAGGGGTAATTCTAGCCCTTACCTCCCCCCTCACCACCTGAAACTGAACTCGTGAAGAATAACGAATATTTCCGCCGTTCAACTGTGAGATTTAATTAAAACCTCCACAGACACCCCGTTTGGGTGGTCTCGAAGAAATATTGCTTAAAGGGGGGCCAAGTTTAGGCAGTAAGTAAGACAAAAAGTAATTATTTAGTTTAGAATATATATCTGTAGATAGATCAATCAACTCAATTTATTATTATGTAAGTAGTTTTTTTTGTGTTTGTTTTTCCCGCGCAGATTTCTCATAAACACAAAATTCCCGTTTTTTCCCGTTCCCGTGGGAATTTCGGGAAATTCCTTCTTAGTGCTCACCTACACTCCCTAAGGAACCTACATGCAAAATTTCAGCCCGCTACGCCCAGTAGTTTCGGCTCTGCGTTGTGTGTCAGTCAGTCGGTCAGTCAGTCAGTAACGGAAGAGTTTTATATATATTGATTAACAATTATTTTTAGTATGCTATTTATCTACACAAATTTACAGTTAGAATTAAATAAAACAAAAAAGGACGAAGAAAACTGAAAAAAGTAATAAGTTTGGGTGTGTTTCAGGCACCCTAGAAAAGACACCTAAGTTTTACTTACTTTATTCATCATCATCATTATTACAACCTGTACCTGACGTCCACTGCTCGCCATAGGTCTCCCCCACAGGCACAGATTGTCAAACGGACAAACATCGTGGAGGGAATTTGCCGTAATCGCCACGCTTGCAGGCGGATTGGCGATCGCAGTATGGTTGTTTAAATTCTTCAACGAAGGCCGCTGCTTCCCGACCTTCGGAAATTCCCTTAGTCGCCTTTTACGACACCCACAGAAAGAGATGGGGTGGTAGTATTCTATGGCGCCACCACACGGTCAACTTAATTTTTTTTTTTTTTTGACTCGGGATATCTCAGGATAGAGCACTGATCATTGAGAAGCGTGAATAAGAATCTAACTTGTGCAGGCCCTTTCGAAAGTTTTACTTTATTGTTAAGGGATTATCAATTAATCAGGGACTAGCATTAAATGCACAAAATTAAATAGATTATGCAATGCACCCAGCGGCAACACCCAGAAGGTTTCGGAGAAAATCAATTTTATATAATTTTTTAGTTTTAATTTGAGTTGCTATTCAAAACCAGTTAGTTAATCTATGTACTATAAAAATGAATCGTGGTTCGTTATTCTCGCTAAAACTCAAGAACGGCTGGGCCAATTCAGCTGATTTTTGTTTTGAAATGTTCGTAGTATTCCAGAGAAGGTACAAAAGGTGAGAAAATACGGAAAAGTAGAGGAAGGATTTACTTAGTAAAAAAAAAAAAATTAAAATTTTCCATATAAAATGGTATCGCGCGATACGAAGCGATTTGCCGGGACAGCTGGTATACAATAAGAATAAATATACTGTACTCTCGGTTAAGATTAATGATGAATGAGATAAAACAACAGTTCCATTACTGATTGACAGAATGAGCAAACAAATTGTATACTTGTTCAACCAAAAAAAAAACAAAAAAAAAATGTGATAAGATCTCGTTTCTATAAATACTTACATATTTATTGAATAAATTCCTAAGTTTAATATGTTAATAATTTACGTGCGTAGCCCAGACGTAGCCTAACCACTTCACTTCACACTGAACAAACAAAACGTCAAAACAGCTAATAGCGTAAACAAGTCAACCCATCGACATTAGAATAATTATCAAGATTTTAACATAAATTTATAAGGCATAGAACACCTAAAGTAGCGCCACTCGCGAAAAAATATATCTTCTAATCTTAGGCAAATCAATATCAATAAATATAAAACTCTTCCGTTACTGAATGACTGACTGACAGACAACGCAGAGCCGGAACTACTGGGCATAGCGGCCTGCAATTTTGCATGTTGGTTCCTTAAGGAGTGTAGGGGAGCACTAAGAAATGAATTCCCAAAATTCTCATGGGAATGGGAAAAAACGGGATTTTGGTGTTTAAGAGAAATCGGGTGAAATCTCTTGGCAGCCTCTAGTATCAAATATGTGGAACAGTATTTCACTAGATACTGTAGTTTAGGTTAAAAACTAAAGATAGCTACAAGGTGTTGCTAAAAACGGCCTCTTTTGGCAACAATCAGTAGGTTTCTTTTGTCTTAAACCTAAAAGCTATTAGAACAGTGCCGTAAAAATACTTGGCTACATTATCTAGTGTCTTAGTTTTTAAGATTTTTCGTAAGTGGCGCTGCTTTAGCTGTGCTATGCCTGTTAAGGCAAACTGTCACAACGTTTTAAGATTATAACAAACGACTACACCCGCCACCTTATTCTGAACTCTTAAACTTAGAATAATAATTAGAAGAAAGGGGGGTCCAACCTCTTCGACCCCCAGGGACCCCCCGAGCTGGGGGGGTTCGTTAAGGAACCCCTAATGTCGGCGCACATTAATCATTCCTTTCATAAAGAAAGGAGACCGTAGATAAATAAGTGTAGTATGTATTTTCTTCAGGGTACTCTGTTCTTGGGATAGAGGTAAGGTTTTTATGGATAAACCCAATCTCAACTTTCCGATAATTTTTTACATAACAGGAACCCGGCAAAGAAGGCTATAAAATGCCACATGCATCAACTAACCATTCCTAATTTTTGAAGTCGATTAAAATAGATACTAAAACCTTCTCCTGAATGTAACAAATACTTTTGTGAAAACTTTTTCGATTAAATATACTTGAAACTTTTTCGTTCATGTAGAAACTTTTGTTCAAGATCAACGAACGTAGTTTTCTTAGAGAGAGATTTGTGTTTCTTTAATTGACTTTCGCGTTCAGACAGAACTTGTTTTAATATGGCCCTAAAGTTTCAAATGATCGGAGGTTATAATATTCAAACTTAGCTGTTCCTGTTACCAGTCGTTATAAATATAATAAGAACTTGATTTTACAATAACAAGTGTTCTATGTGAAGACAAAAACAAAAGAGAAATGAAATAAGATAGGTAGTTATATTTATTTAATAGTAAATTAAAGTAAAGAGATCATATTACAATTAATTAAATTTTATTATATAGGTAATATTATTTTGTTAAAAGTTTTAATTAATCTAATAACAAATAAGCATCATAATAAAAATTTTACTACTATCTATGTATCTTGCTTATAATACCGTTGAACCTTAACGCTACGAAATTGTATCTTTTTTTATATTATTTACAAGTCCTATCCACACTAACATATCCCCGTTTCCTCAACGTTCCAAGGCGGCGGGCGCCACATAATTATTCATCTTAAATTGCTCGCGCTTGTGTGTGTGTATTGTATACACACATACACACAAACGTGTATTGTATATAAATGTATGCCTCAAATTACGGCCTCTTTGTAAGAAAACCTCCTTCGCTGGAAAATTTATAAAATTAAGATTCAGTTGCGGAATTTAATTATGGAGTTTTGGGGGTTGGCTCGTACCGGGGATGGGTTGCTTTGTTGTTATGAAGAGTTATTCTATATTAAATTATGAACGTTGGGTTTTAATTGTACAGATTTTGGTTTTATATGGTTCATTGTCTCAGTGGAAAGACGACCACTGTTGGACACATACTCCCTTACCACAAAAAGTTAGACCGGTCTAAAATCGCCAATTTGTATGAAGAACTAGTGATTTAAACCTAGTCTAGTGATTTAGACCCGGTTTACTTCTTTTTGTGGTAGAGCCGTTAGGTTTCTCCCGAATTTCCCAAGAAAAAACAACTGATCAAGGGGTTTTAGTGGGTGCGAACCCCACATAACCTTGCAACTCCCCCCGGGGTCGCAGGCAGGGTACTCTTTAGGAGTTTCCCCGCCAAAAAAAAAAATTGTTGAGGATCGCAGTATGGTCACTACTCTGACACTTCATAGAAAAACTCGCGTTGCTTCGCGCACAGCCGAAACTCGTGTACGTGCACGCGTATCATGCTTGTGTGAGTGAGATGAGACGTGCGACGCTGCTTCATTTGTACTGAGCGGTAACTGAGAGGTCACCGAGCGCGGGCCGCACTTGCTGAGGGAGGCAGGGAGTGCCCGTACTGTATGTAGTACTATTTATTATACTGTGGTATGGCTCTACAAGTTTTTTTAACAAAGGACGTTGCTTCCTGCCCTTTAGGTGTTTCCCTAGTCACCTTTTACGTCATTCATGAGATGATATAGGATGCTGGTGCTGGTGTTCTTTACTGTCACTACATTATTTCGTACTAATTAAAATTAACTTTGAAGTACCCAAACAACCAATTTCATATATAAAGATGTCATTAATCTATGTAATCTTAAGACTGCATTATAAAAGTACCTCATCATCATCATTTTAGCCGTAGGACGTCCACTGCTGGACATAGGCCTCCCTCAAGGCTCTCCATCTGTACCGATCGCAGGTGGCCTGCATCCAGCGTGGACCCGCAGCCTTGCGCAGATCATCCGTCCATCTGGTCGGTGGACGTCCTACGCTGCGCTTGCCGATCCGTGGTCTCCACTCGAGAACTTTTCGGCCCCAGCGGCCATCTGTTCTGCGGGCTATATGACCTGCCCATTGCCACTTCAACGAGCTTATCCGCTTGGCTATGTCGGTGACCCTGGTTTCTCTGCGTATGTCCTCATTTCTGATTCGATCCCGCAGAGAAATCCCGAGCATAGCCCGCTCCATGGCTCGTTGAGCTACTCGGAGCCTGTTCATAAGCCCTATAGTGAAGCACCACGTTTCAGAACCGTATGTCATCACTGGCAGCAAAAGTACCTAATCAATATAAAAATACCTTTGTATGTATTATAATTATGCATTTCGGAGACCCTAGATATAATAATAATAAACAGTTTTGCAAGAAAATGTTTGTAAATTCTACTCCAAATAACAATTAATATAAGTACCCAAGCAAAAGCTTCTGTAAGCTCGCAGTGTGAGCGTGCGGCTGGAGCGGACGTGAGCTTAGAGCTTTTTTGCTGAAAGCGCCTCCGTTACTTACTTGACGAAGCTTGCGGCTACAGGCTGTTCAAGAAATGAGCTAATTTAATTATAATATTTCTGTTCTTTTTTTTCTCCAAATTGGTGACGTTCTGAGGAAAGGCCGCGTGAAGAGTTCACGAAACCGACGTGCGTGTATGAAAAGGCTTATGACTGTAGAAGAAGCGAAAGAAGTGTGTCAGGATCGTAGCAAGTGGAAATCAATTGTCTCTGCCTACCCTGATTGTATACAGGCGTGACGTTATGTATGTATGTATGTATTTATATTTCTGTTAATCCAAAGAGCTTAAGATTTTGAGTTTTTTTTTTATTAATTACTAATATTGTAAGTTTTTAAATAGGTACTTGTAATATTATTTATTGGCATAATGTAATAATAAGCTTTAAAAATTAAGATGCAATAACGCAAGTTTATGAATTATTTATAATAACATATCTAAAATTTTCGACATAAAGCTTTACTTCTTATATCTATTTATTAACACCTTATATTACAATTTTATGCAATGTTATAATATTATTTATCTCAAGCAGTTACATAAAATAGACATACCATAGTTTAAAATTTCTTTTTTTTTATTTACTTTTTGTAATTAGTAAAAAGCATTTTCTTTTTTTTTTTTCATTTAAAAAAAATATATCGTAAGTCTCTATATAATAATCTTATACAATGCTCTCAAACAAAAAACCACCCTATATCCACGTTTTCTTAGAAACTGCGAACTCCCGGTTTCCCGACGATTTATCACGAGTCATGTTATTAATGTGGATAAATGGGGCGTGAGGGGGTGGTGGAAATACGGAAGGGCAAGGGGAGGGGGGTGACGGACAGGCCCCATTGGCTGCGGCTGATCGGACGGATTTGGCAGGTGTTCTTTGGGTGCCTTTTTGTGGTCACCCTATACCTTTTCTTATTGGAAATTTACACGAATTCTAGTACGTACTAAGAAACAGTTTAAGGGCGCGTCGTCTGCGATACTAGCGCCAATCTCGAAAAATATTGATATCTTCTAGACCATGATCGAAATCAAAAATATACATCAATAATGCACTAGTTAATCTTGCTTAGAATTGATAGGCACTTCTTTAATCATTCAAAACAATTTGTTATTTAACGACAGACTGACAGATTTCTAATTATTGTGAAATAAATCTATGAACATTTAGACTTAGCTGGCTTGCTCTTTAGTTTTATTTCGACAAATCTGTTTTTATTCATCCTCTCATAATACCAAAAGCATTTAAAACGGGTAAAACCACTCGAGACAATCCATCAATCAATGTGCATAGCTTTCAATCAGTTTTCATTAAAGCTTTTAGGTTAATTGCATTTCTAATGCATCTTTTTCAGGTTTAACTGAAATCCCTTTTGATGAAATCCCTTTTGATAAGGAAATTAATTGATCTTCGTATGTCTTGCTACAACTCCAGTACGGCTGGGCTGATTTATTTGACTTCTGTTTGAAAATGTTTGTCGAAGGAAGGTTTAAAAGGTAAAAAAATATTAAAGGGTCACTATTCCTTTCGGGCAAAGTTGTTGCAAAACTGAGTTCCTGTAGATGTCTTTTAATTAGAAATTTACAGAAAAAAAGGTTTTTTAGTGTTATTTTTCATATTTCTGATAGCTTTCTTCTAACTAATTTTTTTTACTATTAGCACCGAAACAAAATAGCATCCCTTATATAATAAGATAGGCGTTTTGTTACTTATATACTTAGTATAATTTAACCTAAATAAAAGCCTTTAACAAGCGATAACAAAGGAGTTATAAATATTAAAGCTGTCAATATACAAGTGAACTTATCTGCTAGATACTATATACACGCCTCGGGCTACAGAAGCGGGAGGTATAAGGGTTGGCGGCCATTGGGGCGAATTTTTTTATAAAAAAAAAAACTAAATGATGTCTGAAAAAAATGTTTTTTTCTTGTTTTAGAATCTAGGATATCCTCTGTTATACAATTGTTTTGTGAGTGAGAATGAATTAAAGAATACTTGATTTTTACTTCAAAAATAAACAAAATTTTTAATACTTAACGTAGACGCATTTAAACCACGCCGGCATCAGAATAATTGCAAATTAAAAAGCAATAAATGTGAAACTTACTAAATTCATTATTTTTCTCTGCACCATAATTCATATGAACAAGAATGGCTTTTGAGGAAACAAAATTTTAATCAAACAACAAACAATCCAGCCATATATTTATTTGGCCACACACACAACAACTGCTTTAAGAAATATTTTTGCAATGTTTTATGTGCATAAGCTTCGCAGAACCGGACGGCAGTTGAAAAATATATAATCGTAGGTAAATAAATTATTATTTTATTTTTTACTAGTGCACGCTTACCCTAATTCTCAGCTCGTAATGAGCCTCGGCACAACTTTCTGTGGAGCCGCGAAAGTAGCACGGAAAACTTTAACAGCGTCTTGTGGAAGACAGATGGTGTTATTAATCTTGATACTTTAACTTTGAAAATAATAATAAAATAATGCAAATATTTATTCAATATATTATATGATACAGGCTTCTACACTCGGAGCACCGCGGGGCGAGATGGAGGAGGTTGCCCAAGACAGGAGCAAGTGGCGAGCTTTACTGAGAGCCCTATGTCCCTGATGAGGGACAAGAGGACATCAATCATCAGGATATTATTATTACTAGCCTATGTTATATTATCAGGATAGTAGGCATCACTTATTTATTTATTGTTTTTTATTTATTGTAAGTCAGTTAAAATAACTGATACCTTATTTAATGGCAGACCGTATAGGTAGGTACTTCGAGAGACAAAATGGTTTAGGGGCTTGTACAAACGCTCAAGAGGGGAATATTTTGAATGTTCATCACCAGGACCATAACTTACGTTTTAGTTAAGTTTTTTATTATATTCGCGTCGTATTCTACAAATTAATTTACTTCTTTGACTCCTATTTGTTTAGTTCAATAAATCCAACTATGACTATGACCTAGCCAGCTTTAAATCGTTTTAGGATAGTTATATTTTGTAATTAATTTATAAAAAAATATTATAGTAATAACACATCACACTCAGAGCCCCTAACATGGAAGAACCTTTATCTAGGGTGCCTTAAACATGTACAGAGAAGAAAATATATATTTATTACATAATATAACTATCAAAACCGGTGTTTCACGATACAGAGCCCGAGATAAATTTCGAAGCGTCGGTGAAATTTTAATAACTAATTTTCTTGGTACGAGGACGCGAAGTTCGCGAGTCTTCCCCTCTTGCCCCTGCTACCCCCGCCCCCCCTTTGCATTCTGCGTGCCTTCTTATATATAGAGGGATGGTTATATATTCCTATATACTTAATATCCAGGGTTAAATTGCATGAGGAACGATTAAAAAAGACTTTAAAAAAGCAGAGATACAATGTTTTTATGAAATTACATGTAAAGGAAAAGTCAGAAAGGTCGAATAACAGGATGGTTGCTAGTACCGAAATGTTCTCGACCTCGTACTGGAAGACGCAGGAGAGTAGGCAGACCCTAGAAAAGTTATTTTTGTTATGATGATTTAATTTCTATACTTCAAGCTAAGTGCAAAACATTGTTCTTAGCTCTTAGGCAAGCACAGATCAGAAAAGGTGCGGCGAAGATACCAAAAAAATGTGCGCTGGCCTTAAAGCAGTAATTTCCCAAAGCCTAGTAAGAATAATATTATTTCGAGTGCGCAGTGCGGGGAAGGGCGGAAAAGCGTGAGAGTGACACAAGAAAATTCCCCCGCTAACGTATTCGTAATTTCCTGCAAGATGGCGAGCCCCAGCCTTGCGGGGAAAAACGGGGAAACTTACATTTTAACGCTATTTCTTACTGGAAAAAAAATATTGTTGGAACTTTGTTTTTTTCTTTCTTAAACCTACGGCTATGTTCATTTCAATACAATACAAGTCAATACAACTTTAGTTAAAAGACAATCAATCTTTTACTTAAAAATTAAAGTAGAGAGAAGTCATATTTTTTAAGTAAGCTGTACATTAAATTGTAATAAAAAATATGGAAATCAAAATTTTGACTTACGCTTTTACACCTCTATACCGTAAGGTCGACAGGAACCGGAAGTCAAAACAATGGCGCTAGCATTGCTTCTTTGATCACAGCTTTAATTACTTCACACATATATCTACACACACGCGCAAATACTGTAGGTATACATTTACATATAATTTAGTTAAGTATACATAATATCAATAATATTATAGTTTTTAATGTGGACAATATTCCCGCTCTTTGTTCTAAAGTGAATTTCTATAGACATTATTGCCACGCTAGCTTTGGATATGTTTTAGTACAACATGAGACAAAATCTAACAAATAATGTCGCCACTTCGATAAATAATTAATATTTTCTAAACCATAGCCGATCAAAAATATGCGTCTTGGACTCCCTAGATAATCTTGCTTAGAATTTTTAAGGCTCTGTTGTGTAGCTTTTAGGATCTTAGAAACATTCTTTTAAGAAACTAAAGTGGCCACAAACAGTTTAACCTTAGATTTTGAACCTGAAAGCTACACAACATGGCCTTAAAAATTATAAGCAAGATTATCTAGCTAGGGAGTCAAAGGCGCATATTTTTGATTTCGGCCATGATTTAGAAGATATTAATTATTTATCGGAAATGGCGCTAGTTTATCACCATTTAGGACCTTAATAAAACCCGAAATACTATAATCATTCAATCGTTTAACGATCACAGTACGCAGGTGTTCGAAATTCTAGTTTTGAAAATCGTGTTTTTAAATAAAATCCAACGTTTCATTAAACACAATAATTTCTATACCAAACCGGATCGAACCCTTTTCAACCCTTTTCATTCTCATAATTCTGTTTATCGGATAACGGGACGAACTAGTTTTGAAGACGAGTTCTAATTTTGAATAATCGATGAGAGTTTTTTTTTAGGGTTACAACTTGTTTTACTGGTCAAGTGGCCAGTACGGACTTTAAAATTCGTTTGATTTGTAACGTGTTTTTTTTAGGTTCGACAAATTATTTATCTATTCTTTATCTTTATAGGCGTTATATCGATTTAAATGCAAAAAAAATAATGTTATCACTTAGGTATCACAACGTTTACAAAGAATCAACTATTAAAGCTATCCCGTTTATAATCGTGATTATATAAAATGGATGGATAAAAATTATAGAAAAGCTATTTGTCACTTTGTGAGAGTTGTTACCATAGTCCTGCTTTACAGATTTGAAATAAAAAAAGTAATTTTGTTTTCTTTAATTTATTAACTATGCTTATTTCCTTAAAAAATACAAATAATTTAATTGAAAAAATCAATTCAATTATATCTAGATAAACAATAATTAATGACTAAACAATAATGAATACTATAAACAGATAAAGTAAAAGTTAAATTGGACGCTTACAATACAAGAACATAAACAAAAGCGTGGAAGTACGACAGGCTTGGTTCTTAAATCAAAGACGAACATTAAATAAACAGAGATATAGCAAAGCATACAAACTTGTAAAACTTATGCAATTATAAATACACGCCAAACAGTCCCCTTCCTCATAATCTTAGGTATTTTATCATTCTGCAGAAAACGTCGAGCCATTTTAATTATACTACGGAACGGCATAAAAGCAGTTTATCGCGAATGGGGGTTTTAGGGGTCACCCTAAGGGGTTGGAAGGGGGGTTAAGAAGCAGAGATTTTATAGCTCGCTCTATAACGTCGTAAGGCTTTTAATGGCTTATTTTCCAAGCGAGGGTAAGATCACCCGGTTTTATGTATGCTAGTTTTATTTCGCGGTATCGATGTTGAAAACCCTTTTTTATGCGAATTCGTGATTTGAATTTTTGGAATCTTGATGCCGTATTTGAATTTATTTTGTTTATTTTGTAGCTTCAATTGTTCAAGATATATGAGATGTATGTTTGTATCAGTAGTAAAAATTAATAGGCTAGTTTATAAGAAAGGAAAAAAAAATAAAAACTATGACGGTTAGGTCTAATTCAAGTAGTAAATGTAGACAATACTAAGATAATGATCATCTCTGTTAACCTAATTAATTACCGTATTATTCATAAAGATACAATAGGTTTTCAAGTAGCTTTACTGGAGGTCTACTTCTCTAGTTTGTTGTATGAGAAAAATGTGACATCCAGTCTAAATTGACATTATCAAATAACTAAAATGCTCTTTAACTTTTTATGAATAACATGGCTTTTTTAAGCTACCTTATCATAATTTCACTTTAATTTAGCGTGAACGAAATTTGAAAATTTCTAGTTTCCAGCAACAAAGGTAACGTTTCTAGTTCGTAATAATAAACAATCCATTTCTGAACTCAGACTCCCTAGAGACCGACTTTGTACAAAGACAACAACGGTGCGGTAACGTTGCGGACTGCTTCTGTACCTGGTTTGTTCCTTTAATGCAATTTTATAAGATATTCTTTCATTTTATCACAATATTTCTAACCGGAACTGAAATCTGAGACTTTTACGATGTTTTTGATACGGGCACATATTGAAACCCAAGCGCAGTGAAACTTCACACCATTAAAATTAAAAACAGTGAAATTTCACTACCGCTTTTTAGTTTTTAGGTCCACAAATGTATTCATTTCAGCCTATTTTTTATTATTTCATTCGACAGACAATCACAGGAATTAATTTTACGCCCTATGGCGTTAAATATATATAGGAATTCATTATTGCCCGGCCAGGGAACTCGAAAGTCCTAAAGAGTCATTTTTAGCACCTGGGAATATAAAATGAAAAATTATTTGACTACCTACGTCGAGTCGGGCGTGCTACGCGCCTTAGTTGCTACGAGAACGCTACTACGTAGTACGTAGTCAACGTAGTTTTGCGTAGCAGCGAACGTGGAATTAAAATAAAACAAACTTTGATTTTTCAACTTAAATTAGGTTTTTATTTTATTTTTGCTTTATTTATACTTACATTTTATTTATTATAGATATAGTACCTTCAAGTTTTCAATTACAAGTGAATAACTTTAATTATAACCGCAGCTTTTCAGATCTGAAACAAACGAAACAAAACATTAAAGAATAAAAAACTACTACAAAATAAACCTTACAATGAAACCGCAAACAAAATCAATAATCTGAAACCGTTTTTTATTACATCAACCCCTTTTTGTCTTTCCTCTTTTGTAAGAACGAGACGTCTTACAAGACTATATCTCTCTTACTTCCTCTCCCATCTTACTGCAATGTTAGAAAGAGATAGATAATCGCAAGACGGTATTCTTAATGACGTCAGAGGGGGGGTGAGGGGTGGGTGTAACCCGCGCTTAAAAAGTTCGAGGTAAATGTTTGAAGCGAGCGTTTTTATGTTAAAATCTGGGAGGAGCTACAAATTTGTGGTTTTTGTGTTTTAACTCTTTTTTGCTGCTGGGTGTGGTCTTGAATAAATAAGTATGTTTTACATTTTTATGTTCTATTTATGAATGTATCTGTTAGTTCGTTACCTAGTAGATCCGAATTACATAGAGTGATATGGTCGCGTATTGTCAACTTACCGGTAGGTATTAGGTGTTTTTATTTTTGTTGATTAAAGAAATCATTAATTCTCGCGGCCTTTTTTGAATGCGTCACCAATTTGGCCGGTGACTTATTATAAACAAAACTTAGCTAAATAAAAATTGGCCAAGTGAAGCCCACAAGTCTGTCAGAAGACCTGGTAAGGTGTTGCAGAAGTACACTGAACGAGAGTCGCACAACACATTTTTTGGCTGAGATTAAAGTATGGTATTATTTAAATACCATTTATACCCTTTACACGATAATAAATATTATAAAATAACGCATGAAACTCAGAGCCCTCAGAGCCCCTAACTAGGTAGAACCTGAAACCAAGGTGCCCTTAATATATACAAAGACGAACATTACACCCAGACCGGAAACAAACATCGATATTCATCATAACGAAGTTCACCCCACCGGGAATCGAACCCAGGTGCACACGCATCTCAGTCCACATCACTGCCAACTGAGCTACGGAGCAGTCGAAGATAAGAACTTTAGATTAAAACCAACAACATAAAGCATCAGGAGTGGGGAGTATTAAAACAGTAGAGCGCCATTAAAATACGTAATTGCAAGATTAGAACGGCCAAGATTCCGCCTTTAGGCTACGTATAACGTAATCTACGTGCGCGGAATAACAGTGGCAAATTTTACGTTCAGAAGTTAAATTTTAAAGGATTGTTTAAAGTATGCATAGAATATCACCTCCGGATGTAATAAAAGGCGACTAAAGGAACACTAGAACGATGGGCAGCAGCTTCTTTCGTATAAAAACTTGAAGAGCCAACGATCGCCAACCTGCCTGCCAAGTGTTGCTTATATGGCAACCTGGTCAAATTAATGAGAGGGGGAACCTATGCCCAGCAGTGGTCGTCTCTCAGCTAAGATGATGTATGTAGTTGGTTTATTTAACTTTAACCAACAAGGAGGAACTGCGCTTTTTAAGATACTTTAGATCGATGACAAACGTTGATACCTTTTTATCTAAAATTTTGATTCCTCAATCAAAATGTGACAGCTTGCTTTATTGTACCATAGACAAGACTAAATCCACACAATAAAATTGTTGGTTTAAATCAAATAATGTTACGTATTTTTACAGTCGGCAATTTTTGATGACTCTTTTTGATGTAAAATGTCACGAATGTAAAGATCACGTTACACTGCGACGCATCAATCTGCATACAGCATGTCAATGCCCGACATTTTTGCTCGATGATGCGTGTTTTCTATACAAAGGAGACAATCTCAAGTAATCTTAGATAGAACACTTACTTACGCGCTACGCTGCATGGTGTGGCAGTGGCAGATTGCATAAAGGCAAGTTTATAATTCTATGAGAGGCTTTTATTACAATCAAGATTTGTGACAAAAAACATAGATTGTTAATCCACAAGCTGAAGTTTTACTCTAGAGCATCATAAGCTCTAGAATCTCAAGATTACACGATTTACAACGGCTTTTTCGTTTAAATTTCGAACGCTACACGTTTTATAATGCCTCAGTTGGGAGCATTCTGAATTTAAATGGATAAAGCCTTGCTTTAATTCGAAGCGTGATTTAAATTTCGAATGGCTATGGAAATTGTTTTTGGGAGTTGCTGTCTATGTTACTTTCAATGTTTGTTTATAGACCAAACTGGGAAAACTACATTATAATATTATGATAATGACAAAAAAAAAAAAATTATTAACATGCACATTTTTTCTCGCTTTCTTACGCTCTATAACAGTTTATGATTGAAGAAAATAATAATTAAACATTCAAGTCCACACTATTGCGCTGTGCTTACAAAACAATTTCGTTTTTTTTTTAATTATGAATGTATTGTAGGTATTTCTAAGAAAATTTCATAAAATAGTAAACGAAATACACATCGTAATGTCTAGAAATTACAGAGATGAGTGTACCGAAACTCTTGCATAAAATTATTCAGATAAAATAGCATTTCGGCGTCAAACATGAAAACAGCCAACTTTTCCATTTAACCGTAGCATCTACAGAAAGTTCAATTAGTGGTATTCTGAAGTCGGTACACAAAGATTGTTTGAGAGCCTCGAGAGTTTGTTGGAGACGTTTTACGGATTTAGAATTACGAGTACTCTAGTACAAGGGCTATTTGAATCTTAGTAATGTTTTTAGGTAGAAATATTTAAGCCTTTAAGTCCTAAAGAGTGAGTTGTCCGCGATCTTACAGATACTAGGCGCCAAGCTCGAGAATGTATGTATTCTAAACCATATCATCATTTTTTATTTCGGCTATGGTTTATAATTTGCTTTTGTTTAGACTTAGGGCTATAACAGACGAGCGACCCTGTGCAGCCACGCCACCCATACAATTAGGGCCGCGCGGCACTTGGCATTGGTCGTATGCTCGTCTGTTATAACCCTTAGATGCTGATAAAAGAATTATTATTACTGTTTTAAAAGTTATTTAGGTACTAAAGTTATTGGTTCATACTGTTGGCGTGCCTATAAAATAAATAGGCATTCAACGTGTTCAGTTTTGTTTACGTTTATTCTGAGGCCAACTCGGTCAGAGGGCCTACTAAAGTCATCGAGCATTGCAGTGAGATCCTCTGCGGTCGGAGCCATACAATATTACGTAGAGTTTGTAATTTGTAAAAGTTATGTTATTTTATTAAAAACGAGCTTTCACGGCTTACTTCGTTACGCCATAGAATATAAGATACTACAAAAGACTTGGCTCTATAGACTATGTTCTTTTGACTGCCCAGAATGGCCGAATAAAAAACAAACAACAACAACAAACCACCTGTCAAAATATGTAAACAACAGAAAAAATATTGCACCTTGGGTTATATTATTTGAGTTTAGGTAAGGATCCCTAATTTTTTTGAAAATCTATTATAGCCTATGACACTCGGGGTTAATGTAGCTTCCTACCAGTGAAAGAATTTTTCAAATCGGTTCAGTATTTCCGGAGCCTATTCGTTACAAACAAACAAACAAACAAATCTTTCCTCTTTATAATATTGGTATAGAAAACAGAGTTAAATGGGAAAAAAATTAAGGTTTGAAATTACATTTTAACTCTACTAAGGCGCGATTTAAAAAGTACCTACCGTACCGGCACACGTTCATAAATATTTTATGACACTCCGACACGGTGAACAACTAGAAAACTAATTAACTAAAATAAAACACCAAAACTACGGGTCTCCCGGGTGCCGTGCATTAATACGGAAATTCTTATTTAGGGTCAACGCTGATTTAAACTCAGCGCATTTACTTGCACCAAAAAAACTAAAAAAAAAAAAAACTGTCAAATTAATTATAACTAACTAGCTGACTCAACAAACTTCGTATCGCCTTAAAATATAGAAAAATAGGTACTATCTTCTTTGCAGTTTTACATAATATAATTTTTCACTTAACTTAACTTAACTACGACCATTATTTCAAAACCAAAATTTGCTAAATCGTCCTCGACATGCTCGTGGTTTAGTGATACAATCAAATAGCAATGATTTTTACACCTAGAACTATACTGACGAAATTCATTAGCAAGCATGCAAAATAAAATATTGTTCAACATATCGCTAAACCTATTTGCGCGTCGATCCTAACACCAAAGGTTGGTTGCGCATAAAATTCCGAACACGACCAAAAGACGGGCGGGCATTTATTAAAACGCCAGTTTGCGAAGTTAAAATTAAACATGAAAAACCGACCACCCGACCCCCCCGCGGGGCTCTAACCCCCCCAGTTTGCCAACCTCCCCCCAAACTATGCGCGGTCTTATTTTATTTCGCAGGGAAATT
This sequence comes from Euspilapteryx auroguttella, assembly GCA_951802225.1. Taxonomy (NCBI): domain Eukaryota; kingdom Metazoa; phylum Arthropoda; class Insecta; order Lepidoptera; family Gracillariidae; genus Euspilapteryx; species Euspilapteryx auroguttella. The sequence goes on from OX637665.1 coordinate 2,025,334, forward strand.
TGTAAATTTATGTAAATTTTCGCTTCTTGGCGCCGCGAGGGGGTGGTTCTGGGTTGAAATTAAGGATGTTGCCCAAGATACGCCTACGAAAATACTTTGAGGATAGAGTTTTCTCGTTAAAACTTATCTTGTATATCCTGATGGCTGACAGTTACACCTTTAATGAAATATTGGGCCTCGTAATTTAAATTGATATAATTATAGCTAAGGTAAAACTACCTTTTACGGCGGTAGTCAAATTCATGTCCTTAAACGGAAACATTTTTTAGTTTTTTATTTCGAATTCTTCACTAAATATGTTTTTTATTAGGTAGACTAGAGGCTGCCCCGCGGTTTTTCCCGCGCAGATGTCTCATAAACACAAAAATCCCGTTTTTTCCCGTTCCCGTGGGAATTTCAGGAAATCCCTTCTTAGTGCTCACCTACACTTCCTAAGGAACCCACGTGCAAAATTTCAGCCCACTACGCCCAGTAGTTTCGGCTCTGCGTTGTCTGTCAGTCAGTCAGTCAGTCAGTCAGTCAGTCAGTCAGTCAGTAACGGAAGAGTTTTATATATATTGATTAATAATAAAGTAAGTATGTTGGGAATGGGAATTTCAAAACCAACTCTAAGCCCGCGAATATTACTTTAAACTAAAAATTATTTTTAAATTGGACTCATGTGACCCTTCGCTATAATAATTTTAATAGAAAAATCAAGTAAAATATGACCTAAGTGTAGTTAGTTATTTTTACATTAAAACAGCTAAAAGACGTACACTGCTGGACATAGGCCTCCCGCCTCAGATTGCCATGATCGCACAAGACCGGTCTTGTGCTCCCCTTGTCCATGCACTTTCATAACCATCACCAGGTCGTCTGACTCCGTGGAGAGTCTGCCTACCCTGCGTCTTCCGGTACGCGGTATATATCTTTAAGTTTAATAAATACAAATCTATATAAAGGTGTGTGCACACAGCGTGATTGCCTTTGACACTGCACGGGAAGTTTTAATAGAAATTTAAATTAGCTCTCGTGTTTGGACGTCTGCTGCTTGAGATGTTTATATTAAATTGGTTTGTTTGTTTGTTCGCAGCACGCAATAACTTGAGGTTAATTGGACTTGGTTAGAGTTTGTAGAATTTGATTTTTTATATCTAAGTTCTAGATTTGTTCAATTGTTTTTTCGTTATAACTAAAGCAAATACAGTTCAACACAACTTAAGACTTTAATAAGTCTTAAAAAAAAAAATTTAACTGGGTTCTTAATTTTAAAAATTTGTGATGTTTGCGATAAAGTGTCTGTCTTATTGAATACGAAGCTTAGTATACGCGTATAATTGACCTCACATTTTTTTTTACCATAGAATTTCCTAGCTATCTAAGTATTTGAAATTTATTGTTTTTTTTTAATATCTGAATTTTTATATACAGTATATAAACATAAATCAACTCGGTAGTTAGTTGGTACCTAACATAGAACACAGCTGAATCACCCGCGAAATTTCCCCAAATTACCTCCTCGAATCAACAGCGGCAAACTAAAATAAAGACGTCAGACTTATGAATGTCAAACAGAGACGTTGGCTGGAAGTTTTGATAGAATTTTCAATTACCTCTCGCTCCCTCCTCTACCCCCCTTTCGTTCGTCCCGACTTGCCTTTGTTTCGTTTGCCTCGTGTGTGTGCGTAAGCGTTGTTTGTCGAAGTTTGCAGAAGAATTTTGAAAGTATTTTATGTTTTATTTAGCCAAGTATAAAATTGTCGATAAATACATATTTTGAATGTTTTAAACCTCTGTGAACTTAGACCTATCAAACCTGTTTCAGTAAGGCCTGTAACTGCATGGTCCACAGTATTCTATGTATTATCACTACTAAACGTGGGTCTTGGTCCTGCCTGCTCTTAAGCTGGTGCCTCTGCCCTGCCCCCTTCGGAGAATAAAAGGCGTGAGATTGTTATGCATACATACTATAAACGTATAAAACAGCAGAACATAATAAAATTACCTACTTATTTAAAAGAAAGAATGAAACAAATAAGTTTTATATTTATTACTTATCTCGCTTGCACTATGTATACATATTTTCTTACACCTTATAATATTAAATCAAAACTAGCATAAAATAAAATTACAAAACAATCCAAAAAAAATCGAAACCAACCTTTATTTTTAACAAAAACAAATAATTAGTTATAAATTTTCAAAAACCGAACACGAATTCCATCCAGCCAGCAGCTCCCTTTCCAAATTCGAAAGTTCTATCCGTCTTGCGGGGTTCATTTTTCCCCCCCGCCCCCTCTGTGACGTGTAAACTTCCTCCTACATAGTTCTGGGGCTGTATTTCGGTAATTTATATCTTAGCGTTAGACGAGTTTAAAAATTTACAAATAAATTGAGATGGAGGGACTCATAATAATAGTCAACTTAAAAATTTTGTAGCGGCATTATTTAATAGATTTCTGAGTATGGTATAAAATGTGAAAACTTTATTTGACTTTCCTTTGCATCATTATTTAGCACAAAAATGTTATTAGTTGGAAGTTGAATATTAAATACACTATAAAATAGAATTTTACTCTTACTACCTAACGACCGATTTTAATTTACTTTCTATCGAGATAGATAATAATAATAATAATAACACATCACACTCAGAGCCCCTAACTAGGAAGAACCTGTATCTAGGGTGCCCGAAACACACACAGAGACGAACATCAAGATAGCTTGTCAATTCAAACAAAATCATAACAACAGCCTATCTTAATGTTATAATAGAACCAAAATGAAAGTTGAAAAACATCTCATCTTACTATGTTCTTATCTTTCTTACTTTCATTCAGTTTTTTCAAAATTTCTAGAATAGGTCACATTTAGTTAAACTGCAGCGGGCGTGCGGTTTTCAGCAAAATTTTAATCAATTTTTGAACACTAGCTTCGGAACGGTTAACTTTGTCCGGAATTGGGCGGGCGTTAGTTTTAGTTCTTATTACTTACAGTTTCCGAACGAGAATAGACAGAGATGTACGATTAAAAAAAAAATAGTAGAGTTGTGGAGATTTAGTCGTAAAATTTTGCTCCTGTGCAAAAAGACGTAAGTATAAGCCGCGCACATAAAGAATAGATTTGAATATAGCGGCCGAACGCATGCTATCTCGCGTATATTAGTATGAGGGAAGAGTTACGAATACAGACAGCCCATTTTCTAATCGTTTCTATAATGGCCCAGCAAATATTGGCTAAGTGTGGCAAAGATATTAACTGTAAGGAATTTAAACTCATGAACAATCATTTTAACTGTGTGTAGACACTAGAAAAAGACAAAAAACAAATTAAAAAACGCAATACAATAAAATTAATTCAACAATAATAGAAAAGCTCGTAGGTAATATCATTTACGAAAACTTTTGTCCAATTTCGCTTTCCAAAAACGGGAAATCTATCCAAAAGGGCGAAAAAGGACGGCCCCTAACTAAACAGAGACCCTTTTTAATGCCCACCCCCTGAAAAGGTTGTAAAACTAAAGGGTCTCACTACTTTCCGAATCTCTTTTCACGCCCACAATGAAAATATGTTTTGTTAAAATTATAATCGTATGGTAAAATGAATCGTAAATCATACTTATATAGGATAACAATCTAAAATGGTCTCTCACTTCCATGGCACAGGGTTCAAAACAGGTTTTCAATCGAAAATAAGTATTCTAAATTACCATAAGAAACGGTAAAAACCAACCCTGTACCATATAATTTAGAGAGTTTCATTTGTTATCGTATCGGTACATATCTTTATCACAGTATAATAACTAGTACTACATACAGTACGGGCACTCCCTGCCTCCCTCAGCAAGTGCGGCCCCCGCGCTCGGTTACCTTTCAGTTATCGCTCAGTACAAATAAAACAGCGTCGCACGTCTTTTCTCACTCACACAAGCATGATACGCGTGCACGTACACGAGTTTCAGCTGTGCGCGCAGCAACGCGCTTTTTTCTATGAAGTGTCCGAGGTGTGCCTTTGCGGTGAACGGCTTGTAGTTTAATTTCTTCTTACTCCGTTATAATAATAATAAAAGCAGACCCGCCATCCCCAAGACAATTAGAAACAGAAAATCAACTAACAAAGCGAGTCTGTGTTGTGTCTTAAAATTTATTGTCTTCCTTTACCCCAATGTTCCTCTTATCTCGCAAGGGGAGGGGGAATGGGGGAGGGGTGGAGGGGGTTAAATGGGGAAATTAGCAGTAGAATTAATAACCGCCAATTAAATTTCCTTTTCGGTGCGCGATCGACCCCTTGACGTTTTCGGCAGTTTGGAATCGCCGCGCTTCGAATGCTGATTGAAAAACTAGTTTTTTCTTAATCTGGTTCTGTTTTTTGTTGTCTAACCCCTTTTAGCACAAAAAAGTTACACCGGTCTAAATCACCAATTTGTATGATGAATAACGAATAAGTGATTTAACCCTAGTCTAGTGTTTAGACCAGGTTTAACTCTTTTTATAGTAGTCGTATTTTTTTTTATATTCTTTAGAGGCAACTTAAGACATCTAAATAACAGCATTCAATTTATTTCGTATAATAGTCGGATATTTGCGTAGACCTTAAGTCTTAAGATAATCCCATGAGAACAAGTCCTTTGGGGTCAGATCTGGACTATGTAGGTGGTGTGGTGAGTAGCTTCTACAAAAGATCACTTTGCTTTCTTTAGATTACAAAGGAAACTAAAGGGAAACGAAAAATTTTCAATCATAAGGACATAGTTTTTTAAGATTTGTGGGTTAATCAGTATCGATTTCGTTTTTTTTTCAAAGTTTATGTATACGCCTTGACCCTTTAACAGCCAATACTATTTAAGCAAATCAATTTAAAACGATTCAGTAACACAGTCACACACACCTGTGCGTCGTCAAATTTCTTGTCTAACACATAATTACTGAAATACATTTACAAGTTGTAACTAGATTTAAATAGTAACGCGAATGAGGCTAAAATAGTGTTGGGAACCAGTTTTATCGATCATCATCATCATCTTAGTCGATTAACGATCAAAGCTGGATAAAGGTTTCCTCTACAGAATGCCATAATGACCCTTATCCAGTGCACTTCCTCAACCTTGAATCTTCACCAGGTCGTCTGACCAGCTTGTTGGTCTGCCTACTCTGCGACTTTTGATATATCAGCTGCTGGAACACCCACAGATCGCTACATTAACTCAGTGTGACCCCTAGGACAAATCCACTCCTACAAATTTTACCAGGTCGCTAGACCCTTTTGTGACCTTTGCGTGTTAATACAGTATATGATTAATAAATATAATGTAAAAAACATTAAATTTGAATTACATACATACATATCGTCACGCCTGTATCCCATCGGGGTAGGCTGAGACAATTGATTTCCACTTGCTACGATCCTGACACACTTCTTTCGCTTCTTCTACAGTCATAAGCCTTTTCATACACGCACGTCGGTTTCGTGAACTCTTCACGCGGCCTTTCCTCAGAACGTCACCAATTTGGTCGGTGAACGTTCTCCGTGGCCTACCTCTTCCAACCGAATCTTCTTCTTCTTATTGAATTACAATTTTCCAAATATGCGTTCTGATTAAAACATCGATATGTTCACATCACAAGTGAGTCACATCCCTACAGCCCTAACAAAGACACTAAGAAATTATGTATTCCCCTAACCAAAGTTTCGGAAACTTTATTGAATTTGTTCCTTCGCGAACATAGACTACGCGACGTGTCAGTACTTTTGTCAGTAAATCGTGATTTGAATCCTAACTGATAACTGCTTGGCTCTTACTACATACTAATTTTAAAATAACAGATTTCACTAACATATTGTTTAATTTTTTTAATTAAATTACCTATTTTAACACGTTTCCGTAGGAAATGAGGGAATTCCTTCACTAACCATTTGCATTATTACTCTAACCTATATTTAAAATATAAAGACTGTTGTTCGGTTAGTAGCAAAAGAGTAACCTATCTAAAACTAGAGGCTGTCTCGCGGTTTCACTCGCGTAGATTTCTCATAAACACAAAAATCCAGTTTTTTCCCGTTCCCATGAGAATTTCGGGAAATACTTTCTTAGTGCTCACCTAAACTCCCAAAGGAACCTACATGCAAAATTTCAGCCCGCTACGCCCAGTAGTTTTGGCTCTGCGTTGTCTGTCAGTCAGTAACAGAAGAGTTTTATATATATTGATGATTGTATCGATCAAACATTACCCATAGCCCATAGTAGGGTCCTCTAATAGTCTGCCACTTTTACTTTACCAAAAGACGCCATCTTGAATTCAGGTATTCGAAATTTAAATGTGACTTAGCTTGCGCGTCGCGTTCACAGGGTTGAATAGAACAGGCGATGAACACGGAAAAGTTTGCATCGAGAGGGTTAAAATAAATTTAACTTATGCTACCGGTAAAGTGATGCCTTATTATTTGTGTCGGTAGGTGGTTCAGAGTTCTAAATTAATGCTGGAACTCATTCTGCAAGTTGTGGGAAGTACTGTATATACTATAAAGCGTTTTTCTATTTATATTTAAAATCATCGTTTCCTCAAAATCTCAGTAATCCTAACTATTCCCGACCATGTACTTACTTTCCACAGAATAAAAATTATTCAGAAATTATATGTTTTCTGTATATTGTAGATTACGTTTTCCTAAATAATTAATTCCGGCCATATTTTGTTCATCAAATCCGTATCGCGTAATCGCGTTCTAATTTTCAAATTTGGAAACTTGGCTCGCGTTCCAAATTCAAGTTCCGTTAACGTATGCAGGGCACGGGGCTCTCACAACATGAGAAGGACGCTTATTTGGCGTGGCAAATAGACTATCAGTTGATCCTATGCTAAATATTTTATTTGAAAAAAATTTGGAAAAAATGCTTGCTGCAAAAACATTGTATACATTAACTAGTCGTTTCTTTATTTGAACACGATAGTAAAGAAATAGCGTAAGTGATTGTAAATGAATACACAGAATCGCATTCTAAATTTGACGCATTTTAAAATAGATAAAAAAAAATTCAAAACAAGCCAAACTCAATTCCCTGTAGTTCCTTTTTCAAACGAGCTTGCTTCCCTTCCGGCAAATTTAACTTTGTCCTTGGCATAATCCATTTTAGTTCGTATTCCTTTTACATAAAGTTCATTGGGACGGCAAAGCAGGATTGGTTAGACGACGTCCCGTCTCCTTCTCTAGGAGAAGTAGGTAAACAAAATTTCTGCAAGGATATGAGGGCCCCCTCCCAAGGGGCACGGAAGTTGGGGGGTAAGTATAGGTTGTTCGCTAAGAATTTTTGCTAGATTGTAAACATGGTATCAAAAAGTATATTTTTATAAAAAAAAAACACGTTAAGTTCTAGATATCTATTCTATCTAGATATCTAGATATCTATTCTATATCTTATTACTTACATTATAGAAATCCGTTTTTGTTAAACCATTTTTTTCTTTTTTTTTGGTTTATTTGACATTACATAAAATGACTTGTTTTTTTAAACTCATCGTTTATTTTACAGCATAATGAAATTTTGTATACTTCATTATTATTAATACAGGAGGGGCACACTGAGTGGGTCTCGAGTCCGAGACATGCCTAGCGACGACGTGGTCCCCACAGAAAAAATGGTGCCTGCTGGAGGTGGGAATTTAAATTTAAATTTCTTAGTTTACAAAACACAGACGTCCAAATGAAAATTGCAACTAGTTAGCAGTTTTTTGTCTGTGTACGTTCCACTCGAGTAAAGATAGAGTTTTTTTGTCTTAGTGTGCGTTTTGGCGGCAAAGTGTGGGTGGGGCTGAGGGGGGCGGTCCCGATTAGTTTTCCAAAAGGATTTTATGTTTCTAACGAGTTTCGCTGGATTTTATACATTTGTCTTGCTTTAAGGTGGGTTGAGTTGGGTAAGAGGTGTGTTGTTATTTATGCTAGTTTATATTGTATAGTAAGTATACTTACTTGTTTAAACAGCTAGACTTATAAATTACCATCTTACCAAAAGTAGTTCTTATAAAGCTAAGAAATTGCAGGAGGAAAAACAAAAAAAGAGACTACTTAAAACAATGAGGCTTACTAAAAACGATAATGGTTGTTGGATAATAATGTGAGTAATAAGATATGCTTAAATTACATAGCAAAATTTAAATAATAAAACAAAGAAAGTAAAGTAAGATAATAAACCAATGTAACTAAAGTATACATTAAAATGCAAGAAAATTGAAATATAAAGTAAAATAGGTACCCAAAGACAAAGACATCGTAGGAAGGTAGGCACAAACATACACATCGCACGCACGCATCACATAAATCCTAAAAATAATAAAAACATTACTAACTGCAACCTATATTACTATTTTTACGATAAATTTGGTTAGAATAACGCTTTTTCTGTATACAACAAAAGTCTCTTAAACAGTCTCACTTTCCATAATTTTAGTATTTAGGAATTTCATTGCACAACATATTTTTCACATACAACTTACATTATAAAAAACAAACAAAACCAATTCAAACTAAAAAAAAAACCAACCGAATTGACAACGCCTTTCCAAATTCAAAAACCACCAAAAAGTAACGTTAACGACAAAAATCAATTCATAAACCGACATTCTTGTTGCTTAGCATCCACCCCTTTTTTCACCCTAAGAATCGGTTTAAGGCGGGCTAACCCAACCCCGTTTCACCCCAAGTGGGGTTTTTTCACCCTTTGAAGAATTGGCTCAAGGCGTGGGGCGTTTTTACGCGAATAAGGGGGTTGTTGCGCTAGTGTGCGTTTTAGTTGTGCTCGGCTCGAAACGAGGGGTTTTAATTACTGCTCGTTTATGTTACTTTTAGTTCGCTTTAATTATAATTCTTTTGTAATTCTGAAGGAAAAAATCTTGAAATTGAAATTGTATGATCTTAAACTATTTTAGTTGGGTTGGGTTGGGAACATCTTTTTTTTTTGTTTTTACTTAGAAAGTTTAGTTTAGTAAATATTGTCGACTTTTGGTTGTTCTGTGGCTTTTTTGTCCTTTCAAAAATCTATGTTTCGATATTGTACTACAGTAAAAAAAAAAACTCTTTATCTAAGTACTTCTTCTACTTGTACTATCTATCAACTATCTATCTACCATCTATAATAAACTATCTTTCTACATCTATACCAATATTATAAAAGATTTGAAAGAAGAAGATTGGAAAGATTTGTTCGTTTGTTTGTAACGAATAGGCTCCGGAAATACTGAACCGATTTGAAAAATTCTTTCACTGGTAGGAAGCTACACTATCCCCGAGTGTCATAGGCTATATTATATTTTCAAAAAAAAAATAGGGATCCATACTTAAACTCAAATAATGTAACCCAAGGTGCAATATTTTTTCCGTTGTTTACATATTTTGACAGGTGGTTTGTTGTTGTTGTTTGTTTTTTTTTCGCCCATTCTGGGCAGTCAAAAGAACATAGTCTATAGAGCCAAGACTTAAGTAGTATCTAATATGTTGTTGTTTTATGTTACCCCTGATAAACAGATATATTATATAGGAAATTAAATTACCTAGCTAATTAAATTATAATTTAAAAAATAATAATAATAATCCTAGTTCAAGTATATTTACAAATTATTATTTTAATATTTATTTTGTTTTGTTAATATATAAATTGTAAGTTCACGGCACTATTGTATTAGGGTAGTCTGTAAGGATAGTGCTGTTACTGTTAAATAAATAAATAAATAAATAAAATATTCTATGGCGTAACGAAGTCAGCCGGGACAGCTCGTTACATATAAAATTAAACGTGTTTCGTTAGTATCGCTAAAACCCGAGAACGGGAGCCAATTTAGCTGATTTTGGTTTTGAAATGTTCGTAGAAGTCCAGGGTTGGTTTTAAAGGTGAGAAAATATGGGGAAATGGAGGTAAAAACAAAAATTTCATTTTCCATATAAAATTGTAAGGTGCGATACGAAGTTTGCCGGGACAGCTAGTATAATTGTTGTAAAGTGTCTATCTATCTTTCTAAAATTAAACGTAAACCGGTCGGTTGACGAATGAAACTTGATCCTAGTTTGAAAAACGGGTTGGCATTTTATAAAAGCTTCTACCTACCTAGTTTTGCCGCTTTTGTAAATGGCTTTAGGGCCTGAGTATGATTTTGGGTCTTTAATTCATTCGTATTATTTACAAATATGTTTTTATTTGAATTATTCTAAGATGGACGGCTCCCGTAAAACGGCCGCAGAAAACTCGTTTTGTTCATACAGTGTTTTTTTTTTATATTGAAGCCTGTGTTCTTTTACTAGGTACTTATTTCATGATTTTTCAAAACATAGATAGGTACTTTGGCGGTCTAGGATGGCGTAATACTTTCTTTTTTTCTGTATTGAAAATTAGCTCTTTTGGGCGCACGAGGCCAAAGACAAATCTGTTACGCCGTCCTAGACCGCCACTGTACTGGACGAGTTCCGATTTAATATGTAAATGCTAAAATTAACAAATATTTTTGATAAAATATTGGCTCGTAATATGTTTACAATGAACAGAAATTAGTTACCTTTCTTTAATAAAAAATTTAGGCTGAATACCAAAAAATTCTTAGCCTTTTAAAAGTCATAAAAAAACACATTTTCTGTCAAAGTTCTATCAAAGTATAGTTAGCTCAAAGGTATTTTAATAGCATCACAGGTTCCCTCTAATTATAAGAGGTAGGTGAATTTTGTGAGAGCCAGGCATCTTTACAAAATGGCGGCAAATTGAATTTCCGTTTCCCGTCAAGCCTGGAGGGGAAGTACTTTGCTCTTCTTATGTTCAGGACGTCAACCTTAAAAGGGCTGATAGAGCCTTATTAACGAACTATATCTAGATTCATGCAATATCACTTTAAAATTACTTATTGTTTTAAATTAATTAATTTAATATTATGAATGCGAAAGTAACTCTGTCTGTCTGTCTCGCTTTCTTGAGAAAACTTATGCACCGATTTAAATGAAACTTGGCATATGGATAGACTAGACTCTAGACTATCCATTCTCTAGACTCTAGAGCCTGAGAAAGGACAAAGGCTACTTTTCATCTCGAAATTCCCGCGGGAAAATTCAGAATTTGATGTTTCAAGGGAAAATGCGCTGGCAAAGCCGCGGGGCGCTGACTAGTTATAAAGAAATACCAGATTATATTGAAATGATTAAATAAATTAACGTGGACGACCTCGAGAAGTATCAGGAGAGCTGCAGTGGTAGCATGACCGACCATTTGTTAAATCTTTCTGTCACTTTTGATCGCCTTTGACATCTAAATGTAGAATAATGTATAGAGAGGATTGTCAAAAGTGACAAAATGATTCGACAAATGGTCGGTCATGCTACCACTTGATTGGAGGTGCAATGGATAGAGTAGATTGGAAGAGTAAGGGGGAGGCCTTTGCCCAGCAGTGGCATACATAATAGGCTATATAAAAAAATAGGTACTCAAATGTTACATTTTTTTTTTTTTTTTTTTAGGTGCCTAATTTTTTTTTTTTTTCATTTATTTATTTAATTTACACAAACGTACAATGAAATGGAACAATTACATCCACAAAAACCTGAAAAGGTTTATCCGCAAGATGTACATTAACAGGTATTTTATAACAGTAAGGTAAAAAAAAGAGACCTAATCGCCCAAACTCTAAAAGCGATTTCTATGAGGCAAACTGTTTCAAGTAAGAAATATTTTAAAGAAGAAAGTACGAAGAATTTTATGTTGGTAAATAAATAAAAATAAAAAAATACTTGATTATGTGTAATGAAACGTTTTTTTTTTGAGCAACAAATTATAATTTAATAATAATATTTTTATGTAGCTACTTCGTACCAATGTAAAAAAAAATATTTAAATAAATCTAAAAATTACTGTAAAATTCAGTAAACTCTAAAATAAAACAGAACAAAAAATCATTAAAAATTATTAAAAACCAACATTACTGCTACACACAGTCAACGTTTGGTTCGTAACAAAATTAAAGTTTAATTTAACAAGAGACTACCTATGGAAATGGAACGTAGGTACTTACCTACCAAAAAGCGTCAAAACTCAAAACACGGCAAATTCCAACCCCCCCACGCAACCCTTTAAATAAATAACACTGCACATAAAAGTTCCTCGTAAGGGTTAACTTAAGAAACGCGGGGCGAAAAGCAAAGATAACAAATAGGGTAGGTAGAGGGTGGTATTATACTTATACTTACTTAAATAGGGGGATGAATTTGTTACACAAACTCAGAAAGCCTCTATGGTTCAATTATTAGTGAAGTCGATTTTATATATTTCGGGAGTCTTGGTTCGATTCAAAAAAGTCAAAAGACAAAAAAAATTTATTCAATAAAGGATCCAAGATATTACTTATTGAAAGTCAATAAGACTTCATATATCTAATCTAATTGCTATTGATACCTTATTTGGTAAATTATCCTATACTGCGTGAGGCGAGGTAGTTCAGGGTACCCACCAAGCGGCTCAGGCAAACAAATGTTTGCCTTGCCTTACGACAATGGTCACGTGGAGACGCCCCCAAACAAGCCCTCCTCTGTCAAATGATTCTACTCCTCTGTCAAATGATAAACAGTCAATTTCACTTACATCGCTAAATGGACTAAGGAGGTGCTATCATTTCCATCGAAAGACGTCCACTGCTGGACATTGGACACTGTACGCCTCTCCTATAAATCGCAATAAGAACCGGTTTCACCAGGTCATCTAACCTACTTGTGGGGCTCTGCCTACTCTGCGTCATCTGGTTCGTGGAAGGACGTGCGAACTTCGTACCGCCTAACCTATTACTATGTTATTTTCCCGGTAATTATTCAAAAATTTCTCGCCGGAACATCCTTGGACTTCAAAGAACATTTTAAAAAAAGAATTGGTAACATTGGTCCAGGCCTTGTTGAATTATGCTCTTACCAACATATTTTGCGATTCATTTTTATATTATAGACTAGCTGTCCCGGCGAACTTCGTACCGCGCCCTACAATTTTATATGGAAAAATTTTATCGTTGTTTTGCTAACTTCCCCTTAATTTTTCCAAATTTTCTCACCTTTTAAACCTTTCCTGGACTACTACGAACATTTTGAAAGCAAAATCATCTCGAGTTTTAACGAGACTAACGAACCACGATATATTTTTATATATATAGTAGTACCTTATTTACCTACCTAAGCAAATAAAATCCACCATTCTCCTACCCACCCTGTACTAACATTTTGTTTGGGCGTCTTCGCGAGTCATTACGCGGGAGGTTGTGGGGGGAAATCTTCGTCAAATCTCGGCCGTTTTATCTAAATGGGCGCCAGGATAGGCCCCCTGGCTAGGGTTGCCTATTTTCTTTAAGGTGGTAACTCTCGGTATGGCGCGAAATTCAAAATTCAAAAGGACATACTTAAAGGCCAAAAATGTCCTTAGACACAAAATCAGTAAGTCTGTCTTTTAAAAACGTTGTATTACAATGTGGGAGACGGTTTTTTACATACGCAAATTCATCAAAACTTTAAAAAATTGATCTCCGCCTCCGTAGCTCAGTAGCGTAGCGCGTTGCGCCACGCCACGGCACGGAAGGTTGTGGGTTCGATCCCCGCAGGAAATATACCACATATTGATTTCTCACAAAAATCCCGTTGTGGTTGTTTTCGGTTAGATAGGACATTTTAGGCTTGAATCACCTGACTGTCCGAAAAGTAAGATGATTCCGTGCTTCGGAAGGCACGTTAAGCCGTTGGTCCCGGCCGCAGTAGTGGTCGTTATAACCGCGGCGACAAGCTGGCCCCGCCTCACGTTGGTAATAAAGCATAAACTTAGCTAAACGTGGGTCCAGCTTTTAAGCTGGTGCGTGAGATTATGTTATGTTATTTTTAAAAAATTGAATACTTTTGCCGGAATAATTAAAAAACGCGAAAAAAAATAAAAATTAAAAAAAAAAAATAATTAATGTTATGGTGCGAAACACACCTTAAAGAGTTAATCACATTAAAGAGACTTATGACACTTAAGCGAGCGCTACTCGCGAAATTCTACTCAATAGTGCGGAAAAAATACTAAATAAGATTTTCTAGTGACCTACAGGATATTGATTGATATGCCATGGTTGTAAAGTTTTTTTTTAGATTGGCGCTAGTACCGCTATAAATAGGGCTCATAATCACATCTTAGATAGCATTAAATTAAACTGGGCCTTCATTCTGTGGGCTCTATGGCCAAACTTTTGTCATTACACCATAAGTACCCAGTCCATCTATTATTCTTTTTCCAAGATATCAGTGATTTTACTAAGTTACGTCGTGAAATATCGATGTTGTTTTGTTTTAAATATTTTCGTAGATAAAAATGTATGTGTACCTACAACTTTTTTTTAAAACAAGCGGCAACCCTACCCGGACTAATGACCCCGAAGAAATTCTAAAGACGTCGAATGACGTTGACTTATTCTAGAACGTTACGTTACGTTGTTTTGTTTCTGACGTTAATGTATAGAGTGTCGTTACTGGAGGGTGCGTTAATTTAATTTTCAGCTATTTTCAGCTTCCTATTTCTGGTAAGTAATGCTTTAAAACGAACACAGCATAATTTGAGTATATGCTTATTAAAAGATTTTCAATATTAAGATAGAAATATAAAGATTGTTGAACGAAATTCAGGTCTCTTTTTAAAGTTTCACTCTTAACAAATCACCATACCGATTCGATTAGATACCGATCTTGATTAAAGTATCGATACAATCGAGTCAAACTAAATCGATCCGAATTTAATTAAGACACTGGCTGGATGGAATGGCGCACAATAACAGCTTGCGTTCGAAATTTAAATTCGCAGGAAATTTTCCGGTGAAACGCGGCAATCTGCTGCGCTCTAGAACGATTTAGCGATTAAGGTTATTTCACACTGAGATAATGGTGAATGATCCAAAGTTATAAGAAGTTCAATCTAATTTTGTAATTAAGTTTTACTAGATTCATTAATTAAAAAAAAGACAAATAGGAACCGAACCGTACAAGAATGCAACACTGAAAAATAAAAAACATAACAAAATAAAAGTATTTGTAGGTTAAACTTTTTAGTTTAGATAGTAAAAAAACAAAGTTTTTTCTACTTATTAAAAAAAAAAGTAAAAGGAACTATGTCTGTCTGTATCTTACGCTTGCACGTCTAAACTACTGAACCGATATGGCAAAAAATTGGCAGAAATTGGCATCTAATCTAATGTTATCTTTTTATCTCGAAAATCTCATGGTAACGTAAAATTTAGATTTTGCGGTTTGAAGTAAAGTTGCTATGGCAAAACTGCAGGACTCACACTAGTAAAACCTAAATGTTCGTTAAAACATCAAAGCCGAGACCTGTGGCTGTAGCATGACCGACCGACGCTCTTTTTGCCGCTTTTCACCTCTTTTGATATCATCTCAATACATTTTTCTCACATTTAGATGTCAAAAGTGAGAGAAAGATTCAACAAATAGTCGGTCATGCTACGGCCGCTGAAAAGACTAAACTTCAACATAAACCATTCACCTATCCTAAAGGCATCTTAACAGCAATTTAGCTTTAACTGAGTCATTTGGCTGCGGGCGGGGGCTGAAGAAGTCTTCAGGGGCGGGGGGCGGGGTAGATGATTTGTAATTTGTTCCTAGACCTTCTTGCAAGCAATGAATGTTTTGTTTGAGGTGGGAAGCTATTCGCTTTTTGAATTTATTCGTTTGGATTCTAACGGTTTTTATTTTAGGTTTAGTATTTAAATATGGAATCTCGTACTAATAGTTTTGTTAAGATTGTCTGTTTGTTTGTACAAATGCATGACTGTCATGACATTATTTTAGGTAAGTCAAAAAAGCGCTTAAAAGCGCAAAGTTTACAGTAAAACTTTTTGAATATTTTTTTTTATAAAAACATTTTCCCGACAGAAAAACTAATACTTAATAATAAAATATGAATAAGGATTCGATTTTTAAATAAGATCCTAACAATTTCTTTAGCACCATAGTTTAAAAAAAATATCAATATCAATAACATAGTACAAAACAAAGTGCGTCTGTCCCTACGTTACGTATGCTTATATCTTTAAAACTATGCAACGGGTTTTGATGTAGTTTTTGTAAATAGATAGAAATATTCAAGAGGAAGGTTTATATGTATATTCCATGCACAACATAGTAAAATGTAAGGCGGTACAAAGTCCGCCGGGTCGACTAGTACCATATAAAAAGTATACTTTAAGTAATCTTAGTGCCTGACGGGAGCGTAGCGGGAAATACCTGGATGTTTCATTAAACCCCGCTCCCGTCTCAGCGGGAGATTTACGATGTTACTGCCTGACTTTATGAACCGCCTAGTACAGGTAGATTTCTTACAGTTCTGTTCTTCATACTAGTAAAGGCTTAAATTAATTAATTAAAAGAATTTGAATTTACACACTTATCAACCCAAAGACATTAACTTTTGAACATTGGTAGGTCTTGCCCACAGGTTACAATTTACAAAAAAATACTTAAGAGGCATAGCACAGCTAAAGTAGCGCCACTCCGAAAAAAAAAAAAATCTTCTAAACTAAGGCAAATATCAAAAATGTGAAACAGCATTCCACTAGATAATGCAGCCTAGTATTTTTATTGTATAGCTTTTAGGTTAAAGACCAGAGAAAGCTATTGATTGTAGCTAAAAACGGCCACTTTTGTCAACAATCAGTAGCTTTCTGTAGTCTTTAATCTAAAAGCTATACAACAGTGTCCTTAAAATACTTGGCTGCGTTATCTAGGGGAATACTGTTTCACATTTTTGATATTTGCCTTAGTTTAGAAGATATTAATTTTTTTATCTCGGGTGGCACTACTTTAGCTGTGCTATTCCTCTTAAATATGAATTAGGGGTTTTTGTCTTATCAAAAATGTTAGGAAATGCGGTGTTGGTATTATTCTAATACATATATCGCCACCACACGCACGCCATAATGCTTCCACCCACCACACGCCTTTAAGGTAGGTACAAAAAAAAACACAAAAACCAGAAACTTAATAGACCTACATCAGTAAGTTGCCAAAAGGCGAACTTATCGCTTTAAGTGATTTATTCCATAACCTGTTTCGTTTCCTGGGTCTGGGTGTGTTTATATTAGTTTTGGGGTATTTCGGGCACCCTAGAAACAGGTTCTACCTAGATAGGGGCTCTTCGTGCTATGTTGTTACCATACCACTTACCTCTAAGTCACTATGTCACATTAACTTATATATTTTAATGTACCGCCACCTTCCAATAATCTTTAAAATTATAAGGCTTCTAAATATAAAAAAACTTCATAAAATTAGAACAAAATAACACGAAATTTCACCAAAAAAAAACACAATTTTCTTCAAACTTAACCCTGCAACTGTCGCGTTAGAAATGAAGAAGAAATTTCTGACCACTGACCACTCAAATTGTGAGATATAAACCGGTTAGTATCGTCTTATGGTCAAAGGAACAAGTTTTTATCATTAGAAAATTTATGCGATGGGGTGTCCAGCGTGGGAATGCAAAGGGTTGGTCAAGGGTTTTATGGAGATTTAATTCAATCTGTTTACCGTATCGGTTATTAGATTATTTCGAGTAAACGTGCAAGTATAAGTATTTTTTTCAGCGGGAATGTATATGTATAGTGAAAGTTTCGGCTGAAGATTTCGTTTTCTTGATCATGATTTTTCATTTTGTTGAAATTTTTGAACATCATTTTGATGGGAAAATTGCATTTATGTAGTATAAATTGAGGTGGTAGGGTAGGTAGTTTGATTAACGTGCTGGCTTCTGTACATACCATGTTTTTGCCAATAAATGATTTTTCTTTGTAGTTTGGTTCACTATGATTGTTATAACTTTAACAGTGAACTATAATAACATTGAAAAATCAAATTTAACTACAATTAAAATAGGTTATTCTTAAATTGTAGAGATTCTTTTATAAAAAGAACTGTCCTGCCAAAGTTTATGGGAACAAAAACCGGTTTTGGTCAGTTACGCAACAATCAGATAGCGTCTTGAGGTGTAAATACCGGTTTTGTCATTTAAATTAAGAATGGGGTGTCCGAAAACGCCGGACGGTGGTCATCGCGTGGGAACGGGGTGATTTTAGGGTTAAATTATGCTAATAGACATAGATTGTACTAGAGTATAGATTGTTAGGTAGGCACTTTATTTTATTGCAATTAATCAACTACCTATATCTACCATGTATGTAACCTTGTTGGTTTTTTTTTAACGCTAAGTTAATTATTAGATAGAAATACAATAATAATTTCTATAATTAGTTGCCAAATACCTAATTGTATTTATTCATCCTTTCCTTAATTTCAAATAAGACAAATGGTTTATTTAATTTTTATTAAGTAAAAATTATAGTGTTTCTAAAATACAAAAATTGTAGCGCCCATCAAGGGCTAAGTTTCGTAAGACTATTGAAAAAATTGTTTATGGTGAATGTGGAAACAATAAAGTATTGAGTATTGAGTAAGATAAAATAAAGATGTAAAGCAACAATATTTTCTGTTAGGTACTTAGGTTTTATCTATAGATAGGTAGGTACAGGTGGCGGTCTAGGACGGCGTAACACTTCCAGTTTTTCTGTATTGCAAATAGGTCTTGTTCTTTGGTAATACAGTCAGGACGCACAAGACCATAGACGAATCTGTTACGCCGTCCTAGACCGCCACTGCACTCAATTTCTAAAATCCTGTGCGAAAAATCTAGAGATATAAAATAATCACTGTTCAGACAGATTTTTATGTAGAGTTATTTTTATTCTTATAAGATTTGCAATGTAATCTAATGTGATAACGCCATCTAGCGCTGAGTAGGAGTACTAAATATAACGCCATCTTTAGTTATAAAATAACTAGCGCCATCTAACGTTGAATAGAAATTGTCTTCTAGTAGAATATGCGTTTTGAAAAATATTTTTTATTATGGTTTATTTTAATAATTTTAAAATTATTAAATATATATAGTGTGTAGAGTTTTAAAATGTATGCTGCATTAATGTCGTCCGTTAGCCTGATTGTCAAAGCAATTTCTTAGGACAAGTTGGTATTATTATTAATTAAGTACCTACGAACTATCTAGACATAATTTTTCCAGTAGGTAAATAACGATACTATTTAATATTTCCTTATATAAATTAATTTTAGTTTGCAAAGATAGTGGCGCCCCCAAACGATTTAAACAGGCACTTAGAGACTCAACGTTTTTATCACCCTTTTCGTGCTAAAGTAGGAAACTTTCATTTTTTAATATCACTGATATGTATCGTATCGTTAAGCTTCCCGATGACCATTATTAATAAAATAAAAAACTGTATTTAGCCCGTGTTTTATTTGAGCAATTAATTTATTTCAGTTTCCGTCGGAAGCTTAGTAATTTCTTTTCTTTTCTAAAAACATTTATCTTGGAACTAAATCTTATTTTACACTTATTAATAAGTTGGTAACTAAAACTTTTTAGATATTTTCTGGAAACTTAATAGACGAAAATATTTATTTGTATTTTTTTTTGGTCCATCGACGTTCTTGTTGTGACCGTTCTATAAATACCTAAGTTTTAACTATACGCAGAAGAACTACCCTGTCACCACAAAAAAGTTAGACCGGTCTAAATCGCCAATTTGTATGAAGAATTAGTGATTTAAACCTAGTCTAGTGATTTAGACCAGGTTTTCCTGTTTTTGTGGTTGAGCCGCTAAAGTCACCGACATAGCTCAAAAAATTGCGAAAGCAAGGGGCATGGCACATGGTCAACAGATGGTCGCTGGTGCCGAAAAGTTCTCGAGTGGCGACCACGAACCGGAAGACGCAGAGCAGGCAGACCCCACGTAAGTTGGTCAGACGACCTGGTGAAGGCTGCGGGAATACACTGGATGAGGGTCACTCAAGACCAGTCATTGTGGTTTTCTGTGGGAGAGGCCTATGTCCAGCAGTGGACGTCTTTCGGCTGAAATGATGATGATGATGATACCTATTATATTGGAAATATGATTAAAATGATTTTTGCATGCGGGTCCGTCGGAGAACCATACAAATGTTGAAATTGGGTCTCTAGGAACCTCTAATGTAGCTATTCTAGCTGAACTAAAAGCTAAAAGTATTCTACAAATTGTGGCCTTCTCAGAGCCCCAGCACAGCGAGCAATGTTGATGTTTTGTTGACATTGTACATCGGAATCGGATATTGTCGGAGCTGACCCTGTTTCGGACAGCAGATAAATGGAGTCGAAAAAATATTTTTTCTAAAACATGTTTTATTTTTTTCGAACGATTAGATGAATTAATTAATGATCTCTTTTACAAAGAACACAAAAATCAATAAACTAATACAGAATAAAGTTGACAAAAGGCGATTTCCAGATGAACTAAAAAGTTTGTAGGGACATCTATACCAATAGTATAAAGGGGAAAGATTTGTTTGTTTGTTTGTTTGTTTGTTTGTAACGAATAAACTTCGGAATTACTGAACCGATTTCAAAAATTCTTTCACTGGTAGGAAGCTACACTATCCCCGAGTGACTTAAGCAATATTAGATTTTCAATAAAAATTGGGATCCTTACTTAAACTCAAATAATGTTACCTAAGGTGCAATATTTGTTCCGTTGTTTACATACTTTGACAGGTGGTTTGTTGTCGTTGTTTGTTTTTTTTATTTGCCCATTCTGGTCAGTCAAAAGAACATAGTTTATAGAGCCAAGTCTTTAGTAGTATCGTATATTCTATGGCGTAACGAAGTAAGCCGGGACGATAAATCGATACTTTATTTGTCATTATCCTACTCAATGTACCTTTTTTATAATATAAAATTCCTCATTAGTTAATAACTTATAATTTATAAAACTACCTTTGGGTTATTCCCATAATCCAATATGGTTCCAATGGGTTTTAAATAAATTATTAAAATTTTCAAGATAACCCGTTAGAGATAATAAATCGGTGTTATTACAACCGGATAAAATAAAGCAGATAGATTAGATTTATTTATTTCACATTAATTAAACATACTTGTATTATTGACTGCTCCGTGGCTCAGTTGACAGTGATGTGGACTGAGTAAGCGTGAGCAACCCGGGTTCGATTCCTGGGCGGGGCGAATATTGATATGATGAATATCGATGTTTGTTTCCGGTCTGGGTGTGATGTTCGTCTCTGTGTGTGTTTCGGGCGCCCTAGATACAGGTTTTTCCTAGTTAGGGGCGCTGAGTGTAATGTGTTATTATTATTATTATTGTATCCTATAATTGTATTATTAAATATTAAAGTATAATATGTGAGATAGTCAAAATAGTAAAGATAACAAAACAAAAAAAAATCTTAATAATTTAAGCACCAACTTATTAATTTAAATTCTTTCAATATTTCATAATACAGATGAGTGTAATAAAACAGTGAAAGTATAGGTACTAAACTTAGAACCTACATAATGTATTATGTATTTTAGGTGTCTGATTATAAGGTATCGACTCCATAATCTTCGCTATCCGAAGTGGGCTACGTCACACGGGTCAACGCTCGGCGGTCAAGCCAAGCCTCAAAATCGCGATGTCCACCCTCCAAATATCCATACGTACTTAATAACTACCTACCGAATGTAAGTGGGTTATTATTGCTTGCAAATTGGCGATACCGTTAAATATTTTATTAATTCACTGTGGCGATACTTATATAGGATACAGAATCACAATTTGAGCCCCTAACTAGACAGAACCTGTATTTACAAATACATCTTAAATACAGGCCCAGAAAATAATCATCGAAATCCATCACAAAAATGTGCTCTCCCGTCGGGAATTGAACCTGGAGTTCATCGAAACTCTGCCAATTGAGCCACGAATTGAATGTTTGTTTGCATTGAATAGGCTTCGAAAGAACTAAACCAATTAAAAAAAAAAATCACGGTTGGCAAGCTAGGTGACCAAGGGCTATAGAATAATCTCAAAAATTCAGAACGCAAGCCGGTTTGAAGTTTCCTGTGTCAGATAGTCTATACCAATATTATAAAGAGGAAAGATTTGTTTGTTTGTTTGTAACGAATAGGCTCCAGAAACACTGAACCGATTTGAAAAATTCTTTCACTGGTAGGAAGCTACATTAACCCCGAGTGTCATACGCTATATTAGATTTAAAAAAAAATTAGGGATCCTTACCTAAACTCAAATAATGTAACCCAAGGTGCAATATTTTTTCCGTTGTTTATATATTTTGACAGGTGGTGTTTGTTGTTGTTGTTTGTTTTTAATTGGGCCATTCTGGGCAGTCAAAAGAACATAGTCTATAAAGCCAAGCCTTTTGTAGTATCTTATATTCTATGGCGTAACGAAGTAAGCCGGGAAAGCTCGTATAAGATAAATATCACACGTCACAATGATATCGGACCTAGTCCCTAGTTTTAGCCGAAAACAATCGGCTACTACTTGATTAAATGGCTACACGCTACACCTACCCAGTTCTAACCGGCTAAACTAGAAGTAGCCGCACTTCGGGTTTTATTTAAGAGGCATAGCACAGCTAAAGTAGCGCCACCCGAGAAATCAACCGAGAATTAATATCTTCTAAACTAAGGCAAATATCAAAAATGTGAAACAGTAATATCTGGATAATGCAGCCTAGTATTTTTTCGGCACTGTTGTATAGCTTTTAGGATAAAGACCACAGAAAAAAACTGATTGTTGCTAAAAACGGCCACTTTTGGCAACAATCAGTTTCTTTCTGTGGTCTTTAACCTAAAAGCTATACAACAATGCCCTAAAAATACTAGGCTACATGAATTATCTAAGGGATTACTGTTTCACATTTTTGATATTTGCCTTAGTTTAGAAGATTTTTTTTTTTCTCGGGTGGCGCTACTTTAGCTGTGCTATGGCTCTTAACCGTAACATGGATATAATTAAGGTGGTAACAGTTTCGTGTTTTTTATTTATTCTGGCGAAATTATACATTTTTAATAAAGTTTAAATGAATTCGCGTATGTAAAAAACCATCTCCCATATTGCAATACAAGGTTTTTTGAAGACAGACCTACAGATTTTGTGTCTAAGGGGTAAAAGGCCAAAAAACAAGTTCTTGAATATATACAAAATCGGTAACTCTGTCTTTATAAAACGATATATTATAACAATGTGGGAAATAGGTTTTTACGTACGCGAAATTCATTTAAACTTTATTTAAAATGAATACTTTCGCCAAAATAATTAAAAAACGTGAAAATTTTTGAATTTCGCGCCATACCGTGAGTTACCGCCTTTTTTTTTTGCGATATGTGATAAAATGTAGCGGTATACAAGCGCCTGAGATCTATTTCATAGCAAACTGTGAATATACCACGTGGTCAATGCCACCAACTGGTACATAACCGTTGTTTACTTAATTTACCTACCTTAAATGCCAGTTTACCGCGATGCTAGCGCCATTCTCAAAAAAAAAAAATATATTTTCTAAACTAAGGCAAATATCAAAAATGTGACACAGTATGACACTAGATAATCTTGCTTAGTATTTTTTGAGCACAGTAAAGTAGTCCTAACTTAAAATAACTAAATTATACACAGATTGTTGCTAAAAGTGGCCACTTTTAGCAACACTTTGTAGCTTTCTTTAATCTTAAACCTAAATTCTATACAACAGTGCCTTAAAAATACTAGGCTACATTATCTAGTGTCATACTGTGCCACATTTTTGATATTTGCCTTAGTTTAGAAGATATTAATTTTTTTCGCGAATGGCGCTAGCATCGCGGTAAACTGGCTATTAAGCTACCTACCAATTAGCTACCTATGTAGAGGCAGGTACCGAAACATACGTCATCATTATAATTTTAACCGAAAAACTGAAAATATAATACTGTTTCGCAAACCACGGTGGTCCCATGGTGTTGTTTTCAGTTTTTTGTTGTTGTTATTTTGGAGTTTCTGGCTTTCAGAGGCAGTTTACAGGGATGCTAGCGCCATTCGCGAAAAAATTTAATATCTTCTAAACTAAGGCTAAAATACAAAAATATGTGTCTTTGACTCCCGTAGGTTCAGTCAATGATCTGGTGCCTCTGCCTAGCTGAATATAGGCGTGAGATTATGTTTAGTAAGGCTAAGTTCTCGTTCGGCGCCATACATCCATCATAAATAAATAAGAGCCCCTAACTAGGAAGAACCTGCATCTAGGGTGCCCGAAACATATACATAGACAAACATTACACCCAGACCGGAAAAAAACATCGATATTCAGCATAACAATGTTCGCCCCGCCGGGAATCAAACCAGGTGCACCCGCGTCTCACTCCATATCACTGCCATGCCAACTGAGCTACGGAGCAGTCATGATCAAATGTCTAAGCTTTGGCAACCACAACTTCTTTGTCATTCCAGGTGGCCTGGTCTTATCTCATAGTGTCACTCGATTCTCATCCGTTCTCAAGACCTCACTACATATCCTGCCTGTGACGACGCACTGGAAGATGCAGATGCAGAGTAGGTAGACTCCTCCACAAGGTGGTAAGACGTTCTGGAAATACATTGGATGAGTGAGGGTCCAGGGTCTGAGGATCTGCTAGGGCGGCCTTTGTCCAGCAGAGGACGCCTTTCGGATGAGATAATGATGATGAGTACCTAAATAAAAAAATAAAATAGTTGATTAGAACTCCTATTGCAATCAATGTAAAAACGTAAGTATTCATTGGAAAAAAATTACATTTATGTACTTAAGGTCGATGGTTGTATTTAATACAGTCTCGTCTTTCCTATCTGGATATCCGGTTTTTTTTTGCTCTGATATAGAGTAATATTACTTATCTAAACCTGTATACTGTATTACATACACTTTGTTACAAAACATTTATAACTACAAAAATTAAAAAGGTAAGTTAGTTAAACCCTTAGATGGGCCCCAAGTCCCTTAGTCAATTATTTAGCAACAAAAATTTTATTGATGATATGGGAGAGTTTAAAGTTAGTTGTAAAAATCTGAAATTTAAGGAAGTATAATTACCCAAAGAACCTATGATTCTTTCTATTTGCAATAAATAACCATTTCATTTACTAAATGAAAATTATTTATTTAACCCTACACTACAACTACAGCAACCATTTTAAAAATGTCCCGCTCTCAAATAAAAAATTCGGCACCCGTATTTTATTTGAAGTGACCCCATTTCTAGCACAAAATGAAAATCCAATAAAATCGCTCCCTTCTTAAATTTGTTTAAAAACTTACTCCACTATTTCCAACTATTAAAACGCCCCATTTAGACGCAACCATAACTATGCATCTATCTCGTTCTTGCTAGAGGAAACTGCTTATTACGAAAGAAGACGGCAGTAGTGTAACCGCACTCATTGTTATAATAGTTTAAACTCTCGGATTCAAAACGTTTTATGTCACTATCTTTTACGATGCAATTTAGACCCTAATGTGAATGAAACAAGAATCAAAATTAAATGAAAACATTCCGAAGGCTGACGTTTCAGGCTCGTTTCCACGAAGGAATAGACGCGTATTTTTACGCGAGCGATTTAGCGACGTAAGGTAGAGACGTAGGGGCGAAACTGCCACAAAAATCTTCTACTTGAGACGTTCTAGAAAAAATCCAACCGCGTTTAGTTTAAATTCTGTATCGACGTCTTGCGCAAGATGGCGGATGGCGTTCGGAATTTGAATTCCTCGGAGGGAATATTGTAATAGTGTTGGGTGGGGTTACGCGTATGTATAGCGGTATAGCGGTAGTGTTTGCAGCGTTCAGCGCTTAAAGCGCTTTACGGAATTTGTTAGAGCGTTTGCCTAACTGACCGTCTAATGAGGAAATATGGATGCTGATGATGGCAGGCCTCACGGGATTCATTTGGTTAGTTTTGGAGACACGTTTGTCTGGAATCGTAATAAGTATACTTAAGGCGGTAACTCACGGTATGGCGCGAAATCCAAATTTTTTCGCGTTTTTTATTTATTACGGCAAAAATTTTGAATTTCGCGCCATACCGAGAGTTACCACCTTAAGTATATTCATTTAGGATATAAAATAATAAGTAGGTATTCTAATTAATACAACCATTTTAATTGGCTCTTCTTAGAGAAATAAAAATTTCTTATTTAAGTAATTTGCTTACATTTTTTTTTGGTACCTACCTAGGCATTATATATTTTTTGTTTTCCATACAGTAATTTATCAAATCTAGATATCCATTCATACACAAAATATAATTTTACGATATTACAACAGGATAAATAAATCTGAACCGTAGAACAAGTTTCCAATAATGTAAGTAAATTTGTAAAGTATTTGAAACCCTTTTCTGCAGAAGTAGTAGCTCTGTCTCATCAAAACTTTCACACGACATTACTGACCTGAAGTCAAAGAAATTGTCCCAAAATCCTGTTTTCGAATCCACCTTCAATAGACCAAATATAAAAATACGACAGATAATATTGAATAACAACTAGTTTGAACCAGTTCGGTTCGGTTAAAACTGGGAACAACCGGTTTCATTCGATTTGATTCCGATTTTCTTGTGAGAATTTTCGAAGAGATAATACGAATTGGATTGCATTGTTATTTTTTACTAACCTGTTCGGGAAGACAGGTCTTTTGAAGGGGTGGTTTTTGTTAATTCGAAAGATGTTTTATAAAAGACTTGTAGTAGAATTTTAACTTTAAGAAATCAGGTTATATTATATTTTGGGTTTAAAAGATTAAAGATATCCATGTTGGTAGTGCGATGTGGGAATGTTGAATATTTTCTTGTATTTATAATACCTTCTGATGGCCATACCAAGCCATACCCACTTTATCAAGTCCCACGTTACCTAGGTACCTATATCCCTAAGGTCATCAGTTTAGTCATACCTAAGGTTTCAGGTCATCAGTCCTGCCTGTATAACTATACCTACAGTGTGTAAAAATTTTCCTCCAAGATAAAAAAAATACCGTGTATTCGTTATTTTTTTATCTTATACTAAGTTACTGAATAATTTCCTCCTTAAAATGTCATTGGTCAATTAATGTAAGTTTATTTTAGTAACTTACATAAGAAAGAACATCGAATAGGGATAGGAAGTTAAGGTTGCTTTCCATATTAAAAATACAACACAGCTACTGGAAACTATTAATGTATGTAGGTACCTACCTATTTTTGATTTAAAAAAAAACAAGCAATACTTGATCCTAATTATCGATGCGAACATATTTATATTTATTATTATTATTATTTATTAAAAAAAATTGTTATCCTAAAATTCTAAAAACATACTAAGACAGCAAATTGGAGACAAAAGCAGTTTGACTAAAGATAAAACAATCACGTCACAGATCTGAAATAACCCTAAACAGCCGGGTGTGTACGACCGGCCGCTGCCCGTCCTTGACCGCTAACAATTTGGAACCTCCTCGATTAAGGGTTAACACTGGGATGTTGCTATGATTTCAGATTTCATTAGCATTTGCTTTTTCTTGGTTTGCACAAGGTTGGCACCATTAGCTTAATGTGACTGCAAAAAAAATTGTCTGATTGAACATTCATTATCACACACAACAACCGAAAGACGTTAAAAATTGGTCTCCCCCACAGGTTGCCACAAGGAAATACATTGTAAGGGGTTAGTATAGATGGTCATGCAAGTTTTTAACTAAGAATGATGCTGCCATTACTTCGGCAGTTCGACAATCCCTTTTTCTACCTATGGGTGTCAATATAAAAGTTAAATCAAACTTACTTATTTGCTACGATATCAATAATTAATCTAAGCTAATATAATAAAGAGAAATTATTTGGTTTTTTGTATGTTTGCATAGAAAAGGCTCCGAAAGTACGCACCTCATTTGAAAAATGCTTTCACTGTTGGGAAGCTACAATCCCCAGGTGACATAGGCTATGGAAAATTCTCAAAAATTCAGAACGCAAGGTGGTACGCCAGTTCGCCGTGTCAGAAAGTTCTGAATACATCTTCGTCGGGTCTAAAATCTAAATCGTCTAAGGTCCTAAGGAATGCGGAATGTTTGCATGGGCAATAATTGTTAGAACTAACCTTGATTGTTGTCAGATTTGTCCTATTGCGGACAACCGGGACAGAGCCGGCCGACGTGATTAGTTAGGGACGAGGGGGGGCTATACAATAATCATTTTATCCTAATAATAATTCTAAACGCGAAAGTTTCTATGTATGGAAATTCGTAACTCTTTCACGTTAAATACTATTGAATGGATTTTAATGATTTTTTATAATAATATAGCTTATTCATCAGAATAACACATCCCCAGGCTTTAATTTTTATAAGTATTTTTAATGGGAAATTACAAATTAGAATTTTAAAAGTATTTTATTGTGATTTTACAATTTGAATGGAAATTGCGCTGACTAAGCGGGGCGCTTTTTATAACATACCTTAATCAAAATAGGTATCTATGCGAATGACAATTAAAATGCTTTCCAATATAGGTCAATAAATCAAATGGTACAAACAGAAGTCTTAGAATTACTTTTTTTGTTCAATGGCATAATTTGAAGGCTAAGTTCAGTGATTTGTAAGACTGATTGACACAGCAAATTTTTATAGCAAAATTATACTTTGGGTTGACTAAAGTTAAAAAAAATACCTGTCCGAAATCATAAAATTGAGTAGGTATGCAGTACTTTATATTTTGTTACCGTGCCATGTCTGATTTTATTATGAACATGTAAAAAGGTTTCAGTTTATGAACTTAAATAACCACAAGCAAGTTATTTTCTGCAGTACCTCATAGGACTATTATGTCCGTAAACAAACATGAATAATTAATATGCTTAAAAAATCTAACAAGAAAAACACATAAAACAATTATCTTGAACATTATTAACAACATAAAACACGATAGGTAAATAAAATATATAAGACATAAGTATTTCATAGCAAAAGCCAACCGAACCGAAAGACGAGCCAAACTAAAATATATAGGAATCTGCCATTAAAGAAACCCCCCGGCAAAAAGCCCACCCAAACCCGCATAACCCCCCCTAAAGGAAATTACTAAGACAGATAAGAAGTAATTTTGTAACGTCTACAGGTTCTCAATCCCTTTTCCTTAGACGTTGGGGTTCGGCTTATCAGCACAAAAGGTATCGACCCCCCTCTTTATAGAATTTTCGGGGCTTTAAAACCCACCCTGGCGGGTGGGGGTGTTGCCCCCTTTTTGCGACGTACATTTTCATTTCCTTCATCTTTCCCCGCTCGAAAGCGGACAGAGGCGAAGTTGGGAATATTTTATATATATATACTTACTCAGGTAGTTTTTTTTTATATTTTTAGGTAATATTAACTTAGTCATTTTTTCCGTTATGTTTATTTTTATTTTACCTGAAAACAAGAAAATACTATTTATTTATGACTGCTCCGTAGCTCAGTTGGCAGTGATGTGGACTGAGAAGCGAGTGCATCAGGGTTCGATTCCCGGGCGAGGCGAATATTGATATGATGAATATCGATGTTTGTTTTCGGTCTGGGTGTGATGTTCGTCTCTGTATGTGTTTTGGGCACCCTAGATACAGGTTCTTCCTAGTTAGGGGCTCTGAGTGTGATGTGTTATTATTATTATTATTATTATTTAGTGTTATTTTTAATTTTTTGGTTTTAAGCTGACAGTTAGAATATTAACCAACCCTCAGATGAACGAGGTTTCCACCAAAATTGTATACAAATAGGTAATATTTTTTATATATATATTTAATAATATTAGAAAATGTATGTATTTAGGTAAATAATTTATTTTAATCTTCTCATGCCTAATAAACCTTCTTAATTTGAAAATAAACACTATGATGAATAAGCTTTCATAAATTGTACTCCGTTTATGGATTCGATTCAATTAATTATGATAGCGCTTAACGTATCTTATATTATAATTTATTATATTTATAAATAACACCTACGTAAGTATATATATATTTTTTTTAATATTTCCCTATAAAGTATATATAAGCGTCGTAAACCAAAATCCGTCCCTGCATCCAATTCCCGTCTTACCGCGCAACCTTAGACAGGGCCCCCTTCGGGCCCCGCTGGTGTCCGGGGGGGTGAAACAGGGGGGCGGGGAGGGAGGTAGGCAGCCACAGTTCGTTAGCAAAGTTCCATACTTTGTAATATGCAAATGCGAGTCTAAGAGGACGCGAGGCGGGATCTTAAAATGAATTAATGACGCGTCAGGCAGGTGGGTTAAGTTTTAGTTAAGTTTGTTGCCTATGTTTATACATTTACTTAGTTTAACTTTAGTTATATATTAGGTACTTAAGACAGTTTGGTTCTGATTTTGATTTAGTACTCAGTAAAAGCGTGTTTACGTACAAAGCTGGCAACAAGCGCTTGTTTGCGCTAGTTCGAAAAATGTATAGAAAATACCTGCACTGACTGATAAGCGCTTTTTCCGGTGCTAATATAGCGGACTTGGGGCCCTAACCAAAAGGACAGTGTACAGTCACGGACTAGGAGGCCGTAACAGATTTGTCTATGTTTCGTCAGGCCAAGACTATATTACCAAAGAACAAGAGCTATTTTGCAATACAGAAAAACCGGAAGTGTTACGCCGATCGTGTCCGCCACTGTACCTAATGATTCATTATTGATATTACTTTGTTACGATAAGGTTACGATATTTAAAGTAAAACATAAGGTACCTACTTAATAATTTATGTTTCATAAATAAAATATTACACCAATCAATCCTCAAAAAAAAAAACACTATATATCATTCACAAAAAAAAATTTTTATTACAAAAATATTATACCAGAGAGCAGTATTCCTTGTTCTGTGATTATACCTATTAATCCTGAAAGAAAAAAAAACTTCAGATCATTGACTAAAAAAAAACTGACCGGGATTTGAACCCACACTCTTTCGATAACTTACTCCGCGTACCTAACCACCTAAAATCTCAAACTACCTTCATCCGACTGATATCCTACATCGCGCCATCGAAGTTTTTTACGCGCGCTGCTTATATAGAAATTTCAAATCTTCACTTTCGGGGTCTTATCCTCGAGGGAAGCCAGTCGTGATGACGAGCTGGTCTAACTTGTCGTTCCATTCAGACGAGCCCCATGGCTAAACCTGATCGATTTGAAATGTCTCTCATGATATATTCACTGCGCCCGTTAAGTCGGTTTAATACCTCTGAGGATAACAATTGACCTCTTTTTTGACCTTCCACTTCTTTTTTACCTTCTACTGCTGATTACAGGTCGTCAACATTGGGAGTTTGCTATTTTTTTTTACGTTTGCATCCCGTCTTTTTGGTTGTTTCTTACTTTTACGACACTAATGGGGAAGAAATGCGTTTTTTTAATGAATTGTGTTCAAATCGTAACTACCTAGGTAGCAAAATCTTTCTGATATTATTATACTTACTAGGTACAACTAGGCTCTGAAGCTCGCAGAGAATATCTGGGAGGAAGTCTACAATATCGCTCGAAACCATCGAGAGTGGCGATGACGCATCAGTTTTTGCTTCACCAGCGAATATAAAATGTAAGTAAGTAGGTACAGTGGCGGTCTAGGACGGCGTAACACTTCTAGTTTTTCTATATTGCAAAATAGTTCTGTTCTATGCTTTGTTAATACAGTCTTAATCATAGACAAATCTGTTACGCCGACCTAGACCGCCAATTAACAACATTTTTTTCAAGAATTAAAACGAAAAAAAAAGATCCTCTTTTTCCAAAAAAGGTATTTCAAAAGTGGCGTTACTAAATAGGTAGGTCTCGCAACTATAAAATACACCTATGCGCTTTCAAATATACATAGTTGGTTAGTCCAAGACTCAGTAATATTCCATAACTAGTAGACCCGGCGAACTTTGTACCGCCTCACCTATAAGTATTTTGTATATTTATTATACTTATATAAACCTTCCTATTGTATCGATCTATCTATTAAAAAAAACCGCATCGAAATCCGTTGCATAGTTTTAAAGATATAAGCATACATAGGGACAGACGCGGAAAGCGACTTCATTTTATACTATGTATTGAAGTAAAATTTACTATATCAACACAGAAAAACTAATTAACTCCAAACAAAACAGTCTTAACGCAAAATTAATATTTAGATGGAATCACGGAGTAAGACGAGCGCTTCAAGAGCAAGACGGCAAGACGCTACACAATTTAATTAAATTTATGTAATTTTATACGCAACCCCCCCCCCCCCTCCCTACTTGCTTCTTCAACCCCCTGAACGATTACAAGATTCCATTAAAATTATTACTTTAGGTAAGTAGGAGATAGGTGCCTCCCATTGCAGTAATAAAACATCTTCAAGTATAATACCTACAGCGTTTCTAAGTATTTTGTTTGAAATACTTTGAAGTTTATGTATGAACTAGAGGCTGCCCCGCGGTTTTTCCCGCGCAGATTTCTCATAAACACAAAATTCCCGTTTTTTCCCGTTCCCGTGGGAATTTCGGGAAATCCCTTCTTAGTGCTCACCTACGCTCCCCAAGGAACCCATGTGCCAATTTTCAGCTTTCTACGCCCAGTACTTTAGGCTCTGCGTTGTCAGTCAGTCAGTCAGTCAGTCAGTAACTGAAGAGTTTTATATATATTGACTAGAGGCTGCCCCGCGGTATTTCCCGCGCAGATTTCTCATAAACACAAAATTCCCGTTTTTCCCCGTTCCCGTGGGAATTTCGGGAAATCCTTTCTTAGTGCTCACCTACACTCCCTAAGGAACCTACATGCCAAATTTCAGCTTTGTACGCCCAGTAGTTTCGGCTCTGCGTTGTCTGTCTGTCAGTCAGTCAGTCAGTCAGTCAGTCAGTCAGTCAGTCAGTCAGTCAGTCAGTCAGTCAGTAACGGAAGAGTTTTATATATATTGATTACTAACTGTACCGGCAAACTTCGTACCGCGGCCTACAATTTTATATGGAAAAATTAAATTGTTGTTTTGCTAACTTTCCCTTAATTTTTCCAAATTTTCTCACCTTTTAAACCTTCCCTAGACTATTACGAACATTTTGAGACCAAAATCACATAAATCGGCCCGGCCGTTCTCGAGTTTTAGCGAGACTAACGGACGAAGATTAATTTTTATTATAATATAGTAGTTGTGTTCTTCCCGACCGCAACTTTCACCAGTCGTCTTTCTGTCATTTTATGAGGGAGTCTGCTCTGCCTACTCTGCATCTTCCATTGCGAGGCAGCTCAAGAAGTTTTCGGCTCCATACTTATAAAATTACCGATGGCTGATTTATAATTTAACGATTATATTCCTAGGTATGCGTCTAGTGCTTTAAAACAATAAACCAACAGACTATCAAAATCTGAACCAAAACTACCTATTAAATCTAACAATACATCTTTTAGGGCCAGCGCAGAACCACAGAATACCTAGTAGGCAGAACCGACGAGGCGCGAAAGAAACCGAGTGTAAAATCCGAGGATCAACGGTTGACCTTTTCCCTCAAACATACTGAGGGAAAAGGACAGTCACATGTCAGTCGCCCACATCGGTTACCACATTGTATTCGAAAAAGTAATAAATATTTAATATTTTTTTAATTATGACTTTTAAATCAAATTTAAATTACCAGAATTTAATTTACTTTATTATCATTATTCCTAGGTAGTTTTAAAAAAAACTAGTAAGTGATTTCGAGAAACTAGCTATTCTCGTTTTTTGGAGAGGTTATCTTTGACGAAATAATGTATCGAGGTTTTTTGATTACACAAGTGTTTCTCAGTTATAAAAAACTTTATTATATCCTCAAAAAGGTTACATTGAAATTCCAGATCTTTACCTCCTATAAATTAAGAGAATTACTTGATTTAAAAAACCTTCAAAACTCATATAGCGTCTTAAAAGGCATAGCACAGCTAAATTAGCGCCACCCGAAAAATATATATCTTCTAAACTAAGGTCACAAATGTGGAACAGTATTCCACTAGATAATGTAGCCTAGTAATAGATTCTAGTGGAATACTGTTCCACATTTTTGATAATCGCCTTAGTTTTGAAGTTTTTTTTTTCGCGGATGGCACTACCCTGTGCTATGCCTCCGCGTCTCGTTCGTGGCATCTTTTGTGGGAGCTTAGATATATTTTCGTTTAAAACTTTTACCATTCGTTAGAGAACACTCGGTGCGTATCTTCGCTAAGGCTCGACAGATATGTGCGCTGGACCTTAAATTATATTGCCACTCACTAGATATCATTTTCATATAGGTAAATAATTAAGTAAGCCATATACAGGATGTCCCAAAATTCGACGATAAACCGGAAGCAGGAGATAGAGCAGGTCATTACAGCTACAGCAGAAAGAAAAAGACTAGACCCTATGGTGTAAAGGTTTTTTTTTATGGTTGAGAGAAACGAGCACTTTTCTTCTAAACTAATGTAGATGACTTTAAATCTAAGGCTACAATTGATAGACCATTATCGTGGTTATATTTCAAAAATAAAACCTGGGAAATACTACGATTTGTAGCAACAAGGTAAAAATTATGGTCACAGGGTGTTGTTTGTTAAATACCAATAGTTTTTTCTAGAAAAGCAGAGTGAAATAAAACAAAAGAAAGTCGCCTACAAAAATTTTCAGTCTTTACCCGACTACTAAAACTCGTATCCTCAGAAAATCAATAGCAAGAAATTTCTCTCTTACACAAAGATAAGATGCTACATAGCACGGCTCTATTTATTACCCTCGGGGCCCGCGAAAATAGGGCCCCACTCGCGGGGGGGCCCCCACCCCCAACCCCGAAGCCAGGGTGGGCAAACCACCTGAGACGATATAAGACGGCTCTCAAAATTTTGCCTTTATATTATACATATAAAGGGGTTTAAATTAATTAGTTTTACCCTGCGCCGTTGAAGATGTTTTTTTTTTGTTTGTGCGAATATTTTTTATGCCATTGTGCTTGATTATGGTACAGTGGCGGTCTTGAAAGGTGTAACAGATCTGTCTATAGTCTCGTGCGCCCTAGACTGTATTACCAAAGAACAAGAGCTATTTTGCAATACAGAAAAACCGGAAATTTTACGCCGTCCTAGACCGCCTAGTACCTATGTCTTTTGATGGTTAGATAGTGGTAAGTAAGGTAAAGAATTTGTTGAAGAGGGAAAATAGCAGACATTTAAAAAAAAAAATTTTTAAGGCCACGTCGTCGTTCCTCTGGTAGTTTTTTTTAATTACATAAAGTCGTATGTATAGAAAAACTAAGTGAATATACATATATACTATGTCTATGGAATATAATAAGTAAAACAGAGACATGGTATAATATAACGCTAAAGTAAAATGTCTTAACTATACATTTAAAGATACTCACTCATATAATTAAAAAACAAAGTCTTTAGAGCGGAGATTTTTCGGTGATCTTTTATGGAGATTTTTCGGTGATATTTATTTTACAATGTTGATGCTTTTTTATATCGACTGCGATCTACATCATTCGTCAGTGTGTTCTACAAGAAACTGCAATAAACTGTACATGCTGCCTGCCAGCTAAAACTAAGCCAAGCCAACTCATTTAATACCACCAAGACCAAGCACATTTACGTAAGGCTGGCTGCAAACACATAAATAAGCAATGCTTACAAACTTTCAAGCGTAATAATCGAGCGGCAAGGCACGTAGTGAGGAACTAGAGTTGCGGCGAAACAAGGCGCTGTAGGGATGGGACTTGGTTTTGTACTTGCTGGGTAACGATATTATCAATATACATAGTATAAAATAATGTCACTTCCAGCGTCTGTCCCTATGTATGCTTAAATCTTTAAAAATATACAACGGATGCACCTGATTTTAGTGAGGTTTTTTTTTTAGATAGTGGTTCAAGAGGAAGGTTTAAAAGTATAACACATGCACAATATAGTAATAGTAAGTTAGGCGGTACGCAGTTCGCCGGGTCGACTAGTTACACAATAAATTGTTTTACCCCATCTCTCACTAGTGTGTCGTAGTGTCGTCAAAGGAGACATAGTATTAGGAAAAACCTGAAGGATGGCCAGTAGCAGCTGCAGCAAAAAAACTGTACTGCGATCACAAACCCGCCAGCTAAGCGTGGCTATAACGACAAAACCCTCTGACATTGTTTGTCCTTTTGGCAGTCTGTGGAGGAAATCTAGTCCAACAGTGGACGTCAATTCGGTTGATGATGAATTATTTTACCGACCAAATCGGTGACGTCCGTGGAAGAGCGAGGAAGGCCGCGTGAAGAGCTAGCCAAACCAATGTGCCAGTCTGGAAAGGGTTATGTCTAAAGAATAGTAAAAAAAAAGTAAATACCTACTTACTAACTTCAGAACCGTGTAAGTATGCATAATAATTAAAACAACGCATCACACTCAGAGTCCCTAAATAGGAAGAACCTGTATTTAGGGTGCCCGAAACTTATACAAAGACGAACATTACGACGAACCCAGACCGGAAACAAACATCGATATTCATTATAACAATGTTCGCCCCATAACATGCTCTTTACCTACTATATGATATGAGGAGACGTGACGTACGTAAAATGAAAGCAAACAAACTGGTTTAATATTTAAAACTGAGGAAAACTCTAATAAAAATTCAGTCTATAGAAAATTTAATCGATAGTTATCTTAGAAAACCACATCGAAGTGCCCATCACTAAACCAAGCATCTTAAACTTAAAAGCAAGTTAGATTGGAAACGAAGAGGCGTGGTGGGTACGTTCTTAAACGAAGGCCATAGTTTCAGCTTCACTTTGATATTACCGTCCCGCTTCCGTTTCCTGTGAGGGATCGGTTCTGAAAGTTATTTTGTGCAACTCTAGTTAAAATATATAGGTATCTTTCTAAGTAATCACTGATCACACTTCACAAGGTGGTCAGACTACCTGGATAAGGTTGTGGGATGAGGGTCGCTCTAGACTGGTCTGTGTGGCGATTTGTGGTTAGGGTTTTTTTTTCTAGCAGTGATCGATTCTCGGCTGAGATGATGATGGTGAAATTATAAGTAAGTGCGGAAGAAGTTTAAATTAGACCTAAGTAGTTCAACCATTTGTTTGATATTTTAAGACAAATTTTGAAGAAATCAGTGGCTTCTTTGAAATTTAGAAGATTAAAAAAGAACCCGTCTCGTTTAGTTTCGAACATAATCTTGCCCCTAAACCTAAACTATTTTGCTAAACAAAAGATTCTCCTAGCTAAGTTTCTCCCGCGCTTTCTATAATAAATGGCGGCAAAGCAAACACCCCCTCCCACCCAGGCCTTTACCCCTCGCGCCGCCGCCTCTCGAAAATCTAGAGGAATATTATAATTTTCTAGTGCTTGGCTTTTGTGGAAAGAACTACCTATTATTAATTTTATCCTTAGAACCTGTTCATAAATGCGCTGTACGCGATTGACCATATCGATCATGGAAATGCCAATTGTCGTAAGGGTCTTTTTTCGAAATTTAGTTTTTGATGCTATTAATATTTTAGTAATAGCATCGAATGTTATATTATAACATTCGATAGAGCGTAAAAAACTGAGTAATAGCATCGAATGTTAAATTATAACATTCGGTAGAGCGTAAAAAACTGAGTAATAGCATCAAAAACTAAATTTCAAAAAAAGCCCCTTACGACAATTGGCATTTCCATGATCGATATGCGCGTAGGAACTCACGTGTGTCCGGTCCGAGCTACTGTTGCTGTAAGTAATCCTGTTTAGATGCTCTCGCGCATTTCTTAACACGCGAGTAAAACGTTTTCAATGAGTGTTTTTTGGTATGTAGCTACT
Source organism: Euspilapteryx auroguttella (assembly GCA_951802225.1). Classification (NCBI taxonomy): domain Eukaryota; kingdom Metazoa; phylum Arthropoda; class Insecta; order Lepidoptera; family Gracillariidae; genus Euspilapteryx; species Euspilapteryx auroguttella. The sequence continues at coordinate 2,063,027 of OX637665.1, forward strand.
AACCTGTATATCGATCATGGAAATGCCAATTGTCGTAAGGGACAAAGCACGACTTTTCAGGAGAGCCAAAAAACGAATTTTTTTTTACAAATCCTTTTGTAACTTTTGATTGCCTTGATTTACAGCTATCAATTAAAAGAAGACCAGTGCTAATTTTTAAAGATCGTTTCAATTATTTTAGTTTGGATACGCTACAACTAATGGTTTAGAAGATTTTGTCCTTTACGCCCTACCCATTTTAGCAACATTGTCCCTTACGCTGACCTTTTTTCAACTTTTTCCCTTACGACCTATACAGTTTTTTTAACTTTATAAAATAATTGGTTGTAAGTCCCATATGTGTTTTTCCAATGTAGTCGTATGTCTATTATAATATTTAATTTTAAAGTTACTATGTAAAATTTGAGGGGCGTAAGGGAATTAAAATACCAACAAGTGTGTTGTTATTAGTACTGATGAAACTAAAAAAAATATATTTAATTATGTCTATAGTTTTAAAATGTTATTGTTTTTTTGCCCTTGTGAAACAAAATGATAACATTTCTCAAATATGAAGTACAAAACATTAAATTTTAAATATTAATTGTAAAAAAAAAAATATTAAGTGCATAATTTTTATAAAATAGCAAATACTAGGAACTCCAATAGCGCCCTCGTAAGATTTAAAAGAAAATAAATTAATTATCTTCAATGTCTACAGTAAAAATCAACACTTTAATGAAGATAGGTAGGTAGTAATTCGTTTATAGCCCAAGTTTAAAGTAATTTAGCTTTTAACATGGTGTATAGGAATAAATACTTCAGTAAGACCAATTAAAAAAACTACAAGACTTACATTAAAAAGCTTTTTGTTATGGTGTGTATGTAACGTATAGTATGAATAGGATACCAGCACCCCATCTTCCATGTATATGGCTAAGGTGACTATAGGAAAAAATCGAAGCACGTAGCGTCCATCGATGATCCTACAACAGCTTAGTACAACAGCCATACTGCGATTTCCAACCTGCCTGCCAAGTGTGACAATTATGGAAAACCCACTCATATGATCATGGCTAAAATTAACGTTTTGGCCTAGTTTGCGCTTTGGTAGCGGTCAGGAAAAGGTGGGGCAGGGTGTGTGTACTAACTAAAGTTGATCCCGGGCCAACGAAGCTTAAGCAGGAATTGAGCTCGTTATGGTAAAACATTATTGTTGAGGAGGGAGAACCACAATCCCAGGGAGGTTTCGGGTGCATAGTGAACAATTCCTTTCACAGCGTTGTAAATACCGATATTATGACGGCAAGGGTAGCGTGTCTTGTACGTCTATGAATTAAGCAGTATTTGTTAAAAGTTATACAAGTATGCGCTCCCACATCGATACAGTCCAACGAAAATGTGGAGATTATGTATCCCGTGATTATGCATTGCTCAAAAACTTGCGTCACAGTTGACATAGGGGATTTAAATGCGAAACGGTTCAATTCTGATATCAGCGATGGGATAGCGCCTGAAGCGTGCAACAGAAGTTAAGTAGTACTGTTCTGCAGAAAAGGCCATAAAACCTTTTGAAGAACTTACATCTAAGCCACCTTTATAAATTGTTCTTGAGAGTCATCAAGAATCGTTTTGCGCGCAGGTTTGACGTCTTCGCCATTCGAATTAGCTGTTTCTCGTAAAGGCAAAGTACCATGGACCACATACATGCTTTAAGGCAGGTAATATAAAAGACGGAAAAGTATAATCTGCCTCTTTGCCTGGCATTTGTGAACTATGGGAAAGCTTTGAAGCTGGGTAGTACTGCAATCTCTTCAGCGATGCCTATTGGTATATGGAAGTGTTTGTAAAAAACGCCACTATGTCAGCTGGACTACAGGATCAGAGCTCGAAGGCTGCTGAGGACTGGGTTCAAAAAGAGTTATATTATATCCCTTAAACTGTTCACCGCAGCCGGTGTGCACTCAAGTAAGTCTTTAAGACTCGGGACAGGAATGCACTAGGCATCAACAGAAATGGTAAGTTCGTCAGTTGTTATCTTTTACTATAGAGTCAAATTAAAACCCGCCGTTACGTTAAGATTAAGGAATACAATAAACTTTAAAGCTAGAAATCAATGCGAATTGACATTTGACGTCGTACCCACTCAGAGTTAGTTATATTTTGATTGGCTGATTAAATAGTTCAACGAATCGGTACTTTTAAAACATTATTTTTAAACAAATTCATATAAAATAATAATTAAAATCTGAGTTTTTAATAAACATAAGATTAAGTTACGACCCTTACGACCTTGAGCTTTAGATACTGCAATTTTTTTTTTACGTCGTAAAGGACATATTGACAAAACCGTATAAAAATCATCAATAATATTTTAATTGATTGGCCCTTACGCCAATGTGGAAAAATTAAATGTTCCATAAAGCCTTTTTTTTAATAAATTTCTGAGCTAGGCCCAAAAAAAGTCAGGTCGTAAGGGACATTTTTTGGAAGCTAGAGAGGTTTCAAATATACCATTCGATAGAGCGTGAAAAACTGAGTATAATGGCATCAAAAACGAAATTTCGAAAAATGTCCCTTACGACAATTGGCATTTCCATGATCGATATATAGGGTATCCAGAACACATAGAAATACCTACAAACTCCCCAGACCCAGGAGACAAACAATGTCAAACATAAAGCAATGTTCGCCCCACAGGGAATCGAAACCGGACCTTCAAAAACACAATCAGCAGCATCAATAGCATCAATTGACATGCCGAAAATACCACGAATGTCTGATGTATGAAAAAAAGTGTTCTCCACACTTTGCAACCAGCTTCCCGCGCTCTCCTCCAAGAAAATGTTTCAGACGCCATCTTGGATCTCGTGTAATCAGTTTTACCGCGCTCTCTCATTACCGCCGTTCCCGTCGACGCATAATAACATGTTTAATACCAAACTGCCTACTTGAATAGTTAATTTGATACCGTTTTCGGATCATGTTGGAAATTGGAACGTTTGGGATGATGAATTTGTGACTCAGTGTATGCGTAGGGAATTTGTATTAAAAATGCTTTTATAGTAGGTACAGTGGCAGTCTAGGACGGTGTAACAGATTTGTCTATGGTCTCGTGCGGCCAAGACTGTATTACCAAAGAACTAGAGCTATTTTGCAATACAAAAAAAACCGGAAGTGTTACGCGTCCTAGACCGCCACCGTACCTTAGTCAAGTAAGGATGTAATTACTATTAATGAATCAAGCTCAGGCCTATTAAAAAAAATTTAAGTGGAACCTAATGCAATCTCAAAAAAAAAACTGATATTAAACTCATCACAAATATATTCATAAAATTAAATAACTAAAATTAATAAGGATCTAAATTTATAACTAGCAATTATCAAAGTAAAACGATGTAACAACTTAAAGTGTAGCAAAAACAAAAAAAATATTACATTATTAAATATTTTTAACAGATTTCCTTTTCCCAGTCTGCGATGGTAGTTTTTTATTACTAGTATACAAAGCAGCTTCAAACAAATCATCCATTTCTTTTATTTCCCTACAATCCTGAGGTAAAGGGTTACCCTCTAAACAAACCTTGATTAACCCTCTAGGTTTTCTATCTAAATTCCTTTGATTCTTCAACACTGCCAAAAGCTTTTCTACAGTAATGTAACCTAAGTTATTAAAGGCCAAATTCATGTAACACAAGACGTTATTACCGTTACAATACATCACATCTTCCTTAATGGATGTATTGTCATTATGAAAAGGGTCTCTGAATACACCCATCACTCTTTCAACCAGTGCTAGAGCTCTTTCACTATCAGATATTTTTACAGTATTATCTGGTTTTGGTACTTTTAGTTTTTTATCAGACACCATGGATGGACGTGATTTTATCCGTCTGTCTTCTTCAGCAATCATGTCTTTTATTGCCTGCTGTAGCATCAAATTTTTTTGTTTCAAATATTCCATGTGCCTTGACCTTTTCGATGTGATTTCTTCATACGTCAATGGGAATTCCAGTAAACTGTTCAATAGAAATGAAGCTCCTTCGTCGTTTAACAAGTTTCCTGCTAAATTCAAATAATATAATTGTCTATTAGATCTCAAAGCATCTCCTAAGAATTCAGCTCCTTTATCAGTTATCATATTTGAAGATATATTAAGAAAATTTAACGTTTTCGATGCAGGCCAAGGATAAGTTAGCTTTTCAGCTATAATCTTTACGGCTTTATCATTCAGTTTGCATCTAGATAACGATAGATTTCTTAAAAGAGATACAACATCAAGTATCAAATGGAAATTTGCTTCAGGAAGATAAACATTATCGAGACACAAGTCTGTTATATTCGTAGAGTTTAAAACCTTTGATAGTTCAGGCATAGTATATTTATCGATTCTTCCTTTAAAGGTAATAGATTGAAGATAGCTCTGGAACGGCAGGATGAGACAAATTATCTTCAAAACGTTTCGTGGTAAAATCGAGCGTTTATCGAACTCTATTTGGATCAGATTGTTGTATTTGTCGTAGATAGCCCAGATCTTGATGCATTTCAAAGAGCTTTGGATCAGAGGTGACATGCCACTCGATTCTTCTTTCTCCAAACCGTAATCTGCTTCAGTCTTCGTGAGTGATTGACTGTATTTAGCTCGTTGACTTTTGCCCTTCTTTTGGTCTCCTGAAGACCCGAATGCGCTTTCACCTGTTAAATAGAAATCTCTTTATAATTGAATTTAAACTAATACTTAATTCTATTTTTAAAACCTTCACCAACCTTCTTGCAATCGAAAGACTCGGGTAACGCTTACGCTTTACAATAAATCATTGAATAGTTATAATATAAAAATAACGCATCACACTGCGACCTGTATCTAAAGTGCCCAAAGCGTAGAGACGAACATTACATCCAGACCGGAAACAAATATCGATATTCATCATAACAATGTTCGCTCCACCGGGAATCGAACCCAGGTGCACACGCATCTCCGTCCACATCACTGCCAACTGAGCTACGAAGCAGTCCAATGTATTGTTAAGGTGTGTTAGAAGCTGATATGTGTGATACTTAACAGCTTCACTTACTTTGAATTATCTTCACTACCACAACGGATTCCTCGATCTCCATCTCGTGGCAAGCCCAGGGAAGGTACGATGCAAAATCGGATGGGTTCGGCTTTCCACTATTGGAGTTGCCATCTGAATGTGACTGGGAATAGTCCATTAGAAATAAAAAAACTTATGTATAATAATATTTAAATTAAATAAATCAATGCTAGACAAATTACTGTAGATAACCAGAGAGAAGGTAAATCACTTCGTTTAGATATGGTTTAGATAACTAAGATAAACTGTCATGTGTCATGTGTCACTTTGTTTATTGACATTGTCATTGGGAGCTGATATTTCTTATAGTAGGTAGCTTCCCACGGTCCGCGATTCTAAGGATCTTATCGTACATACAGCAGACGACCAGGGACGGCAACGCTTGCAGTTGAAGTAAACGTTGATGTAACTGACTCGTGCCTGTGCTGCCACGGACAATACCCTTCCCACTATGGCTGACATTTACAGTCGATTCGCAACTCCAAAGTGTCAACATCTAAACTTAAAATCGTTCTCAACTTCAAATTGATATACACAACACAGTCGAGTTCCGAATTCAAGACAGTGAAGCATACGCTCGATGAAGTAGAAGACGGCACGAGCCAGGATAATCAGTACTCGGGAACGACTTGTCCGTGTATCATACTCGACCGAGTAGCCTCAGTGAATGTCAGCTTATGTGTAGTGCGAGCTAAAGGCTTTAAAAAGACCACATAGCATTAGGACTCTTCTTTCATCTACCTAGGCCTAGCCTAGAGCAAGAAGTGATTTCAAAAATAACGTTAGATATAGATGTAGCAGATGATGATTTACAAGTACCTACAACATACCGAAAGGAGTTTCTGTTTATTCAGCCATAATACGGGGTCGTTTGTCCGCAACTGCTCGCGATATCGCGGACCGTGGGAAACTACTTTTATTTTTATTATGAAAACTCAGCTTGACGAAGTGACGCATAAAACTTAAATATCTGTGATAAACATAGAGAGTAAAATCGTAAAATCACTAGAGAGCTAGAGAGTAAAATTTTTCTATGGGTACAAGTAAACATAAATCACAAATTAAATAGAGATACTGACATAAATATATCATCGGCTAACCTGGGAACCCTGTTACACAAGACCACACTTTCCCTGGGGGTGTGCCTGAGACTGGGAGTCAGGACGTGTGCTCCTCATCGCTGCCACTGTGGAGATATGGTCGATCACCTCGGCCTCTCCTGTATGCGCAGCGCTGGCCGCATGGCTCGCCACGCCAGTCTAAATGACATTATCCGTCGGGCCCTTACCACTGTCAACGTGCCGGCCGTTCTTGAACCTAACGGTCTGGCACGAGAAGACGGAAAGAGGCCCGACGGTATGACTATCGTCCCCTGGACACGTGGCAGGCCGCTGGTGTGGGACGCCACGTGTGTTGACACCATGGCGGCTTGCCACGTGCAAAGAACATCAGGCGAGGCTGGCGCGGCTGCCGCAGCTGCCGAAGACCTCAAACGGCGCAAATACGCGGCAATTTGTGAGCAGTATGAGTTTGTGCCGTTTGGGGTCGAAACTTTGGGGCCTTGGGGGCCAGGGGCGCGTCGACTATTCAAAGAATTATCGACGCGTCTGATCGACCATTCCGGTGACCGGCGGGCTGGCTCGTACCTTGGCCAGAGAATAAGTCTGGCCATTCAGAGGGGTAACGCAGCCAGCCTGCTAGGCACCGTACCTTCCGGTGGCAGCGATTTTGAGGCAATTTTTTATTTGTAAATATTTCTTTGTTTAGTTTATTTTTTTAAGGTTTGTAATAAGATATAATGTATAGTATATCCTTAATAGAATTTTAATAAAAATATATCAATTTATAGATACTAGAGATACCTAGGTAACGTGTTCTAAAAGCTAATAAGTATGGCATCTGAGGTGATCTTGAGTGATAGCAATAGACCTTCGCCTACTGACTTTCTGTCGTACTTTCCATGGGCTTGTCTGCAGTTTGAGATAGAGGAGCCTATTTACATCAATAAGGTTTATCAGAGTAAGTGCTTACCCTGTCTTCTTTCAATATCTATAATAGATTCATCAACATCGTCATCATTTCAGCCGAAAGACTACCATTGCTGATTAATTTGCTTACTAGTTAAGATTGTGGGGAGGCTTCTTTGCGGCGGTAGCATGACGGACAATTTGTCGAATTTGTCGTATCTATCTGTCACTTTTGTCTATTGTCTCTATACATTTTCCCGCATTTAAATGTCAAAAACGATTAAAAGTGACAGAAAGATTCGACAAATGGTCCGTCATGTTGCGGGGGCTGGCTAGTAAATCGTATGTAGAAAGAGGAAGAGATTACATTGGTAGCTTTCTGTTAGGCGATTATCGGTCCAGTGGTTTGGTTGGTCAGTAGGTAGGTTTCTAGGGAATAAGAGTTGTTAGTCTTAATCCTTCATATAAAATTAGGTATCTTTAGTAATAAAGCACTGAAGACGCTTTCAAAAAAATAAAATTGTATGTTACATATTTCAGATGAGCAAGATTCTCACACTGACCACAAGAGTCAAAGAAACAAAAGTAAAACAGCAAAAGTGAACAGAGCTCTATCTAACGACAGCTACACTGTTCAAAACGTGAAAGAAAATAGTGTTGAAGTCCAAAACATGAAAATTCCTGCGAACGCCATTCAAATATGGGCAGTTTTTGATAAGCACGATAATTTGATGGAATTGCTATTTGATAAAACATCAAAGGTTCCACAAAAGGTATTGAAAGTGCTTAATCTGATTCTACCGTTTCATGACACGCTTCATGCTATAACTGTCAAGGGTCGTATAGACAAATACACAATCCCTGAAATATCCAACATTATGTTATACAAAAATATAACAGATATTTGCTTCGACGGAGTTTTTCTACGCGAAGGTAATTTTTATCTACTCTTCGATAATGAAACTCTTAAAAGTATATCTCTAGCTAGATGCAGAATCAATGACGATGCCATAGAACTAATGTCACAGAAATTGTATTTTCTTATGCCAGCTTCGAAATGCTTAACTTTTCTGAATTTATCATCAAATTTCATAACGAACACTGGAGCTAAATTCTTAGGCGAAGCGTTGAGATCTAACAGACAGTTGTACTATTTGAACTTATCAGGAAATAGAATAACTGATGTTGGAGCCGCTTATATATTGGACAGTCTTCTAGAATTTCCAATGAAAATCGATGAGAGTGTAGCAATGAAGACTAGATATATTGATTTCTTAAAGAAACGCAACGAGCACATAGAAGCAGCTTTAAAAGAATTAAACAAAGTTGAGGAGGAAAAAGTAAAATCTACACAAATGTCTAAAGACAAGAAGGGTAAAGCGCATAAGCATGATAAAGTCCAAACACAGAAAAATGATGAAACAGCTCTGGCTGTTAGTCCTAGTTTTTTTGGAGTCCACCAAGACCCTTTCCTTACCGATACTGTGGTAAAAGATGGCCTACTATGGTCTCGCGGCAACAATGTTCTTTGCTTTTTAAATCTGGCATACAACGACCTTACTTACTTTACCATTACAAAGTTATTAGACGTTGTGAGGCATCAAAAAGTGTTGGATAGAAAACCAAGAGGTTTGGCGAAAGTAGTTTTGCATGGAAATCGTATGCCATACAAATGTCAGGAGCTTAGTGATTTGGATGAAATATTGGATACGGCGGCTTTGATGGCTTTTAAACAGTCTTCTGTGTTCTTTAGTAAGAGAAGAATTACTGTTGCTAAGTAGAAAATGTTTACTTATTTACTTAAATATATTTCTAATTTAGTTTTACTTTTTTTTTTTACATAAGATAATATAAGATAATACTTTATTGAAATCAAAATATAAAATCAAATACATCAAAAGAAAACGTTACAAAAAACAAAGCCAAAGGCGACCTTACCTCTAAAAGCGAGATCTGCACTTCAGCGAACTTGCCCGAGATCGTAAGAACCACTAGAACTTATCAATTTAAGTGAGTTCTCTGACCAAATTAGGTACAGTGGCGGACAAGGAGGCCGTAACAGATTTGTCTATGGTTTCGTCGACCCTAGACTGTATTACCAAAGAACAAGAGCTATTTTGCAATACAGAAAAACCAGAAGTGTTACGCCGAACGTGTCCGCCACTGTACCTGTCCGTATTTTGTCATTAAATTCCTTCTAGTAGTGCGATAAGTAATGTGGTAAAAATATCGTTACGATAATAATTATTACCTACTACGGCGTGCATTTCTTGTAAGGATTACAGATGACATTATTTTACCTCGAAGCCTATTATATGTACGCTGGGTCTTAAACCTTTATTTTTTTTAATTTTTCCCGATCATTCACTTAGGTACTAAAATTTTTCAACAAAAAGTTTTTTCACAACTTTACAAGAAATAATTCCAAGATAATAACAACAAGAACGCACCACGATGAGCCCCTAACTAGGAAGAACCTGTATCTAGGGTGCCCGAAGCATATACAGAGAGACAAACATTATTAAACCCAGAAACAAACATCGATTTTCATCATAACAATGAATCCCCACCGGGAATTAAACCCGGTGTGCATCTCAGTCCAATGACAACTCTTCACTGTGTCGTTATCTCAGCAATAAATATTAAACTTCTTTTTAAAAAAAAAAAATGTGGCGGACTAGGAGGCCGTCGCCGTTTCGTCAGCCCTAGACTTTATTAATAAAAATCAAGAGCTATTGTACATCGGCTTTGTATTCGATGTATATTGTTAAACATGCAGCTTCTCCGAGTTGCTTGGCACCTTACGCGCTTTAAATCCTTCCCTATACTAAAAAAAAAACTACAATATTGATTGTCTATGGTCTAGCTGTCAAACGTCATTCTTTGTGTTCGCGTGGTGCCGGCGCTTTATTTTTTAGTAAAAAATAGTTTCGTTTTATAAAATAAGTTAAAATAACAGCAAAACTACACGAAAATGTGTACACAAACATAAGTCAAAGGACAGGAAACTCGAAATATATCGAAACAAGTTCCGAAAATTGTGAAATGCAGGAAAATAAAAAGCCTGCAACAAGGACGTTCGGAAATTTTCTGATCTGCAGGATGAGAATTCTTCAGGTATAATTGAAAATTAATTGGTTACGCACCAATATTACCTCTTAAGACACAATGTGGGCATGCTTTTTTCAAACAAGCCCTTTCTAATGACACGGGTGGTATACGCGATATACCGACGTGTTTGTTGGCGCATGCCTTTACAAACAAGCCCTTTCACATTGACACGGGTGGTATACGAGATATACCGACGTGCTCGTAGGCAAACATGCCGTTTTTTGGTTTGATATGGGCGTTACGCTATGCGCAGACATTTTGGCGGCAAAATATTTTTTGTCTTCTGAACAAGACACAGGCTGTGTACGAGATACATGGATGTGCTCTACAATTTCTTAAGTGTCAAATCACATAGATTTACTCAAATGAATCACAATCAACATGAGGCACAAATGCCAATAGAACAAAGGATGGAGAAAACTTATCTTCTCCGAAGCAAGTTAATACAGTGGTACTACAGGCAGGCATAACATTCAGGTTCAATCAGTGACACTGAGGGAGATACCAACTTCCCAACAACCTTAATTTGGCCCAAAGAAATAAGCTCAAACTTCACTTTTGGAAGAGCTTTTCCCAGAAAATTAAGTATACCTTGTGGATAAGGGAATTTAAACTAAACAAAATCAATTTGTTTTGGAACTCCCCATGCTATGGGATAATTCTTGCAACACTAACAGCGAGTTAAAACATAGACCAGCTGAAACTTATATCCCCACTGCGATGCAGTCAGGATCTTTGCTGTCTTGCATTCTATTCAAACAAAAGCAAGAATAAATTTTACCATGTCTAATCTAGAGAAACCATTCTTTGAATCAAGTCAATGATGTACTGGGGGACGAGTTCCTTATTTTGGCCATGATCTTCAACAGAAGATTGCAATAATGACAATTTAGACAACACAATGCAAAAATCTATATGCAAAAAGCCACCTGCAAACCCTGAATGGGAAAACTTTATCAGGCCATCCCATTACTACCATACTGGTTTGCACTGTTGTATGGGGAAAACCCATGAAACCCCTGGTAGCCAGGAACTACCAATACTAGAACCACCATAGGGTTTTGCAGGCAACAGCCTAACGACCCAGACGCAGCCCTGTCTAAGCGGCATGCTCCTTCTGACAAATAGAGGTAAGCCATGGTGGCAAGCTTATTTCCACTTTTTTCCAGCTAAAGGAAAAATCTGTGTTATACTTTGTTTATTTTGGGTTATGTATGTTAAGGGTATAACTACACCTTCTCATTCAATAGAATCTTAAAAACTGTCCAAGAACTCAGTAATATGGTTAAATTAAAACCATTTAAAATATTTTAACATTGCCCACAGTACCATCTTTAAATAAATTAAGTAATGGATATAGTCAAAAATTTAATCGGATTGTTAAAAGTGTGACTTAATCAAGCCAGTCAGTTATATAAAAATCATGTCTAAGTAATCATGTCATGTCTAATTGGTGATCATGGTTTATTTTATTTGAAATATTTCATCAGTTTATAACAGTGGTATTTTTACACGTCGAATTTATACTTATACCCTCAAACGCATAAAACTATGTACAGTTTATTGCGCAGGACATTTAGAGGTTTAAATCATTTAAGATTATGATTTTTACATTTACATGAGTTCCAGACACATCCTTATGGATGTGTACAGTTTCACTACAGTACATAAGGAAAGTGGTTTTTAGCTTTCTTACATCAATAAAGCCTTTATTTTGTAAATTTTTAAATCTATTCTACAAATATATGAAAAAAAAATATAATTTTATACAAATACATATTATGTACAGACAAATGCGAATGCATGAAGAGTTAACAAAAATTATCACATTTACCCTCATATTTGCTACGCTCACAGCATTAGAATGTAATACATGGAATTTGTGTACAAATGTGTACCAAGTTTTTTGAGCCAGCAAGGGGTATTAGTAACAGTTGTGTGTTTTTTGAGTGCTTACAAGCTGTTTAGACCAAACACTTTCTATAAATGTTCATATATGTACATTGATATGTACATACATACATACAAACATACTTATCGCTACGCCTGTTTCCATAGGGGTAGGCAGAGAAAATTGATTTCTACTTGCTATGATTCTGACAAACCTTTTCTTTTCGCTTCTTTAGATGCAAGTTTTTAATAACTCTTTTCATTATTACAATGATTCAATTAGTCAAACATCTTGAATTCAGTATTCTTATGACCAGCCAAACCAAAAAATTTTCGCAATTTACTTACTTTTGACACTTCATATGTAACATTAGTAGAAGCTTGTCCAGCTTCTTGCTATGCATGGGTGAATTTTGGAAACTGGAACAAAAATCCTGGAATGCTGATTTACCGTATCTAGTGTTAATTATGTTACCAGCATAATGATGGTTATCACAACTTATGGTTGGTTCTCTGTTATGGATTATTTTTTGGTTTTTTTTTGCAACACCCTGAAAGAAACCTTTCTTAATTATTATCTTCACCTTTCAAAGACCTGCTTCATTGTCAGATAATATAGAAACGGAGATATGCTCTAGCAATACCGGCTTAAAATATCAGTACTACTACTGTCATTTGAAGAAATTATAATTGAGTCCTCAGCGGTGAGCATTGAGCAAACTCAATACAATAATAAAAATAACAATGATCCATTCTTTGTTTTCTGTTCCATATAAATGCACATTCCTCCTAAGAATGTTAATTCAGGTGCTTCAAATTTTTATAAATTTGATTTTATGTTGAATGGTGGCTCTAAAATAGGGGATGATGATTGTATTATGAAGACCTACCACCATTGCCATATTAATGTCATTGTTTATTTATATTATAAATAAATATAATATTACATGAGATATGATTAAAGTATTGAATGTGAATGACAGTTAAAAGAATAGTATCCTAATGATAATTTAAACCAAAAAACATGTTACTAGCTTTAAGTAGCTACTGCTACACAGAACAAATATTGACTTACTAGTCATGTTACTAGCTTTAAGTAGTTACTGCTACACAGAAAAAGTATTAACTTACTAGTCATGTTACTAGCTTTAAGTAGCTACTGCTACACAGAACAAGTATTAACTTACTAGTCATGTTACAAGCTTTAAGTAGCTACTGCTACACAGAACAAGTATTCACTTTTAAAAAGTAAAGTACTAGAACTAAATAAATACAGACTTCAATATACATAAAGTTACACTGATATTGTTAAGACATTGAGTCTTAGATTTTTTTGTAAACCAAATTAAATTAATCAAAGCTTTTGAACGTGAAAAAACTTCTGTTCTGTAAAACTTCTGTGAGATTTTGAGAAAATATTCGTAAAAAACCCATTGTTAATTCTTTCAAAAAACGACACAAATCTGTGACCTCATCAACAATAGGATGCTGGACCAAAAATATTTTGCTATTTTGGGGTAAAAAGGGAGTAGAATCTTTTAAATAAGATAATATTTTTTGAGTGCGTCTCCTGGCGGCTTCCATCATTGGCTTCGATGATGGGTCTGATCGAAGGCGTGCCGCGGCAGGGTGCTGTCTGGCTCGTGTAGCATGACGTAGCTACGTACAATGTTTTGCTATGCGGACTGGTCTGTCCTTTTGGGGACTGTTTTTGCCTGCGCCTCTTGCGAATAGGATACTATATTAATAAAAATAATGATGTGAGACTTGAAATAAGAGATACCTTGTATCCTATGTAGAATAATTTAATTTTAAATTTGAAAGTTAAGGTGTTTGCAGGACAAACACCAGCTATCTAGCAACCACCAAGTCTAGAGCTAAAGGTGTGTCATTAGACAGACAGTTGACTAAACCAGTAGGTCTTGAACTATGTAGAGGTTCACATACAACTCTATTCATGTGATATCTTTTTGTTTTAGTTAAGAAGCGGTATTAATACGCCGTTTTTTGATACTAAATAGGTATTACATTTTAACTTTATTAAATTTTCTTTTAAGTTTTAATTCATTTTCTTGTTCCTTTACTAAGGATATATAAAACAACTTAATTAAGTTTTCAAACAAATCTGTTTCAAAACAAATTTGTTGATGATGATGATAATGAATTTTCTTGTTCCTTTACTAAGGATATATAAAACAACTTAATTAAGTTTTTCAAACAAATCTGTTTGTCCTTTCCTATATTAGAAGGGGTTATCTTCGATAGAAGCCTCACAACTTTTATTTTAAGATATATTATTGGCTCTGAACATCTGCATGTTTAACAATATACATCGAATACAAAGCCGATGTACAATAGGATGATCAAACGAGCTCACCTGAGTGAAGTTCGATCATTATTGTACGAAGGCTTTGTATGAAGATGTATATTGTCCCGCCCGCCCTTTACAATTTGTAAGTAACCCAAGTTGTGAGTCAAGCTCGTTATGGCTCTAAAGAATGACGTTTGACAGCTAGACCATAGACAATCAATATTGTAGTTTTTTTTTTAGTATAGGGAAGGATTTAAAGCGCGTAAGGTGCCAAGCAACTCGGAGAAGCTGCATGTTTAACAATATACATCTTCATACAAAGCCTTCGTACAATAATGATCGAACTTCACTCAGGTGAGCTCGTTTGATCATCCTATTTTGCGATACAGAAAAACCGGAAATTATACGGCATCCTAGACCGCCACTGTACCAAAAGGCATTTTTGGAAATTTGCCTTGTTCTTGTCTAAAGTGGCAACTTTTAGTTTCACAAACCATATATCTAAGATCATTATCCTAAAAGCTACACAACAGAGCCTTAAAATTCTAAGCAAGATTATCTAGGGCGTCATAGATGTTAATTATTTATCGGGAGTGGCGCTAGTTTCGCACCCGTTCGCCCCTTTTTTCCAAAAACCTTATAATAAACTAGAACCTATTCTGGGCAGAACATAAAAAAGGGGTCAAAGTTACCTCCGAGGTAGTGTTTAAGTATTTCAGTTTAAGTTTTGCTTCAGTTTACTCCGATATATACCATGTTAGCCATTAAGGCTCATCTGAAGGGTAATGCCAATTTAGACCAGCTTGCCATCGCAACTGGCTTCCCTCGAGGTAATGGACCCCGAACGATGAATTTGGTAAAATCTATTTATTGAACGATCGAAAAAAACTTCGATGGCGCGATGTAGGAATTCGATGAAGCGTTTTCTAACTACCCTCAACTCTTTCGTAGCGCGCTCGTAAGGTAGTAAAGTTGGTAGCCTAGAGGTATAACGCGACCGCGTCGTAGATCTCTCACCCGGGAGGTCCAAGTTCGATCCCCAGTAAGAGACCAATTTAGTTTTTTTTTTACTTCGATTTTTTTCCACTATCGCATCCGTGCTTTGGAAGGCAAGCTTTTATCGTCGGTCGTGAATGAATGAAATACACTTTATTCCATAAGTGCATGATATAATCTAAGGTGGTACAAATAAATTAAAATTGTAATGCAATGGGCGACGACCTTATCGCTAAAAGCGATTTCTGTGTTTCGTGTCCTGACCTGACCAACAAGCCGTCCCTTTGACACTACACTAAAGAGTGAGACTACTATGGCTAATGGCCAAATTATATTTTTAAACCACAGCTGCATTTGTTTAAAGGGCAATAAAAGATTATAGATAATTATAGATAAAAGAAAATTAGAAACGTTACATTTAATATGTTACCGGAAAATTATAAATTCATCTACATTTGTATAAAAACTGGCGTACGTAAGTTTATAACCTAACGGATGTGCATTTTACGGTGACTAAAATATTAAAATTACAAGGCAAAATGTTATTTAACTATGATTCATAAAGGCACAGACCAACTAGAGATACTACATAAAGGTCCCTACTAGTATTTCAATTAAACCTCCCCTCCAAAAACCGCCACACGCGCGACGCATCTCTATGTTTCGCGCGAAGTACGGAAGCCATCTTAAAATATAAGAACCCCCGCCACCCGCATCTCCACCCCCTTCGCTCGAGACGCCGGTTTTTGCGCGGCTGTGTGCGTTACGCCAGGCCACGAATTCTACTATTTATAAAAGCACAAAATCTTTTGAAAATGGAGTGACAAATGTCCAATTATAAATTTTTCTTCATTCATACATTCTTTCTTAGTCTGTTCTTCTACCATTCAGTGACCACCATACCACTAGCCCAAGCCATTCTTCATTATTTTAAAATTACTGTGAATCTATAATTTTCTCTCGGTCGCCCTTTGCAGCCTTCAATCGATTTGTATGGTGTGACTATTGACTTGCACCTAGTAAAATAGTATTTAAAATTAAGAGAATTTGAGCCCAGGTCTTCGTAAACTGTTTCTGCTTGATAGGCGTGCTTTGTATAAGTACTTTGCTAAACTAAAGGTAAAATTGAGAAGGGTAGGGAGGAAAGGGAAAAGGTTGCGTTAGTTTTTTTTGTTCTTCAGATTTAATACTTTTGCTTTAAGTACCTAATACATACTTAGGTAAATATAATAAGTTGTTTATATTACTGTTAACTTTCTTTTGTTAATTTTCTCATTTGTTCGGATCACTTATTTATCTTACTTACCTAATAATATGATAAAGCTTATATAAAAAATTTTTAATGAGATAGTTATATAACTATCTCATTAAAAATTTTTTTTCATCTACTTACTAAAATAGGTACAGTGGCGGACTAGGAGGCCGTAACAGATTTGTCTATGGTTTCGTCAACCCTAGACTGTATTACCAAAGCACAAGAGCTATTTTGCAATACAAAAAACCGGAAGTGTTACGCCGTTCGTATCCGCCAATTTACCTAGGTTTTTAACCTTCCTTACTTAACTAAAAAAAAAACAAAGCAAATATGTAAAAAAAAAACAAACAATATATACGTAAACTAGAGGCTGCCCCGCGGTTTCACTCGCGCAGATTTCTCATAAACACAAAATTCCCGTTTTTTCCCGTTCCCGTAGGAATTTCGGGAAATCCCTTCTTAGTGCTCACCTACACTCCATAAGGAACCTACATGCAAAATTTCAGCCCGCTACGCCCAGTAGTTTCGGCTCTGCGTTGTCTGTCAGTCAGTCAGTCAGTCAGTCAGTCAGTCAGTCAGTCAGTCAGTCAGTCAGTAACGGAAGAGTTTTATATATATTGATAAAAGTAGGTATAAAAATTTGAGTTAAATAAGTAATACCTACCTAATTTGTAGTAAATAATAAAATCTTCCCAGAAAAGGTAACTTACCCACCTCACTTACATTGAACCACCTGACATTAACCCTCCCTCCCCACTTCCCTGCACCCCGGCGATCCAGCCCGCGCCCTAGACTCCGGCTTTTTGCAATAGATCAAGTAAAGCACCTTGCTGTAGATATTTTAGGGGAGCAATGAAGAACTTTTCATCTCCCCTTAGAATTAATTTGAATGCTTAGGATTTTCTTTACAGGTGCTTCTAATGCTATGTTTACACAAGTTAGCGTACCACTGAAGACTACATGATAGTCTAGTGCCACACGCGGAAAATAAATCTAAACCATAGCACACCTTTTTCATAGAAAAAAGCGCATTGCTTCGCGCTCAGCCGAAACTCGTTGCACGCGTATCATGCTTGTGTGAGTGCGAAGTTGCTGTATTTCTACTGAGAGGTAACCGAGAGCGGGAAAGACGCACTTACTGAGGGAGGCAGGGAGTGCCCATACTATATAGTCCTATTTTTTATACTGTGGTTATGATTTCACAAGACTATGTAAAACATGAAGATATTAGGGACCCTATACGACCCTAGAACCCTATACCTATACGAAGTTCAAAAATATTTGTTCAACACAAAGTTTTACTACGACCCTTCAATTCCCATGACCTATTAAAATCTAAACCAGAAACTCATTGCCCTATCTCACGAAAAAGTCTCAATGTCGGTGCATCAAAATTCCCACACGAAATCAAAATTACTATGGAAAACCAGTTATCGGAACCTGTCGTTCAAGTATAACATTTACTATCTATAACAATCGTCAATTGACAATAATATCGTAATGATAAACTAGTTTTCTTACAATATTAAAAAGATTTATTTACAAGAAATCGAAAGAAAACTGGAACCGAATCTTTTTAAGGAGGGTGTGGGCTTGGTGTGGGGTTTTGTGTTCTTCTTTTTATCATCATGAACACAATATTATTTTTAGTTTAATAGTTCTAAACAATAGGGTATATTAAAAATAAGTACCTAAACTAACTTAAATTCAATTCCTACCTATACCTACTTACCCTGTTAATCATAAAAAGTTAAAGAGCATTTTAGTTATTTGACGTATGTCAATTTAGACTGGATGTCACGTATTTACCATACAAAAAACCAGAGAAGTAGACCTCCAGTAAAGCTACTTAAAACATACTGTATCTTTATGAATAATACGGTTAGACTATTATATTATATAATTGTTCGACGCCTACATACTTTTATTTATTGTTAAATAATTGCATAATTTGGATATTGTTGGATAATAGTAAGTATTTTAGCACCGAGGCTTCTCCTAACGAATGTCTAGAAAACTACCTTAATTTTTTTTAAAGTACACCTAGCTATTTCAACGACTTCGTCCGCGTGGTAAACTTACTTTTCCATATTTTCTCACCGTCTAAACTTTCCCTGGATTACGACAAACATTTCTAAATCAAAATAGCTAAGTCGGTCCTGTCGTTCTCGAGTTTTAACATTTCTAAATCAAAATAGCTAAGTCGGTCCTGTCGTTCTCGAGTTTTAGCGTGACAAACGAACAGCAATTGATTCTATATTATGAAAGATGTAGAAAACGAAAATACTTTAGGTTTCAATTGTAATAAACTCAACCCCATCGTAAAAGACAAGTTCTACTCAACAATTAAATAAAAATGTAACAGGTTTACAAAAAGTTACTCCTCCGAATTCCCACGAAATTATTAAAAGCTTATAAGGGTTAACATTTCCTAACTAGTTTTCAATATGTCAAACGACAAGTGTATTTTATTTTGAAACTTCAGTTTGCAATTGATTTTTGTCAGGAAAAGACACTGGAACGCTGAATAAAAATAATAATTAAATTAATAAATAAATAAAATAAAAAAACAATTGAAAACCAAGTGATCAAGAGAGGCAGTCTTCCTATTTCTGTGTTTTTCGAAGTTTATCGTAATTTTTAGCACTAAAAGCTTATAAATTTAATAATACCCGGGCTAAAGGTTACTTAAAAAACTACTTGTCTTCACAAATAGTTCCCGTGGCCATTTTAGCAATTCTCTTCTTGACTACCACCTTACAGTGTCTATGAAAGGTAGGCATATCCATTATGTTTTTATCTTTATCTGGGTTATTCTTTAGCGGTTTCCGGTTTTCTCTTTCACCAGAGAATTTTAGGATACTTACCAATCCGTGCTTTTACTTCCGTGGTGAGTAATATACTCTTCCATTGCTCTTCCTATTTAAATATTACATAGCATAATACAAAGTCGCTTTCCGCGTCTGTCTGTCGCTATATATATATGTATTATATCTTTAAAACTATGCAACGGACTTCGATGCTTTTTTTTTAAATAGGTGATTCAAGAGGAATGTTTATATGTATAATACATACACAACATAGTATTATTGTTTAGGCAGTACGAAGTTCGCCGGGTCAACTAGTATTTAAATATTAAATAAAAAACCAAAGGAAAGATCCCTGGGCAAAACTGCATTAAAAAGTTAAATCATTTCGACAATTTTAATTAAAACACCAGATTAAGTTGCGCATTTTAAAAATCCAACCCTTTACCCGGAATATTATAAAACCGACTTTGTTAACCATGTAAAAAGATAACCCTTAATGAAATGTACAAAATTACGTGATACCTTAAATAATATACCCACTGCAACAGACACAATTAATTATTTAAATACACCAGACTAGATTAAGTGTGGCTATGTTTAAGAGTAGGTAACTTATCTTTGTAATTTTATAATAAGTCTAATTTTTGGAGGAAGACGCAGAGTAGACGGAGTACTAGACTTTCCACAAGACGACCTGGGACCATAATCTCTTAAAATTGAATAAAAAAAACTATTCTTTCAGGATCAAAGTTACGCGAGATTAGCAATTTTTGACCCAATCGTAATAGAGTAATAGTACAATAGTAATAGCATAGAAGTACCTATAATCGCAAGTATAAAAGATTAGATAGGCCCTGGGTTTGCTGAACATAATTTTAATCAATATTATTTCTGATATTTTCTCACTTTTCCAGATCTTTGATCGACATACAGCAGCGACCTTCCAAATACCATCGTAAAAACAAAATAATACACTAATAACGTTATGAATTCTTAAAATTCACCATACATAAACTATATAGGTATATAGCAAACAAGACAGCCGTATTAAAATTTAACTTCAAACTTCCGCGCAGGGGTGCGCCTATATCACGGGGCCCCATCTCGGTTGTCTTTCTAAGGGGACCGCATAAAATAGTTATAGGGAGGTGGGGGCTACTTAACCGTTTTTAGGAGACACCCCCCGGAAGCACCCGAGGGGGCCGCTTCCGCCTCCCGCCTTGGCCCCCGCGGTAAGTGCTCGAGGAGCGCGTTTTAATAACGTCTGCGAAAATAAAAATGGCGGATGGAAAAGAGAAGGGCTTCGTGTTTTGGGCTTTTAGCTTCATTATTTCGAGGTTTTTAAATTGTGGGAGTACCTACGTTATGATTGTTAGAGAAGAAAGTTAATTATATACTGAGCATCCACACAGAAAAGAATTAAATTAGTAAAAAAAATTGATATAATATTCTTACCTATCTAGTACAAAGCAGAAATTGTTTATTATAAACAAAGTATATAAATACAATAACGCATACAACAACAAATACATACATAAACCTACCTGTATACCTGTATAATTGATTTAGAAATTATGAATGTACAAATTAACCAAAGTTGGTTTACGTTTTCAGCTGAGATGATGATAATGGATAAAAATCCGTTCTAGGTAAGTATAAATTACTTTTCTCAAATAAACTTTGTCTAATGGCATTAATTTATTTACTTGCTTGGTGTTATATTATTTTCATCTATTACAATAATAAATTCTCTACTTAAATTAACTAATCGAGACCATCTCAAATTATTTCTTCCAAAAGGTTTTCCCTTCCTGCCTGTCCCTTCTTTCAAAATGTGGATCGCAAGAATGGAAATCATACAACTACGTGTGCGTGTGATATAAGGTTTAGAAATATAAGATTTAAGAAGATCAATGCAGCATTTTCAACTGATCTTTAAATTTTATCTTGTACCATGTTTTCATTTTTCTTTCTATGAAGTACAGTAATGATTTTATTGAAAAATAGTATGGCACTGACAGATGTGCCCAACCAAACACAAATAAAACACAAAACTGTAAAATTTCAAACATTTCAATATTGAGGCGTTAGCTAAGTAGGTATCAATCAATCAATATCAAACATAATATAAAACAAAGTCGCATACCGCGTTTGTCTGTCGCTATATAATATGCTTAAATCTTCAATACTATGTAACGGATTTTGATGTTGTCTTTTTTAATATATACAGAGACTCAAGAGAAAGGTTTATAAGTATAATACATGCACAAGATAATAATAGATTACGCGGTACGAAGTTCGCCGGGTCGACTAGTCTATACCAATATTATAAAGAGGAAAGATTTGTTTGTTTGTTTGTAACGAATAGGCTCCGGAAATACCGAAGCGATTTTAAAAATTCTTTCACGGGTAGGAAGCTTCACTATCCCCGAGTGACATAGGCTATTAGATTTTCAAAAAATTAGGTATCCTTACTTAAGACGCTATATGAGTTTTGAAGGTTTTTTAAATCAAGTAATTCTCTTAATCTATAGGAGGTAAAGATCTGAAATTTCAATATAACCTTTTTGAGGATATAACAAAGTTTTTTATAATTGAGAAACAGTACTGGAATCAAAAAACCTCGATACATTTTTTCGTCAAAGATAACCTTTCCAAAACGGGAATAGCTGGTTCTTTGAAAACTAACTAGGAATAATGATAATAAACAAAATCAAATTCTGGTAATTCAGATTTGATTTAAAAGTAAGTAATAATTAAAAATATATTCAATATTTATTACGTTTTCCAATAAAATGTAGTAACCGATGTCAGCGACTGACATATGACTGTCCCTTTCCCTCAGTATGCTATATCAAAGAGATAGACTCTGTTCGTTCGGTCGTTCGTATTATTTGTCGTATATCGTCTTAAACTCAAATAATGTAACCCAAGGTGAAATATTTTTTCCGTTGTTTACATATTGACAGGTGGTTTGTTGTTGTTGTTTGTTTTTTTATTCGCCCATTCTGGGCAGTCAAAAGAACATAGTTTAAAGAGCCAAGTCTTTAGTAGCATCTTATATTCTATGGCGTAACGAAGTAAGCCGGGACAGCTCGTACTTAATAAAATACAAATATCTCAAATTCCCCTCTTACATTATCTCCTTACATAGAAATCCCATAGCGAGCTACTTATAAGACAGAGTGTGGTAAAACGTACTTTGGGTAGGAGCCTGCGGGGGGTGGGACCTTGTTGGGGTGGCGCGGATAGAAGAGGTGAAATTAAAAGGGGGGTTTGCTCGCTTTTATATAGGGGTGTGCCTGAAAATACTATGAAAATAGTTTGTTTCTTGTATTATATAAGGTAAGCATTGAGATTTAATCGTCAACAAAAAAAAAAACGTTTCATTGCTGAAAACAATTATAACTGAATTAAATTTTAAACACAATTGAAGTTTGTTTTTCATAATATCTTGTGATATTAAAGTATTATATGCAGAACAATCCTGATCCTAGCCTTTATATTTAGTAAGTACTAGTATAATTTGTTGAAAGTAAGTACGTAGGTTATACCCAAAAATAATAAAAAAGCATAAGTTAGTTATACATTATATTCTTTATAAAAAAAGTGTGTGAATTTTTGTTAGAACCTATGTATATTCATATCTTTTATTATAATAGCTTTCTTATTACCTACCTCATTGATTAAATAAAGGTCAAAGTAGTGAATTAAAACAAAATGTATCAAACTATCTATACAAATGCAAACCGCAAAACATTTACCTGCCATCTTGAAACTCATTTGCAACCCTCTATCCAGAAACCCGCGCACTGTCTTGATACAGCATATAAGTCGATCGCGGGGTGGTTTTTACATTCGCCCCACGAACACCCCTACCTAAGTCCACCCCCGCGGGTTTTATTCACGAACGAAATGTAACTTTATAACTTTGCAATAAGGTTGGGTTTGGTTTGCAAGAAGGAGAGGGAGAATAATCTTAATATTAATAACGTCTTGGGTGGCGCTGCTTATGTGTTTAAGTTTTCTACTCACACTGTTCGTCTTGCTTTATAGCTGTGTAAAAGCGTTATATAGGTGTGTTTTATAGAGCTGTTATAAGGCTGTTATGTAGCTTTATGTGCTTAGATATTGAGTGACATTGTTAATGTATGAAGTGGTTTTGATAATGGATCTCTGAATCCAGACCGAAGACATATACGTAGTCTGTTTTAATTGTAAGTTCTTTAATGTATATAAATATATATATATATTTTTTAATATATAAAATGCGTTAGTTTTGAGTGAAAAAACGACACAGAAATTTTCGATACTTACAGGCTATGCTTAAAAACCACAATATGCTTAATTTAATTATTTGTACCTTAAACTGTAGTACCTGTTGTTTTTATGTATCTTTACTTGTGTATTAATAAAGTGTTTTATCTATGACTTCATCTTTAAGACAAATATTTTAGAAGTATTTCTTAAAAAAAAACTCATTTACTTTTTTATAAACTCGGCTAAACGTGGGTCCGGCTCTTGAGCTGGTGCATCTGCCTAACCCTTCGGGAAATAAAAGGCGTTAGATTATGTTATGTTTTGTTACTTAAACAATTTCGAACGTAGGTAAGTTCTTTATCATAGTTTTCAACCAAAATTAATATAAGACGCTCCTTCACAAACTTAGGTAAGCAAGTTTCTATCTTTCACATCGGTCGAAAACTTGGCCTTTGTAGAAATTCCCACAGTAATACCCAACAATAACACGATACAAGTTCGGAGCAGCGATAGCGCGGAGGGTTCCGAACATAAATTTTATTGGAGTATCTTAGACCACAAGACTCACTCGGTGGAAATTTTAAGATATATACGGTCTTATTGTACGGTTGTCAGAAAAAGCTAACTTGCAATAAATATTTTACAATAGTATTTTATTTGTTTGTCGGATGAAGAGGAACGGGTCTCTACCTTTTGATTACTGCAAATATACCTAACTATATTATTATATAAATGATGACTACATTTTTCATAATAATCTGTTTATTTATAAAAGTCTAGGTAACAAATTATATTCAAACAATCATTTAATTTTACAATGGTTTTCATATATTAATTTTAATATCCCTGTTATAAACTGTAAGATGAATAGCTAAAGTAGCGCCTCCCGCGAAAAAAATTAATATGTTCTAAACTAAGGCAAATATCAAAAATGCGAATCAATATTCCACTATTTAATGCAGCATACTGTTTCGCATTTTTGATATTTGCCTTGGTTTAGTGAGAACATATTATTTTTTTTCGCGGGAGGCGCTACTTTAGCTGTGGTGTGCCGTATGCCTCTTAAGGTTGAAATAGTTATTTTTACGAATCTTGATTATAATTGCAGTGCGAGTTATTATATTATGTATATGATAAGATAGAAATTATTGGCGTATAATTTTAAGATCGCGGAATAGGCACTAAATATATACCATCAAATATCATAAAAATCAGGTCAATTGTGAAACTGTGTTCTTTTAATATTTTTACTCATATAATATTTAATAGTATCAATGGGAGATTTTATAGCAAAACCTGTCTTAAATACACGGTTAGTTTTTTATCGTGGAGAAAAATTTAACACACGGTAGGCAGAGTTATACAGCACTGATTCCTGAAAACAAAATTGAAAAATACAAAATGAACCTTGAGGTCCTTAGAAAGTTTTTGTATTACTAAAAGTTATGTGTAGCATCAGAGCAATAACCTACGGTGGCTTAGCTGGCGCTAGACGAGTCAGGGGGTGGAGGGCAATGCGCGGATACATTCGTCTTATATAAGTTTGTTTTTTTTTAACCAAAAAAAAAACAAAAGTAAAATAAAAAAAATACAAATTAAATTATTCGAGTCAAAGACTTGTCCTGAAAGTTTTCGCCACGATAAAAAAGTGACCGTGTATATTATTTACTGCTTAGTTTTTCTGCTATCCCTACATTGTTTTATTAGGTCAACTTCTAACAACGGGTCTTCGCGTTTAATCAAAGGAAATTTCCAATTAAATTGATTACAATCTCGGATGCTTCCTCGAGCCGCCATATTTTACGGTCTAAGATTCATTTAGGTAAGTAAATAGTATACTTATTATATACTTGTAGGTATATTTTATTTAAGTCGAAGAATGACGCTATAGAATGGTAGGATGTAGGTGTGAATATTATAGTCTATGCTAGTATAAGTTATAAGCATGGAATTAATTATTTACTTTTATTCCATGGTTATAATAAGTTTTTTCTACATATCTCTGTGGTCTAACATAGACCAAAATTCAAACCAAAATTACATTTCATTCTTAACTGTATGCGGAAAAAATAAAGAGCAACAGTTTTTTTTTTATAAAAATAGACGGTATGAATTTCAAGGGTTGAAAATTAGAGGGAAAAAATAAACGTAGAACATTCTGTAAACATAACAAAAATGTGTAAATAAGGGAGTGTTAAGTATACGTTTACACGACTCGTGTCGAAAAAAAAAGAATAAATGAATAATAACAAGGTAAGGGTATTAAGTCACACACTTGGTACACTTGGAGTCGCACCACCATAATACCTTGTGTGTGCCGCTTCTAACTTAAACTTCTATTATTTCATGAAAGCCTGGTACTATTTTCCTTAAAAAAAATCGAATCGTTAATTCGAGGAAAAGTTTGTCGACCAAATGTTATATCGAGCTAGTCTATTCGAAGAATTGTTCAGTCGATGTTTCGTTAATCGAACATAATAATGACTTTCGACAAAAAGTTACGGACCCCATAATACCTCTACTACGCGCTACAAAATGTTGAAAATTATTTTTATATTCGTATTTGTTTGTACCTGTATACCAAGTGAATACCTTCTGCTGTGTTAAATATGTTTAAGGAATATTTGATAATTCGTTTTTTTTTCCAAAAAAAAAACTAGGGATTTTGCGAGAACCCGGATAATTTGATGTAAGGAAATTTTTTTTTCAATCATCCTGACAAAAAGCAGATTTTTTTTTGCAAAACGAGGGCTTGTCCAAGTACTTATCATACTCGACGTACTGTGAATTTCAGCCTCACAGGTGATTGATCGTGTTTTGGCTTTTGGTAGACAATATGATTGGAAATTTGCAACCAATAATTTGCATGTAATATTAAAGTTTTTTTCTTACTACTTTTAGCCTATTTTAGTTTATATATTCTAAAACAATTTTTTAGTATTATAAATTCGAAAGTAACTGTGTCAGTCTGTTTCGCTTCCACGCCAAAACGACTGAACCGATTTCAATGAAATTTTGTACAGATAAGTCGAAGCCTGAGAAAGGCCCTTTCCCGAAAATTCCACGGGAACGGAATTGCATTGCAGTTTAAGCTTTAATAAAAAATAAAAAAAAAGTATAATATCTAAGACATACTTTCTTTGGTATGATGGTTTCTACGACATGATGTAAATATAATTCTTTTTTTTTTTTTAAAAAAAAGAACCCGCTTTCAATAAACTGACACATACATCAAAAGGGCACTTCCTCTTTTTCGAAGTCGGTTAAAATAGGTACATGAATCTTCTCCTGAATGTAATAAAATACTTATCTGAAAACCGCATCGAAATCGGTTCAGCCAAACGCGAGATAATCGCGGACAAACATACATACAGGTCAAACTGATAACCTGCTTTTTTGAAGTCGGTCAAAAATGACAAAGCAGTCCGGAAAATGCATGTCATGTAAATTAATGAAGTTAAAAAGCTTGCCTGAAAGCCCCATTTTTCAAGCTTTTTCATAAAGTTGTTATAAAAAGTGCAAATTGACCTTTCGGCCAATTAATTTGCGATTACGTTGAAAAATTGCGACATATTTTTTAAATTGGGTTCAGTAGGATAATATAAAAATGCTTTTATTAAAAAAAATATCCTGATAAATATATTAAATAGCCAAAATGGTTTTCATAGGCTACAGGTTTTTTTTTTAAATTGTTCACAGAAACTAAGTTATTTCTTTTATTTGGTGTATTTTAATTGGATATTTGAGGCAATATCTTTGTTAGTTAATATAATCTTTCTAGAGTATTATTAATCGCATGAACTCATTTTTTTTTAACAACAACGAAACACTTCTAGAAACACAATACATTGTTTTTGTAATAAAATGCCAAGAGTCATTTCATTCTGCATTTAAATGGGATAGCCAATAATAGGAAGGGAGCCAGGAATGGGACGACTTACCCTAGATTCTTACAAGTATTCCATTATGACCACTATCTTAGAATAATCGTGTTAGTGTAAGAATACAATTCAATGAACTTAATCTAATTCAACTGGTACGAATTTTATAGGATTGAAAGTTTTTGAAGACTAAATTATTTCAATACCAGTTAGATTAGATAGTCTAATTGACTTTCAATAAGTGATTCCCTTGTATCCTATATTGAATAAATAATTTTTGAATGTAAGTATTTTTTACAAAAAAGGAACCCGCCTACAGTAAATTGAGACGTACATAAACTGAAAACTTCCTCTTTTCTGAAGTCAGTTAAAAAAGGAGCTAAAACCTTCTCCTGAATGTAACAAATACTTCTGTGAAAATCGCATCAAAATTAGTTCAGCCAAACTCGAGATAATCGCAGACAAACATACATACATACAGTTCAAAATGATTACCTCCTTTTTTGAAGTCGGTTAAAAAGTATATCATGTCATGTTTCTGGCAGCAATTTTTCCCACCCATTATTTTTCGCTACGGAACCCAAAAACAAAAAAAAAAGGTTTAACCCCTTAGGGCGAGTCAGCACTGAATTAATCACTCCATAAATTCTCGTAGAATGGCGGAAAAAAAATCTGTTAACCGGCCAACAGTGGCGGGAAAAATGCCGGGAAATCCCCGAGCCAGTTAAAATGCCGTTTAAACGTCCCGTCCCGTTTGCGGATGCCGCAGGAAAAATATGGAACAGTTTTTTGTTTGTCGAAAACATGTATTTTTTATTGTTTTTGTTGATGGCGGGAAAGCGTTTTTCTGAATCTTGCGGTGGGACAGTACTTCATCATCATTAAAGCCGAAAGACATCCACTGCTGGACATAAGCCTCCCCCACAGAACGCCACAGCGACCGGTCTTGCGCGACCCTCATCCAGTGTATTCCTGCAGCCTTCACCAGGTAGTCTAGCCACCTTATGGGGGTCTGCCTGCTCTGCGTATTCCGGTTCGAGGTTGCCATTCTAGAACTTTTCGGCCCCAGCGACCATCTGTTCCTCGAGCATTAAATTCAGTAGCGCTTAAGGTGGTAACTCTCGGTATGGCGCGAAATTCAAATGGCGAAAGTATTAATTTTTAATAAAGTTTTAATGAATTCGCGTACGCATCCAGTGTATTCCCGCAGTCTTCACCAGGTCGTCTGACTACTTTCAGCAAATTATTTTGTACTAGTGGGCGCCCTTAGGCCTCGCCAGCGCATTTTCCCTTTAAACATTGAATTCCCAATTTTCCCGTGGGAATTTCCGGATAAAAAGTAGCCTATGTCTTTTCTCAGGCTCTTAACTATCCATGTACTAAATTTCATTCAAATAGGTTCAGTAGTTTTCTTGTGAAAGCGGGACAGACTTACAGAGTTACTTTCGCATTTATGAAATCAAATACATAGTATTAAATGAAGTCGTTTCCCGCGTCTGTCCCTCTGCATGCTTAATTCTTTTAAACTACGCAACGGATTTTGATGCGTTTTTTTTTTATAGATAGAGTGATTGAAGAGGAAGGTTTATAAGTTTAATACTTGCACAAAATACTAATAGGTTAGGCGGTACGAAGTTCGCCGGGTTGACTAGTTATAATATATAAAAGTATGGATAAATGCGTTGGTATACGTTGTTTTGTTAACATCACTGGACATATAGACCACATTATTAGTGCAAGGACAATCTTTTTTAGATTCTCCATATTCGCAACGCTTGGAGGGCGGGTTGGCTTTCAAATGGTTCAGAGCCAGTTTACAGCGATGCTAGCGCTATTCTCGAAAGAATTAATATCTTCTAAACTAAGGCAAATATCAAAAGTGTAGCACAGTATGACACTAGATAATTTAGCCTAGTATTTTTAGGGCACTGTTGTATACTTAGCTTTTAGGTTAAAGACCAAAGAAAGCTACAAAGTGTTGCTAAAAGTGGCCACTTTTACCTGTTTATAATTTTGTTCTTTTAAGTTAGGACTACTTTACTGTGCTCAAAAAATACTAAGCAAGATTATCTAGTGTCATACAGTGCCACATTTTTGATATTTGCCTTAGTTTAGAAGATATATATTTTTTTCGAGAATGGCTTTAGCATTGCGGTAAACTGGCTCTTCATATTAATCAAGTTTTTCAACAAAGCACATTATGCCTAGACTTCGGGTGTTTCCGGTCGCCTTTTACGAGTCCCATAGAAAGAGATACATCTCTTGATAACAGAATGATTATGATGTGTCCTCTTACCACTAGCTCTTGTTATGGGAAACTCTGCCCTATCTAGGGGACATAGTTTCACAAGTAGATACCGAGGCAAGGTGACGAATCAACATACTGTTGCTGCTTTTTTATAGGCGTAGTGCTTCTTATGGTAAAGGCTGTTATCAGCTAGAATCTAATATAAAAATGTATGGTAGTTGTTCTGCTAAAAAAAAAAAAGAATTTTGGTTTTGAGTCGTGCAGCGCCATCTATCGCCGAGTAGCATTTTCCTTTTTAATTGTATTTTTATACATAATATCGTTTTTTTGCGTGTTTAGTATTATATTATTGTCATAATTTTACAAGATTTTTTTTCTTGCGAGAGATACTTATTATTAGTAAAAGTTTACTGTGATTCCCATTTTTATGCACTAGAGGGCCAAGCAACCCCATCTTTTGGACTGTAGATAGCATCGTTCTATGTTTTTATAATTGGCAACAGATGTCGCTTTTAAATGTTAATTCAACTCGACGCTAGATGGCAGTGCTTATTAAATTTAGATTGTGGCCACAGGACGGGAGCTAAGGATAGGTTGGGCTAGGAAAAAATTTGCTGTAAAACTTACTAGTTTAAATTTGTGATTTGATTATTGATTTTCAATATAAAATATATATATATATATATATACAAACGGACATTCGTAGTTATACGTAATACGTCCACTGCGTGCCATAGGTCTCTCCCACAGATCGCAACTGTCTTATGCAACTCTTTAAGTACATTGGACTTCCACAACCCTCAACAGGTCGTCAGACCACCTTGTGGTGGGTCCGCCTACTCTGCGTCTCTGGGTGCGCGATGGCCACTCAAGAACATTCAGGCCTCGAGCCTGAGGGTGTCCTGTGTAATTTGTAATTTCCTCTAGGCTATGTCGCTGACTTTGGATCTTTAGCGGATCTCATAATTTCTGTCATGCAGGGAAACTCCAAGCATAGCCCTTTCCATTAGGTACCCTTTGAGTGTCATTAAGCTTTTTGATAAGGACATATTGGCTCTCGTAAGTAGTCACTGTCAATACACAAACACATTAATAATAATCAATATATATAAAACTCTTCCGTTACTGACTGACTGACTTACTGACTGACTGACTGACTGACTGACTGACTGACAGACAACGCAGAGCCGAAACTACTGGGCGTAGAAAGCTGAAAATTGGCACGTGCGTTCGTTGGGGAGTGTAGGTGAGCACTAAGAAGGGATTTCCCGAAATTCCCACGGGAACGGGAAAAAAACGGGATTATTGTGTTTAAGAGAAATCTGCGCGGGAAAAACCGCGGGGCAGCCTCTAGTAATAATATATAATAACTAGAGGCTGCCCCGCTGTTTTTCCCGCGTATATTTCTCATAAAAACAAAAATTCCGTTTTTTCCCGTTCCCGTGGGAATTTCGGGAAATCCTTTCTTAGTGCTCACCTAGACTCCCTAAGGAACCTACATGCAAAATTTCAGCCCGCTACGCCCAGTAGTTTCGGCTCTACGTTGTCTGTCAGTCAGTCAGTCAGTCAGTCAGTAACGGAAGAGTTTTATATATATTGATAACACATCACACTCAGAGCCCCAAACTATGAAGAAACTGTATTTAGGGTGCACGAAACACACACAGAGACGATCATTACACCCAGACCGGAAACAAACATCGATATTCATCATAACAATATTCGCCCCGCCCGGGAATCGAACCCGGGTGCACACGCTTACTCAGTCCACATCACTGCCAACTGAGCCACGGAGCAGTCGTAGACTTTTCTAGTAAGGCACTGCGGTAACTTTGATAAGAAGATTTGTACCTAATGAAGATTGCGATCGGGTCGCTGTCCATCCGAGTTTGATTCGATGTTAGACCTCTTTCTCGAAGTTAAATTTATTGCATAACTAGTTGACCCGGCGAACTTCGTACCGCTTTACCTATTACTACGTTTTGCATGTATTATACTTATAAACCATCATCTTGAATCACATTTTGTATTAAAAAAAACCGCATCAAAATCCGTTGCATAGTTTCAAAGATAGAAGCATACATAGGGACAGACGCGGGAAGCGACTTTGTTTTATACTATGTATTGATGATGATTAAAAAAATAATTATCAAAATCGGTCTACACAGGAAAAAGTTATGCGTGATCATACTAAAAAAAAATATACGCAACGAATTGAGAACCTCCTATTTTTTTTTTTTTCGTCGGTTAAAAAAAACCTAAAGTTTGCTAAAGCATACATAGGTAATTTGTTTGCATGTAGCGGATCTTTGGAAAGGTCAAGTTAGAGTTTCTACTTACATCTCAATAAGTTTAATTATTTCACTTGGGTGTAGCGCTTCTTACGTATTACTTATAAACACTGTTCATACTTCACTAAAGTATAATATATTTTTTGTATTCATGTAAGAACAACACGCACTCTCATGGTTCTGGCAGAATCATCAGCGTTGCATCAATGCTATTGCATTGCTTTGCACCATAAGCTGAGTCAGGGCCATTTTGCGCCCACAACACTTACAATGCATTTGATAATTTTATTTCATTATTAGTTCTTTTTGTATTTTTTAACTAGTGTGTAACTTATTATTGTAAGTTTTGTGTGCACAAATAAATATCTGTCTATGTCTATTAGGTACTAATTTTACTTGTAAAATCTGGTTATATTTTGACGCTTATTTTAGAATTTTATAGTGTCTATTAAAAGCCAGCTAACGCACTTAAAATCTACATCGCAT
Organism: Euspilapteryx auroguttella; assembly: GCA_951802225.1. Lineage (NCBI taxonomy): Eukaryota > Metazoa > Arthropoda > Insecta > Lepidoptera > Gracillariidae > Euspilapteryx > Euspilapteryx auroguttella. Next base: position 2,095,608 of record OX637665.1, read on the forward strand.
TTTTTTAAACTGACCCAGTCAATAGATATATAAAGCCGTTTTCATTAAACTATTTATCGAGATAGATAGCTTGTAAATTTATTAAGAGCCAGTTTACAGCGATGCTAGCGCCATTCGCGAAAAAAAAAAAGTTCTTAACTAAGGCAATTATCAAAAATGTAGCACAGTATAACACTAGATAATGTAGCCTAGTATTTTTAGGCCCTGTTTTCTAGCTTTTGAATCATATACCAAAGAAAGCTACAAAGTGTTGCTAAAAGTGGCCACTTTTAACAACAATCTGTGCATAATTTTGTTCTTTTAAGTTAGAACTACTTTACTGTGGTCAAAAAATACTAAGCAAGATTAGTATCTAGTGTCATACTGTGCCACATTTTTGATATTTGCCTTAGTTTAGTTAGAAGAAATACATTGTTTTCGAGAATGGCGCTAGCACCGCGGTAAACTGGCTCTTAAGTGCGACACAAAAATCTAGAAATTAAAAAGTGGCAACATTTACTACTTACTAACTAGATTTTTGTGTCTCACTATATTTATCTCGATTGATAACCTTGTGAAAACCAGTTAGGAAAGAAACAAAATCAAAAACCAACCCTAACTAACAAAAACAATGAAAAATAAAAAAAATAACAGCATCTCTTTACGACCATCTTTAACAATGCTAACCCTTGTCTCGCTAAGATAACATTATGGGGTCAAACGGACCTTAAGCTATTGTTATTCAAATTAATTGCATACATTAGCACAATGGTCCAAGAAGGGTTTTTTTTGTGAAGGGTCTTGTCTTGTAAGATTTGTCTTTGAAATTTAAAGACAAAGCGATAGCCCCTGATTCACACACTATTCTGTTTCTTGGTCTAAAATAACTGTGATTTTGACCAAATATGAGATACTAGTCGACCCGTCAAACTTCGTACCGCCTAACCTATTACTATTTTGTGCATGTATTATACTTATAAACCTTCCTCTTGAATAATTCTATCTATTAAAAAATTCCGCATAAAAATCCGTTGCTTAGTTTTAAAGATTTAAGCATACATAGGGACAGACGCGGGAAGCGACTTTATTTTATACTATGTATTGAAGTATGTTCGGTTATTCACAGGGTTCCGTAGAATCTTACACTTCTATAAATTTGTTTTATTTTGCGGTACAATTAGCAAGTCGTAGCACGAAAACATAAGAAATAAGATAAAAGCATCAAACTTTTTAGTGCGATTTTCGTCTCTGTGTGTGTTTCGGGCACCCATACAGGTTCTTCCTAGTTAGGGGCTCTGACTGTGATGTGTTATTATTATTATTATTTACACCTTGTTAAAGAAAAACGATAAATTCAAATTCAAAATTATTTATAAAAAATTTCTTTAGACAAAATTAAGAAAATTCAGCAAAACCCACATTTGGGTTTGTCTGCAGAAAATAAAAGCCTAAACTTAAATCTATTAGAAAAAATTATCATCTTTAAATAACTACATAACATTATTTTGTTAAAACTTTAGGTAAATTGTTTTGAAGTTAACATACTTGAATCCTCTTTAATCTATAGATATACTGTAGTTAGCTATCTAAATACTTTTCAACTTTTTCCAAAAATTCTACAGGAAAGGATATTTTGAATTTTATGGTTTTAAGGGGAAATGCGCTGGCTGAACACACTATAGTTAAGTAATTGTACTCCGACATCCTTCTCCAGCTCGTCAGCTACCATGTTAGATACCTAATCTGCATCTCCCGGTGCGTAGTCGCCACTCAAGCACTTTCATCATATTTCCGTATTATTACTTAACCCGTCAACGGACGTCTTCGACGGGTGACAGCGACCCTCGGTCGATGGTCCGTGAGACCCGGCTTGACTGGTATGCAAATTAAGGGTTATTGTGATGGACGATTAATTGTATTTTTTTTTTCATTCGATTGCAGAGCAGTTGTCCTGTACCGGAATAGGTATGGCGGTCTGTGTGGCGGCCTATCGATATACTTTTTTTCGAAATAAACGAAATCCTAATGCAAATGCAGCGGTATTTTTTCTTAAAATTAGAGTAATCGGGCTCATTAGTTTAACAGTTGATTTGATTATTGTGAACTTTATCTAAGCCTAAGTCAATAATTCGGCATCAGAAAGACATAAATCACTGAAAAACATTGATAGACAGATGACAATAAATCAGGTTATAAGTAATAGTTACATTTTCAAATAAATAGATTGGTTCTCAATAAAAAAATTAAGAAAGTATTACCTAGGTATATTATAAAACAAGTCACTTAAATTCATAAAGTTATGTACTTACGCTTGGTAAAAATATGAACATTATCATTGTTCCAGCCACTTTAGTGTAAATCGAGACAATCTTTAACAAAAAACAAACTGTACTTTTAACAAAATATATAACATTTTTATTGTGAGCATTGGCTTTTAAAATCGATAAAAACTATGTATCGATAGAATTCCGTTACACACGCCACCTCGTCAATCCCTAAACTGCGAAACCATAAAATCTGCCCAAAACCGGTTAGGTCAGTTCCGCAATCATCACAATAGGGACCCATTGGATACTTAAATAGGTCCAAATATTATAATGAAATTCACTATTATTAGCAGATTTGACCCTTTTTTTCGTACCTGAGTCTTTTATGTCCAGTTTTGGCACCCTTTATCCTGTTTTCTTTTGTTAACCCTACAAAGATAACCGGTAAGACAAGTTTTTAGCCCGTGAGTTAGAGGGTTAAGTTCATCAGTTCACCTCTGACCATAACACGGAAGTGATCGGAAACGTAGAATCAGTGTTCAAAAAGTTGTGTTTTTGTAAGTGAATTCAAATATAGAAAATGCTTTCGCGCCAAACGTAAACTAAGTAGGTACCTATATAAAGTTTGAGAGCTGGCAGTTAAAAAATCATATTAAGAAATATTTCTCATTCTAATAAGCATTTTATTTTGCCGCGATAGCATGTTTTTTTTTCCTTTATCAAAATATTTCCTCTAGGTGAGAGGAAATATTTATATGTAGAATTTTATGTGTGTGTGGTATAAAATAATAAATAAAACTGTGTCCCTGAAAATTAATATAAGTATGTTCTTGAATCGCGTTCATCCAATTAGGCCAAACAATAATTTTAAGCCTTTTAAATTTTGGTACAAAAACTACCACAAAAAAAAAAAAACAATTTACTCTCCGTTCTTTCTATCTCCTTAGACGTCATTAAGATCCCACAAAGATATTTCTTATTGTAGAGCCGCTACATTTTTTTTTAAATTAAGTACCTACCTACTTACTTTCATCAAACTTTTTTTTTTTCATTTAACATTACTACATAGAATACAATATTAGTTATTACAATAACATTCTTAATAGAAAAAAGTAAAGGAACGGCATTTAGCTTTTCTTGAAACCAATGTCTAAAAGAAAACTACACCTTAAGCCTTTATCCATAGTGCCTAAAATTAAATAGAACTATCCCAAAAAGGGTGCACAGTACACCATGTATTATTAAAAAATAATACACAAATCACATTTTTCTAATCCCTCCGCCTTCGCCCTACCAGTAAAAAAGTTATTGATTTTTTTCTTCTAAACAAAAGCTTTCTTCCTATTGGCCAGCATTTTTGTTCGGAATTCAAAAGGTTTTTCTGCGAACGCGGCGGGGGAGTGGGCGGGAGTGGGTGGAAGGAAGGGGGGAGTTCTTTTGCGTCTTAAAAATTTCGGGGTGTCTCCTTGTTTCGTTTCGATCAAGTTTGCGTAGGGTGATTCTCAATTAAAAGTATTTGAAAAGTTTTTTAAAATAAAATGTTATAAATTTTACCTTGATGCGAATTTTTATTTGTAACCTTAATTATATTTTTAATGAAGGTTATATATTTACTAAAAATACTATTTGTCAACCGTGTACGTAAGAATATAGCAGCTAAAGTAGTAATACTTACTATGTAGTTATAAAATCATAACGTCTATACTTACTAGGAATATTTTTCACGGAGCTTAAACTATTTTTGAAGCTTTACTGAAAAAATGATACCTATTCTGAAACCTATTTCCCGGCATTTACCCGGTTATGCCATAAATTTAAGAATCTTTCTGAAATGTGTACACTTATGACTAGTGCTCAAAAATTACTCAAAAATTGAATTTCTCATAGTTTTTTGTCCTAGTTTAGAAGTTAAATTATTTTTTAATAGTATGGCTACTTTATTGGCCCCTCAAGATTTTATTTAATATTTTTTACTTGTTAAGTGTTATTTCGATCTTTGATTCAACATGTTATGGTACAAGCTTTTTAGTTTATGTTCGTTTGTCTCAAATAAGTTATGGTTGCGGGCCAAGAATTACTTCTCTGAATGGGTTGATCCCAGCGACTCCAAAAAGAGTGTCCCATTGACTCCATTGAAAAATTAATATTTTTTAATAAAAATAAAAATTTGTCCCAATGACTCCAAAATAGCAAGGAAAATTATAGGATAAGATAATTTTCCTTTTCAGTACCAGAATCCAGTCGCATACTTATCAAATAAAATTCTTTGATTACTAAAAAATTTTTAGTTAAAAGTACTAGGAATATAGGAACTTAAAAATAAAAAAGCGAAAACCAAAACAGACCTCCGTCTACCAAAGTCTAATAGATGGTTCCTTCAAGAACAAATCGCTTTAAACTTCCAACTTCCAAACTTGAGAGTTTTTCCTAAACAAATGAGCTCTATTAGGGTTAAATTGACTTCGTAACTCCGACATCAAGTTGAAAAATCACCGACAGTCGGATAATGGTTATTAATTGCTTAGTATTGAGATATAAGCTTGACATCTTTAGGATTTGATTAGGCACTACTTGAAAGTCCAGAGGCCCTTAACCGTTTAAGGAGCACGCGTACGAAAACAATAAAAATCTGCTTAATCAAGGCAAAATTATCAAATAATTGTGAAAAAGTGTAAGTAAGTAGAAAGGTAATAGATGAGGGTCGCACAAGATCGTTCAGTCATTGTGAGGATTTATGTGAAGAGACCAATGTCCAGCCGTGGACGTCTTCTGGCTGAGATGATGATGATGTTACTGGCAGAGCTAAGTACTTATTTATTTATTGCACATTATGTTATGTGGACCAAACAAATAATTAATCTACTCAGAATATCTTAAGATTTGATTGTGTGTCTAAGGTTGATATTCACAGTAAGTGTTTGGAGGCTACTCGGGAGAGTATAATACTTGGACAAGTCGTTCCCGAGTACTGATTATCCTGGCGCGAGCCGTCTTATACTCCGTCGAGCGTATGCTTCACTTTCTTGAAGTCAAAACTCGACTGGGTATACAAATTTGGAGTGGAGAACGATTTTAAGTTTCGTTTTGACACTTTCGAGACTCGATTGTGAATGTCAGCCTTAAGGTGGTAACTCACGGTATGGCACGAAATTCAAAATTTTTTACGTTTTTTAATTATTTTGGCGAAAGTATTCATCTCTAATAAAGTTTTAATGAATTCGCGTACGTAAAAACCAATCTCCCACATTGTGATATATCGTTTTTGAAAAACAGAGTTACCGATTTTGTGTATATTCAAGGAACTTGATTTTTGGCCTTTTACCCCTCAGACACAAAATCTGTAGGTCTGTCTTCCAAAAACGTTGTATTACAATGTGGAAGAAGGTTTTTTACATACGCGAATTCATTATAACTTTATTAAAAATGAATACTTTCGCCAGAATAAATAAAAAACGCAAAAAATTTTGAATTTCGCGCCATACCGGAAGGACCGCCTTAAACTGTGTGTCGTAACGTAACGTAAACCGCAGATGTCGTGTCCTAATTATTTTTTATTCAATATTAAAAATGCCCATACATACAAACAAAAACCTTATTCTGTGCCTTGTATTTATTTATAAACTATGAAATTAGGTATGAAGTAACAGAAAAAAGATCTTTCCTTTGGCTAGAATAGAACCGTTAAAATTTACATTGATATTTTATTTGCAGATTATTTTCGCGCTCTTTTCCTTCCCCCTCCATTTTTCAAGATGGCGTCTGTCATTAAAATTTTCCGAAAACTCTCGACCCTTGCTTAATTAAAAAATCGTGTCTACTCCAAATAAAATCAATCCCTCTTGGGCGGGTAGAAAACTCTCCTTCCTTCCTACCTTTTCGAAAACAGCATTTTCTTGCTAGAGCTGTTAAATTATTGTCCAAGGTATTTTAATATAAAAGCGCTAGAGAAGATAAATATTATAAATATACTAATTTTGAATAAAATTTTATTACTATCTTGACACTATGAGATCGATCACCCCACCCATTACAATAAATATACTTATTAATTTCATAAGTTTTAAATCGTGTTAAGTTGATTGATTTCAATAAAGTGTCCTAGTGATTTAAGATAGATCTTGATATAATATTAATAGCGTTATTTTTCTCATCTCACTCGATCATAGCTAAGCTTTACAATTCTTCAAGCACCTAAAAAATGTGTATTTTTAATAGCTAGGTTCTTATTTTATAAATTTTAGTCTATTTAAGTAATCAGACCGAAATAATTAAAAAAAAACTAATATATTTGAAACCTTTAACTTTAATTAAAATTGCATTAAAAGTGCAAACAGAATAGATAAAGCCTCTAAATCGTGAGTTCTAACGAATTAGCTATAGCTTCTTGTTCTTGTACCAAACAATTCCCATCACTATTCGTGAGTTTTTCTCGGCGACACGGCGATCCCTCCGATCTGGGTTTGCAAGCAATTATATCACAGTATAATAACGATAACTGCAAAGTTATAGAGTTATAGGTATCTGCAAGTCGCTCTGCAACTTTCATGCTTTCTATTATTTTTAATTCTGTTGTTATTGTTTGTTTTATTCTGTTCGAACGAAGAAAGAGGGTTCTTCTTATATGAACCGTTGCAATTTTGTACGCGACATTATAGGTACAGTCAAGGACTAGGAGGCCGTAACAGATTTGTCTATGGTTTCGTCAGGCCTAGACTGTATTACCAAAGAACAAGTGCTATTTTGCAATACAGAAAAACCGGAAGTGTTACGCCGACCGTGTCCGCCACTGTACTTAGCATTTCTTGTTGAGGTCATGAACGTCAAGGTATATTCGAGTTTTGTTCTAGGTATTCTAAAAGTTTATGAATTTAGATTTTTGGCTGGCCACTTTTAGCATATTTCAAGGTTAACCCTGTAATGTTAAAACTATGGAGTAAAAATCTTCAACTAAAGGCAACATGGAAAATTATAAAGACAAATTTTAACTGTTTTACATTATATTCGACAGTGTCCAAGCAACATTTGAGATTTTTAGTCGCCTCAATATTGTTTCAGTAAAAGAGCAAAGATTAAAATAAACAAAAACAACACTCGACCAAACAAAAACAAACGAGCCTTGATATTCTATAGCAAAACCATTTGCAAAAGAAATCTTATAATAACCGTCATCTAACTCATTACGGGCAGATAAAATTTAAATTGCAAAATGGGTCCGGACTGGCTTGGCCCCCCTTGGAAAAAAGGGCTAGTTGGTGGGCGTCAAAAAAGCCCGAGAACGGCTTAAGAAGGGGGGCCCTGACCCCCCAAACACCCTCCGGGGGCACTGAATTAATATTTTTACCGTCGTTTGTTTCTTGCTACCTATCTTTAATTTCGAGGGGTGATCGTTTTTCGGAATGTCTTTGGTTTTTTTTTTTATTCGAGGAATATTTTCTTGGTATTTTATTTTGGGTTGTGTTTTTTTTTTCATTGGTTTGCCGAGCGTTATTGTTTTATGATCTTATGACGAAGAAAGTCAGCAGTAGTAGTGATATTATAATTTCCATTTTGAGATCGAGCTCAATGATTATTTATACCACAGAACACTTGATAAGTATTTCTAATGTACAACATACCTAGCTAGGTGGTATATTAATGTAGGTTAGTTTTGTACATATATATATATACGGTCACGTATTTTTTCCATCCACATAATTCTTTCGCTACTTCTAGTTTACTTAGTTAGTTTTTATGACGGCAGAGAATTTTATTGTACTATCGTTTTCTCAAAAAAAAAAACAAATATTTTAGAGAGTTTTGCAAAATGCATTTTCAAGCATCATTTTAAAGTCTCTTATACTTAAGTGTTTAGTATCAGTATATTATATTCGGCGTTTTTCAAAAGTGCGAGTATTTCGAGCGCGAAAGTGACAAATTTAAAGTGTTGCATTTTTTGTCATTTGTCTTTTTAATTTATTTTCTTTATCTCTAAATACTAGTCGAACTCCCTGTCTTCGCCAAGTTTATCCCATGATCCGGTGCGATGTCACAAGTAATTGAGATAAGGCGAGGGGTGGCGCCTGACTGAATCGCCGCTGATTCGCAAAAGATGCAATTTGTTTCAGTATTGTTGTTAAAAGAAACATTTCGCGACAATACAGGTTAGGGTTACAGTGAAACAAAGAAAAAGGAATATTTTATACGAGCTGTCCCGGCTTACTTCGACTTAAGACTTGGCTCTATTAACTTTGTTTCTTAGACTCCCCAAACAACAACAACAAACCACCTGTCAAAATACGTAAACAATGGAGAAAAAATTGCACCTCGGGTTACTTTATTTGAGTTTCAGTAAGGATCCCTATTTTTTTTGAAAATCAATACTTAGTATAAAACAAAGTCGCTTCGCGCGTCTGTCCCTATGTATGCTTATATCTTTAAAACCATGCAACGGATTTTGATACGGTTTTTTTTAATAGATAGATTGATTCAAGAGGAAGGTTTATAAGTATAATACTTACATGCTAGATAGTAATAGGTTGGGCGGTACGAAGTTCGCCGGGTCGACTAGTCTTATATATAGCCTATGTCACTCGGGGATAGTGTAGCATTTTTCAAATCGGTTCAGTATTTCCGGAGCCTATTCGATGCAAACAAACAAACAAACAATCAAATCTTTTCTCTTCATTATTGGTATAGATGACTAGTCGACCCGGCAAACTTCGTCCCGCCTAACCTATTACTATGTTAGGCATTTTTAGCTATAAACCTTTTTCTTAAAACACTCTATTTAAAAAAAAGCGCATCAAAATCCGTTGCATAGTTTGCAGTTTAAGCATATATACCACCATACAGACGCTGCGGAAGCGACTTTGTTTTATACTAAGTATGTATTTATTTTAGTAATTTTAATAAAATTTATTTTTTATCATTAAAAGAGGGTGAAATTTGACAATTGACATATCATAGTAATACATAAAGATTCAGTTTTTGTGCTTTTTAAAATAAGAAAATACGGGTCCAGGGGGGTATAACGCGTGGTTCCGAGGTTCGATCCCGCACATATACCTACTTGAGTCTTTTGAGATATAAAATAAATCGCTTTTATTTGACGGAAGACACGTTAATCCATGGGTATCTAGCTCCTTAGTCACTTTGTCAGTCATGTCGGTCAGCCGTCCTATTGACACAAAGGAGTTAGAGACTATAATAAATAAAATTTACGCGACACATGACTTATATTATCGTCTTAATGGTGTCAAATGGTACATAGAAACAAAAATTAAGTTAAGTAAAAAAATCTAAGAGCGAATCCAGAGCAGTGCGAATAGCAGAACTTTTTTAACGGCTTACACGGTGCGAAACTAGCGCCACTTTCGATAAATAATTAATATCTTCTAAACCATGGCCGAAATGTTATATTTCATTCATTCACGACTGAAGATAGAAACTTGCCTTCCGAAGCACGGAGGCGATGGTTCCAAAAATTAAAGTCTGAAAAGACTAAATTGGTCTCTCACTGGGGATCGAACTTGGACCTCCCGGATGGGAGACCTACGACGCGGTGTCGCATTATACCTCTAGGCTACCAACTTTACTTAACTTACGAGCGCGCTACGAAAAAGTAGAGGGTAGATAGAAAACGCTTCATCGAATTCCTACATCGCGCCAACGAAGTTTTTTTCGATCGAGCCATAAGTAGATTTTACCAAAATCGTCGTTCGGGGTCCATTACCTCGAGGGAAGCCAGTTGCGATGGCAAGCTGGTCTAAATTGGCATTACCCTTCAGATGAGCCTTAATGGCTAACATGGTATATATCGGAGTAAACTGAAGCAAAACTTAAACTGAAATACTTAAACACAACCTCGGAGGCAACTTTGACCCCTTTTTTATGTTTTGCCCAGAATAGTTAGTTTTTATCAGCGTAATGTTTTTTGAAAATTTCTTAAATGTCCTTATTTCCAAAAATATCTTTAGGTACCTATACCTACTAACTACTAACGTAGGTAGGTTTTATTATTATATTTGGAAGAAATAAATATATTTATTTGCTGAGATAATGACACAATGATGAAGAATATAAAAGCAAAACTTAAAGAAACTGAAATACTTAAACACCATCTCGGAGGCAACTCTGACCACTTTTTGATGTTTTGCCTAAGATAGGTAAAACAGAGCCTTAAAAATTCTAAGCAAGATTATCTAGGGAGTCAACACGCATGATTTGATTTCGGCTATGGTTTAGAAAATATCAATTATTTATCGAAGTGGCGCTAGTTTCGCACCGTTTCGCCTCTTAATGTTGAAAATTAAAATAGCGCCAATAGTTCAGAGAGTTGAAGAGTGAGAGTGTTCGAAATTCGAAAGTTAACAAACTTTTTAATTTGCTCGCTCCATCCAGCTAGAGTCGAAATTTTTCATCGGCAAGAAGTTTTTACTCGGTGTGAGAAATACTGGCAGCAATTTTTCAATTTAACTTTTTTAACTGGAATTTGTCGTCGAATTTAGCTTTTAAGATTTCTTTTGTTTGGCGCAAAGAGAAAGTGGATAATTTTAGATTAGACTATAAAATTATGTTGTAAAATAATTAAGATTACATAAGTATAAAAATATAATTACCAAGCGCCAATAACTATACAAACCAAATTATAACCACCATATAACTATACTCTATACAAACCATTCACAGCAGGTTAGTTTTTATATTATTAGATACATTGTAACTTTGTAATTTAATTTTTATTACTTTTACAAATACGTGTAGATACTTAAATCAATTTTTAGATTGAAAACTCAAGTCAATGGACCAAAGAGTTAAAGCTGGGCAAAATTGTGACAAAATAACAAAGTTACATCCTCCATAAACATATTAAGGTTGCCCATCGTACTTCCTGTCGGAGCGGAAGTGACCTATTACGTCATGTCCGGGGTCTGGGTGAAAGCGCGGCAAACTTTTAGAATGGTGTAATTTTTCAGGTAACTCAAAGTTTGAGGTAGGAAGGTGAAAAATGCTATCAATTAATCTTTTAGGGGTTTTAGTTGAAGTTTCATATAGTATAGAGTTTAAACTTGGTTAAAACTTGGTTTGGTGCCTAAGTATAATCAACCAAAAGACGTCCACTGCTGAATATAGGCCTCCCTAGGCACAGATCGCCATATGCCATATCTAGTCCCTTCATACAGTGCTGATTTTAATTTATTCTAAGCGGAACTATTACTTACATAAAATTCGAAATGAATTATTCAATTCTTATAAGAATCTCAAATAATCAATAACATAGCTACCAAGAAAATAAAGCAATAACTCAGCATCTTGAGACAGAATTATAAAATACTTGCTACAAAGAAAATTAAATTTTTACATGAAATATTAGCTAAAGTACCTTCACTTAATAAATTTAGGGTTTAAAATCGGACAGTATAGAAATGTAAAAGTTTCCTTGACTTGGCAATAATTATTCTTGAAAATGGCGCCCAGAAAAAGATGGGGCTTTCAAAGGATTGAGCCAATTTAGATTTATTTTTCACCCCTCCGCCACCCTAGTTCCGAGTTTTTACCCGCCTTGTGCTTCGAGGGCCAAGGCCAGTAAGGCTGTTTTTTACTTTTTGTTTTTAGATAGATAGATAGATAAAATATTTATTTCAGAAGCAATACACACACATAAAAACAGAATAATAAAAACAACATTAGGATAACTAAAATTACAAAAGAAAATACAGATGAAACTAATTAACTGATTTACATACACAGTGTAAGGTACGGTTGGTGCATATCACAACCTAAATAGGCTTCGACTCAGCATAATTTCACAGGAACCTGTGACCTGTGTTTTTCATAGATATACGCTTTATACTATAGCATAACAATTTTTTTCTTTCTTAAATCAATACATTGATTGCAATTATATAGTAATCCTTAAATTTTTATTACACAAAAATATTTTTTGCAATGTACACTCCTCCAGAATAAAAAAAACATGTTACTTATTATGTATTCCGTGAGATATGTTGTCATAAAATAGCATTGTAACTCAAAGAAAAAAAAAGTTATGCGTGATTATACATAAAAAAAGAGAACCGCCTTTACGATTTTTCGTCGCTTAAATAGTAAAAATAAAACCGCACATAAAAAACGAAAAAACAAAAAAAAACACATTGTGTCCTTGTGTCCCTTTGCGACCCAGTCAGCGAAATCGCGCGATAAAAATTACAATGGGGGAGCGATGGGGACCGAAAACTTCGTAAAAACTGTGCCACTCCTTTTACTAATAACAAAGATCTAATGTACATAGACGCTGTATAAATTATATAATTGCGCCGGGGGGAGAGCGGATTGTATTTCAGTTTGGAATATCGATTTTTTTTACTGGTCTTTTTATTAGAAGCCATATTTGAAATTTTAAAAAACGAACTTAGTAATAATAATTATTGCATGATTACATATTCTCCATTTTTTTTTTTAACAATATTTTTTTTTATTGTATATCAAATCGAGATCCACAATCTTACCGACTTGTCTCATAATTATTGTTCGTTTTGTAGAAGTTGTGGAAAAAATAAATAATTGAATCCAGCTTAAAAAATAATTGGCAAGTTAGAGGCAGACTAAAAAAACACAAAACTATACAAATCTGGCGGCTCCTTGGACCGTATCCTTGGCTGGTATCCAGGAGACATCCTGCTTTTAGCCACACTGTTATTTATAATGTCAATGTCTTGAGATATTACTATTGTACTAATAATAGAACAAAATATAAAAAAAAATTAAGATTCTAAAATATATTTTTTGCAATGTCTTTTAAACTAGTCGTTTATAGTCTGATATTGAAAGTTATGTTAGTAGATTAAAATATAACTTTTGAAATCTATTCTTTACGTAAAAGACCCGTCGAAACGTAGACGTAGCGCGTAGCACTACGGCGTAGCACGTAGCTAACAATGTCGAACGAATATTGAGTCGATTGAGTTTATCATAATTATAATATTCTTGACTTAATATTAAAGAATTATAATTCTAAAAAGATTTTTTTATTTTAATTAAAGAAGTGATGCAGCTCACAATACCTCAATAGGCACTCTAGATTTGTATCTGGAGTGCCACACATATGTGTTTATAGCTAATAATAAAATATTTTGTATGATATTTTTTTTTATTATTTACATCATCTTAGCCGAAAGACTTTCACCTGCTGGTCAAAGGCCTCCCTCAATCGCCATTTCAATCCAGGTTACGGGGAGAACACTTACTTATTAATCTATAAAATAATGAGTTAGTAGTTTGGAATCTTTTTTTTTTTTTATTGTTTATGTGCAAGCATGATTTGATATATATATATATTTTTTCTTTTACATTTATGTCGTGTGTCAATGTGGCAATAATAAACGTTTTTTCTTCTTCTTCTTCTTGTTTCTAGTTTGAATAAGAGCTAAATTCGTATAAAGTAACTAACGCCACCGCAAGTTTACTGTCCAAGCCTCGCTGCGGTAAGTAATTGTTTTAATTTTTCATCTCGCCTTCGTCTCTCGACGCCCCGCACTAACCTTCGTTATAAAACTGTTAAGATACCTAGCTAGTAGGAAAGATTTTATTTACTTAGATAATAAAAAACGTAGTTTTTTAGCTCTGTTGTCTGTAATTAAGTGTTATACGCAACACAAGCCCCTTCCCAATCCATTACCAACTTCAGCATATCTGTGAATACTGCGTATCAGTAAAAAATAGGATCAAAGAACGATGGTAACTAAAATACGCAACGGTGACCAAATATAACATAAAATAATCTCACGCCTTTATTCCCCGAAGGGTTAGGCAGAGGCACCAGCTCGTCAGAGCCAGACTCACGTTTAGCCGAGTTTATGTGACCATCGACATCATAATTAGGACGTTAAGTAATACCCACATCTTAACGTTCATTTTGAAATACGAATTGCAATAAAGTTTATATAAAAGGAACATAGTGGGCAGCCAGCCAGTATGCCACTATTTACTTAATTCTAATTTCAAAATCATCTAAACTACAAAGTTAGTTTTCTTTTTAAGAACAACAACTCATCTTTCTTTTTTTTGCAAATAATTAAAACTGAGTTGACGTCAAACCTTGTGATCAAAGGGGTCTGAAACGAAGACGCTAAAAATGCCCCCTTAAAACCCCCTGCTACCCCCAAGGGGAGGGGGGTCCTTTGTCCCGTTATCTATACAATTATTTTAAGAAAGTAAAGTTAAAAGATAGGATGGCTGGACGCGGCGAGACGGTGGGGTGTCAAGTTTTTTTTTTCTTAAGAATGCTTAGGAATTGTGTTTGTTGCCTTGTTATATTTTTATGTAAGATTAAAAGTTAAAATATTGATGATGGTATTGAGTTCTGGTATTTGTAGTAGTGTGTATAAGAATTCTAATCAATACTAAACAGAGACTTATACCATAAAGTATGACTATTTTTTTTTAATATCAAACTTGTTCGACTGTGTATGTGTTTCGAGCACCATAGATATAAATACCTGTATGATATGTTAAAACGAATTGTAATTTTGTCTTAAATGAAAAATAAACCTACAATAAAATTGATTTAGCATAAAAATTGGAACCAAGTTCAAGAAAGGACTTTGTGTTAGATATAGCTACGCTCTTGAGTTTAATTATGTGACCGACTAAGTCAACCGTACCAAATCTAACCCATTTTGTTTTTCTTTTTTTTTTCTACAGCTAACCCTAACTACAATTTATTTTTGGAATAAATTTTGAAAAAGAAACTAATAACTTTTTATTTTTCTTTTCAAATAAAATGTCACTATAAAACCAGCCAGTGTCAACTACAAAGCCCGTTCACCGGACGCCCTACAAAAACGATCGGGGAAAGGGGCCGGCAAAAATGAAGATCCAAATAAAATAAATAGTCGACCAACATATCTTGAGCTTCTTCGCCTCTTACCCTGTTGGTGAAAAGGAGTAAATAAAGGAGTGAAGGAAAAAATCGGGAGTTCAGCTTAACTGGTTTGCCGGCCTGTCTGAAGCAGCAACGGCCGTTGCCAAGTCTTCTATTATAGATGGTAGTTACTGTTTTAAAGGAAATGAGTAAAGAATTTAATGTATCTCATTTTATTTATTTATTTTTTTGTTTTATTTTTAGTTGTCAAGAGTTCGCAGTGAATTTGCGATGATGTTTATTAGTTAGTTTATTTAAATTTTAAGGTAAATTGTAGTTGAGTTGTGTGTTGTGATGTTTAGCGTGACCTAAGTTTTAAAATCGGTCTAGCAATTTCGGAGTCTATTTGATACAATAACAATCACAACTTTCCTCATTATAATTTTTGTCTCATAATTATCATCTCATGCCAAAAGATGTCCATTGGTCTTCCTTACAAATCGCCATTCCGACCGGTCTTGAAGGTACCTAGTTTACTCCCACAATCTTCACCTGGTCTTCTGATCACCTTGTGAGGGGTCTGCCTGCTATGCGCCTTTCGGTGCGTAGCTGCCAACTTTTCGGCCCTAGTAATAATATTCTTTGAACTACATTATGTGCCCTTTTCATTGCCACTTAAGTTTTGCAATTAAGTATTTGGGCTATGTCGATGACTTGATTCTTTTGCGGATCATCACTTCTGATTCGATCACACTGGAAAACTCAGGAGCAAAGGGCCCTTACCATTGCTCTTTTTAGTCCTTGTTCCTAATATAAGAAGACATAGATATACCTAAATTAATATCTCGACATTTCCTTCTTTTACTTAGGAGCTAATTAAGTACTTAAGTAACGATCAATATATATAAAACTCATCCGTTACTGACTGACTGACAGACAACGCAGAGCCGAAACTACTGGGCGTAGAAAGCTGAAAATTGGCACGTGGGTTCCTTGGGGAGTGTAGGTGAGCACTAAGAAGGTATTTCCCGAAATTCCCACGGGAACAGAAAAAAACGGGATTTTTGTGTTCATGAGAAATCTGCGCGGGAAAAGCCGCGGGGCAGCCTATAGTTTTACTATAAAAAGCAGCGTTTTTCCTAGAACTAACTAAGTAGTTATTATTATTACAAACTAAGCAGCCTCTAGAACCCTCCGGTCACGCTCCGATCAGGGTTCCGTAGCGCAATTTCCCTCCGACTGACAATTTCCTCGGGTTCCCGATTTTAATATAAAACGAGAAAAAACATCGCTCCAGTAAGATCTTGCTCTTAGAGCTGTGACAGGTTAGTGTGGACATTCCAGGCTCCAGTCAAATATGAATTGCTCGAGGAACGGCAAGGTCTAAAAGTGCAGATAGAGCTAAAACGTTTGTGAAATCGAATCGATCAGCGTTGAATTTCTTGCAGCACATGCTGAGTCGGTGCCTTTCCACATGCACAATACATGTTATACTAATAGATATATTTAATCTTTATTTTGTATTTCTTTTGTTTTTCCTATATACCTGTATTGTTCTTGTGAATAAATTTTGTCTATGTGTTGTCTATGTTTGTCTATTAACTTTTTATGTACTATGATAGTATTACCCTATCACATAGAGCGACGAAGCTATAACGCTCTGACGCCAGGCGCTCTGTGTGACAGGGAAATACTGTCATAGTACCTACATTACAAGTTGACACTCTCGCCACCTGTTTGACATAGCCTTAAAAGTGGTCCGGGATAGCCGAAGATACTTCTGGACTTTGTACAAGATCGATTACTATGGAGACGCCTCCTGGCAGCCCCAGGCTCCATTAGAGCAGAGTAACGGAATTAGTTTTTTTTTTAATTGTGTGGATCGTGTTTCATGTTCATTGCATTGCAACACCATTTTTTGAATGCAGCTATATACCTAATAAAGTTTTACAGAACAAAAACAAATTTTAATAAAATAACATACCTACCTTATTATAGAATTTATATGAGGTGACGCGGTGACTTAATTTCGAAAAATCAGCCTGATAGCCATATCCATACTAATACCATCGAATCCTTTTCAAAATGGCTTTGGCGAGAGAAAGAAAAGTGGCTCACGATGGCCACCCCCCTTCTCCCTTCTTCCTCCCCATCCCTTGTTATTTTATAATAGTACTTTATGCTTTATTTTACTTACTATTGTACTTTTATTGACACAGCGTCTTTGTCTTAACCTAAAACTAACTAAAAGTTAGGTTAAAAGTAACCTACGAATACAAAGTAGTTATTTGAGTTATACTGAAATCTAGCAGAATTTCTTTAAGTCTAGAATTTTCATACTTTTTTTTTACATAAAAGATATTTAATTTCCATCTTATGTTCGCCAAAGTCAACATCACTGGCCTTAAACCACGGGGGTTTGGCGTGAAGTTAACTATGATTCTAGGTCTAAGGTGGACATGCACAGTCAGTTTACCTATTGAGTTTCCTCGCTTAAGAGCCAGTTTACAGCGATGCTAGCGCCATTCGCGAAAAAAAATGATATCTTCTAAACTAAGGCAAATATCAAAAATGTGGCACTGTATGACACTAGATAATGTAGCCTAGTATTTTTAGGGCACCTTCTGTATAGCTTTTAGGTTAAAGACCTAAGTAAATCTACAAAGTGTTGCTAAAAGTGGCCACTTTTGTCAACAATCTATACTTTTTTTTGTTCTTTTTACTCATGACTACTTTGCTGTGCTCAAAAAATACTAGGCTACATTATCTAGTATCATACAGTGCCACATTTTTGATATTTGCCTTAGTTTAGAAGATATTAATTTTTTTCGCGAATGGCGCTAGCATCGCTGTAAACTGGCTCTTAAGTTTGAACTCCGCCAGATTATTCTGACTCGGACCGACTCATACTCCGTCGAGCGTATACACACTGCGTTGAAGTTGGTACTCAAATTAATGGGTATTGTATAAATTTGGAGTGAGAACAAGTTAATGTTAAATTTTTAAAGTTACTAGTGAATGTTCTAACTCTGATTCGACTGTAAATGTTAGCCTTAGAGTAGTCGTTGTTTTATGTTCATAGTTCGCAATTCACTCTTCCTGGGAATGAGTTTTTCATTAAAAAATAGTTCTAAGTTTCCATAAGAAACATTTTTATGCTCTAGCCAGAGGTTCGATGAGCCATAGTGGATACCTACCAATGTTACACACAAATCATAAAGCTATCGAAAAATCAAACAGCGTTCTTAATAACTTAAAATTTCCATTAAAACAAAGATCATCTCAAATAAAACCTCCCAAAGGAATCACAAAAACAAACAACTGAACGAATCTCACTGGCCGATTGATTCGTATTCTGTAAGATAAGTAATTACGCACCCACTTCCGCCGGATCCATAGATCCACCTCCCTTCACTTTGAAAAAAGGGGGGTTCTTCTTATATTTAAATATCGAATCCTTTTCCGGGTAGGTGCCACGCTTTTTCCAGTAAAGGGGTAAGTGACAGAGACGGAGAATAGGAAGTGGCGTGGAGACTTGCTTCTTATTTAATTATAAAGTAATAATTATACAAATTGCTAAAATATTACAGCTGCTTAAGCTCCTAAATTGTCTCCTTAATTTACCAGTAAATTTAAAGTTAAAAGTTAAAAAACCCTTTATTGCTCACAAAAGATACAAAAGAACATTATACAATTAATGGTACATATAATTAAATTTGCATGCAATGGACAAACTTATCGCTGAAAGCGATTTCTTCCAGGCAACCCATGTGAAATAGGGTTCATAAAGTTACAGATAGAAATGCTCATAAAATCTCATGCTTTTGAGAATGAGCTTAGGCTCAAACATTAACATTAACATTATTAGCATTAACAGCTGCTCAGTAGCTATTGCTCATAAATAGCATAACTTTTTAGTAGTGGTTCAGAGTCACACGCTCGTTAGACCAATTCATATCGAATAAGAAAGATCGAAGAATCGAAGAAGAATTATAAAAGAGTTAATCTTTTATATTTAGTGTATTTTTTATTTAAATTAGTTTCTTAATATCAAAGTTTAGATAGCTGAAAATCTTTTTTGGCTCTAGCCTCTTTGAATTTATTTTAACCAATAATTTTTGTCTCTACTTCACAGATCTTCTGCTCCGTTTCAAGATGGACTTAAGAAGCAAAAATAAAAGAGTCCGGACTCCGCCTCCCTGCCAATGGAATACAGAATAATAATCGCCGAAAGAAACAGGGGGGCAGGGGGCAGGGGGGGGTGGAAAATATAAATAGCCCTCTATCTACCTTTTCTTAAGGAAAGAGGCGATATTAAAATTTTCGGCCTTTGAAAACCGCCCTTTCAATTTCGCCGCGGAATTTTATTTGAATTTGGGCTTAGAACAAGTTTTTTTCTTTTTTTTTTTCTGAATTTAAAATACTTTTTTCTAGGTAATTCGGCCAAATTGCTATACTGTATCGTATTGAGAGTTGTTGCATTATATTAATATCATAGATAAAATAAAGAAAGAGTCATATAAGTATGACTACGATATGCATAATTGCTATAATATAGTAAATGCATATATATGCAATGCAATAAGTAAACGAGCAGGCAACCCGTTATTACCTTGCCTGGAAGAAATCGCTCTAAGCTATAAAACCGCCTCTTGGAATAAATTTATTTATTAATTTGAGAAAATAGTTGATTTATTGCAATATAGCGTCTAGTGTTATGTAATTTAGTCGAAAATGTTATACTTACTCCTGTGATATGTGTAATTATTTTATGTACCTATAAAACATAGGTTCATACAACATTCGATTACAAAGTTTTTATAAAGGTCAGATTTTTATTTTTTATTTATAAACTGAGGGACGTTTTGTAAATTAATTAAGATTTCAACGAACAAGTATAAGTTGGTGATAAGAAAACATTCCTATTACTAAATAAAATAGGTTATATGCAGAAAACATTTCGCAAATTAAAAATAAATAAGGGACCTGCCTTCATAAATCTTGCACATACATAAACTGAGAACTTCCTCTTTTTCGAAGTCGGTTAAAATAGGTACTGAATCCTTATTCTATATGTAACAAATACTATTCTGAAAACAGCATCAAAATCGGTTTCGCCAAACGCGAGATAATCGGCGACAAACCTATACAAATACATACAGGTCAAACTGATAAACTCCTTTTTTAATAAGTTAAATTTACATAGGTAGGTATAAGGAGATATTATCTAAACTTAAAATAAATAAATGCCTAACATAAGTAAAGTAAGTATCCTAAAATAAAAACACCGATTAAAAACCCGACGTTCTTCCAACTAAAGGATTCGCCAGAAAGCGGCAGGGGTGGCAACGGCAAGATTTTTGCCAATACTTAAGCGAAGACAGATAGCCCCCCCTGGGGGTTGAAAGAAAATTTCAACTTTTCTTTATTCAGTAGGGGCGCCCCACCCCCTTTCGGACCCATTTTTCTTCTACTATTCTCTTTTACAGAGTTCGCGGGGCGCTAAGGTTGACGCACACTTAATGTGAAGCGGTAGATTTACTTTGAAGAGTAGAAGGTTACTCAATTACCGTTTTTTTAATGGGATTATTTGCCGCTATCGACGCCGTGTGTTAGCTGCATACGCACTACCACCATATTTTCTCCCGTGGGTGTTATAAAAGGCGACAACAGTAACAACCGGAGCACGGGCAGCAGCGTTCTTTGTTTAAAACCATTACCCTTTAAGATAAAATACAATACTATTATAATTTATGTTAAAAAAAAAAGAGTATAACATAAGTCTGGCGCTCGTTGCAGTTTGTTGTTATAAGTACAATGTTATTGGTTATATATTATGTTAAAGGCAAGTAGAATGTAACGCAAGGCTTACTTATGGAAAATGCAGCGTAGACAGGAGTGACCCAAAACAACAGCCGACTCATCACAACGTGTCTTCATTCTTCTTTTTCATACATCATTTTGGTCTCTTAATTTGAACCATTATCATGTGCTTACTTTTAATTACTTCTATTTAAAATTAAATAAATAAAATTGTTTTTTTTTTGCAACCTCCGTCTGTAAGATACTTGATTGGAATAAAAATAGAAAAACAATATGATAAGCATAAGCACAATAAGTACCTACATGCATAATAAAATTATACGAACTTATAGATGCCTAGTTATTAAAAATAAGCTTTTATTTTTATGCCCTGGGCGTACCTACTAATAGCAATGAGTAAGTAGATAACTACCTACTCTTTTATTAGGTGCACATCTACCTTAAAATTGTACAAGCGACGGGTAACACTTAAACATTTATTAAATTCAACGTCTGGAATAAATTGTACCGAAAAAGCGTGTTTTTGTTATTTTAAAATGGAGGTGCTTTGTATTCGTTTAATGAGTCGAGTAGAACAATAACTGTAGGCTAGGTAGCTTAGAGATCAGTTTGATGTAGGTAAGTACAGTCAAGTGGCGGTCTAGGACGGCGTAACAGTTTTGTCTGTGCTCACAAGACTGTAATACTAAAGAACAAGACCTAGATCTACTTAAACTATTTAGGTAGGTACACTTAAAGGTATATTAATACACTAAAACCGGAAGTGTTACGCCGTCTTAGTGTAGGTACCTAAGGGTGCATTCACGTACAACGCTGGTAACAAGCGCTTGTTGGCGCTGGTTCGAAAAATGTATAGAAAATACCTGCTCGGACATAGACGCTTGTTCCAGCGCGAATGTCAGCGCAGGTATTTTCTATACATTTTTCGAACCAGCGCCAACAAGCGCTTGTTACCAGAGTTGTACGTGAATGCCCTTACGTCGTATTATACCATCATAAGCGTTTGCATCTTAGTTTGGAAACCGGTCCAGCGCCTCTGACGGGGAGTAGCAAAACTATCAAAAGTTTATAAATAAAAATAAACTCGGTAGCGAAGCAAACCGCTAGAATACTTTCGGTTCATCTACTAGAGTTTATAGATAGATGAACCAAAAGTATCTAGATTCTAAAGTCTAGCTAGATGAACAAAAGTCAAGAGTCAACAGAGTTTTGTAGACCAAACAAACAAAAATTGCTAGATGAACGAAATAGTTCGCATAACGGTAGCCAATAACGTTGTTTTGGATAAAAGTTAAGTCAAGTCAGAGTTCATTCAGTAAGAGTGCTGTAACAGCAGCTAGCCTCTTTTGGAGACTTCCATTGAAAACCAATACCGCCACCTTGCGGCGAGTAGCAAACTATTAACGTTTGATTATCGCTATCTCAACTTCAAAAAACCTCTATATACCTATTGCCCATTTATCTCAACGTGATAAATGACCAATTTTTTTTTGATATAAGAATATTAATGCAAAACAAAAATATAAAGTTTAATAAAAATAAATAAACTGCTTCTGCCACCTAGCGACAAGTAGTGTATGCAAACGGCTGTTTATCTACTATACATAGAGATGTCGCTACTTATTCAAAAAAAACTGGCTAACCGATTTTTTAGGAACAAAGAATGGCTGCCGAATATTTTGTATGGTTCTAAGGTCCAACCTCTAAATGCAATTGGACCCTATAAAGATAGCTGACTCATTTTCAAAAAAATTGTACATGGCATAAAAAAAACGTGTCGCAAAAGTTTGATCCCACATAAATCCCAATTTTATGATCGTATTTTCTAATTCTAAGGTTTTACTAGGTGGAAATCTTATCCTGCATACGAACATAATCAATAACTGTGATAATGTGCATTTATTTATGGTGAAATATTCCAATTTCTGAAAACGTATTTTTTTTCTCCCCATACAAATTGCAAGTGTCGCATTGGTCTTTTTTTTTTCTTTCGCCTAAAATTATATTTTTTTGTTTATTTAGAGCACTCATTAAATTTTTATCTCATTAAGTAATGTTCAAATTGTATAGAAATTATGAAAATAAGCATAATCTAATACAAAAATATAAAGTAATAATACATAATTAACATGTCGCAAAATATTACAGTTTCGTAACAGACAGTTTCAAAACAAGAACTCACTAAGAATTTTTGAATTTTCTGAAGGCGTTCCTAATAATTACCAATGCCGAAACATTCGCGCTTCTGATCGGCTGCTAGAAAACCGTCTTGGCCTCTCAATTATAATTTTTTCCCCGGTCGTTGTTGGCGGATCCTGTGTTTACGGTTTCGTTACTGCAACGTCATGGACATTTTTTACAGAAACTAGCACGGGAACATAAGTGATAATTAAATATGTTGTGTATTTGTATGTATTAATCCTTTTTATATACACATTTACCTGAAAATAACGTTTTTGTGAAGTCATATTACACAATTTAGGTTATTTTTCTCTCACAGTTTAGTTACATTTTGTTAAAAAAGTTACAGTTTCATTGCATTTCGTTACGAATTATTAGAATTTACGGGTTCGTTACACATAAAGCTATGTGTACATTACAGTTCAAACGAACTAGATACTTAATTCAACAGAAAGAAGTCCACTGTTCGACATAGGGTATCCTATCCCCTACAGATTTCCACATGAACAAACATTGTAAGGGGGTATTTCCGTAATTGCCACGCTTGGAAAAAGGGTTGGCGATCGCAGCGTAGCTCTTTTAAGTTTTCACCAAAGCAAAAATGAGTGAAAAGTGGATAATAGTGGTAAATTTTTAATGTTTTAGCTTATTATGAATTTTTAATATTAAAATTTATAGTTTGTACATATAGCCCTACAGTAAAAGTTTTGTTACAAGTTTCGTTATGACGGTTTAGTTATATCAGTTTCGTTACGTACAACTTTTTTGAAAATGACTCAGCTGCAGTTGATGTTATTAGTATGATAACTCAGGCCAATTATTTCTAATTTATCCTATGAGAAGTTATATAAAAAGGTTTAAAATACAAAAATTAAGAATCAATTCATACTGACATTACTACAATACAATCAACCTCGATGTGGAATGCTTGTGAAAGAATGCTTCCGAAATGCTCGCCTCTTCTGCTCCTTAACTATAAAAAAAAACACAAAAGTGGTTCATATTTTTTTTTTTAATTAAACGCAATATTGTACAGTTTTTATTTAAATTACAGCATTTGGCTTAGCTACTACGCTTTCACACATTTCTTTGGAAATCCTTGTACGATAAGTTAATTTAAAATAATGAAGCATTCTTATTCTGATTGAACTTTCAAAGATATCTTAAAGTCATCTAGTTATACTATTTTATAATAAAATAAATTGTAACAAATAATATTTGAGTTTGACACAATTATATACATTTGACTACAAAATAATAATCTTTTTCATAATAAAGACGAATCTCTAATTTTCAAAAACTATTGAAATTATCATTGTTTGTATTCTTCGAAGCACGCAATAAACTCGCTAACTTATAAAAAATATAAAATTTAATAAAAACAATTTCAATTAATAACAATAAACTTTTGAAAAACAATAATGAAAAAAATAAATCATCACTATTTTAAATACTTTTCCATCTCCAATAATTAATTATGCAAGTTAGTATTTACATGTTATTTCATTCTGTCAAGAATAATTTGAAATTGGTCGGCATAAATTCAAATGTCCATGTATATTACGACTAATTCTTATTTTTAATTGCATTTCAATATCCCTAACTAACATTTTTGAAATTTGAGATTCAAAATCAAAAAAGTAAAGTTTAAGATTCAACACACGTCTGTTTCTTTGGCTTGATTTCTTTGACACATTCACATTTTTATATACATATTAAAGGTCACTTTAAATTAGTGAACTAAACAACAGGAAGTCCCGATATCGATAGAAGTAGGGCACAGGACGACGAATAATATATTTTTTTAAATAAAATTATGAATAACGAATATTGTCGCGTTAAGTTTACTCAATGTAATTCTTTGTGATAAATGCGTGTAAAACTCACATAATTAGCATAAAGTAAAAAGAAGTAAAGAAGTTTTGTTCACTAATTAAAAATAACATATTATTATACACAATATTTGTAATAATCACAAGCCTTTGAAGAAAACAACAATATAATATAAAAAAGAGTATTATTTACATTTCAGGTAAACGGAATTATCAATGAATACTGATTGTTCTAACCAACTTATTATTTAAAAGTCTTAGCGAGGAAGATTTTAAAATAAAACGTATACCTAAAAGTATTTTTCAAAACGTTTTTAACTTACTTACTAGTTTACCTACTTAAATGCAGTCTTAACTCTTAAAAAGTACGAGTATTAAATGCATAATCTCAATAATATTATCTATTATTATAATCTCACTTAAAAAAAAAAACTTCTATGGCAATGTTTAAAAATTAACAGATTTAACAATGTAAATGAGTAAAAACTTAATTAAATAAATCACAGTAAAATTATATCAGCAATGCTAGCACAACACGCAAGAGCGTGAGGAATCGTGGAGGTGGCAGGAGGTATTTGCCCAGCAGTGGGACAACATAAGCTATACAATAAAATAAATTTTATTTGTACAAGTGAACCAATTTGATTTGTACAAGTGCACCAATTTGATTTAAACAAGTGACCCAATTTGATTTGTACAAGTGAACCAATTTGATTTGTACAAGTGAACCAATTTGATTTGTACAAGTGAACCAATTTGATTTGTACAAGTGAACCAATTTGATTTGTACAAGTGAACCAATTTGATTTGTACAAGTGAACCAATTTGATTTGTACAAGTGAACCAATTTCATTTGTACAAGTGAACCAATTTGATTTGTACAAGTGAACCAATTTCATTTGTACAAGTGAACCAATTTGATTTGTACAAGTGAACCAATTAACAAGTTTACAAAACACTTGCTGGGACAAGTTTGCACTAGAATAAAGCTCTTGACTAGATCGTGTTTAAACCAACTACTAAATCTATTTCTATAAGTAAATATAAATTAGTTAAAATTGAACTTACTAGACTAGTAGTAGTATTAAATAATTAAAGATTGATTCTATCTATAACAGTTTTCATATCACTTTCACACGAATCAAATAAAACGGCGATTTTGTATTAAAAACCACAGTCGAACTCAACTCGTGAAGCAGAAATGCGAAGTTTTTTAGAATATCTACAGAATCTTTATTCTTTTAGGTCAAAATAGTTATCAAATAAATAGTTTTACACCGCGATACTAGCAAAAATAACGAAGAAAAAAAAATCTTCTTAACAACACTACTAGCTACTATAAAAAATGTGATTGTTTGTATGACACTATTAGCTTTGGTTTAGAAGTTTTTTTTTTCGCTATTCGTGCTAGTAACGGTGTACAAAGATGGACTCAATAATTAAAAAAAATATATATATTTTTTTAAGATTTAACATATTATATTCATTTCTTAACTATACGGATCACGAAATAATATGAGTAAAAATAATACGAAAACCAATGTTTTAGGTAATTGAAATCAATACGAAATAAGAAAACATATTTCTTTTTGTCTGACTCTTTTTTAGTTCGAATAATTTTGAACAGCTCTTGAAATCAGAGTTTCATTGTAAAAGCTTGCCTTTTGCTTTGTGTACAAGCTGAAGAATCAACATTATCAATATAATTAACCTTATTGATTAGAATATTAATAAAAAATCGCATCTACAGCCTAATTGTAAAAGCTAAACCGTTTTTCTGATGAAAGACAATAGCTCGGTTCCGTTTAACGTAATCTGGGGATTTACGGGTTTTGGTCAATCATACTGTGTAAAAAAAATGCAGTAAATGAAGGTCTATGCACCAAAAAAAAACGAGATATTACCAAATTTTAAGACACTCATTGATCAATCTGTAATGAACGCTGGAAGTCATACCTAGATGGCGCTCTTTTGCCTTTGTTGTCGTGTGAGCAGGGCGTTATAAGAAAACAGATATTATGAATTCATGTTCCCTGGGACTGGTACCTACATTGAATATAAATTAATAGGTAGATCTCTTTATTGTACAAAAAAAAAACACAAAAACTTGGGAAAAATATACATTAGTAAATTGACAAAAGGACACCTTATCGCTTTAAGCTATTTCTTCCAGGCAACCGGTTGTTTTTGATCGATTTTTTTACAACTTAGAAATCATTCATCATATTTATTTGTCTACTATATTCACCTGACCTTGGTCTACTTAATGCACCTGGGTGAACAACCTGGGTGCATAAACTAGACGAAGCCCTAATTTTAAGGGTCCCGAAGAAAAATGGTAAATACTTTTATAATGTTCCAGCTGAATTTAGATCATGTTCCATCAATACATAGTATAAAACAAAGTCGCTTCCCGCGTCTGTCCCTATCTACGCAACGGATTTTGAAGCGTTTTTTTTTAAATAGATAAGAGTGATTCAAGAGGAAGTTTTATCAGTATTATACATGCACAAAAAAATTTAAATGGGTTAGGCGGTACGAAGTTCACCTGGTCGACTAGTAAGTATAGTAATATAAGTACTAAGTTTACTGTTCGAAATAAAAATTGAGTCTATCCCCAGAAAACGTCACGAACCAAGCACGTAAACATTAATTTAATTGGCCCATAGTAGTAATAAGTAATTTACTCAGACTTTGCCGGTTCTGCCTTGCGGCCTTAGCACGAGAGCGACTCATGAGAAAACTATTTGTGAAAAAAGTTTTTTGTCGCTTTGGCTAAAGGTGTTTATCGAAGGAATCTTGTATTTTTTTGGTTTTCTCGCAAGAGAATATCGCTTGAACATGAACATATTTTATTTAAACAATCGTTTTCTAGACTGTCTAGTAGTTTTCGTGTTTAATCGTGACAAGTCAATGTGACAATACGAACGAATACGCTACAAAATACTTCGCCGTCTGTTTTGTCACAAGTTTTATCACGAGTTTTGTAGTATTTATCTCAGTACATTTAAAAAGGGGGCGGCAGATTACTCACATTATACTGTTACATCAAGGTCTTCAGATTCTGCTAGCTATAAAAACCAGTATTAATAGACACACTTGCCCATAGTTGGTCGCTTGGTAACGCAGATCTTCACAGACTAGCTTAAGAGCCAGCTTACCGCGATGCTAGCGCCATTCTTGAAAAAAAAATCTTCTAAACTACGGCAAATGTCAAAAATGTGACACTGTATACATTGTACAGGGGCCACTTTTAGCAACTCTTTGTAGCTTTCTTTGGTCTTTAACCTAAAATCTATACAACAGTCCCCTAAAAATACTAGGCTACATTATCTAGTGTCATACTGTGCCACATTTTTGATATTTGCCTTAGTTTAGAAGATTTTTTATTTTCGCGAATGGCGCTAGCATCGCTGTAAACTGGCTCCTAATCAATGTAACGATGGTATATAAACCAGT
This sequence comes from Euspilapteryx auroguttella, assembly GCA_951802225.1. Taxonomy (NCBI): domain Eukaryota; kingdom Metazoa; phylum Arthropoda; class Insecta; order Lepidoptera; family Gracillariidae; genus Euspilapteryx; species Euspilapteryx auroguttella. The sequence continues at coordinate 2,123,990 of OX637665.1, forward strand.
ATTACTAGACCCATCTGGACATAGTAGGTCGCATAGTAAGCCAGGTCTTCAAATACTGGCGCGGTGTGGCGGAGGGACGAAGGTAAGAGAGTCGTTGACGAAGTATTGCTGTTCTTCGTCTTCTGGGGGAAGATAGTAGCCGTAGCTACCGTCGTTTGACACCTGGTATAGAGAGGATTTATAGATAAAATATGTACTGTAAAATAGTCTTTCTGTTGTACGTATTAAGGTTGTAGTCTAATCTAATAGTCTCATTTGCATCCCCAAGACTGCCTTCCCGACTGCTCCGTAGCTCAGTTGGCAGTGACGTGGACTGAGAAGCGTGTGCACCCGGGTTCGATTCCCGGGCGGGGCGAATATTGATATGATGAATATCGATGTTTGTTTCCGGTCTGGGTGTGATGTTTGTCTCTGTGTGTGTTTCGGGCACCCTAGATACAGGTTCTTCCTAGTTAGGGGCTCTGAGTGTGATGTGTTATTATTATTATTTCTAGCGATTTTTTTTTTTTTGTATAACACTGTCTACTACTATAGAAATAATAGTACTTTATTAAACAAGGGTGTAAAGTGTACGAGGGTGGTCTGTTAAAACCCGAGCGCACAGAGAGTTTCATGGGAACATGCGAGGATTTTAACCTCACCCGAGGCATAAGAACTTTACCCCCAAGTTGTATATACTGCTTTTTATTCCATCCGACGAGAAATCTCACATATAAAAAAGCAGCACATATGTACATACCCACAGAACAAGGAAGATGCTCTCTCTCTCTAAATAGAAATCGCGAGTAGGCGGAGCCCGCGTGCCTATCATTAGCTCTGCAGTGCATATGCGTAGTTTTTGACAGATTTGATAAGCTCAGTTGCTTTATGCTTCTTGTAAACAAACCACCAGGAAAAATATGAAAAAAAAACCACTAAAATGCCGTATTGTGCTGTGTTGGAATGCAAAAATTAAAGTTGGGGACTTAAAAGTACTAATTATGCCGTATCATTACATCGGTAAGTAATATTTCACTGTATTTTTAAATAAATTTGAAATTATACATGAACAAGAAAACAAAACCATAAGTGAGAAAATGAAAACACCCTAATTACGGAGCAGTAAAATTGAATTTTCATTGAAGCCTGTGACTGTGACTGTACCTTCTTAGCGTTCTTCTTTATCTATGGTATTAGACTCATGACTTTTTCTAGAACATTTTGACAACAGTATAATGAAAATCAGTTAGAGATTGCTCAACATGATGAAAATCTATCGATAATTTTCTATGATAAAAATCTATCGATAATAATAATTTTCAGTGAAAAAAAAAATAGGTATTCGCTTCGACTTGAAAACCTCTACCTTTTTTTCGGTTTAAAATGTGATTTACTTGAAAGTTAAATTCTTGAATACGAATGAAATTATATGAATCTTTCAACTTAGACTCTTGCGTATGAATGAAATTATATTAGCATCATCATCATATTACAATAATGTTGTAATATGTAAAAAATAAAGTCGCTTTCCGCATCAGTCCTTAGGTATGTTTAAATCTTTAAAAATACAGCGGATTTTAATGCGGATTTTTTTAATAGATAGAGTGATTCAAGAGGAAGGTTTATAAGTATAAAACATGCAAGTTCTAATAATAGGTTAGGCGGTACGAAGTTCGCCGGGTCGACTAGTATTGTACAAAGACAAGTCGTCACTCTTATAGTGTGCTATATTTTATTTTTCTTTTCATTTATTTACAGCCTGTGTTACTGGATCACCTTGGGCCAAGCTCAGAACCTAATACACTTAAGCATAAACTTAAAGATGCAGCCATCATGAAAGCTTCTTAAGCTAAGAGGAGTTTCAATAAACAATACCAAGAGAAGAAAAAATGCTAAATATTATGTATTAAAAAAACCAAGATTAGTTAAGAGTTTAAGGCAAGTAATAAATAAGCAAGTACTTCGATATTAAATAAGATAAAATATTATAAATATAAAACCCATCTTGTTTTATTGGTCTATCTATCCATCCACCTAATATACACCTATTGTTTACTTTGGTTAAAATAAAGCTTCATTTAAAGTACAGTACTTACTCCAAAATTAATAATGCGCATGCAGATTCGCTATTTGTCGATTTCACGGAAACACCCGAATAAAAAATCATAATTCTACTAAATTACGCATGCAGAAAATGCACTTAACCTCCTTAAATACATATCGTCTTCCGTCGCTTGGGAATACGACCGTTGTCGAACAGTGACGAAGATTTCTATGCGCATTATAACTTTTGCAGTACTGTAGGTATATACAATTTTATAACTAAACACATTTTTATTTCTGAATCTCTATTTATGCGAAGCATAATACTGTTGAATACAAAACGACATTGGAAATAAATAAAAATTAAACTGTACATTAAAATAAACTTTATTCTATGAGCGACTGTTTTTTTCATATGATAATACCAATACATCGCCAATCACCAGAAGGCCGTTTGCGTAGAATACACATAGATCGTAAAAAAAAGTAATTGTTAACTGTAGCCATATGAAGAAAGTTGTATATCGATAGGTTTTTCTCATCGACAAACTTTCTCCCGCAAATGTACATCCCTAGCTTAGTTTTTCATTTTTCGACGTAGCCACCTAGTGTTTAGTAGCGGTAGTACAAAAGCTGTAGTTCCATCTAGCGTCGAATAGTAAAACTAGGAACAATGCGTGAGGATTTTAAAGCAAAGAGGATGTATAGCTTTCTACCATGTCTTTGGAAAAATCTAATTTCATTCTTTTATCATAATTATGTCATCACTATCTTATGTATTTCATAATTGTTATTTGATTTTGATCTTTGTTTATTTGTAAAAAAGGTTCATAGTCTACTTCAAAGTTTTGTGATGTAGATCTTTTCGGCTTTGTCGTTAATCACCAATGGTATCTTGGATTTCATAGTGAGCGTTTGGTTTATATGTGTGAGTTTGGACACACTGGTTTCAGTACTAAAAGCTCATGATGCTATTTCTATTGTATTCTCTTGTTCTGTGTACATACCTAATTTAGCTGACCAAATCAGCTAGCTTGTTTTCAATCCCACTTCACTTCAATCATTTATTTTCGTAACTATAATACAATTATGCATCATAATTGCCCAGATGACAATAAAGAATGAATGGACATTGATCGGCTATAAACCGCATGTGAATAATGAGGAACTTTACGACTAGAGAACAGTAATAAAAAAGTCTACTTTTAGAGTGGATGGGATAAAAAATTACTTTAGGCCCCGCTATGGGTCTCCTATAGAAAACAACAACTTTAGGCGCATATAAAGGGGACTAAAGTAGTCTTTTTCGAATAGGTGTGATAAAACCTACGAACAACAATACTAAGGAAACGTAACTCTCCTACAACACCGCTTCGATTTTGGTTCCACTTACGCACACACAGTAACTCCTATTGCAACAAACACTCACACATCCTCATAGACAAGCTTGCACGCTATTGGCCGCTTCGCTCGCGTCTGTCGACAAAGCAGCGAGCTAGCCCCCCTGCTTTTAGCTGGTACATATTATCGCTACTAGATGGCGGTCAAGTGTTAGTTTACAAAATATTTATTTAAAGGTGATATAAGTTTTTTTTTATCTTTATGGCTTCTACAACACTTTATAATGCACGAAGGCATATTTATAATATAAAAAACACGGTCAGAAATACCCAAAAACACAGTAATACGCTCCCGACGCTGCAGCCACACGACTCAAGGTGCCACTAGGAACTGACGCGGCATGGTGTCCGTAACCTAAGCCCCGCCCACAGGGGCTTCTTTTCCGTGTGCAATGCGTGGGGCATTTTATATGGCTATTTACGCTTCTTGTTGAGTATTGTTATAAAACGAATATTTACCTGATCAGCCTTAGAATCAGGCATCTCACAAGCGAACCCCTCCCAATGTTCAGATTTTCTCCTCTTCGCGTACAGGATGGACCCGTCGAACGCGTATTCGTCATCGAAATGGAGAACAGCGTCGTCGTAAAAGTAATTCTCCTCTCCTGCGTTCCTATCTATATTTTTTAACAGCTTTTTCTTGGCGTAACTTGATTTTTCTGAAACAAAACATTTTTATTCACTTACCGTATCAATCATCAATCAATACATAGTACAAAATAAAGTCGCTTTCCGCGTCTGTCCCTATGTTATATATGCTTATATCATTAAAAGTACGCAACGCATTTCGATGCGGGTTTTTTTAATAGATAGAGTAATTCAAGAGGAAGGTTTATAAGTATAATACATGCACAAAATAATAGGTTGGGCGGTTATTCATAAAGATACTTAGGTAAATACGTGACATCCAGTCTAAATTGACATACGCCAAATGACTATAATGCTCTAACTTTTTATGAATAACAGGGTTATATTATAAAGTGTAATGTTTCGATTGTTTGTTTGTTTGTCTCGACGCTCGCCTACACCTCTTCTTTTGCACGCTTCATACAAAAATGTGTATAATTCGTGCCCCATCCACGGACCGTTTTAATAAGAATCGTGGCTTATCTAGCGCACACTTTTCTTTGACTGTTGGCCAAAGATTTTACTGACCATGTCTTAACACAAGCAAATCAGCGCCATCTAGTGACAAGTTTTGGAACTTTTATTTATAATTTATTTAATTCACAAACTACTCTATCATCACAGAATACTCCAATTCAATAGAGTAGGTAAACAATAATCCATTGACTTATACAAAAAATAATCATATTAATAAATTCATTCAGTTCATAACTCAGAATAAGGAATAAATAATACTTTAACTTATTCTTCCTCTGTCATCATTCCTGAGTTAAAATCTAAGACAACGCCATCTAGTGACAGTTTTCCTAAACTTTTCTTCTTCTGCCCAGTAAAATATACATACCTGAGTCAAAATCCATCATGAGCGGGTCGTGGCTCCGCTGCCCGCGGTAGTCGGAGCCCCCCGAGCCGGGCGAGCAGCCCCCGGGCGCTCCGCGGGCGCCGGCGCCGTAGCAGCCGTAGCCAGAGTTGTTGTTGCCGGGCGGGCAGGCTTGCATGCCGCGTCTTAGTTGCTCGCGTCTGCGGGAGAAGATTTTATTGAATTGAATATAAATAAAATTCCTTTTTTTTTTAGATATTTTTGATTTGGCCAGTGTTTTTTTGATTAGCCATTAGATTTTGATTAGCCAGTGTCATAACACTGGCTTTTTAGGCACTTTTTGAAGTGAGATCAGCTTTTTTTGTAATGTTATGTGAAGGATGCATAGAGAGACTGGTCAATCCCTCCCAATACATTTACTTTGTAAATTCTATTTAAGCTACTTGCGTCAGAAACTTTGATGGCGCGATGTAGGATCTGGTTCGGTTTTGAAGTTGTAGCGCTAGATGGCGTTAGTGTGAACTACATATCGTCGGTGCGCTTGCCAAAACTGTTATGTGCAAATTTTCAAAAAATTTTTTTTTAGTCCACTGTGTTTCATTTTTAAATGCGCATCGTTTGCAAAAACTTGTATGTGCCTAAGACCTTCAGAACACGATTTACATTTCATGTTATGTGCACAGATTTGATGTGGAATTTCTGATATGTGACGTTTTAGCACATAACAGATCAGGCAAAGTGTTCCGGTCAATCACATAACAGGTCCTATATCGCACATATCAGTTTTGACAACCAATTATATTGAGGTCCAATATAGCACATATCAGTTTTGACAACAATGATATTGTTAAAGCTTGGTGCCATTTTGAGAGACAATCATCAAATTTTGATTATTTTTTTGTATTCTTAGCTTTTGTTGGTTTTTCGAGTAGTGAATAATACTAAAATTATAATAATAGCATCGATTTGAATACCTATTTTTACTTAAAAAATGTTTTATTAAATAATATTTTTTGTACTAGAATTATTAAGTATCTTGCTTTTATAGCGAGATATTTTATTAAAGGTATTCAAAGCTTATTTTTTATAATATCATCATCATCTTAACCTAAAGATGCCCACAGCTGGACATAAGCCTGTTCCACACATCGCCACACCGACCGGTCTTGCGCGACCCCCATCCAGTGTACTCCCGCAGCCTTCACCAGGTCGTCAGACCACCTAGTGGGGGTCTGCCTACTCTGCGTTTTCCGGTGCGGGGTTGCCACTCCAGAAACAGATGGTAGCTGGGGCTGAATTGAAGATTGTATCAGTTCTTCGAGCTATTTGCCCTGCCCATGCCCAATGTCACTTAAGTTTCGCGATTCTTTGGGCTATGCCGGTGACTTTAGTTCCTCTGTGGATCTCATCATTTCTGATTTGATCACGCAGGGAAAGTCCGAGAATAACTCTTTGAATAGCCTTTGTATGAACTTGAGCTTTCTGATGAGGCCCATAGTTAGTAAGCGACCAAGTCTCCAGTTCGTAAGTCGTTAGTCGTCACTGGAAACATGATACATTATTCGAGGACTTTCGTCTCATTAAGGCACTGCGATAACTTGGAAGAGAAGATGTAGACGAGCTTCCCAAAAAGCTGCCTATTCGAGTTGGATTTGACGATCGACCTCTTTCTCGGAGTTGGCCCAAGCTAGTTGGACAGTTACTCCCAGATATTTGTATTCGTCGCAGCTTCGAGCATATAGTCTCGGATCTAGACAGGAGTTGTAGTCTTACATAGGCGTTGAATATGATCTTCGATTTACCAACTCGATTGGAGGCCCAACTGAAGTCATCAAGCATTGCACTAAGTTCCTTCGTGGTCTGGACCATAACTAAGATATCATCAGCAAATCGAAGGTTAGTGACTCGTCGTTTACGTTGACGCCTACTTCTTTTCAGTCCACAGTCTTAAAGAGATCCTCGAGTGCAGCGGTGAACAGTGTTGGGGATTGTCATGTTGATTTAGGGGGATGTCATCCCTGTCTGACACCCCGCTGCAGTCAAACAGCCCTCGAGCTCAGATCCTGTAGTCCAACTGACATGGAGGGTTGAATGTACAAACTCTTCAACACATCGGTAATCCGATAGACCTCTTAGCACTCTTGGAACCACTGGAAGGACTGGAGGTCTCAATCGAATCAAAGGCTTTCTCAAAGTCTACAAATGCTAGGCAAAGAGGCAGTTAATACTCTTCTTCTGTGATTACCTGTCTTAAAGCATGAATGTGGTCTATGGTACAATTTTTTACGGAATACAGTTTGTTCGGGGGGCTAGAAGACGATCTGCGAGATTTTTCATGACTCAGGCTCAGAAGTGGGATAGTTCTTTAGCAGGGTTTTTAACACTTTTGTTTCATGCTTCTGGCGACACCGCCATATTACGTGATTTGCCCGCCATATTATATTACGTAATTCAACAATTTCTGAAGAGCCCTAAGGTCCTGTTTACCACCTGCCTTCAGAAGTTCAGCTGTGATTCCGTTATCCTCATAGCTTCTAAAGGTTGACCTTTATGAGCCTTGTTTTGGTTAAGCTGTTTAAGATCCTTACTAATCTCATACAAGCTAACGTTGAGAATGTCCTCGGTATAGGTATCGGATCAATCTAGCTTTCGGGTCTTTAGCTAGAGTGTTGATAATGGGTTAAGTATGTGTCGTTGTGCATCCCATATACGAAAAAATCATATTGTTTTAATTTATTTATTAGGGAAATTTTACACATAACCGACAAAACTTTGTAATCCGCATAGTGTAAAGTATCTTGTTATGTGCATTTTTACACATAGCAAACCTTTTCTGTGAAGACAAAACTGCTATGTGAAAAAAAAATAAGAAAAAAAATTCTAGCACCATGGGTGGGCTATGAAAATGTATGTTATTAATGTCGAGGTAATAACATATTTTTTAGCAACTTTTGTCATTAACAGTTTTTTTTTAATCATTTTAATTTTTAAATTAAACAGTTTTTTGCTTCTCCTGAAAAGTTGGTAAAACACACATATCAGTTTTGGAAAGCGCACCGACGATATGCAACATGTTTTTTTTTGTGCCATTAAAATCAAACAACGGCGCCATCTGCAGTCGTCTTTAGGAACCTTCACACGGTCAAAATGTTCACTCCGAAGATATGCTTTATTTCAGTGGCGTATGTACATTGGTTAATTTTGTAGGGAAGGTTGGTGTATTGGACATTAGAACAATTACAACTTTTCACCTGGTTAGAAGTTATAGTTATAGCGGTATTTATTTACCTTTTAGCGACCATTTCCCGGAAATCCTCAGGATCCAATTGGAAATCGTTTCTAGCATTCATGTACAAGTAACCGGAAGCTGAATTGAGCCTTAGAGTCTGTGATCTGTTCTTAGCTGATGCCTTTTCTATGTACCGGGGAAGTCCCGGCAGTTCTCGGTAGTTGCTTTTTGGTCGTATCTGCTTTATGTTGGTTGGTGGGACAGGAGACAGTGGGTCGCGGTATGGCTCTGATCTGTTGAAGTAATATTTATCATGAAAATCTAAGCCGAAAGTCGTCAATGGATTTTTGCCATCTTTCTAACTTTTGTATAGTTTTCCTTAATATATAGCCACAAGACTAGGACCTAATCCAATCGAATAAGAATTTTTCCAATAAGAAAAATAGCGAAAACGCTAGCAACGTGCTATCAATACCAATATAACGGGTGTTTCTGACAAGGCGGTAATAAATCAAAGGAAGGATTCAGCTCACCATACCTAACAGCTTTCCCAAAGCAACATGGGTAGAAATCTCAAAACAAAAATCAGCTGTCCCGTGCATTGATCGAACCAATGTATGGAACAGCAGTTTTTTTTTTTTTGAGATTTCGACCTTTGTTGCTTTGGGAAAGTTGTTAGGTATGGTGAGCTGAATCCTTCCTTTGATTTATTACCACCTTGTCAGAAACACCCGGTATAAAGGAGTAGATGAATAGGGATGATTATGTTAATGCCTTTGATTATGTTAGACATTAAAGTTAAATACAGGAATGGATTGGAACGAACTGATGAATGGAATGGGAGAAGTAGGGGAACGGATTGGGAGAAGTGGGTGAATGTATTGGGAGAAGTGGGTGAATGGATTGGGAGAAGTGGGTGAATGGATTGGGAGAAGTGGGTGAATGGATTGGGAGAGGTGGATGAGTGGATTGGGAGAGGTGGATGAATGGAATGGGAGAGGTGGATGAGTGGATTGGGAGAGGTGGATGAATGGATTGGGAGAGGTGGATGAGTGGATTGGGAGAGGTGGATGAATGGATTGGGAGAGGTGGATGAGTGGATTGGGAGAGGTGGATGAGTGGATTGGGAGGTGGATGAGTGGATTGGGAGAGGTGGATGAGTGGATTGGATAGGTGGATGAATGGATTGGGAGAGGTGGATGAGTGGATTGGGAGAGGTGGATGAGTGGATTTGGAGAGGTGGATGAGTGGATTGGGAGAGGTGGATGAGTGGATTGGGAGAGGTGGATGAATGGATTGGGAGAGGTGAATGAATGGATTGGGAGAGGTGGATGAGTGGATTGGGAGAGGTGGATGAATGGATTGGGAGAAGTTAGTGAATGGATTGATAGAAGTGGGTTGTGTGAGACATATAGTTAATACGGTAATGGATTAAAAGAAGTGGATCAATAGGGTCGGTGCATAATTTTTGACTATGGTCTCTTGTAGGCAAGCAAAGGAATAAGAAAGACAAAAAGCTAAAACATCGATAAGTATAGTTGAATTAGTTGAACGTACTTGGCCATGGAGAAACAATTGCAACTGCAGACACTGGGCGCGTAGTCGTCATCTATGTACAATGGCACCATTGATGTGTCGCCTGAAAGTAATTTAATTATTAATAACGAGCGGTCCCGGCTAACTTCGTTACGCCATAGAATATAAGCTACTACAAAAGACTTGGCTCTATAGACGATGTTCTTTTGACTGCCCAGAATGACCGAATAAAAAACAAACAACAACAACAAACCACCTGTCAAAATATGTAAACAACTGAAAAATATTGCACATTGGGTTACATTATTTGAGTTTAGGTAAGGATCCCTAATTTTTTTGAAAATCTAATATAGCTTATGGCACTCAGGGATAGTGTAGCTTCCTACTAGTGAAAGATTTTTTTAAATCTGTTCCGTATTTCCGGAGCCTATTCGTTATAAACAAACAAACAAATCTTTCCTCTTTATAATATTGGTATAGATTACCGCTGTAACCCACAGGGTTACCTTGTAAGTAGACCTGACCATTTCGGAAGGCGGAAGTAGGGGTCACTACCGATAATTTTAGCCATTAGTTACCCAGGGAAAAAAAAAAACCGTTTTCGAGTTGTTGAACTTTTTAATCGAATTTTAGCAATGTTATTTTAGTGGCCTTTTTATATATCGAATTTTTAGCAAAGATTTTTTTAATTATTGGCTACTGAACTGACACTTCCTGAAATGATCAGGTCTATTTACAAGGTAACTCTGTATAAAGATGTGAACAAAATGCGGCAATTTTACATACAAATAAAATACTAAACGGGGTTTCAGCACACACACCTCGGACACAACACAGTAAGTTAGTTGACTTCGCTAAATTAATATATATAAAACTCTTCCGTTACTGACTGACTGACTGACTGACTGACCGCGGGGCAGCCTCTAGTCAATATGTTAAGGTAAATGTGAATAATCGGGAATTATGCATAATTACCGGTTATTATTAATAATTACCAACGCACGCGGTCAATGTGATAAATTATTCACATTGACCGGTAATTATGCATAATTTCCATGCAACCGAGGTAAATGTTGACACAAGCTTATAGCCCCTATTATATTGGCTGACGCCTAGCTCCCGACTGGTAGTGGCGAGGTAGTGTAATAACATATTTGGAGTAAGGACCCCACCGCCAGGCCGCTAGGCGGTCCCGACCACCCTAGCTCCCTACGTAGGGCCTTAGCTCCCTAGCTAGGCACCTACATAGAGATGCAAGGTGGTTCCAATATCGATATTTTTAACGAGTTATTTTTAGGAGGTAAATATTTGATAAGTATTCTATAATATCTGTGTGTTTGATATCGATTTAATATATAGCTGCGATATTATCTACAATATCAGTTTTCCGATAATTCGATGCTACTTTATTTTTAGCCCCGGACGAAAACATCAGAGGGATGTTATAATTTTAACGTGTGTATCTGTCTGTCTGTGTAACTATCAGTGGCATCGTAGAGTTCAAACGGCTGAATCGATTTTCGTTTAGTTTTTTTGTATCATAGATAATTTCAGCCCGAGTGTTCTTAGCCATGTCTCTTGAAGATCTGATCTGATCTCATGATTGAAAGTATATGGTAAGGTAACCATGACCTGATCGGCCGTTTGAAGATGATCAGCTCTTGAATAATGGATGAGAGGATCTAACTACCTTCCATTTGTCCTACCGATTTAAAATTTGGTACAGTGTTACTTCAATGATATTGAAAGTATATGGTAAGGTCTGGCGAATCGCTCCCGGGCGCTGAGCTACCTCGCCGCCAGTGGTGCACCCTAAACAGGATCCGTCCGGGCCATGGGCGAAGCGCGCAGTACAAGCACCTGTGCGGCTGGACCGAGTCCCCCGGAGTCCCAGACCGCGGAGCACATCGCGCGCGACTGCCCCCGGCGAGCTTACCCCGGCGACGCTGATGACTTCGTCACTCTTACGGCCGACGCAGCCAACTGGCTAAGAAACCTGGACATTTGCCTTTGACATGCTAGTACTAGCATAGTACTAGCGTATTCAGTGCAGCCATACGAATAAATAAATAAATGGTAAGGTAACCGTGACCTGATCGGCCGTTTGAATATGATCAGCTCTTGTATAATGGGTGAGAGGATCTAACTACCTTCCATTTGTCCTATCGATTTTAAATTTGGTACAGTGTTACTTCAATGATTTTGAAAGTATATGGTAAGGTGACCATGACCTGATCTGCCGTTTGAAGATGATCAGATCTAAAATAGTTGATAATTTTTTTTTTATTATATTCGCTCACAGAATATCGTACATTATTGTTTTTCATTGTTTTATTTTTAAAAATTTTTGACTGATTACTCGTTAATTCTATTAATAAGAGTTTAAATTATTATTTTTATTTCATTTGCTCACTAAATCCCCAAAATTATTGTTATTCTGATTTTCATTGTTTTAGTTTTACGGTTTTACTAATTTTTGACTGAATGCGTTAATTCTAATCATAAGAGTTTAAATTCTCTTTTTTTTATTATATTTGCGCACCGAATCCTTAGATAATTAATTTACTTATTTTAATTGTTTAAGTTTTACAAATTTTTGTCTGATTATTCGTTAATTCTTTTCTGAAGTGTTTAATTTCTTTTTTTTTATTCGCTCTACGAAAGCGCTCAAACAAACGACGCCGACACCTGCGCTGCCACCGCGCCGCCGCCGCACCGCCGCGACGACGTCATGTGCGATGTTCAGAACTGTTCATGGCTAAACAAAATCGCGTTATTCGCAAGAAAGCTCTATTTCCCACCTCCACAACCTGCGGCGCCACTTTATATGCGAAAAAAAACAAATGCGCCATCCAGTCGCCAACAGGAAAAACATTTTGCAAATAGACAATCGACTAGATGGAGCATTTGTTTTTTGTCGCATAAAAAGTGGCGCCGCAGGTTGTGGAGGTGGGAAACAATTTTGCTAAATGTTTTCGCTCTTTTTGCGCATTCGTTTTTTCTTGAGAATTACCCGATTTTTTTGGCAATGAACACAGTCCTCTCGTGATAATTAGGTCCATGGTGTTACTAACAAGAGTACAGTGGAACGATAAAATTTGCATTAAATGCGCGGCGGCGGCGGTGCGGCGGCGTCGTCTGTTTGAGCGCTTATATTATTGTTTTACTGATTTTCATTATTTTAGTTCTACCAATTTTTGACTGATTATTCGTTAATTCTATTATTATAATAATAAGAGTTTAAAAATGATTTTATTTTTATTCAATAAACACAATAGAGTTGAGAAGAGTGAAATACGACGAGTTGCAGCGTTTTTTTATTTCATTTTGTTGTCTAAAAATTTTGTTCATTAACATTTTTACAAAAAATTTCTAAACAATTTTCTTTTCTTAGCTTAAAATAAACACTCAAAACTGATAACTATAAACGTATTTTATTACATTTACTAATGGGGACTGGGAATTATTAATAATTACCGGTAAATGTGATTAATTCAGTGGTTTTTATTACATTTACCGAAAGTGCCGGGAATTATTAATAATAACCGGTTATTATGCATAATTACCGCATTATTCACATTTACCGTAACAAATACATAGTATAAAACAAAGTGGCTTCCCGCGTCTGTCCCTATGTATGCTTATATCTTTAAAAGTATCCAACGGATTTTGATGCGGTTTTTTGTGATCGATAGAGTGATCCAATAGGAAGGTTTTTAAGTATAACACATGAGCAACATTGTAATAGGTTTGGCGGTACGAAGTTCGCCGGGTCGACTAGTTAAAAATAAGACTAGGTGAGTTCTGGAATATTAAATAAATAAATAAAGTTTATTCAGTTTCTTGGTACAATATAAATACAGTTAGGAATTCCCTTTAAGTTTATAAGAACCTGTGCAAATATTGATTGATTATATAATACTGAGTGAGTGAAGGAGTAGAGTAGAGACCTGTGTCATGCCGGGGCAGCCCGGCGGGCAGGCGGGTCCCGCGCGCCACGCCGCGCAGCACGGCGCCGTCCGCCGTGATCACGTCGCCCTCCAGCCGCACGGCCACCTGCTGCGCCTGCGCATGTACAACACAAACACTATTAGGAAGGCTTATTACAATGTTAATGATTATGTAAAAGACGAGTATGAAAGTAGTCCCTATGCAACTTGCTACGCCTGCGTATTTACAAACACAATTAGGAAGGCTAATTACATATCGCTAATATTCGATCCCCATATAAAAATTAACTTAACTACTTTACAACGCTGTGTCGCAATACCGACCACCTACATTGATATCGAGCACACCGGCGGACAAGATGAATCAACGCCAGGTGCGGCCACCCACCTCCCACCGTTCCCGGAGACCATCGGCCACCGCGACGATGGATGATGAAACTGCTGATTCAACACCTCGTGACTCCACGTGAAGCCGAGGATGAAGAAACGGCCCCACTTCGTGTCTAGCATCGACCGAACATAGTCTTAAGCTTTCTTTTGTATTACTTTGTAATTTTAATTAATTAAATTTCTGATTTTAAATTCGGTTTTTTTTCAAGCCTCCGTCTGTGAAAACCATAATTGGCGCAGTCGGTAGGATTCTCGAGGCTCGCGGCGCGAATCGCTCAAGGACTCCCGAAAATCGTTGCTCCTTACGACTCCGCAGTCGCTGGTCGAGCTTTTAAGTTTGTGTCGAGAATTCGAACTTAGTGGGCGCAGACGAGGACGTATCCAGACATTGATACACGAAGTGAACCAGAATGAAATCATATATGTAAGTGCTTGAATTTTTTCTAAGTGTTGCTTCCTTGTCCTTTCAACCCCTTGTTATATTAAATTTATTCAAGATTTTTCACCCTAGGAAAAATACTAGGAAAGGCCCTGCCTTATCTAGACAGCACCATAGGCAGAGATTAATAGATTATAATAGATTTTTAGAATACGAAAATTTTGAATTAGATAGGTTGTTCAACTTAAACTACCCTTCCGATTCAGAAACCATGGCTATGACAAACCCAGATCTTATCTATAAAGCACTACGTGTAGTGCCAGACTTTGATGGGAACCCTAATGTACTAACGCGATTCATAAGAATTTGTGATCAGTTGGTTATCCAATATGTTAGGGACGGAGCCGAGCACGAATTAAATAATTTGTGCATTATAAACGGGATATTAAATAAAATTACTGGACCTGCCGCGACAACTTTGAACTCGAACGGGATACCTGAAAATTGGGTAAGAATCAGGTGTATGCGACCTGAAACTATAGAGAAGGCTCTGGAATTTGTCCACGAAGAATTGAATGTCATGTACCTCCAACAGCGAAACAGCTCTCTGCCTGACCGTAAGGGTCCGCAGCCATCTACTTCCTTTCAGATGAAACCACCTTCCATCATACCAATGCCCGTACCAAGGCCATTCACTTTTCAGAATAATTTAGGTCAGAACTGGCAGAGACCCCAACCTGCGTTTGCTGCGCAGCCTCAATGGAGGCCCAATAATTTTCAGATGAATCAACCACCTAATCGTATGTCAGGTATGCTAGGAATGCCTACACGCACTCAGCAAATTTTCAGAGCACTACCTCCAAACCACAACCCCCAAAACGCTTTCCGTTTTCCCCAGCGTAATTTTCAACCCCAAAATCAGAACACGGGTCCTAAACCCATGAGTGGTGTAAGCCACTACACTACTAAGCCCTTGCCACCTACAGGTCACGATTGGAGAAGGTTTGGCAACCCTCCACCCTCTAATTATTTTAAAAGCAGGGAAATGAATTTCAACGAAACTTTTTATCCTGATCAGTACTACTATACGGACTATTATTACGAACCAATGACTAATGATTGCGACTACAACTACTACGACTATAATCAGCAAGGCACGGAAATATTGCCAGGTGATTCATACGAGAATAGATTTGACTCAACCGACTACATAAGAGAAGCCGACGTTACAAACGAGAGTGTTCAACCCTCCTCAAGCTCTAACGAGCAGGATTTTCCGAAGGCGAATATATCAAACCCACCAGAATAGAAATTAACCTACAGTCACAAAAGCAACTCCGTTATATCAAAATTTCAAATCCACCCTTAAAATTATTAATAGATACGGGTGCAAACCAATCCTTTATTAGCCCCGAGGCGGTCGAGAAATATTACTCGTCCACCCCTCTAAACTTTGATCCTTTCGAGGTCACAAACGTGCACGCAACCACATCAAATAATTATTCTATAACTATTCCAAATTTTTCCGAATTTAAAAATGATAACTACATAAAATTATTCATTTATAAATTTCATAACTTTTTTGATGGGCTTTTAGGCTTAGATCTTTTAGACGGGCATGGATTGGACTTAAAAAATAATTTACTTATAACTAAAACTACTTCAATACCTCTGATAACGTATGAACCCCGAACAAAACCGCAGGAAATCATACCTGCCAATTCATCAAAACTTATCAATATCCCAATTAATAGCCCCGATGGTGATGTCTTTGTGACTGAACAAATTGCATGCAATTGCATAATTCATGAATGTGTAACGACCGTTAAAGATCAGGTTGCTTTAGTCGAAGTCGGAAATCCTAATGACAGAGATATTAAATTTTATTTAAATGAGCCTATCCAATCATCCCTCTTTAATATTGAATGTACGCACGTAGATCAAGACCCTAATCGAGTTAGAGACGTACTATCACGACTACGGACAGACCATTTAAATGAAGAAGAAAAGAAAAACTTAGAAATGCTTTGCTCTCGATATGCTGACGTTTTTTATATAGATGGAGAGCCGCTGACTTTTACAAATAAAATTAAACACAATATAAGGACGACTGATGAAGTACCCGTCTACACGAAGAGCTATAGGTACCCTTTCGTTCACAGACAGGAAGTTAGGGATCAAATTACTAAAATGTTGGAACAAGGAATCATACGACCCTCAGATTCCGCTTGGAGCTCTCCTATTTGGGTAGTTCCCAAGAAGGCAGATGCCTCAGGGAAACAGAAGTGGCGATTAGTTGTCGACTTTCGAAAACTTAACGAAAAAACCATTGACGACAAATACCCTATCCCTAACATTACTGACGTCCTAGACAAATTGGGCAAGTGTCTCTACTTTACTACGCTCGACTTGGCTAGTGGATTTTACCAAGTGGAGATGAATCCTAGCGATATCCCTAAAACAGCTTTTAACGTGGAACATGGCCATTTCGAATACCTAAGAATGCCCATGGGATTAAAGAATTCACCCTCTACTTTTCAAAGGGTGATGGATAATGTCTTAAGAGGCTTGCAAAATGAAATCTGCCTAGTTTATTTAGATGATATCATAGTTTTTAGTACCTCTTTACAAGAGCACATGACGAACCTAGAAAAAGTCTTTACCAGATTGAGAGACTCCAACTTCAAAATTCAAATGGACAAGTCTGAATTTTTGAAGCTGGAAACAGCATACTTAGGCCATATAATAAGTAATGAAGGCATAAGGCCAAACCCAGACAAAATCAAGGCCATAGAAAAATATCCGATTCCTAAAACGCCTAAAGAAATAAAACAATTTTTGGGATTGCTAGGTTACTATAGAAAATTTATACCGGACTTTGCAAAAATAACGAAACCCATGACTCAATGCCTCAAGAAATCTAAAAAGATTACATTTGATAACGACTATATAAACAGCTTTGAAAAATGCAAGACATTACTAACTAACGACCCCATCCTTCAATATCCTGATTTTTCCAAAGAATTTATCCTCACCACCGATGCCTCCAATGTAGCAATAGGAGCCGTTTTATCCCAGGGACCAATTGGATCTGACAAACCAATTTGTTACGCATCCCGCACATTAAATGATAGCGAACTAAATTATAGTACAATCGAAAAAGAACTTCTAGCGATCGTCTGGAGTACAAAATATTTTAGACCATACCTTTTTGGAAGGCAATTTAAAATTTACACAGACCATAAACCTTTGCAGTGGATTATGAATATTAAGGAGCCAAACTCTAGACTTACCCGTTGGAGACTTCGTTTAAGCGAGTATGACTACACCATAGTCTATAAAAAAGGAAAGTGTAACACAAACGCAGATGCCCTATCTCGAGTAGAAATTAATAACGAGGAGACACTCTCAATGATTGCAAACCCATCTGATAAATCCACCCAAGCTAGATCCACAACACAGACTGCACAGACAAGTAACGAAAATCCTATCCTAGAAATACCTATCACAGACGACCCTCTTAACAAATTTCACCGACAAATACATATAACAGTAGTAGGCGATATAAAACGAAAACCAACGACGACTAAACCGTTTGACACACATACTAGGACATCAGCTCAAGTTTCAGAATCAAGCCTTCAGCAAGACGTTATAAGTATTATAAAAGAGTTCGTTAATCCAAAAGTAAAAACTGCCCTTTTGATCACACCCCCTTTGGCAATGTATTCTATAGTTCCTATCATTCAAGAACAGTTCCGAAGCTCATCTATGACTATAGTCCTTTGCAAGACAGAGTTAGAAAATGTAAAAGAATATTTAAGACAACAGGATATAATTAAAAACTACCATGAAGGAAAAACTAACCATAGAGGTATAAATGAATGTTACCTCGCACTTTCCAGAAAATACTTTTGGCCAAAGATGAAAGAACATATTAATAAATACATAAATGAATGCACAATCTGTGGACAGACTAAATATGACAGACATCCTATCAGACCTCAGTTCAATATAGTACCTCCTGCCACCAAACCCCTTGAAACTGTTCATATGGACCTCTTTACAGCTCAAAATGAGAAATATCTTACAATCATAGATGTGTTCTCAAAGTATGCTCAAGCCTATTTGCTGAGAGATGGCACAGCTATGAGTATTATTCAAGGCCTTTTGAAATTCTCTACCCACCATGGACTACCTCTAACAATAGTAACTGACAATGGTACAGAATTTACAAACCAGTTATTTTCAGAATTTACTAGACTTCATAAGATCAACCATCATAAAGTCCTTGCTCACTCACCAAACGATAATGGTATAATAGAAAGGTTTCATTCCACATTGTTAGAACACCTCAGAATCTTAAAATTACAGCAGAAAGACGAATCCATTATCAATTTAATGCCGTATGCAATATTGGCCTACAATAGCTCTGTTCATAGTTTTACTAAATGTAGGCCACATGATATTATAAGAGGGCATTTCGATCCAAGAGACCCTCTTGACTTTGATATAAATGAACATCTCATGCAGCAATATATAAGTAACCACAAGAGTCAAATGCAAACAGTTTATAATTTAATTAATGAGACCTCCCTTTCTGACCGCACGCACATCATAGAAAAACGAAATAAGACCCGGGAACCCGAAGTAGAGTACCAACCCCAGCAGCAAGTTTTTATTTCTAATCCCGCTGCAAGTAGGCAAAAATTAGCTCCGAGATTTACTCAAGATACAGTTCTTGCCGATCTTCCTATACACATATATACCTCCAAAAAACGTGGCCCAATTGCGAAATCCCGCCTGAAACGTATCCCTAAAAGCGCCAAATTGTTGCAGGATCACACTGGTACTGACTCTCCAACTGATTCGAGCTCAAGAGATAAAACTTGAGAGTTTAGAAGATGGACCTGGTCTACTACCGTTTAAACTTGGACAGGCAAGGCTCATATCCCACTACCATAGCTTCCTACAATACATTGACCTAACCGACATAGACCAAAAAATAGATTCTGTTAAAGCACAGTTAAAATATTTAAGTAACAGTCTCGAAAACTCAACATATATGCTTTATGAATTTCAAATAGATTATCTCTCCGATAAGATAGCAAAAGCAGAAATACAATTATCAAGTTTGGAACCTAAACGGATTAAACGGGGACTCTTAGATGGCTTAGGATCTATTATAAAGAGTATTACCGGAAATCTAGACTATACCGATGCCAAATTATATAATACCGCTATTGAAACTTTAAAAAATAACCAGAATAAGATTTCTCTTGAAATAAACGAACATATTAGTATTAACAAAGATTGGATGACCAAGCACGATATCGTCCTTACAGACATATTAGAAAACCAACATAAGATCAATCAAACTCTACAACTAATTTTAAACTCTAATGCATATGCGGAAGAAAACCTCCTGAAATACGCAAAGTTTGCACAGTTGTTAGTAATTATTACCGAAAATGTAGATGAACTTTCAGACGAATTATTAAAAATAGAAGACACATTAGCTTTCATTAAATCTTCAAGCACTCACCATTCTATTCTAAACCTAGATAACTTAAGTAAAATTATTAGTAATCTTCGCAGCATCTATGGAACAGACAGGGTGTTGGATGTTGAATTAAGAGACTACTACGATATTATAAAGCCTGGTTCATACTATTCAGATAAACAGATAATTATTATATTTAAAGTCCCAATCATCTCCTCAAGTATCTATGATCTTTATAAACTATCTATAGTACCTAATAAGTATAATATCTCCTATATACCACCCTTTCCATTCCTTGCAACCAACGGAAAAACATTCTTGTACATGGAGGCTGAATGCCCGAAGTTTGAAAACTGGTATCTCTGTGAAGAAAGCATTAACCGACAAATAAGAAGTAAACCTGACTGTATCCAGAATCTCATACTCAAACAATCACTGCTCAAAAAATGCCAACCCACTACAGTTACTCTTAACAAAGAAGCAATGGAAAAATTAGACGACCAACATTATACAATCTCCTTCCCTCAAGCAACTAAAGTAAGGATGCAATGCGAACGAGAAGATCACATCTTACTGCAAGGAAGTTATCTCGCAACAATCCCATACAACTGCAGCCTCCGAGCAAAGGATTTCATACTCATCAATGAATACGACCGCATCAAAGGACAACCTATGAAAATAAGCCAACTACCACATAACCTGACAAATTCATCATTCGAGAAGCCGCACGTTCATCTCAAAACGATCAACCTGAAAGATTTACACGGCGTCGAAGACAAAATCTTTATGCAACAGCCTATTCATCTCGAACAGATCGACTCTACGACAGCCCTATATCATACTACTATACCTATCTACAGCATCATACTTACCGCTATAATACTTATGATCATTTGGAAGGGCCGCTCATTTATTTGCCGCTGTAAGAAGCCACAAGAAAAATCTAGAGATAAGAAGAATCATACCTACAATGAACCCTCCGAGGACCCAACGACCAGTAGATCAATCCCAGCAACATTCTCGCTCAAGGTTCTCAAATAGTTGCTGATCTCCGTGGGGAGGAATTACATATCGCTAATATTCGATCCCCATATAAAAATTAACTTAACTACTTTACAACGCTGTGTCGCAATACCGACCACCTACATTGATATCGAGCACACCGGCGGACAAGATGAATCAACGCCAGGTGCGGCCACCCACCTCCCACCGTTCCCGGAGACCATCGGCCACCGCGACGATGGATGATGAAACTGCTGATTCAACACCTCGTGACTCCACGTGAAGCCGAGGATGAAGAAACGGCCCCACTTCGTGTCTAGCATCGACCGAACATAGTCTTAAGCTTTCTTTTGTATTACTTTGTAATTTTAATTAATTAAATTTCTGATTTTAAATTCGGTTTTTTTCAAGCCTCCGTCTGTGAAAACCATAATTGGCTTAATACAATGTTAATGATTATATAAACGACAAAAACTCATGAAAGTAGTCCCTATGCAACTTGCTGCGCCTGCGTACACACAAACACGGTTAGGAAGGCTTAATACAATGTTAATGATTATGTATACGCATGAAAGTAGTATCTCTGCATCTAGCAAACTTTCAGTATTCCAGTATAGTATACACTGCAGTGTATCATCATCATCATTTCAGCCGTAAGACGTCCACTGCTGGACATAGGCCTCCCTCAAGGCTCTCCATCTGTACCGATCGCAGGTGGCCTGCATCCAGCGTGGACCCGCAGCCTTGCGCAGATCATCCGTCCATCTGGTCGGTGGACGTCCTACGCTGCGCTTGCCGATCCGTGGTCTCCACTCGAGAACTTTTCGGCCCCAGCGGCCATCTGTTCAGCGGGCTATATGACCTGCCCATTGCCACTTCAACGAGCTTATCCGCTTGGCTATGTCGGTGACCCTGGTTTCTCTGCGTATGTCCTCATTTCTGATTCGATCCCGCAGAGAAATGCCGAGCATAGCCCGCTCCATGGCTCGTTGAGCTACTCGGAGCCTGTTCATAAGCCCTATAGTGAAGCACCACGTTTCAGAACCGTATGTCATCACTGGCAGCACATATTGGTTAAATACCTTCGTCTTCAGGCACTGAGGAATATTGGACGAGAAGACGTTGCGTAGTTTCCCGAGTGTATACCTATGTTCAAATGTACCTATTTTTGTGTTGTCGTGATGGTATAGAATACTACCTAAGCTCCGTGGTGTTACCCGCGGTTTAGTAGGGAAAAGAAATATCCCATGTGTTACTTCAGGCTGTTAGCTAACTCCGTACCAAATTTTATTTAAATCTCTCCAGCCGTTTAGACTGGTACCAGTAACAAACATACACACTCACAAACTTTAGCATTTATAATATTAGTGTGATGCCGTACGCAAACAAACTTGGACGTTTACCTAGGCGTGACGTAAGACCCGACGCCAAGAAACTGTATGCATTTACCACAAAATAGTTAAAACGGTCTAAATAGAAAATTTGTATCACGATTTCATGAATTAAACCTAGTCTATTAATTTAGACCAGTTTAACTGTTTAAGCTATTTTAGGCACTGTTGAAAATTACTTTAAACTTATAACTCGTTGATTTTTGAGATTAAACTGATTGGGCCTTTTTTTTTATCCACTAAAATTATATCAAAATAACTTTAATCATACACTCATTCTTACCTGTTCAGCCTGAGCCTGGTCCCGTTTCTCGTCCTCAGTATTCATAGTGACAAATCTCAGAACTAAAAGATTGAGGCAAGCGGCCACTATAGCTAGACCGAACAGTATGAATATTAGTGCGAACATCACGTAGGATGGCTTCCTGTTGAGTGCGTTGTCTTTTTGTAGAGCCACCATGTCGCCGAAGCCTGTGAAATCAAAACATAGTATAAAATAAAGTCGCTTTCTGCGTATGTATGCTTAAATCTTAGAAACTACGCAACGGATTTTAATGCCCTTTTTACAATAAATAGAGTGATTCAAGAGGAAGGTTTATAAGTATAATACTTGCACAATATAGTAATAGGTAAGGCGGTACGAAGTTTGCCGGGTCGACTAGTAAAAAATAAAAAAAATGTGGTGCTAGCATACCAAATCACTTTAAGGGGCTAAAATTGGGAAAACGGCGAGAGGAGTGTTCGTATATACGACTTTAATAACACTTAAAAATAATACAGAAAGCTATTTTTTTTTTCGTAGCTTCTCAAAAGACTGAACTACAATTATAGTAGGTTTTCAAATAAAAAAAACTAAAGGGTTTTCTTATAAAAAAATCGTAAAGTTCATCAAAAACTGCAAAAACAGCTTTTGCTGTTAACGATTGTTTACTAGTTTAAAAGTAAGTTGAAGCAAAACAAAAATTGTATCATAAACTAGAAAGTCTGTTCAACTTTTATATTGTAATTACAAAAATATACATGTCCATTTTCATCTAGTTTTAATTGCTAAAACTTTACTAAAATTTCGGCGGAAATTCTCCATACTAAATTGTATGGAGGGATACAACGGCCGAGCGGCCGATTCGATAAGCAGAAACGGGCGCCAGTACGCCTCCGGTCTTGAGGCGGAGCGTACGTCAGTCGTGCTTTGGCGCGCTATTACAAGACTATTTATTATTGTTTGCGCGAGGTTTGCGCAGTGAATGAGAATTCTTTTTTAGTTTGGAAAAAGTAAGTACATTTTATTATTATTATATTAATAAATTTGAGCAATAGTAGACGTAAGTTTCTGTGATTTTTTAATATCAAATAAGTATCCCTACAAATTTATATTCTGAGGGGAAAAAGAAAGCACTTATTTTCACTCATTTTAAAAACGATATCTACATAGTACAGCTCTTAAAAATATATTTTTATATTGGGTTGTTTTCTATATCTTTCTTTTTTAAATGCAAAGCAATAAACTTTTCATTATTTTTATTTATTTTACGATTTGATATGTAGGGGTCATTGACCTTAGTAGGATTACCCACACGTCACAGTGTGTATGTACCTATCAGGAAAAATAAAAACTTAGTGCTTCTATTACTCTATCGTACACCTATATAGTAATTAGTTTTTTCGCTACCTACTTTACACAATGAAACTACAATAGGTATGGACGTAGGTAGGCAATGTTTGGTTGCATAAGGGTTTCGTATGAAAAACAACTTTTAGGGGATATCTCTCAAACAAGAACAAATTTAGGTGTAAGGTACTATAAACTATAGTAATAATAACTTATTATGCAATATGCAAGCCCGACCTGACATACGCGATCCTTTATCGTTGCTCGAAATTCAACACCTCGAAAAAGGTTTTTGCACATATTTATAAAAATAATATATTGAACTTCAATTTATTTGAAAATGATGAACCTAAAAGTTAATAAAAAGTTACTTTCTTTAAAAAAATTAGAGGTGGATTTAACAGAGTTCTAAATATCAATGTTATTTATTTTATTATAAAATTATATAAATAACTGCTTGCCAGTTGTGTTAAAAAAACAACCCAGTAAGATTAAAGTTAAGCTCGGAAAGTAACTTTTTATTCCACATTATAGTAAAACAACACTCAACTATTGTGCCAGAAAAAAATATTTCAAAAAGAAGAATCCACAAAATCTTTCCCTTAATATGTTGCAACTTTGTTTTCACACGACGATTTTTTTACTTTTTAGGACCTTTTTTGTATAATAAAATTAATAAAATTATAAGTATTTACCAACTGAATAACTTTGATTGTAAGACGGTGGTCAGTAATTGGTTAAAAAAATTAGATTTCGAGCAGACTGAAGAACTGTTTAAAATTATATCTTAGTTCACTTTTTTAAATGTCATTTTTTATTTTAAATTTCATATTTATTTATTAGTGTGTCTTAGTGTGTTTTTATAACTGTTAATACAAAAAATATATATTGCGGAAATACTGTTGTCTGAGACACAGGCCTCGAGCTTAGTTCAGGCACGGTAGCATTTATAAATAGTTCAAATGGTTATTATTTAATTAACTAACTAGATTATTATACTTAGATTAAGATAAATTGTACTAACCGATGTTTTTGGCAAATAAATAAATTATTATTATTATTATTATTATTCTATTTATAAAAAATGCAAGAATAGGTAAAAGGAAATGAACGTCTTTCTATGCTGCAAAAAAAGTTAAATATCCAAGAATGTTCTATGTACTGTTGGTTTGTCTAATAAATAAAATAAATAAGACGCCACCGCTACAAAGGTAATTTTTATTAAAATAACCAACTTAAAATATTAATTTACACGATTATTATTATCTATACCTACTGAAGATTCTTATGTATGGATTATGTTACTTTCTTGGCCAGGAATGGGCAAATTAAATAACAACAACGTTAAATCTTAGACAGGAAAATACAAAAAACAGTTTATATGGGAAAATTACATTTTTATTTTTCTTTCAACCCCTCCATTTTTTCTATCTTTTCTCACCTTTTGAACCTTATGTGAACTACGACAAACATTTTGAAACTCAAATCAGCTAAACGTTCTAAGTCGTTCTCAAGTTTAAGCGAGATAAACAAACCACGATTGATTTTTAAATATAAACTAGTCGACTCGGCGAACTTCGTACCGCCTAACCTATTACCATGTTATGCGTGTATTATACATTATAAACTTTCCTCTTGGACAGATGCGGGAAGCAACTTTATTTTATACTATGTACTAGAGGTTGCCCCGCGGTTTCACCCGCGCAGATTTCTCATAAACACAAAATTCCTGTTTGTTCCCGTTCCCGTGGGAATTTCGGGAAATCCCTTCTTAGTGCTCACCTACACTCCCTAAGGAACCTACATGCAAAATTTCAGCACGCTACGCCCAGTAGTTTCGGCTCTGCGTTGTCTGTCAGTCAGTCAGTCAGTAACGGAAGAGTTTTATATATATTGATTGAAGATGGTCTGTTATTTTGACCATCAAACTCTATCTATAGTCTTTTTTTTATCCAATTTTTTTTTTATTACAACAAGAAACCTTTTTGGCGGGAAACATTTTTCATAGTCAAAGAAGTCTAAAGAAAATCAATCAATGTGGCAGACAGACGTTTGTTTTATTGAAAGGTTTAATATACCTAAATTTTTGAATAATATAATGTACCTATTTAAAATTAATTCGAACAATAAATGTTCGTTATATTGAAATAGGTATTTTAATCTGTATGTGTGTATGTACTATGTATGTTTGTCCGCGATTCTTTCACGTTTGGCTGAACCAATATTGATGCCGTTTTCAGAGTAGTATTTGCTACATTCAGGACCGGGTTTAAGTGTTTAAACAAACTTTGAAAAAAGGCAGTTCTCAGTGTATGTATGTGTCAGTTTATTAAGCCGTGTGCCTTTAAAAAGAAAAAAGTATCATATTGTCACTCGTTAGCATTAATTGCGAGACTCTTAATGTCATACCTACATTTATTTTTATCACAAACAGTAAATTAATGCAAGTAATTATTTTATATTAATTATTAGCAACGAGTTTTCAGATGCAAGTTCCATATCTCCTTTTCAAAGATTCAGCTATCTTCTAACATAATAATGACAGGTATAAAGATAAACATACAACCAGTACTTAGGGACACGTAAAAAGTATCGATACTTTGCGGTATCGAGTACATTTCCATTCCTATCCTTACTTTGTACTCAATACTGTGCTTACGATACTTTTAATCAATGAGTACATACATTTTGGCAGGTATGGCATCATATCGAATGAACTGAAATGAATTCCCATATAAAACTAGCGACAATAAAGGTTCTGCAAACGATCAAATTTGTTTGACAAACACGTTTTCATATAATATTGTTTGACAAACTTCAAACACAGCTGCCCACGATTAATTTTTTTGACATACGTAAAATTTTACAAAAAAAAATAAGTTAAACGGACACTTACACGGCTTCCGGCTATTTTTCATCGTTAAAGGAAAGCCAACTTGTTTTATTTTTTGAAGAACTTTCTTTTATTGTATTAAACTTGTGTGCCTAGCCTAAGTAAGAACTGGCCCTAAGAAAAGTGCTTCGGGGTATCGATACTTTTGTTTCTTGTTTTTTTTTTAACAACTTTTCCAATTATTGTATTAAATTTGTGTGCCTACCAAACGTAAGAAAGGTAAGTACTATAGGACCTCAGAGAAGTACACGATAGATACATTGAAGAATTGATACTTTTGTTTTGATACTACTCATTATGAGTACAGTATCGATACTTTCTATTCTTTACCATATATTATATGAAATAGTTTTAGGTTTTGTAACTGTTTTTTTAGCGTATTTATTGCTAGTGCTACCTGCACATAACACAAATAAATTTCGTGGATAATTTAATGAGTGGCTTTCAATTTGACATATAAAAAAAATAAGTTTTATTACACCGCTATGGTATGGCGCTTTGCAAAAGTCAACAGGTCAAGTTGAAATGAATCATTAAAAGAAAAAAAGAAAATTGAAACTCGTCACGCGTCAGTCAGATAGTTATTTTTGTTTTAAACTTTTTAAGTTAATTTGAACTGATTTGAATTACTATCCTATGTCTTTTACTTTAGACAACGCAATCTACGGGCGTATTATGAGACTTATTTTTGCTTTTTAATGACACAATGAAAACCCCTCATTAATTCATATTTGTTTTTTACACAAATCAGAATCTTCCATCCCCCCGCTGATAAGAATTTATCACACCTTTATGAGGCATACTGCAGTTTATAATGTAAAACTGGAGTAGACGAGTGGAGTCGTCATGTCATTACGATAAATTTGAAATCTTTTGTAATTTAGGGGATATTGTTATTATATTTTATTGTAGTTAAAATTTTAAATTAATAAAATATTTACGTGTGAGTATTTACTTAAATGAAATATATTTACCTATGTTGAGAAATTCAGTCCTTTAACAAATAAAAAAAAACCTAAAAGCTGAATATATTAAAATCACTCTCAAAGCCTAAAAATCAAGTAAAATCGACAATTTTTTATTTGTGGCAATAATTGTTTTCTATCTTATACCAGTTGTAATTAATTAAAAATATACAAAAAAAAATATAATATTGAAATGCGACTTTAATTTTTACCTTTAATGTAATCAAAAAGTCATAACCAACTTTTTGTATTTTTGCAGTGTTGAACTCTGACCGACGATCTTTTTTAACCGACTTCATTAGTTAAAATAAACATACTTTACCTTTTATTCAGTAAATAATAAGTAGGTAAGATATTTAGTTAGATAGTTAAAGTTCTAAACAATTTTTTTAATGTTTCTAATAAAGTATGTTTAAGTACTCAACAATAAACAATTTGTACTAAAATAAAACCTATTAGGCAGTAAAAAAATTATATAACATCGATAAATCATATTATTTCGTAATCACAATTCAATAAACCCATAAATCATAGTAACGATACACCCAAGTTAATTCGCGCGAAAAATCAGATTTAAATATTGCGCCAAGAAATGTTCGCAACTCGGCCGCGTAACATTGAGCGCTAGGGTCGCGCGAAATCGGCGTTCAAATAAAAGAGGCCTCAGCCTTAAGTGTAGTGTAGGTAGGTAGTAAAAAGTGCAATCTACCTTTAAAATTCAAGTTTAGTTTCATGCGTTCGTAACTTTGATGGCAAAATGTCGCAATAGTATTCTTGTTTTTGAAAAAAACAAGATGGCAGATGGCGGCCATTTTGTCAACTTGATAATTTGTTAACATAAAAGAACTTAGTGCTTTTTGAATATTTATTTGATTACGACCATAACTATATCATTCTAATGATGACGATGTCAAATACAACAGGGTAACGTTTATCATACAAAATGGTAACGTTTATCATACAAAATGGTAACGTTTATCATACAAAATGGTAACTTTTATCATACAAAATGGTAACGTTTATCATACAAAATGGTAACGTTTATCATACAAAATAGTAACGTTTATCATACAAAATGGTAACTTTTATCATACAAAATGGTTTAATACTCACCTATAGTAGTAAGCGTAATGAAGCAGTAATAGACGCTATCGAAATAGCTCCATCCTTCGAACTTGGAGAACGCGGCCGCCCCCCCGGCTATGGTCAGCGAGGACAGCGTCGTCACCACGCAGATCAGGTCAACTTCGGACGCGTTCGTTTGTGTGCAGTTCATTGCTTTCTTTATTGAGCGTATTATTACACTGGAAATAGTAATAATAATTATAACCGATAGAAGTACACTGCCTAGGTCTTCTCAACAGTGTGGTAATTACCGTTCTCAATTACTACAAATGAATCTCTTTGTATAAAAATATATCTTTGTCTATTCTTAATATTCACCTATGTATACCAGGGATGTTCCGAATGTCGAATTTTAGACATTCGTGATGCGAATGCGAATGTTAGGCATGCGAATGCGAATTCGAATGTTGGACAAGTTTAGTGAAAAGTGACTTTATGTATAGAAAAATCATACATTATGCAATAAATGTAATTAAAAAAAGTGGACTTCCTACAAATACAACAAACATAAACAAACAATCAATATACTTATTTCTTAGCAGTTATTGTTAACCAAAAATCAAGATTCACACATAAACAAAATCGGTAACTCCGTCTTCCAAAAACGATGTATCAAAATGTGGGAAATGATTTTTACATACACGAAGTCATTTAAAATTTATTAAAAACGAATAATTTCGCCAGAATAAATAAAAAACGCGATAAAATTTGACATGAAGTCATTCATCTCACTCAATGGCGGCACATTCGCATTCGCGAATGCGAATACAAATTCGAACGTTCGGAACATTCCTAATGTATACTTATAATATGTCAAAAGGTTTTTCATTCATAATTTGCCGTAATAGCCACGCTTGTCAGACGATGGTTGGCAATCGTGTGGCTCTTCTACTGCCCGACCCTCGGGTGTTCCCTTATATTAGTCGCCTTTTACTACACCCATGCATGGGTGGGCGGAGATGGGGTGGTGGTTCTATGCCACCTTCACCCAAACGGCCAGTTTGATCATGTTTGTATGTAATTAATAAACACTTGAAAGTAATATGACAAAAGGCGATTTTTTCGCTAAACGCGATTTCTCCCAGGCAGCCTGAGGAGTTGATAAGACGGATGAAGATGATGATGATAACTGACCTGCTAAGTCTATTGACCCGTTCACCGATACTCTGGAACATGATGAGACCGAGCGGTATGCCGACGATGGCGTAGAACATCGTGAACAGCTTCCCGCCTATCGTTGACGGGGTGGAATGACCGTAGCCTAAAAAAAAAACATTTATTTTTTAATCCAATCCGCTCGAAAAGACGACTTTTTGGTTACTGTTCTCTTGTCGTTAAATTTATCTTTCTTCAGATCCGGGTTATAGCGGGACAATAATGAAGTTCCATACATTCTTTATTGCCCCCTGGGCAATTATGTTAAATAATTGTATTACTGTTACAAAAAATAATGATTGAAGTGTTAGCTCGTTTTTAAACCGACTATTATTCTCCTGAATAAGGTAGGCACTTAAGTTCTGCTTATCTTATATGTTAATTTTCTTGTCGGATGGAACAAAAAGAATAACTTGGGGGTAAAGTTATTCTGCTTCGGGTGAGGTTATAATCCTCATACATAAAACAACATTAAGACCACCTTGTATTGTACATATAATCTACTATTACTTTTTATAGGTAACAGGGGGTCACCAGAATAGTGTTTTTACGCCCCTAGTACACCAGAGTGTTTGCACTTTGCAACTTTTTGTAGGGTATGAATAAAATTTAAAGTTACATACCAATAGTAGTAAGTACAGTAGTGGCGTAGTAGAATGCACCGGTGAACTTCCACTGTTGGCCAGCCTTGTGCGGCTCCGACTTCAGCACCACCGTCTCCATCACACGGAAATCTTCCTCTGTTATGTTGTACTTGCGAATTATCATCCCTTCTATTGCTAAAATAAATAAAAAATTGGATAAGATGGGTGGGATAGATAGTTCTCATACAGTAGTAAGATGTCCTGTTAATGTTTGAGGGAGTACACTGAATTAAATAAATAAAGCTCAAGACCGATTTGTATGGCTTTCTGTAGGGAGGCCTATGACCAGCAGCAGTGTTCATGTTTTGGATGAGTTTACAATGATGGACAAGCAAGAAAGAAAGAAAAGAAAGGAGATTTTTTTAACATCAAAGAAAAGACACATATGATTCTATTAACTATAAAAACATATTAAACACAATCTCACGCCTTTCATTCCTCGAAGTGTTAGACAGAGGCACCAGCTCATAAGAGCCGGGCCCACGTTTAGCAAAGTTTATCTAGACAATAAAGTAATGTAAGTGTTTAAAGGTTTGTAGGTTATTTACTTACCTTGTAATACTTCAAATCTGTTTCTTTCAGTTTTTGACTCGAGCGCATCAAACACAGCCGCACCGACCAACAGATAAGTGAATGTACACACAATTAATGATAAGGTGCGTACATTTTGCTTCTTCATCACTGCTCAGTGTATAACCAGCCTTAGGGCTTGCGGCCCGGCTACAATGTGTGTCCACCCTTATTTTATTTATTCAGTCAATTAGCATTTTATTACAAAATATTTTTTTTTACAGGAAGTTGTAGGCAGAATTTATTAAGTAACCATTTTTTATATCTTTCGGTATTTTTGGCACAGTTAGAAGGAAGCAGTATTTGCTATAATACTTAATTATTATTTTATTTTATTTGGCACACATTTCTTTTGATTACTATTTTATTTTGTTAATCTATTAATAAAATTGTTCCATTTAGTTAGATGAAGTTATTTAAATGTTGACGAGTCTCATCCACCTGAAAAGAAAGTTTTCTTTATAATTCAAAATCCATATTTTATGATAAGCCACTATAACATAACTCGCAAGTAACATGTAACAGTATGCAAAGTCAAAACTTTTTGCAGTACTATGTGTGAAAGCTATTTTTCCTATTATTTTCTTATTGATTTTAATTTATTAAACTTGAACTTTAGTTTTTTTATAAGATTTTGCAAACAGAGTCAAATCAAATCAAATCAAATGCCCCACAGAAACTGCTCTTGAGTGACCCTAATCCAGTTTACTCCTGCAGCCTTCACCAGGTCATTTGATCACTGTGTGGAGGTCTGTGTCTTTCGGTTCATGGTTGTCACTATAGAAATTTTCGGCCACAGCGACAATTATGTTCTTTGATTATATACCTACAAAGCTTTACAAATTCTCTTTACCTATTTAGGTAGATTTATTGGGCCACTAATGAATGAGTGTAAGCCAACCCACTTAAAATAAATCTTACATTCATTTTGATTTTGTTTTTCTAATTAGAACAAAGGAATGCAACTTACCTTTCGTCTTTTGTTTTCGTTTTATCGAATAATATCGCAAATAGATCACCACGAACGGCATCTATAAATATTTAATTTATCCGCAAAGCCGTATCCTAAAAATAACAGGCAAGTCTGCTTATAGTTCCCATAGGTCATTGCACACGGCGGGCGAAACTGGGTCAAATGTTATGATGATATTTTACCATAGTAATGTAACAGGAAAAGCTGGTGGAATCTCTCTTCAAGGTAATTGTTGTCCATTACATTAGACTGGAAGAGCCCAAACAGGAAACATAACTTTTCCGATGATATTAATCCATTGCAGTAGTCTACCGCAGAACCGCCCGTTTTTTTCTTGCCACATTTTTTTCTTTGGCACACTTCTCTCACTGGCAGTCCTTCGGAATTAGGATCTATCTCAAAATCATTTTGCTGCACTGACCGGTCTAATTACACAGTTCTAAGCTTTTCTATTTTGGCAAAAATAATAAAATTTTGCAGTAAATCTGCACTTTGTTGGGTGACCTAGAAAGTGTGGCAAGCTAAAAAAAAAGTAGGTATACAACTGCATTTTAAGTTGCCAGCATAAAATATAATTTTTAGTTTTTTGTTTCATAAATTTATATTTCGAGATTATATTTTTTATATGTATTTTCAATAAAGATAATATGGAATTTTAAATTACCAAGCAAGCAAGCCATTTAAAATCATCCAGCAAGGAATGTAATGTAAAAGGTTAGACAACTTTTCGTGATTCGTGTTCGTAAACGACAAGCCAGTGTTGCCAATGGCTATTTACCAGATTCCCCAAGATCACTGGTCAAATTCCCCAAATTTGGGGAGAAAAATATCGTGATTCCCCACAAAATCCCCTCACCATAGATAGTGAACTATTTACGAAATAACTTAAAAAATCAGCCATTTATTAATGACAAACACTTGAAAAATCGCAATATCACTTAAAAAAATCATCCGGTATATTATAATCCTCCTCCGGTTTTCTCTTATATTCAGGCTTAAATATGTAAAAACTAGGTTAAATATTATGGAAAAATTGATGGAGTGTAAATTTAACATTATCGAACAAAAACTTTTCTACTTAAAATAACCAAATATGTACATAAGTACATTAGCAACGACTGGGGATAACCAACTGACTGATTGTAAGGTGGGGTGATACATTTTCCTTATTGTATTTCGTTATTATTCAGTAATTAAAACGAAAAGGTCAATAATCACTTCTCTAAAGATAAGTTTTCGCTTTTTTACCATTAAAATAAATAAAGGCAGTAATTTATATTAATTGATCATGGATGTTTTGGTTGTAAGTTTGTTTTGAATTGGTTGTATGCTAAATTCCCCGCATATTCCCCACACAGAGCCTCTCCCCACAAATTCCCCAATCGCTTTGGGATTCCCCGCAGTTTGGGGAATTCCCCACACATTGGCAACGCTGCGACAAGCATTCTTTTGTCGAACGTGTTACCACAATGTTTCCCTAGATGTCACTAGGCGTAAGGTAATTTATTTGCTAAGAATGGTGACACCGAAGTTCAATGGCTGATCACGATGCTAATTGCGATGCAGTGAATATTATTACGTGAACTTATCAATCTAATGAGGGGTTTTCAAAGGGACATTTAAAATAAATTATAGTTTCGTAACGCCCGTAGATGGTGTTATATGGCGTAATAGACAAGGATAAGTAAGTAATTCAAATCAGTTCAAAAGTTAAAACAAAACAAAAACTATTTGACTGGCGCATGACGAGTTCCAATTTTATTTTGTGTTATTTATTTATTCATTTCAACTTCACTTGTAGATTTTTGCTAGCCCCATCTGATAGCGATGTCATAAAACTTGATTTTATTTTCTGAGAATGTCAAATTAAAAAGCTCTCATTATAATTCATATTAATATGTACAGTCACGGACTAGGAGGCCGTAACAGATTTGTCTATGGTTTCGTCAGCCCTAGACTGTATTGCCAAAGAACAAGAGCTATTTTACAATACAGAAAAAACGGAAGTGTTACGCCGATCGTGTCCGCCACTGTACTTACTTGGACACACTTCGACAACTTGCTTATAACTCATAACATAAAATTTGGCCCCACGTTGGGCACCATAAATATACTAATAGATCAATTTTGTTTTTTCCCATTCGTCCATTGAACTCTATGTAAGTAATAGAACATTTATTTAATCTTTGTGACTCACTGTAGAATGTGCCCATTGTTTGTCCCCATCGTTCAACAACAACTTTTGCTGTATTTGGAATTGGTAATAAAAAAGAAAGAAAAAAATCTCTAGATCGCGGTATTACTTAGTTAATTTTGGATCAGTTTGGACTTTAATTGCAGCATGCCTCAATTGCGACAGTAGCTCTGTCTGTCTCGCTTTCCTGAGAAAACAACTGAACCGATTTGAATGAAATTTGGTATATGGATAGTATAGCTAGAGCCTGAGAAATTATATAGGCTACTTTTTACCCCGAAATTCCTACGGGAAAATTGGGAATTTGATGTTACAAGGGAAAATGCGCTGGCGAAGCCGCAGACCGCCCACTAGTCTTCTAAAAACGACCCACCGACCCTACTATCTACTAATATTAAAAATAAATCGTGTTTCATTAGTTTCCCTAAAACTCGAGAACGGCCGGTCCAATTTAGCAGATTTTGGTCTTAAAGTTAAGTTAGTAAAAACAACAATTTAATTTTTCAGTCGTTTTTGTGTATTGCAAAATAAGTATCGGGCGCACGAGACCATAGACAAATCTGTTACACTGTCCTAGACCGCCACTGTACGTAGTGTTACCTATAAAATAAAAGCAAAACCATCTAAAACCAAACCTAAGCCATATTTTCCCGCCATCACAGCCTTGGCTAGGTGCACTGCATGTGCAGGGGAAAGCCGCTTTCTAACTATCATGTTAGTGGGTCACAGCAGTTGTGCTAGGCTATTACTATTGTGACAATGATGCAGGCCTGTGTCTAGCAGTG
Organism: Euspilapteryx auroguttella; assembly: GCA_951802225.1. Lineage (NCBI taxonomy): Eukaryota > Metazoa > Arthropoda > Insecta > Lepidoptera > Gracillariidae > Euspilapteryx > Euspilapteryx auroguttella. The sequence goes on from OX637665.1 coordinate 2,159,152, forward strand.
GGTGGCTGGGTGACATACAATTTATGCTTGGCTAAAGATTAGTAATTTAAAGCTTTTCTGTTAAGTACAGTGGCGGTCAAGGACGGCGTAACACTTCCGGTTTTCTGTATTGAAAAATAGCTCTTATTATATAGTATTACAGTGTTGGGAACACGAGACCATAGACAATTCTGTTACGCCGTTCTAGACCGTCTCTGTACCTATTTCTAATTTCTTAAAGCTGTGTTAATTAAGTAAGTACCTAGATGTTGTGTAGATGTAGTTGTATACTTACTACTCTAATATACCTATATTTTAATATAGGTACCTCTTGTATGACGTACAAAAAAGGCACCCGCCTTCCATGGACTGAGACAAACATAAACTGAGAACTTCCTATTTTTCGAAATCGGTAAAAAAAGGAACCCCAAAACTTCCCATGTAGCTATGTAAAAATACTTTTCTGCAAACCGAATCAAAATCGGTTCAGCCATAGCTAAGTTAATAGCGGACAAACATACATACCTAGATACAAGACAAAAAAAGCAACTCCTTTTTTGAAGTCGGTTGAAAAAGTATTATTACGTCCTAATAAACTAAAATTTAATAAGTAGGTAGGTTTGTCTGAAAATTAATTGACTATAGTCAGGTAGTATATGTATACCTATACAGTGGCAGTGATGTGGACTGAGTAAGCGTGTACACCTGGGTTCGATTCCCGGGCGGAGCGAATACTGATATGACGAATATCAATGTTTGATTCCGGTCTGGGTGTAATGTTCGTCTTTGTGTATGTTTCGGGTACCCTGGATACAGGTTCTTCCTAGTTAGGGGCTCTGAGTATGATGTGTTATGATTAATATTATTATTACTATGTGTTCTATAAGCTGTTACTTTACCTAACCTAACCATACATATAAATACGTACAAAAATTCTAGCTAACTCTCCAACCAGCCAATAAAATTAAGATGCAAGCAAACGTCTGCCACCTTTCTCTAAGCAAGTTCTCGGTCAAACGGCTGCATGGGCAATTACACTGCTGGAATCGGGGTTAATGTTAGCTGAGAGGTTGGATTGCGGGGTATTTTGGTATGGAGAAGGGGTTTTGTAAACTGGGAGAGGTTTAATCTATTAGTTTAGGCCAGGTAATACAAGTAAATAAAAAAAATTTTTTTTTTTAAATGTTAAGGAAGTCAGAGGCCCTTTTACGGCCGCTATTGCAATTTTGCTTTGCGTCCTCTTTGCGTTTTTTTTTTTGTATTAACTTTGACACTCTAGAGGACGAAAAGCAATATTGCAAATGTGGCCGTAATAGTACCCCAGTAGTGTTTCTCCGAAACACAGTCTGATTTTAATAAACTTTGTGTTTTTAAATGTTATCGGATTTTATTGGTTTCCCAAAATACAAAAAAATATAAAACAATTATGTACTTAGGTACTATCTGTAAAAATTTTCTTTTGAATGTTCCCATTTAATACCTATGGGAGGGTCATTGTAAGAGCTCAGTTTAATAAATGTAAGAGTTTATAGTCCTAAATAAAATATCACTAACGGCCAATATCAATATGCTGTCTATCGAAATAGATGCTGAGGCCCTATCACGGCCGCTTTTTCAATATTGTTCTGCGTCCTCTTTGCGTTTTTTTTGTATTGACTTTGATACTCTAGAGGACGAGAAGCAATATTGCAAAAACGGCCCTATTAGGACCTCTGTTTAATTCATCAGCCTAATTTAATAAATGAGAATAGCATTTAATTAGATATTGAAAGAAAACAAAATTTTAATTTTTACAAGACAGCTCATTACTATAATTTACTATAGGCTATTTTTAACCAATAAATAACACAATGATAAATGTGAACAAAATACCTAAGTACTTACTTGTACAAAACAACAGCAATTAATTAAATAACATCGTCCCATATATCATAATCTCGAAAAACAACTTAACTTTACCATATAGAATACTGTTCCATTTCTCTTACCTTTCTTTACGCACACATTGGCGAAAGACACTCTCGTTATACACAGTGTAAAAATACAGTTTCGTCTGTGTGCGTGGACACCGACACGACTACCTCGTGTATTTACGACAGAAACTTGTAATTGTGTGCATGTGTATTTGCTTGTGTGGGTGTTGCGTTTGCGCACGCAATGCCAATGTCAGTTACGCGCGGTTGTAGTGGATATTCCGGTGCCTTTCTTTATTGTGCCGATAAAATTATGTATGTTATGACATACTTAAGTTAGAAACTTTATAAAGCTCTGGTAACTTCGTTCTTATTATAAAGGTCAGTAGTTTTAAAATGTAGAGATAGTTAGGGTCCTTTTATTAGGTAACGGACTTCATTTCACAGATAAAAATAAGCTCAAACAATACTTTTCTGTTTCATATATAATGAAAGAGCAATGAACTTTTTTTTTTTTTTTTACGATTGCAATAGTGTTCTTTTTGGTTTTGTGTATTGTATAACCTCTGTTCTATTACATAGTTTTAAGCATATTATATTCTACTACCTTCTCTCTCAGAGGAGTGGCCGGTTCCCGGCAGTGGAACACACAATATTTCTATAAAAAACGAATAATTTATATTTAACGAAAAATTTAAATTATAAAGTTTTCTTTAAATAATTTAAATTGGTATCTAAATTACAGACGAATACAAATATTAATTTAACCTTTTCAATATTTCTATCCAAAATAACACCTATCATAAAGTAAGTTTAAAAATTTTTAAAACCCTATCAACTTTCGTAATAAAAAAATCCATTCCAGTAAACGTTTCACGTTTAAGTTTACTAATTCAGTAATTTTCTTATATAAATTCGGCTATTACTTTAGTTATTTTAACATCGTTAACCGCACTAGTTTTGCCATCAATAATGGCGCGTGTCAACTTTCCCCGAGCTTAGAGCACCCTGTATAAAATTGCATTTTCATATTGTAGAGTTTGACTTAAACGATTTGACACTAAAAATACTAAGCATGATTAAATATTGTCATGCAGTTAGTATCACATTTTATATTTGGAATGGTTTATTATATTCTCTGTGGCATGGTTTTAGAATATATTAATTTCATTCGCGATTTACGCTAGTATCAAGTGTGTTAGTCTTTCTATCAGACAAGTTATTTATTTATAAATGAAAATGGGTAACTATCAATACTTGTATATTTAACTTAGTAATACATTTTTGTGGGTATAACATACAGTAGGTAATATTTTTTTTGAAACTTACTTCTTCAATAAACAAACATCTATGTATGCTTGAATCTTTATAATTATGCAACGGATTTTGATGCGGTTTTTTAATACATAGAGTGATTCAACAGGAAGGTTTATTTAAGTATGATACATTCACAAGATAGTTATAGGTTAGGCGGTACGAAGTTCGCCGGGTCGACAAGTTCATACTAAAGTATTCCATTAATCATTGATTTGGCATCCCTTTATTTTCTATCCTTATGACGTGCCGTCTCTTTACAATAAAGTTTTATAAAATTGCTACATTGTCATCACAAATACCTCTATTCAAATTAAAATCATAAATATCAAGATTTGTAAACTTGCAGTTTGCACTTGCAGCTTTCTCTCGGTGGGCCTTGCACTGCAGCGCCCTCTCTCATTGCATAATCGCAAACTATGTAGGTAGTATCTAATCTAAATAGACATAATAACTAATAGGATGTATATACCTAACTAGTCGACCCGGCGAACTTCGCACCGCCTTACCTATTACTATTTTGTGCTTGTATTATACTTATAAACCTTCCTCTTGAATCGCTCTATCTATTAAAAAAACCGCATCAAAATCCGTTGCATAGTTTTAAAGATTTAAGCATACATAGGGACAGACGCGGGAAGCGACTTTATTTTATACTATGTATTGATTATTAATATTTACTTAAGTCCTTACATACTACCTACCCACGATGGACGTATAATTTACATTAAGAACTACACGGACTTGAAAGTCCAGTCTCCTACTTTCCTAATAGGCCGCATAAAAGCTCTAGAAAGAGGAACCCCTTTTGTTCGTCTAGCGCATTTTTTGAACTGACTTTTGGCTCTAGCTAGATGAACAAAAAGTATTCTACTAAATTTGGCGTTCATGAAGCCCCTAGATGTTGAGTGAATAACATTATTGAAAATCTCCGTAGCCTTAAGTTATAAAACCTTATTAATCAAATTAAAAAACAAAAAGCTGAACGGTAACAATGCTCTTATTTCAACGGCCGTGTCACAAAAAAAAAGAACTTGTTCCAAATTCGAATGATTTCCCACACGTAACGTTACGCGGGCAAAGTATCGGGTGCGTTCCGTTATACGTGGCGGCAGTGACCCACTAACGTTGAATATTTTCGCCGCTACACTGCAACCAGTTCGTATATAACCTTATTGTTAAGACCACAAACTCTTTAACCAATGCTGGGATAACAAGACCACTATTTCAAGCTGTGATATGTTTTGCAGCAGTGGATGGTTAGTGAAGCGGTCTTGCTGCACCTTTCACCGGATAGTTTAGTCGCGTGGTAATGGAACGCTTGATGCAGTTTTGCCGCGCTTTCTGATTTTCCGCAGAGAAAATTGATTATTTGTGTTATGTTAAATGCTTGTTACCTTATCCCATTTCTGTAACATTATAGATCACGACACGACACAATCATGATGACTTAGTGCAAACTGCATTGTTAAGTCTTCTGTTGAATAAATAAAGGTATTTGCTCTAAAAAATGTTTTTTTTTTTTTTGAAGTTTACAAATGATTTGTATATAACTAGTATTAAATAACTATAATAACCTATACTTTTTTAAATTTCCAATTAACAATTAAAAGAATGAAAGTGTCACCGACCTTTTATAAGTACCGTATAGCATTATAAATTTACTTACTTACCTTAAGCAAGCACTTATTAAATACTTAAAGGAACAGAAAAAAATCTGGTAGACCTCGAGAGACTAGCGATCCACCAAGAAACAAATGGTGATGGGTGGGTCAAAATAAATATCTATTCCCATGATCGTGAGGAATGGTGTGAGATAAAACATATTAAAAAAGATTAAAAAAATTAAAAAAAAATGATTTTTTGCCATAAAAATACAAAATAATACAGTCAGTAAAATTTTAAATAAAGAAAGACTGAGGGCAAAGGGCGGCCATATCGCTTAAAGCGATTTATAACAATTGCGGTTTAGTGGTGGTTGCAAGTAGAATGAATTAGGCAGGTAAATATCTATTGTTAAGTAGGTATTTTCTATTACAGATTTATCATAGCAACGTATCATAATTACACGTCATTAATCACAGTACCGTTTGCTAAAGTCATGATCTACAGATCATGCGTGGGTCATGCAATGGTTTACTGAGCAAATAGGCTCCGATTCTGTTATTTTATGATTGATTAAAATCAAATTTAATTCTGTTATTTTTGTCACCATAATTTGGTCCTTCGAGCCGGATGTGTCGTAGGTTAGGTAGTTCTACGGAATGTCAACATTTTAATGAGAATTAACCAATAAACACAAAACTGAAATGTAATTTCAGGAGGTGTGAAACAGTATGACTCAGCATACGCCGCAAGCAATGCAATGAAATGCGATGTAACGCTGATAATTCTGCCAGAATCAACATCAATATGTCACCATTTAGACTCACAGGATGGGTTTATAATTATTTAAAAAGTTTTTACTAAATAGGAATAGGTAGATCTGTCTAAAGTACCCTTAATACACACAGATGAATTGCAATTCAAGGGCTATTCTCAGATTTTTCTTTGTATTATCGAATCAGAAACGAACGCACATAGAATCTCGAAGAACAGGGTCGTTATGGCTAGGTAGTTCCCATCCCAACGAATACAACTTAAAATCTGTACTTGGTGGTACCTGGTTGGAAAGTTTTCGAAAATAAAATTCCCAACGAGTAGCAGTGTTACAGGTTTTGGTGGTACTCGTTGGGAACAACCCAATATGTCCGAAAGCTCTCGACCGTGCACCGGAAGGCACACGGTCAAAAGGCTGATTCTTTATTTAAATGATATTTTTTTTAGAATTGTAATTTAATTTCAAGCAGAATCGCAGCCTTAAACTCAAGTTGTTGAGTCACAATACGCATAGATGTACAGTTCGTGCCAGTTTTTAGTCGAATAACAGTTATGACTGTTCGCTAATCAACGGGTTTTAACACCTACTTACATTGTTTGTTTGTAAGGGGCCCTAGTTTGCGTAAGTATTATGTTACTTAGTAAAGTCGGTTTTATATATTTAAAACTGTTAAAATTACTGTTGCTGCCTCAGCCTGCTTGATAAGATAAGTGCCAAAGTGCCAACTAACTTTTTCAATAATTGAATTTGCTTAAATTTTTTAACATTTTATATTTTTTTCATCTTATGGTATGTTGGAATTTTCGTATACCTAAGGTATATTATAATCTCTATAACACTACGGGCAGCGGCATTCTTTGTGTAAAAACTTGAAGAGCCATACTGCGCAGCAATATGCTGAGCCAATGCCGTTTACACACTGAAAACATAATAAAACCATAACACGATAATGTCCTGCTTGTTGTTAACCCTACACTACATTACAAAAGTAAAAAAGTAAAAAATGATTTATTCAATACAAGATATCGCTTATTGAAAGTCAATTAGACTAATCTAATTAATATTGATACCTTATTTCGTAAAGTATCCTATACTGATAGAGGCGAGGTAGTTCAGGGTGCCCACTAATTGGCTCAGGCGAACAAATGTTTGCCTTGCCTTACGACAAATTAAAATCAATATTTATAAAACTCTTCCGTTACTAACTAACTGACTGACTGACTGACAGACAACGCAGAGCCGAAACTACTGGGCGTAGCGGGCTGAAAATTTGCACGTGGGTACCTTGGGGAGTGTAGGGGAGCCCTAAGGAATGATTTACCAAAATTCCCATGGGAACGGGAAAAAAATGGATTTTTGTGTTTATGAGAAATCTTACGCGTGTGAAACCGCGGGGCAGCCTCTAGTAAATAAATATTGTAAGTAGTTATTTACCTGCTATAGTTACATCAAACTATATTATGTAGTTTTATCTAAATTTGAAAGAAAAGATTTGATTTTTGATTGAAAAGGGTATGCTTTGGTGGTCGGTCACTTAAAACGGATGGATGACAGGAGATTGACGAAAGAAATATATAGAGCGGATGCGGAAGGCACGGTTGGAAGAGGTAGGCCACGGAGAACGTTCACCGACCAAATTGGTGACGTCCTGAGGAAAGGCCGCGTGAAGAGTTCACGAAACCGACGTGCGTGTATGAAAAGTATGAAAAGGCTTATAACTGTAGAAGAAGCGAAATAAGTGAGTCAGGAGGTGGTAGCAAGTGGAAATCAATTGTCTCTGCCTACCCCGATGGGATACAGGCGTGACGTTATGTATGTATGTATGTATCAAAATTTTAGAAAAGTCCTTAGTTGGGAACCGCGCCCCGGAAGACGCAGAGAAGGCAGACCTCAAACAAGTTGGTCAGATGATTGCGGGAGGACAGTGAATGAGCACGAGGGTCGCACAAGATCAGTCGGTATAGCGATTGGTGGGGTAAGCCTATGTCCAGCAGTGGACGTCTTTCTTCTGAGATGATGATGAGAAATAGCAAAATTTCAAACCTTATTACTAATGATTTCAAGTAAAAAAAGTCAAAAATTATTTATGCAATCTAGGATACAAGATATCACTTATTTAAAGTAAATTAGACTATTAAATCTTATTGGTATTGACACCTTATTTGGTAAATTATTCTATACTGTGAGAGGCGAGGTAGTTCAGGGTGCACACCAAGCGGCTCAGTCAAACAAATGTTGGCCTTGCCTTACGACAAGGGTCGCCTGGAGACACCCCTAAACGAGCCCTTCTCTGTCAAATGATTCTACTCCTTAATTTCTTCTCATTACAACGTTTAATCATTGACAAACATAACTAACGTCAATTACAAACTATCGTATGGCGGATAAACGACAACTAGACCAAATTTTGAGGTCGCGGCACACTGCGACTTAACGGGACATAAAGAAAGTTGCTGAGCTACATAGATGCGTCTGCTTCGTTGGATGTTTTTTTTTTTAATAAACTGTTTTAATTAGGGTTTTTATGGTCTGTGAAATAAATGTTAGTTTAGTTTCCAGACGACTCTAGATTTTATAGTGAGACTCTACATACATTGAGACTATTTAATGTTCGTTTGCTCTTGTGTTCAATAAGATCTTTGTCCAGCAGTGGGACGACATAGATTTATAATAATAATATAATAATAAGTTATTATTAAATAAATATTGTAATCAATAAATCAATAAATCTACATGTTGAGGAATAGTTAAATAATACAGCAATTGTCCCCTCGCACTCCACTTAAAGGACCGGGCTTTCCCACGATACCGAAGAGTATAAGTAATAGTAATAATTCCAAGTAATGTGCAAAATCTGATTGTTTAGTATAGGATCCTATGAAATCATAAAATTTTAAAGCAAGTCCAAAATTACATATCTATTGTACTTAATACAGAAAGAAAAAAAAGAAAAGAAAATTATCGCATTAAAAAAAACTAGAGTCAATCTAGATTTATTTTATTAAAATGAACTGGCAGTTTTTTAAATCTTCATCGGTGCAAAATTGTTTATCTTTGTCGGCGTAAAGTGCGAAATATGTATACTACATACATACTGATACTGAAAACATTAACATGTTAAACATAACGTAACATAGGCAACAATACAACTTTAAAGCCTGTCTGTCGCACATATAAAGGCATCGATTAAAAATACGTATAGCTTCCTCATTATAAGATGTTACGTGACTGAAGAAAGAAAAATTCCAAAGAAAATGCAGTTTTCACTTTGCGAGGTAAAAGCCAGGGAAATGTATTTTTCTTATGCAACGTCGCCGACAAATGCAGTGTAACTGGCGAATAAAATCGACGTTTCTAATATTACACAAATGCATGTCAGCTTTCTTCAGCACACTAAGTAAAATGGCGGCTGGCCGGCAAAAAAATCTAATGCTTTCTTTTTCAATGTCACCAGAGAAAGGGATCGGATAACTGTTTAACAGGCAGTTAGAAAGAGATGTCAGTATTATTATGATATCCGCTCGGAAAATTCGAGTTCTAGAACCGTCGTAAACGTCAAATTTTCCCGCGTTTTCGAACTTGGAACTTGTTTATTGATTTTAGAGTTGCATTCGGTTTGTGAGCGCGTCGATGCGCTTGGGCCGGTCTTCAGTCGCGTGCGCTGAAATGTGGGACAATCGAAAGCCTTTCTCCGTATAGTTGTTAGGTATTTGATTCCGTTAGTTTTTTTTTACGTTGAGGCCATGTTGGCTGTGGCACAGTTTTTTCGCGTTGTCACGTTAGATCATTCTTGTTAGATGTTGTTGGAAAGCTGTTCTGCTTGGTGTATTGGGCCCGCATAACTGTACTTGCTAAGAGAAATGATGTAATGCCCCCGAGCTGTTTCTTGCCTGATCTTGTGGTAATGAAACGGTGTTCACGGCCGCCGCTTCGGATGTTCTTTTTTTGATGATATAATGTTATAAATTGATGCTGTTTTATTCTATTGGCGAAGAGTACATACACAATGTAATTTTAAATAGCTTTTAAATCGTTTGATATTTTATTCTTTATGCCAATTAATCGTCTTTATTTGATTTTTCATCTGTTTTACGAGCAGACGTTTACTGCCTTCCCCCAAAAAATTTTATACGGGTGTCAGGCACCGGTTCCTACTGACGAGGGAGGAAGAAGGAGGAGCAGACTCCAGGAGGAGGAAAGGTAACCTTGAGTTAAAAGATCAAAACAAAAAATAAGGAGGTACCAACACTTAATTAAAATACATAATAGAAATCCTGTAATAATTGAAAAGGAATGTAAAATTATCTATCTTACAACGACCAATTACACCTTACCATTGACCTAGGTACCCTAGAACAAGATCCGTGAGCGGTACAGTCGAGTAAACCTCACAGTCTTCGTAGTAAACGGCTTAGCCGTTTATGATAAGATTCACAGTTGCAGAGCCTTTAACAATCTGCATAGTTGCAGCGCACTTTCTCTACGTAACGGGAGGACGCGGGATGTAGGTCGTGCCGCTTGACAACCCTAGATTAGGGCTGCCCCTTTGAAAATATGTATCTAAATAATAAACTAATAATTTTGTTGTATGAAATTTCATTTTCTAAAGGTATTCCCTGATATATTTTTTTTTCATTCTGATAGTTAAAGACCAGCATTTTAAAGGCATAATATAGATATAATTACATATAATATTAGGCTTTTAGTAAAAGGAAAATTGAAACCCTATGACAACTTCAGTACATGCATTTTAAATTCAATCAAATATCTGAAATAGGGCCTTGGTTTACTTGGTAGAGAAATTTTTTTTTGTCGTAGGTAATATTATTAAAATAATAATAATAAAAAAATATTACTTTGAACACAAGAGTAACCTTGATTATTAAAAAACATGGTATAAGCATAGTAGGTTTTTTATTTATTTTTTGTAGGTATACATCTCAGATCTGAGGTATACATAATATTTTTTATTAATATTTGATCAATGGTATAATAGTAAAAAAATCATGTTCAAATATTTTTAGAAAGGTATTACCGTAAACAAATTAAACAACTTACTATAATACCGTTAACTTGCCATGATAGCTATAATGAATGTTCTAGAGAGGTCTCGTAAAGGTATGTTCACATTTAACTAATAAAGTTTTATTGGAAAAAGACATGACCAGTATGATTTACAGTCGCTTACAATGAAAAAGCTTATTTACTTTCGGTTTTAAAGCCTCAAAGTGATAATATTTCGCAGTTATATGAATGCGTTAGAAGCAACTTGTCTATATGTGTGCCGAAAAAATAAATTTAAATTAAAGTATAAATTTGCTCCGTATATACAGGTATTAGGTGTTGTAGACTAAGAGCCTATAATTATGCACCCCATAAAACCTTATTTAAACGGTATACCTACATTCATGTACAAATACAAATGAGTTTACTATTCATTACTTCAATTAACTCTAATATATTATTTCTATAGGTTCTTAGCTTTTTAAAAACAACAAAAAATATAATCTCAGCCCGACCCAGTGCTGGTTTTCAGTACCTATAATTTTTATTCAAAAGAATTTACTGCACTATTATTTAATTTGGTGCAGTAAAAAGCAGACTCGCTAAGCCAGCGTTAACCCTAAAGCACTGTAAATCTTGTAAACAGACCCAAAGAAAGTGTGACAGAGCAGACGTGCATCGACGTCGACCCGCCACGTAACTGCGTTGTAACGTTGTAACTGCGCCTCATTTAGGTCACCTTTCGCCGGACTTTCTCTGGTAACCTACTTGATGCATATAGCTCATAATCTCATATACCACCAACGGCCCACGGTTTGGATGGACCTGCCAAGATTTGTAAACTCGTTTTACTTAGCTACTATTTTTTTTTCTAGTTTTCAGATCAAATAACTGCAATGATTAATTCATCATCTTACCGTTCATTGCTGGACATAGGCCTCTCTTAGAGAGGGTTTTGGGTTTTGAAATAGTCGCCACACTTGGCAGGCAGGTTGGCAAACGCAGTATGGATGTTTAAAATTTTTCACTGAAGGACGCTGCTGCCCATCCTTTGAGTGTTCCCTTAGTCGCCTTTTACCCTTTTTTCATTCCTGATTCCCCACCTAAAGGGGACATCCGAGGGGGATTTATAGAACAACCCTCTTTTATGACACCCAGGTATACTATGCTCATTGCTCACTATACTGTTATCTTCTAAACATTATTATCGTCGAACATTTCAAGTTACAATTAAATTTTATATTATTACGTATTTTTCTATTTTCTCAGTAAATTTTATGTTTCCCTTGTCTTAATAAATATGTTTTTTCTATTATATTCTATCTACACCCACACTTAGGCTCTTTTATCAGTGTTAGTTTACACACTAAGTGAAAATTCTAGAAACACTGCAAAGTAGGTCTGAGAAAGCCAAAGAACGGTGTTTGTCTGCTAAATATCTACTTCATAATACTATACGAAGTACCAAGATTTTATGATCCTACCTACGCTAAGTTGGTAGTAAATTTGCAATTTATAAATTGCATTTGAAATTTTATAGCTAGATTAGTGCTTTCACGCGGGATTTCTAATAACATAAAATTGGCAATTAATTGTTTTTTGGCCGTGTCATAGCGTTATAGAAAACCACCACCCTTTCTTTCAATGAGTGTTGTAAAAGACGACTAAAAACCCTAAGCACTGGCACCGCACCAGCGTCCTTCTAAGAAACATTAAGACAAACACTGCATCGCCAGCGGGCTTGCTTAGTGTGGCGATTATTGCAAAAATATTCCCACGATTCTGTCCTTCTAGAGGCCTATGTCCAGCAGTGGACGTCATTTGGCTGATATGTTGATGACTGTTATTTACTGCTTATGTACTAAATCCAACCTTTGTCTCCTGAGTTATTTATATACTCGAAAATTTGTAAGGAATTCATTTAGTCCTACACCAGTCCAGCAAGCAGAATTAACTCCTCTTTAATTTAACAAAATTGGTGAAACGAACCATTTGAAGAACGTTTTAACTATGACTTTAGAGATTAGGGTTCTATTCTCGGCAGAGGCGAACCGGATGAATGTTTGTTTCCAGGGTTGTCTATATTTCGGGCACACTAGAAATGGGTGTAGTTGGGGGCTTTGAGTGTGATATAGTATAGAATATTCTACCATTTCGTCAACAAAACAAGTCCAAGTCGACAATGAACCAGACATTCACCTCGTTTCAATATCGCAACGACCTCGAAACTGGGTGACCCCGTTGCCGCCGGTGAAATGCGAAAGCGATGCAACTGTACCCCCCGCTCGACCTCAGCCTCAACCCCACCCCTCACTAACATACAGTACCAGTACAGTATAATAAATAGTACTAACATACAGTATGGGCAATCCCTGCCTCCCTCAGCAAGTGCGGCCACCCCGCGCTCAGTTACCTCTCACTGTACAAAGCAGCTAGTCTTATCTCACTCACACGAGCATGATACGCGTGCACACACGAGTTTCAGCTGTGCGCAAAGCAACGCGCTTTTTTCTATAAAGTGTCCGAGGTGTGGTACTAGTCTCTTTTCTAGCTCTCGGTAAAGCGCATTATGCCCGGATCTAACGAGGCTAGGTTTTTGAAGCTTAGCTAGCAAGCTAGTACTTCTGGCTTCGTGTAAACTATCTTCTTTCTAAAGCTAGCCAGCCAGAAGTACTAGATTCCTAGCTTACTAACACTACCTTGCTATCCCAACTTCATAATCTATAGCCTCTTGTGTTCCGGGCGTTTGCGGGAGGTCTTTTGCATTAAGTACGATGCTAGTGCTACTTTACTGCTGGAGATAGGCCTCTCCAACAGATTATTAGAGGGATGAACCATTTAGGTCAGCGTATAGTCGCCTTTTATGATATTCAACGGGCTGAAATACAAATCATCTAATCCTCATCTCCTGCCGTGGGTTGGGTATAGTAAAACCCGAACGATGTGCAGCAGCGTCCTTCGTTGAAGAACTTGAAGAGCCATACTGCGATCGCCAACCCGCCTGCCGACCGAGCGCCACAATGTTTGTTCTTGTGGCGATCTGTGAGGCAGGCCTATGTCTAGCAGCAGTGGACGTATTTCGACTGAGAAGAATGCAATAACGTTTCGAGGATTCGATGACGTCGATTCGTAGAAGCCTCTAGATAAATGAAAATACTTTGTAAGTAGAGGTATGTGAAAGAGGTGGTCTTGGCAAGTGTTACATTATTTAAAGTGTAAATTTAATCTTTAGAAACTAACCGGACACTGGATCTCTTAAGGGCTCTGTAATGGCGTGTGAGAACTTAAGTGTACCTATCTAACCTTTTTTTTTTTTAGGCGGGAAAACTCCTTACGAATACCCTGCGACCCCGGGGGGAGTTGCAGGGTTATGTGGGGTTCGCACCCACTAAAACCCCGCCGGTATCCATCTCGGCTGTTAGCAAAGGGGTCACGGGTGATCTTTCGATCGTTATGTTCAACTCCGCGACCCCCTCCAGCATTGGCTGTTTAGCCTCTTCACGGGGGGACAAGTGGTGGTAGTCCCCCCTGAGCGCGGATGGCTCTTTCTACGCTCGACGGCGGAATCGGGACACCGCGTTCCACCGTCCTTCTCGGGGCCGTTAAATGACTACACGAGGCCCTCGCCTCGTGCACCCAACGACCCCGGGGTCCCCTCTTAGTCGCCTCTTACGACAGGCAGGGGATACCTCAGTCCTATTCTTCGGCCCGGTACTGCAGGGCGTGTACCTATCTAACCTAACCTTGATTCCTAAAGCAGGTTCCGACGGAATATCAGCGTCGTGACTTATGGGTGCTCAAACAGTTAATCCTGGTTGGGTGCACGTATTCCCACGGCATTATGCTGAGTTGGAGCCTTTTCACTACAAAGTATTTATTCAGATACTTTGTGTATTATAAATTTATGTAAGTTGCTTAAATTAAGATGTACTATGTGGTAAATAAATGTCTTATCTATCTATCTATCTAACCTAAACTACCCTAAAGGTTCATACTTATGTACAGTGGCGGTCTAACGGCGTAACACTTCCGGTTTTTCTGTATTGCAAAAATAGCTCTTGTTCTTTGGTATTACATTCTAGGGCACACGAGACCATAGACAAATCTGTAACGCCGTCCTAGACCGTCACTGTTCTTAAGTTAAACCACCATGATTTCTTAGAGTTATTATTATTATAGCGTCATTATAAGGCCAGAGATCGTTTTAGACTTAAAAAGCAATCTACCAAAGGGACTAGAAGACGATAATATTAATCAAATCATTGCGTATCTGTCTATACATTCAAAAATTACTCAAATCCCAAAGATAACCTAGTTTTCTCCACTGCGACAACCAACCATACATCCGATATCCTTAACCAAAATGAACGAAATTCATACCAAACGTAATTCTCTTTTCACTCAATCAAGCTTCCTAATCACGCACTCTTGCGCACCGTATGACATTCACTCAGGTCATAGACACCACTTTCACTCAAACGCCCCCCCGACCCTCCGGCTTCCTGTTACGTCACGTGACGGAGGAAGCTGCGCGTGCGCGTAACGTAAGCTGTTGCGTATTAGTGCAATGAACTTGCAGTTTTTGTTGCTAGGCTGTAATGTTAGTTGTTCGTTGGGGTCGTTGGCCGAATTAATACGCATCGTTCTGTTACTGAAGTAATTGAGATGTTTTGGTCGGAGCTGTGGCAGATTTGGGGCTTCAGTGCAGGGCTTCTGGCCTCCTCAATTGGAAAGAATGCTGTGTGTGGTCGAATAGGAAATGATAAGATCAACAGAAGAACTAAAGTCACCACTTCTCGTTAGTTTAATTGTGCTTGCACTCTTGTGAGTCACTGCGCTGGCATTGACCGAAAATCAGCGCTGTTGGTTCAACAACCTTCAGCATATGCTGAGTTAGTGCCATTTTGCGGCAACAGCGACACACTAAACTACTAGGCCTGTGCTGTGTGTAAGCTAGGCGTAACTGTCTAGGCCGCTTGTATTTATAATTGTTTAAAAAAAAAAATGTGTTGTATTTTTAAAAGATTTTTAATTTATTAATTTTGATTGTTGTGTATAAACGTGTGTAAGAGTTGTGGCAAATAAATTTTTTTTCTTTCTTCTTTCAAAATAGCCAAAATAATTCCTAAACATAAGTAAAAATCGGCACATAGCTAGAAACTCAGACCCCCTCACCACAAAAAAGTTAGACCGGTCTAAATCGCCAATTTGTATGACGAATACGTGATTTAAACCTAGTCTAGAGATTTAGACCAGGTTTAACTGTTTTTGTGGTAGAGCCGAGATAGTCGCTGGAGTCTATTAAGTTCTAGAGTGGCGACAGCTCAACGGAAGACGCAGAGTGGGCACATCTCCTAAAAGATGGCCAGACGGCCTGATGAAGATTGCGGAAGTGCACTGGAGATCTATGGGGAGGCCTATGTTCCATGTCATGACATTTATTTAATTTAATTAATAAATACAATAATAATAAAAAAATGACACTCAGAGCCCCGAACTAGAAGAACTTGTATCTAGGGTGCCCGAAACACACACAGAGACGAACATTACACCCAGACCGGAAACAAACATCGATATTAATTATATCAATATTCAACCAACCCGGGAATCGAATTCAGGTGCACACGCTTACTTAGTCCACATCACTGCCAACTGAGCCACGGGGCAATTCAAAATAGTAGAAAATGTCATACGTACATTTTTTATCCAGCTAAGTTTCAATAACCTCCGGTTACGTTGTAACGGAACGTAAGGAAACATACGTAACAGTTACCAGTGTTGCGAGCCTTGAACCTGTGCGGAACTTAGCAGTTAGGGATGTACGTTTCGCTTATATCGCTAGAAATGCAGATACTATAGAAACCTTGTTTTTTTCAATTTTATAACTCAGTTACATTTAGCAAGATGCTATGTTGATTGACAGTGTTGGTTGCAATGTAATGTCTTAAGTACTTAATTTATCAAACTCTTCTAAATTTAGATAGTTTTTAGTGTAACTTAACGTTAGCAGTGGATAACGTTGTGGATCTTACATTTGTTTACTCTGCGATAGATTAAGCCTTTATAAGAATGTAATGTAACATTGTTTGTTGTTCCTAAAAAAAATTAAAAATAAAGTATATTTTAAAGCAAAGCAAAACTTTATTAAAAAGAAAAAAAAAATTAAACCTAGTGAATCTACGGAGACATTTTTATTATTTATTGGATTGGAAGAAATATGTAACAATTTAATAGCTATTATGAACTTTATTGCGCAGGAAACTTTATAAATAATACTACAATGTATTTTTTTTTAAATACATAAGATCAAGATCAGTTTTTTTTTTAATTTAAATATATTCAATGTTGTTATCCAAAATATATTTAATTAACGTTTCTAATACATATTTACGCTTCTATACTGTACTATAGTATACTTAATCAATATATATAAAACTCTTCCGTTACTGACTGACTGACTGACTGACAGACAACGCAGAGCCGAAACTACTGGGCGTAGAAAGTTGAAAATTGGCACGTGGGTTCCTCGGGGAGTGTAGTCGAGCACTAAGAAGGGATTTCCCGAAATTCCCACGGGAACGGGAAAAACGGGATTTTTGTGTTTATGACAAATCAGCGCGGGAAAAACCGCGGGGCAGCCTCTAGTAATTATTAAAGCGCTATATCTAGCGACTTCCTAACCTGTTTAGTATACAACAAGGAAATAGTTGTATAGTTAGCTACTTCGCGTGCGTAACGTGTGGACTGTATTATCTGTCGTTGTTACGTCTGTAATTAGGTGGACAAACACGTATACTTACCACGTATATGTATAAAGTCATTATAAAAAAAAAACGTAATTTTTTTTCTTTTCTAATCTGATTTATTATAATGGTTTGGTGCAATTTTTAGTGAAGTAAACGTCTTTGAAATCTTTTTGCACCTTTACTTACTGTTTTTTGTACTTTTTTCGTCGTTTATCTAACCAGAGTATCCCAGATTTTTTTCTCATAGAAAACTTTAAAAATTTAACTTTTTGCGGTGGACCACTTACAGTTTTGTTTCTACTGTATTCCCAAAACTTTATAGAAAAATTACTTTTTGTCACGCCAACATAGACATTTGGGAAATATACTGATCGAAAACTATTACTTGATTGATAGCAAATACATAATATATAGGTAACCTAACTCCTCACTTTTTAACCGACTTCAAAAAAGGAGGTTATCAGTTTGACCTGTAAGTAAGGATCCGCTATTGTTCGGCTGAACCGATTTTGATGCGGTTTTCACAAAAGTATTTGTTACATTCAGGAGAAGGTTTAGTACTTATTTTAATCGACTTCGAAAATTAAGAAGTGCTCAGTTGATGTATATGCCAGACTATTGAAGGCGTCCCTTATTTGAAAAAAAAAAGAAATTAGGTAAAAAATAAATTAATGTATTATTAATTTATCTTATCTTTATTTTGGCAATAAACCGTTTTTTTATCTTTTATTGAATAATGTTTTTCTCCCTAAAGATAGCTTGAAGCTATCAGAAATATGCAGGAGTGTCTGCACATACCTCGCATATTTGAAAATTTCCCCATATTTTTGTGAGCCGTCCGAGCTCATCAGCAAACTGCAGGCTGAGACCTGGATACACGTGTCAGGCCACACAAAGTACAGTAAACCAAAAGAAAATTTTACTTTAATCAAACTAAAACTGGTACAGATAGCAAATAAAACAGCCCGGTCATCGACCTAAGTGATGTAAAGTGAAATTGCTTATGTAATTCGCGGGCCTTGAACCCACTACCGCTGGAAGTCCGCTTACGTAAACGTCACTTGATAACTTAATTATCTATATAAATACTTGTCTGCAGAGAATTAAACATAAGGGGCGAAACGATGCGACACTAGCGCCACTTCGATAAATAATTAATATCTTCTAAACCATGGCCGAAATCAAAAATATGCGCCTTTGACTCTCTGAATAATCTAGCTTAGAATTTTTAAGACTCTGTTGCTTTTAGGATAATGATCTTAGAAATATTATTTTATGAAACTAAAGTGACCCACTTTATAGGCAACAAACGGTTTTTTCTTAGATTTGGAACCTGAAAGCTTAACAACAGGGCCTACGAAATTCTAAGCAAGTTTATCTAGGGAGTCAAAGACGCATATTTTTATTTCGGCCATATTTTAGAAGATATAATTATTTATCGGAAGTGGCGCTAGTTTCGCACCGTGTGGCCCCCTTAAGTTCCAGATTAGAAAATATTTGACAATTATGACAATTAACGAAAATACGGAAAAGTCACTTCTTCACTTCACACTTTTCAACTAATTATTAAGGATAAATTGGCATTGACTCATCGACGACGGCGGCCGACAAACTGTCTTGCCATTTAGCCGATATAAATTATAAGTATACTAGTCGACCCGGCAAACTTCGTACCCCCTAACCTATACTATCTTGTGCATGTAATAAACTTATAAACCTTCCTCTTGGATCACTCTATCTAATAAAAAAAACCTCATCAAAATCCGTTGCATAGTTTTAAAGATATATGAATACATAGGGAGGGACAGACGCGGGAAGCGACTTTATTTTATACTATGTATTGATTGATTGATAAGCTTGTAAAATGATAAATAAATGATTTAAACACAATACAAAACCCAACTTTGTTGAGTTTGTGTCTATGTTGCCCGAAAAACATACAACACATCTCAGAATAAGGACACATAAAGGAATCAATATTAAAAATATATGTACCTAGGTAAACGCTTGTCCCCGCCGGGACATCCATCATCCCAGTCGACATAGACACCACTGCGCCACAGATGCAAAAATGCTACGATGAGAACTTTAACTTCCTTTTTAGATGTTATATAGGATAATTCTACAATTGGTACATATGTATATTTCAGTATCAAACTTATAGAATACCAATACTACCCTTCTCCTTCCATGGATGTTTAAAAAAGTGTCCAAGGGAATATCGATCAGCGTTACTAAGCTAAGCAGCCATACTGGGACGTGATTTTAACTACCGCCCCAACGTGATAGGACGTTTTGCTATAAAAATAAATGTTTTTGACAAAAATTTCAAGTTCAAAGGAAACAGTGAAAGTAAAGCCAACAGCCTCATCAGCTTAGACACTCGGTCCGCCATCAGTTACGTACACTTCCGATCATTTGCGATGCGTCGCGCGCGCTGCTTTCCCGCGCACGCGCTTCGACGTACGCCCTCGCTTTTATACGCGCACGAAGTAACCGCAATTAAAATTTGGAGGGTTTTTTTTAGCTTAAAGCAATGCTACTATGTTGCAGAGCCCAATGGTCTCGATGAAAATTTTCTGAACTAAATGTGAATTTTGGTCGTCTCAGGAACGATGGAGCGACGAAGTGGGAGCGCAGGACAAGTCCTGATGGACACGCTAAGGACAAAAAAGAGTGTAAAATGGGGAAAGAGGCCTTTTCCCAGCAGCAGGACAATGTAGGCTTATTTCTAAGACAAATATAGTTCAATTCATGTTTTTAATCCAAACCTAGGTATTATAAATCCTACATATAAGTCTGTGTTATAAACTACCATTAGCGCGATTGTTCCTCATCTCAACCCTGTGCCATAAAATTAATAACCCAGTTTAAATTGTTATTCGCCTTGCCTTGCCTCACACTTATTCAGCTTTATTCAGCTTTTGGCCGAAAACAACGAACGCATCCGAACGGGTGCGAACGCTACGCGTATCAATACAAAATCATTGTTTTAATGGGCGAATGCTGAATAGAGCTGATTAAGTGCGAGTACCTACTCCCTAAAATATTCTCGGCAAAAATTTAGCGTTTTCCCGCGCAAGTGTGCAAGCATCGATTGCGAATGCGTGCCGCGCGCCCCTGTTTAGTGAAATTGCGAAAATACCGATTGTTTGTGTTACTTTCGCACCGGACACGGATGGGATGGGTAGCCATCGTATTACATGAAGTAATTAATCAATGTTTATGTATTAATATATAATATGTAAGAGCAAGCTCTACATTTTATAATTTGTCAAATAATCACTTTAGCGTCGCCCTACATTTTAGTGTAGCTCCATTAAAATCTTTTGTGAATCAACCGCGCTAGCTATCATATCATAATCATATTAGGAAGGACATTGCAGGCTTGAATTGAATTACCCGATTGTCCGAAAAGTAAGATGATTCTGTGCTTCGGAAGGCATGTTAAGCCGTTGGCCCCAGCTGCAGGTAGTGGTCGTTATAACCGCGGCGGCGTGAGATAATGTTACTTACCCTACGTCCTGTCGTATACGCGATCATCGACAAATTTAAAACAGCCATACTGCAATCGCCAACCTGCTTACCAAGCGTAGCGATTATGGCAAAGCCCCATTCCCGCAGTCAGAATCATAAAATCCATATGGTTTAGGTTAAAAGAGTATCACTGTGATAATCCTCTATATAGATATAGATTTACCCTGTTATTTATAAAAAAATAAAGAGCATTTTAGTTATTTGACGTATGTCAATTTTGACTGGATGTCACGTATTTACCATATAACAAACCACAGAAGTAGACCTCCAGTAAAGCTACTTAAAATGTACTGTATCTTTATGAATAAGACGGATATCAATATCATTACATAGTATAAAATAAAGTCGTTTCCCGCGTCTGTCCCTATGTATGTTTATATCTTTAAAAATATGCAACGGATTTTGTTGCGGTTTTTTTTTAAAGGTTGAGTGATTCAAGAGGAAGGTTTATCAGTATAATACATGCACATAGTTTTAATAGGTTAGGCGGTACGAAGTTCGCCGGGTCGACTAGTATAGTATAAAACAAAGTCGCTTCCCGCGTCTGTCCCTGTGTATGCTTAAATCTTTAAAACTGTGCAACGTAGTTTGATGCGGTTTTTTTTAATAGATAGAGAGATTCAAGAGGAAGGTTTATAAGTATAATACATGAGCAACAAGTCATAAGGCGGTACAAAGTTTGCCGGGTCGACTAGTAGATATATAATCTTAGGACTTATTGTCTTTTTGGTGATCAGCATTGAAGGCTTGGTCCAGCAACAGTGGTTGTATTCTCGTCTGAGAAGAAGAAGAAATAAACATAGTATTTCGTAGAAAATACCTGCAAATAACAAAAGCATAACATAATAAATATTACAAAACAAGGCACAAAGCAACAATAATTCCACATAATTCTGAGCTTTTACTTATAAAACAATTTTCAATATGACGTCAATTGCTACATAATTTGATTATTACGAAATTATAAGTAACAACAACAAGCTTTTTTCTACTTTTTCGAAGGCTTTTCAATCACGTTCAATTGTTACAGCAGGATTTTAAATTCTGTTGACGTCATTCGTAGGATTCATTATGGTATACTACTGGAAACCCTGCTGGTACAGTGGCGGTCTAGGATGGCGTAACACTTTCGGTATTTCTGTATTGCATAATAGCTTTTGTTATTTGGTACACACAAATCAAATATAGACAAAAAAATATAGACAAATATTTTACGCCGTTCTAGGCACAGGATGACTCATAATCTTTCTTTAGGTCCCTTGACTTTCAATTTAGAGTATTATTTTCTATTTTTCAATTATTTTCCACTGATTGCAGATTATGGTCAATTGGAAAACGCAATGGTTCTCGCAAAAGTGTCGCTCACGGGGACACCTAAGTGTGTTGACTGACACCCTGTTATGTAGTTTTCAGGTTCAAAATCTGAGAAAAAAACCGTTTGTTGCCTAAAGCCACTAAAATTGCCACTTTAGTTTCATAAAATAATATTTCTTAGATCATTATCCTAAAAGCTACACAACAGAGCCTTAAAAATTCTAAGATTATCTAGGGAGTCATAGGCGAATATTTTTGATTTCGGCCATGGTTTAGAAGATATTAATTAATTTTCCGAAGTGGCGCTAGTTTCGCACCGTGTAAGCCCTTAACAATCTAGGAGTTAAAAATTATTTTCATTCATGAGATACAAAAATATATAAAGTTTTGTGCAACCCTCATCCAGTGGTCTTACTGCAGCAACCTAGGTATATCATGTCGCCTATCACCTAGGGGGGTCTACCTACTCAGAGTCTTCCGCTTATTTACCTTTTAGATTAAACTAGTCGACCCGGCAAACTTGGTAACGCCTTACCTTTTACTATGCTGTACATGTTTAATACTTATAAACCTTCCTCCTAAATCACTCTATCTATTAAAAAAACGCATCAAAATCAGTTGCATAGTTTTAAAGATATAAGCATACATAGCATCCACGCTGGATGCAGGCCACCTGCGATCGGTACAGATGGAGAGCGTTGAGGGAGGCCTATGTCCAGCAGTGGACGTCCTACGGCTGAAATGAAGCATACATAGGGACAGACGCGGGAAGCGACTTTGTTTAATACTATGTATTGATAATATCTATCAAGTCAAGTCGCAAAGTTCGCTAACACATTACCTAACATTTCCTTGCGAGGTTCAAGGCCCGGTTACGCAAAACTTCCTCATCCGATCGCGGTTTAATCGGCGGTTAGTTGCGTGGTGTCATTGACTTTAGTTAGCTACATAGATACCTAGATAGATAGATAGGTAGACAATTAATTTCATCAATCAACTTAACATAATTATCATTTTCTTAAATTTATACTTCATCAGGGTAATTGACATGTGTCCTAGTAAGTACGTACATACATCTACACTAATTTGTTTTTTTTTGTACGTGTAAATAGTATATAATTTCTTTAAAATAAAAGAGACCCGCCTTCAATTTACATATACATAAAACGGAGAAACCTCTCTTTTCTGAAGTCGGTTTAAAAAGGTAGTAAAACCTTCTCCTAAATGTAACAAACACTTTTGTGAAAATCGCATCAAAATCGGTTGAGCCAAACTCGAGATTTTCGCAGACATACATACATACAGGTCAAACTGATAATCCTTTTTTGAAGTCGGCTAAAAATGGCTCCAAAACTTTGGGATTGATTTAAAAAAATGTATTTTAAGAATCCTAAATTGTCCCTGAGAGGCCTATATAAATCCATAATACTATTATCAACATATGAAATGACATATTTAAAATACCTTTACATACCTACTAAACGTATTTATACCGTCTTATTCATAAAGATACAGTAGATATTAAGTAGCGTTACCGGAGGTCTACTTCTCTGGTTTGTTGTATGGTAAATACGTGACATCCAGTCTAAATTGACTTACGTCAAAAAACTAAAATGCTCTTTAACTTTTTATGAATAACAGGGATAGAGTTTAAGTTCAAGGTCAAACCAACAACTACACTTCAAAAATAAGCTACCATAAATGCTGTAACTTAAAATTAGGGGTCTTACAAACCTAAATAAAGTTACAAATATATCGGTTAACGCAAACGCATAACATTTTATAATACTAAAAATAAAAACACAAAAAAAACCCGCGCCAGCTTTTTAAACATGACTTTGTTTTTCAATGCAAAGAGACATTTAATTTTATTGTGCAATCAAATGTATTTTTCCTACATGACGTCGGTCCCGGGTTCAGTACCCGGCCTTGAAGAAATACAATGACCATGATTTGCGCAAATGTTTTCAATAGTCTCCATTTTATAAATTCATACAAAATATTTTATTTGTTCAAAAACTTGTGGTGTCAGTTGTTGAGTATGTATGGATAATTTCCTTTTATAACGAATACTTATTTTGGTAATAATAATACCTTTTTACATATTTTGTTAGGTCATCAAGTTAAGAGGCAAATGGGTTCGATACTAGCGCCACTTCGATAGATAATTAATATCTTCTAAACGAGTTATTCCCTTTCCGCCGCTCTCTCGCTACGCCGCTCCAGTTGCCCGCTAAATATGCCTAGTCATCGTCCGCCTTACAACCATAGCCGAAATCAAAAATATTCGTCAATGACGCCCTAGGACTAGGATAATGATCTTAGAAATATCCGTTTGTAAAACTAAAAGTGGCCACTTTAGGCGACAAACGAATATTTCTAAAATCATGATCATAAAAGCTTCACTACAGAACCTTTAAAAATTCTAAGCAAGAGTATCTAGGGCGTAATTGACGCATATTTTTTATTTCGGCCATGGTTTAGAAGATATAATTATTTAACAGAAGCCCTCTTAAGTTCCAGTTTAGAAAACAATTGACTGCTCCGCGGCTCAGTTGGCAGTGATGTGAACTGAGTAAGCGTGTGCACCCGGGTTCGATTCCCGGGCGAGGCGAATATTGATATGATGAATATCGATGTTTGTTTCCGGTCTGGGTGTAATGTTCGTCTCTGTGTGTGTTTCAGGTACCCTAGATACAGGTTATTCCTAGGTAGGGGCTCTGAGTGTAATGTGTGTTGTGCTATGTTATGTTAAATTAAAAAAAGTTATCAAACATAACTTAAGTATCTCTATTCCAAGGAGAGGCTTAAAACATTTTGATGCAGTTTTTGGGACAGTTAAGACAAGGGGTTCCAAGACGTTACTCTATTAATACGGAAACCGTTCCTGGTACCAGATAGCCACCATCGATCGAAAATGTGATATTTAAATTGTGTTTTGTTTGTTAGTAGGGTAAGGTTCTTATAAAAGGGCGGCTTAGCGTGTTTCCTCAAGAGGCGATATCGGTCGTGCGATAGGGGCTCGACAGCCAATAGAAATCGCTCGTACATCCACTAAGCCTGCCTGATTGGCTGTCGAACCCCTATCGCACGACCGTTATCGCCTCTTGAGGAAACACGCTTACAGTAACATAGCCGAGATATCTTTTTTGTCATCAATTCCGTTGTTGACTGACTTTAGAAGTCCGGTGACGATTCCCGAAGGCGAACAGTGTTTTCATAAAAATAATAAATAACATTAATAACACATCACACTCAGAGTCCCTAACTAGGAAAAACCTGTGTCTAGGATGCCCGAAACATATAAAGAGACGAACATTCCACCAACCATTCCAAAAAAAACGTTGATATTCATCTTAACAATGTTTGCCCCGGCCGGGAATCGAACCCAGGTGTACACGCATCTCAGTCCAGATCACTGCCAACTGAGCTACGGAGCAGTCGTGTTTATTATCTGGTTCTTGCTATATTTGTATATATTTTGAGCAATACCTAACAAGTTGTGGAATGACTGCCTCGTGGCTCAGTTGGCAGTGATGTGGACTGAGTAAAAGCAAGTGCACCTGGGTTTGATTCCCGGGCGGGGCGAATAATGATATTATGAATATCGATGTTTGTTTCCGGTCTGGGTGTAATGTTCGTCTGTCTGTGTGTATTTCGGGTACCCTAATTACAGGTTCTTACCTAGTTAGGATCTCTGAGTGTGATGTGTTATTATTATTATTATTGTACGTAGTTAGAGGGTTTGAGTAGTATGCGCATAAAGATAACCACGATATTATGGTCATAAAATTACGTCATTATGGATGTATGACGCAATTTAAGAGTAAACTACATAAATAATTACGTCATCCTATATAGATATAAGTGAAAATCAGATAGTAGCTCTGAGATAGTAAAACTGAATATTATAATTGATATTACGAACTAAAAATGCAAGGTAAGTACGAATAATTATCGAATCAATATCAATCAATACATAGTATAAAACAAAGTCGCTTCCCGCGTCTGTCCCTATGTATACTTATTATGTCTTTAAAACTATCCAACGGATTCTTATGCGGTTAATTTTAATAGCAAGAGTATTTCAAGAGGAAGGTTTATAAGTATAATACATTCACAATATAGTAATAGTAGTACGAAGTTCGCCGGGTCGACTAGTTAACTATATAAGAGAAACCATAGCTTAAGCTATGACGGTGATGAAAGTCGCACAAAACCGGGCATCATGGCGCTATGAGGGAGAGGCTTATCTTCAGCTGTTGACGTCCTTTGTCTGAGATGACGATGATAATGAACTGCTTATAGTCAAAAAGTCAACAGTCAAAACATATTTATTCAAATAGGATTCAAGTTATCACTAATTGAAGGTCAGTTGGACTATTTACTCTAATTGATATTGATACCTTATTTGGTCAAGTATCCTATACTGCGAGAGGCGAGGTAGTTCAGGGTGCCCACCAAGCGACTCAGGCAAACAAATGTTTGCCTTGCCTTACGACAATGGTCGCCTGGAGACGCCCCCAAACAAGCCCTCCTCTGTCAAATGATTCTACCACTTTTTTACAGCGTAGAGAAGAAAGGGGTCAAAAAAACTCTACTTTACAATTTATCTCTCTTTTTATTATTTTGTGACAATATTTTAATTAAAATAATGCACATTTAACATATTATTATGTACTTATAAACATAATCTAGCCTTTAAATGTAATAAAATACCTGCGATATATAAAAAAACATAAGATACCTACCGATGGGTCTAAACCCGAGGTTGTTAGCACCCCTCGTTCCCTTCAGACTGTTGAACTTAGGGACGATGACACCTTCAATCGGATTCACAAATATTGTTTAAGTAAGTATATGTAAGTATAAGAAATTTATGAAGGTTGATGGTCATACTTAAATTGATAGAATATTAATTACCGACTTCAAAAAGAGGAGGTTATCAGTTTGACCTGTTTGTATGTTGGACCGCGATTATCTCGAGGGTTAGTGCATTTTCGCCAAGTGCTCATTTCGCCAAGTGATTTTCAACTCCATACGGTACATCGAGTGTATTTTCGCCAAGTCGTTCAAATAATTACAGTTAGTTTCACTAATGCAGTACCACTAAAAACTAACTCAATATAAAAACGAATTTTGTTGTATAATCTTCTTGACTTATTATTGATCAGATTGCGTTCATAGTTTGTCTGAGCCGATTTTGATGCAGTTTTCACAAAAGTATTTGTTACATTCAGGAAAAGGTTTTAGTGCTTACCTATTTTAAGGCGGGTCTCTTTTTGTAAAAAAAAAAAATATTTTATGTTAAGTCACGTTTTACCTACTTTTTGTTAAAGTCATGTCTACAGACAATAAAATTTAAAGGAAATTAATAGAGTGACATAATGTCGGACAGGGAACCAGTGTCTGTCTGTGCCTTCTCCATATTACAGTTAACTTTAAATTATACTTTTACACGCAATATTTAAGCTATTAACTAACTTATTTCAAAAGATACAAATACGTAAGGCTTTTCACGATTACTTACATTATAAGATGTATAAGTATGCTTACTTTAGTAACAATATATAACATAACACCAATTTCAACGATACAAGCCCATTTTTTTTCAGTAAACTTATAGAGTATAGTAATTTATGTTTCTACCTATATTATGAATGCGAAAGTAAATATGAATGTGTGTACGTTTTCACTCCTAAACTGCTTAACCGTTTTCAATAAAAAAAATTATGTATAGATAGGCATAGCTTAGAATCATCGGACGGAAATTGAAAACTATGCTGAAAATCCCCAGAGAAACAGAAAACATGCATTATTACCTACTTATTTTAAAAAGGAAAATGCGCGTGTGAAGTAGTACTTTACCCATGATTGCAATTAATATTATAATACAATAATTATAAACATGTTTTTTTAATCGTCTTAAATTTCCCAAGATCAAACTAACTGTAAAAGATACATTAATAAAGATTTCAATATCTTACTTAAAAGTTAAAACATATTTTGTGACGCCATCAATTTGTTGATTTAAGAGTACTTTTAACGGTTTCATTCAAAGTTCCTATCTTAATGCACGCAAAACTAATCCTTTTCATAATTCACAATTCTAATCTAACTTCTAATAAAAGCAATGTCTCAATTAAAGGCCATTATCGCAGATCAACGGTCGCACACGGCCGACGACCTCCAAAAGCGACCTTGCCGGGCCGTCGACCGAGGCAGCACCTATTATTTTGGTACATTTTTCTCTAAGGAAAATTCTATGAAAAAACACCAGCGTAAACTGATCCCGCTCGCCTCGAAACTTCGATGGTGGCTAAAGGATTTTGAAGGGTCTACAGTTTTTGGTAATTGAGAGGGCATTGATTTGTGTACGCATCGGGCGCCTACGTTACGTTTTGGGTTCGTTGTTCTTAGTCTGGAATGTTTTACATAGTTTCGTTTATATATTTTTAGTTACATACTAGAGGCTGCCCCGCGGTTTTTCCCGCGCAGATTTCTCATAAACACAAAAATCTCGTTTTTTCCCGTTCCCGTGGGAATTTCGGGAAATCCCTTCTTAGTGCTCACCTACAATCCCCAAGGAACTCACGTGCCAATTTTCAGCTTTCTACGCCCAGTAGTTTCGGCTCTGCGTTGTCTGTCAGTCAGTCAGTCAGTCAGTAACGGAAGAGTTTTATATATATTGATAAAAAAAATATGGTCTCTAAATTCTCTAGCAAGAGTTTTAGAGAGAGACTTTATTCAAATTTAGTTCCTTTTTTTAAGATAGCCTAGATTTTGACACACTGCCGGACAAAGACTCTCCCTTCTATATCCACGTGTCTATTTTCTGTACCACCTTAATCTCGTCAGATAGATAGGGATAGGCTTATAGGGACTTATGCCATCCCGCCATCTCCTACTAGGCCAGCCACGCTTTATAAAAAAAAAATATAATAAAAAGACAAGTAAACATTTTCGAATTTCGAGTATGTACCTATTGAAAAAAAAAAACGAATATTTTATGTAAACACAAAAACAAGTTTTTCAAAGATACTAATCACAAATTATCGATGAAAAACACTCGTGTTGACATTCATAGATCAAATACCCGGTCAAAATATATATAAAAACAGATAGATAATTTTCCAATGGTGCATTTACCTTAAAACTTTGATGATTCATTTGTTTTTAGATCAGATTATTTTAGCTTCAGAATAATATTTGTATTATACGAATGCAAGCTTAATCTTTACTAGACTGCAAGTAATTAAAATCTAATGAAATTATATTATCAAAAAATAAAAGGTCTGCTTTGAGAAATAGGCTTTATTAAAATTACGATATATAAGTAAGTAATATTCTAAAAATAGTTTTAAAACACTACGAATATTTTTTATCTACTAACTCTCCTAGAGCCATGCATAGATCACGCGCCTATTAGTAACAATGAGCTCTAAGTATAGCTATGACGATAAAATCATGACCAAATCATTCACACGCTACCAATAACCGTACGTAACCTCTCGATTAGCAAAGAGTTGATGACACCACTTCCTACCGATACCGAGAGGTGACTGAAGGTCGCTAAGGAATTATTCATACAGAATTTATTGCGCAATAAGGTCGTTAAACTGCCCAAAATTCGCAGTTCGATGACCCCCGCACACTAGGCCGGCGTCGCGACGCTCCTATCTCTACACTGTGTAGAATATTTATTTTGTATCTGTGTGCGTGGAATCTGTTTGAAAATGGAATGGGGTCGAAATATCATATTTGGATGATTTTATTTTTAATTGAATTAAAAACACTTTATTGCTTTAAAAAAAGTGAATTAAAAATAGAGTAAAATTGGTGAGAAAGAATTTTATGCATGGGCGTCTTTAAAACACAGGGTTTTTTTGACGTTTTAATAAAATTTAAATTTGTATTGTATTATATATTTCAAATAAAATTATTATTTCAATAATTGTATACTAAAATACATCCCGAAAATTAGGAAAAAAATATTTGTAAATATAAACTTCATAAAGTGCCTGAAACCCAAATACAAAATTTATATTTACACAAACACCAAAAAAGAGTTACAAATAAATGCAATGCATGCTACCGCCGGGATTCAAACTTCGGTAAAGACCCTAAATCTAAATCTAATTTACTGCATTATGCAATGCAAACATCACACATAAAATAAAACGAAAGATAATTAATAAGATACCGTCTTATTATAGATATATTTTAAGATAGATATTGTTTAACAGATATAATTGCTGCGTCACACATCCACTAGCCCCCACCTACGTGAGGTTGGCAACCCTGAAAATTTGATCTGCGAAGTACACTAGCATCTAGCATACATTATGAGCACTCCCTGCCTCCCTCAGCAAGTGCGGCTCCTCCGCTCTCGGGTTACCTTTCAGTTACCGCTCAGTACAAATAAAGCAGTTTACACGTTTTAATTCACTCAACAAGCATGATACGCGTGCATGTACACGAGTTTTAGCTGTGCGCGAAACAACGATCTTTTTTCTATTGAGTGTCCGAGGTGTGACACTAGGGTTCACAATTTTAAACACATTCACACCCATAAGGTTGTCAGCCGTGGTTTTTTCGCGTCATCTCCACATGTTGCGAATTCGGCTATTCACCTCCCGTATTAGGTCGAATGACGCAGTACTTTTGGAGGTCATTAACTTGCTAGATGGAAAAAAAAAAAACATTTTTATGACGTAATGCAAACTACCTCTTGTTGCACCATATTTACGTTTTACCGCCCTTAAAATTTAATCTAATAGAATGGTTCAGAAATAACAGACAGACTAACTGACTGTTCAGACTGTTCTTTTATTTCTGAACCATCTTATTGTATAGTGTTATTACTAAATAAGTGGCAAAGTTTAAGCTGCAGCTGACACTTTTTGTTTATATGAGAAAGAAAGTGACACATGCAGTTTAAACTAGTGAAGCAATTTAAAACCGAGTTGGATATTACGTGCATTGATGATGATGATGATGTCCTTTTATCCCTCATCAGGGACATAGGGCTCTCAGTAAAGCGGGCATTAGTATGGTTAAAATCTTCTCCAAGTCTTCTGTTATCTCTTATCTCGAAGTCTTTTCGGCGTAGAAACATAAGAAATATTCCTGGGCATACGTAATTGTACTTTAAGTTTCATTAATTAACTCCCCGGCTCAACTCGGTACAGATCTGTACCGATAAGTTATAACGGGCGTGGAATCAACTCGGTACAGATCTGTACCGGTCACGTTTTTTTTTACTCGATTTTTATTTTTTGGCTGAACCAATGTTTGCCTAATGTTTGACAAATGTGTCGACTATGAATGATTGAATGGATTGACAATCAATCACTGAATCAATAATAACCCAAAAAAATAATAAATGTTAACAAAAAAAAATTGCGGGTATCGGGTACCTACGCAGCCATTTTGTAAATTGGTGAAAATTTGGGAAAATTTTGACATATCTACCTACTTGCGACACTACTTTGTTGAAATGTTAAAGCCAAATCGAGGCCAGGTTCAAAAACCTCTCGATGATGTCATCGTGAAAAACAGTAATTAACCAATTACTAGGGGTGATCGACTCTGAAGTCTGGGTTTTTAGTTTCACGCTTTATTGGACTTTAATAAAGCTTTATCTCAAATTAGAATAGATAGGTATTTGCCTTGCCACTTTAAAAATACTTATTTAAAACTAGTTAACCCGACACACGTGGTCCTGTCTTAAACTGACTGAAACGACTACCAGGTTATGTCAATCACCATAAAGTGCTAGTTAACAATGGAAAGATTTGTATGGGAAAACGAAATCTTTGTTTCTTTTTCACAATTTTTTAACACTTTCTCACCTTTTGAACCTTCCCTGTATTACTACAAACATTTCAAAACCAAAATCAGCTAAATCAGCCCAGCCGTTCCCGAGTTGCGAGACAAACGAACCAAGTTATAAGATAGTTAAGTACTTGTTTCAATATCATTATCATCAACTCAGCCAAGAGACGTGTACTGCTGGACATTTGGCATGGCAGGCAAATTCACTATCGCAGGCTCTTCAACTATTTCAACGTCGTAAGGCAAGGCAAACATTTGTTTGCCTGAGCCAATTGGTGGGCACCCTAAACTACCTCGCCTCGCAATATAGGATACTTTACCAAATAAGGTATCAATACCAATTAGTTTAGTCTAATTGACTTTCAATAAGTGATATCTTGTATCCTATATATTGAATAAATCATTTTTGACTTTTGACTTTGACTCAAGGACGCTGCGGCCCGACCTTCGGCTGTTACAACACCCATGGGAGGCATCTCCTCCCGTTTTAGACGCCTCCACACGGCCGAAAATTAAAAAAGAAAAACTCAAAGGGTTGGTAAGGAGAGGTCGATGAATCACTAGCGCGCCCACGTCACCAATTTACTCCTAAAAGCTATTGACGTCACGAGTTCAATGACCCAACCTAGTTTCATTTGCGAAAACAAAATTTTTATGCTAATGGGGTCCCGATTCTTTTTTATAAAATACTTTCTCCGAAATCCTTGTCCCTCTCTTTCCTTAATTAATTAATTCCTTATTGTTCAGCGATAAGATTCTGTTTTGTTATTTAAGTGATGTATTAAGTTTATATAAGTGTCTTTCTCTAGTGTAAATTTTAAGTTCGGTTCGTAATCTGTAAAATTTTTTTTTAGTTAGTGTCTTTTGTGTCTCACTGCTGGACAAAGCATCCCGATCCTGTGCGACCTCCAGCCAATCTTTAGATGAAAGTATTTATTATGTTTTCCTAAATCAAATTACAGTATGATTAAAGCCTATAACCTATAAGCCTATGCTGCCATAAAGACGTCTGTCCCAGGCGCAGTAGCATCCGCGGAGAGGTCACTCCGGCCACCTGCTCTAGGTGGATAAAGATTGATGATGCATGAAGGCATGCAAGCCTTTTTTTTTAAATTGGCAATACCTTGTGAAGTAGATGATTCTTCAGCTAAGCTACGCAAGGGCTGAATTCTTTCCTTTTAACCCTTTTATTTCTTAGAATATTTTATTTAATTTTTTAAATTCAATCTCATATTTTTAACATAAATTTTAAAACAAAATATGTATGTAGAACAACAGAATAAGAGCCCAAATGTCCACGACTTTCACTATTCTAAAACGATGGTCGTGTTACTTTAGTTGTAAATAGATAACACATGTATCTATGATACATAGCATAATATTCTTTTAACCCTCTCTCGGAAAGGTACCGGCAGAATACCAGCGTCATAGGTTTCTGTGACAATATGCTGAGTCGGAGCCTATTTCGGATGTGATATGCGCCTCTGTGCCTTACACTGTGTGTAAATTTGTTGAATTTTGTAATGCAAGATGTACAATCGTGTTTTTTTTGTAATCATACTGTATTTTTTGTTAATTAATCTTTCAAATGTGATGTGTATTAATTCTGAAATAAATTTATTATCTATCTATCTAATATAATATACACAGTTGGTCCATGGTACATATGTTTAGGGTTCTCTAACTAAATAAAGCAGATCCCTATCATACGCTGTGCCACAGCAATGGCACAGTAATGGCACAGCGTATTACTAAAGAGTATGACTATTGATCGATACAGTCAATAATAATTAAACAATTCTTTCTAAAAAACTTGGTAAATGAAAAGTGTGTTCCTCGTTTAAGCGCCCTAGACTACCACCACTCCATCTCCTCCCACGGGTGTCGTAAAAGGCGACTAAGGGATCACCCGAGGGACGGGCAGTGGCCTTTTTTTTGTAACGGGGGAAATGCCTATCGCATTTCCCGACGCTCGGCGGAGCGTCGAGGGTATGTGGGGTTCGCACCCACTAAAACCCCTCGGTGGCCGTCTTAGCGCTTTTGGAAGAACCTCAGAAACCACACATAATAGCGCCCGAAGTCCTTTCCACGCTCAGCTGCTATCAGTGCTTCGTCGAAAAACTGAAGAGCTATTACTACCGTTGAAAATTTTAAACAGCCATACTGCGATGACCAACTCGCATGCCAAGCTCGGCGATTATGGTACCCCCCCCCCAAATGTTTGTCCTTGTGGACAAGCAATCTGTGGGGGAGGCCTATGTCCAACAGTAGACTTCTCTAGGCTGAAATGAAGATTTAAGCCGGTTCAATTCCCGCTTATAGAAAAGCTTTCACTCCTTAGTCATATTTGCCTATTTTTTAAATTAACAAAATAATACTCAGAAATAAAAATGCCAAAAACAAACTAGGTTTATCATCACCAGATGGTGATATGTAAATTTTCCGCATTGGCGTGTTGGTTGTGTAACTAGGTGTTCCGGGTTCGGTGCCGTGCGATGGCACAGTTCCGGACAAGGTCAATGTCCGGATGGTGTACGCACCTCAATGTGTTAAGGGGGAGTTATTCAGATAAAAAAATATATAATGACTAAAAAAATATGTTGATTGCAAAATTGTCCTTTTTTTAGTTTCATATGCTGTATTTATTTTTGATCAAAGGTATTATAGATCTTTTAACCTTTTTTTTTTGATATGTTATCTATTATAACAAAAGATAATACAAAGCAAAACAAAAACTACTAAATGGAAATTATTATTATTATTATTATTAGCCTATATTGTCCCACTGCTGGGCAAAGGCCTCCCTCCCCCTCTTCCACTCCTCTCGCTCTTGCGCGGTCTGCCACCAGTTCTTATCCAGCGCACCCAGCTCGTCGCTCCACCTCTTTTTCGGGCGACCACGGCGCCTCTTCGCGTCTCTTGGTACCCATTCTGTGGCTATTTTGGACCATCTGTTCGGCTGCATCCGTGCGAAGTGACCGGCCCAATCCCATTTTAACTGGGCAGCTTTCTGAGCTACATCTAATATTTTAGTCTTGGAGCGCAGCTCAGTGTTTCGGACGCGGTCAATCAACCGGACCCCGAGAATGCTGCGCTCCATGTTTCTTTGGCAAACCCCGAGTTTGGACTTTTGCATGTCAGTCAAGGACCAAGTTTGAGCTCCGTAGGTAAGGATGGGGAGAATGCACATGTCCATGAGCTTTCGTTTTAAAGAAAGGGGAAGGTCCCCCTTCATTAGCTCCTTCATCGACCAATAGCTCTTCCAGGCATTGTCCATGCGTCTTTCGACTTCTTTGTCTTGTCGTGCCTGGAAAGAGACTATTTGGCCGAGGTAGATGTATTCTTGGACATATGCGATCCTCACTCCATCCACGTCCACTGTATGCTCTGTATGATTTGTCATAACCTTGGTCTTCGACATATTCATGCTTAGTCCCACCTCGAGGCTTGCATTGCTAAGCTGTTGTAGCATAGATTGTAGCTCAGATGCTAAATCGGAAAACAGAACAATGTCATCGGCGAAGCGGAGGTTTGTAAGCTTCGCCTCGCCGATGCCAATGCCCTTGCTCTCCCATTCCGGTTCTAATTTCCTGAATACCTCCTCCAACACGCTGGTAAATAATTTAGGAGAGAGGGGGTCACCCTGTTTGACGCCCCTTTTTATCGGGAAAGAAGGTCCTGTTAATTGAAGTTTTATAGCGGCTGTACTAGAATTATAAATGCGTTTGAGAAGATTGATGTAGAATGAATGTATGTCTTGACTATAGAGAGACTGAAATATAGAGTCGTGACACAAACTATCAAATGCTTTTGAGTAGTCCACAAAAGCAACATAAAGTGGGAGGTTGTATTCCTGATGTTTTTCAATGATCTGATTTAAAGTATGTAGATGATCTGTGGTTGACATACCAGAGCGAAAACCAGCCTGTTCTGGTGGTTGAGCTTGGTCGAGAAGAGCAGATATACGGCGCTCAATAACTTTAATAAAGGCCTTGTAGAGGTGGGATGTAAGGCTGATGGGACGATAGTTGCCGACATCCGCTTTTTCACCCTTCTTGAAAAGAAGTATTATTTCCGAGTGGCAAAAATTTACTGGGAATCTCCCTGTATGCAGGATGCAGTTAAATAAATTTGTAATGTGGGGTAATAAGACGGGTTCTCCAAGTTTCAGAGCTTCCGTTGATATACCGTCATGGCCCGGGCTCTTGTTAAACTTCATTGAGCGGAGTGCGCAATGAACTTCATAGCCAGTGATTGGTGGTATATCATCGGGACAACGAAAGTCTGTATCGGTTTCGGGGTCGGCTGTAGTATTGAAATTGGAGTATAGATCCTTATAGAAGTCGGTGCATATGGACATGATCTTGCGTCTGTCACGTTGCTTGACGCCACTTTTGTCTCTTAAACATGTTATCCAGGACTTATTTTGGGATATTCCTTTTTTAGCAATTTTAAGGGATGTGTTCTTTTCTAAAGCTGATTGAACTAGTTTTGTATTGAAATTCCGTACATCGCTTCTGATTGCTCTCTTTACTTTTTTATCTAAACTTCTGTATTTTTCGCTACTTACATCATTTCTATGAGTTTGTCTTAGATTTATAAGTGAAATTGTTTCATCAGAAAGTTTTTTCAATTTGAGTTTTGTTTTTTGGATTGTGTTGCTGGCCCTAGTTACGCATTGTTGAATGTTATTGTAGCATCCTTGAACATCGTCCTGTTCTTTTATTTGAAGTAAATTAAAACTATTTCTAAGTTCTAGTTTAAACTGGTCAATATTTGCAATCAATGTGTGACGATTTAAATGTTTAATTCGGGATTTGATTAGTTTTTGTCGATAGATTTTTAAATTAAATACCAGTTTAACGCGGAGTGTTCTATGGTCGGAAGTAAATTTAATATTATTTATTATGCCCACGTTGTGGACTATTGATTTATCAGATGTTAGTGCAAAATCGATTTCATTCTTCACACAGCCATTTGGCGAGATCCAAGTCCACCTTCTTTGTGGCCTTTTTTCGAAGAAAGTATTGCTGATAGCAAGATTTTGACCTAAAGCGAAGTGGATAAGGCGTGTGCCTCGTACGTTTCGGGCTCCAGAGCCATGCGGTCCCTGTATTTGATAGTTGTCATTTTCAAGCCTTGGTCCAATCTTTGCATTAAAATCGCCTATGACAGTAATCCAATGTCCTCGATTGTCATCGCATGCCTTATTTAAAAGGTCATAAAACGACTCTACTAGGCTTGGGTAACTCCGGACAAGAAGACTTAAATGAGCTAGATCCTCTCCCGGATCATAAAATCTGAATCACTCCACAGTTTTCTTATCGAGCCGGATCCTAAATAAGTCCGGAGCGAGAGCTCGGCTCGGACGAACTCGCACGTCACGTCGTCTCAGACTTCTGAGGAAGACTGGGATGGGATGGGAATAAGAATAAGATTAGGATCGTTCGGATACTGCGCTCGCGCTCGCTCGGCCCGGCGGCGGCGGCCGCGGGGCTCGGTCGACGATTCGGTCACGCCCACTGTCAATGTTCGCGCGGCGGGCTGAGATTAGACGCGGACGGATCCAGATTTGATGACTCGCGCGAAGTGCTTGGAGCGTATGGGAATCGGAATAAGAAAGGGGACCCGGCTCGATAAGATGAGTAGAATCCCAGAGCGGATCCGGACAAGATAAGTCCAATCCCTCTCCGGAGCTGGGAGTACCCAAGTCTAGACTCTACCTCTTCGTCTGGATGTGTTGAGGTAGGAGCATAGACTTGGATGACGGTCAATACTTTATCCTCTGTTATTCTGAATTTAAGCTCGGCTATTCTGTCCGAGTAGGCATTAAATTCTATGACGTTATTCATCCAGCGTTTTGCCACTAAAAACCCTACTCCGTACATGCCTCCAGCTTTCCCTGAATAAAAGAAGATATCGTCTTTCCGTTCTAGTGTGTCCTCGCCTTCTCTTCTAACCTCAGATAAACCAATTATATCCCAAGATATATTTTCTATTGCATTTTCAAGTCTTCTTTCTGAACTTAAAGTTCTTACATTGTATGTTATTAGATGCAGCTTGTTTTCAACGTCCTTATTCATAGCCGTGGTCGTTTGACGGTAAGAAGCCGCCCGGGGATTCTTAGCACCCCCTGCTCCAGAGCTACCTGGCACACCGTCGTAGACAGGGCTACTGGAGCTGCCGGGGACTGGGGGCCGAGGCTTTGGGTCGTAGATTTTTATTGTGTTTGATGGGGGGGAGAGGTGTGGACGTTTAACCCACCACGCTGGTCCGGTGCGGGTTGGCAGGTGAGCAGTAATCCTTCTAACTAGGCCTATGGGCGCTGCCGTTGATGTACGAAACATTCGTCCGCCACCGCCCTACGTTAATATCCTGCTCTGATATCAACCATTGCAGTTGCCGCATATAGTTTGTATTGCGCCTTACGGGAACTACATACCGAGTTTGATTTTGGAGCTTTCCTTCTCCTAGATGAGTTGCGAACCAACGCTAAGGACGCCCATCTCGCCCAGAACTAAATGGAAAAAAAATAAAAAAATCGCATTACTTCGGTGAATTAGGTTAGGTGGCTCCAACGAGGTTGTCGATAGTGATGATGACTGTGAATTCGTAGGTCCGGGTTTGATTCACGACAAGAGCAAACAAAACAAGAGCAAAAAACAAATTAATATAAAAAATATCGATGTTTGTTTCCTGATTTAAGGTGTTTTTGTATGTCTATAAACGTGTTTCCGGCACTCTATAAACTGTTCTATCAAGGGTCTATCTATGAGTCTGATGCGTTATAATTACTTTAATTGTTTAATAGTTTGGAAGAAGTAGGCCACGGAGAATTCACCGACCAAATTGGTGACGTTCTGAGGAAAGGCCGCGTGAAGAGTTCACGAAACCGACGTTCGTGTATAAAAAGGCTTATAAGTGTAGAAGAAGCAAAAGAAGTGTGTCAGGATCGTAGCAAGTGGAAATCAATAGTCTCTGCTAACCCCGATGGGATACAGGCGTGACGTTACGTATGTATGTATGTTATTTATTACACACATAAAGCATATTTCTTTTTTAAAAGTAAAAAAATATCAAAAATGACTTCCCCTTAACACGGCCTCATAGTAACAAGACGTTAATTCGCTAAGAAACAGAGAATAGCAGCTTTTGCTTGCGTCAAACCGATAATAGCCTGTTACAGATTCGATTCCCGATCTGGGCCATTTTGCACTCGTTTAGTTGAGTTTTTTTGCCCACCTATTTTACTGTTCCATATTTTTGTTTATTGTTAATTCAGGTTTGTTTATCTAATACTTTTTCTTTAAACTATGTTTCCCGAAAGGGACGGTTTTGAGGGTTAGTTTTAGTTATGTTTAGTTTAAATAAGAGTCCAATATAAATGAATCATTAATTTCGTCCATTTCCTTTCTATTTAACTGGAAAAAATTATGTAGGCATTATTGTTATCAGTTATAAGTGGTGTAACTAACATGATTTTTTCCTCATACATTTTATAACTAAAAAATATATTTTAAGTACCTATATGACACGCCCACTCCTACCTACTCTATACATTATTATATGTACACAATACTTTTACTTAGTAACATCAATATATATAAAACTCTTTTGTTACTGACTGACAGACAACGCAGAGCCGAAACTACTGGGCGTAGCAGACTGAAATTTTGCACCTGGTTCCTTGGGGAGTGTAGCGGAGCACTAAGGAATAATTTCACGAAATTCCCATGGGAACGGGAAAAACGGGTTTTTTGTGTTTATGAGAAATCTGCACGGGTAAAACCGCGGGGCAGCCTTTAGTCAATACATAATATAAAACAAAGTCGCTTCCCACGTCTTTCCCTATCGTATGCTTAAATATTTAAAACTATCTAACGGATTTTGATGCGGTTTTTTGTAATCAATATAGTGATCCAAGAGGAAGGTTTATAAGTATAATACATGAGCAACATAGCAATAGGTTAGGCGGTACGAAGTTTGCCGGGTCGACTAAGTATTATATATATTTCTTGCAGTCTCTAGATAATTATTATTATCCAAACATTCCTACTACCCAAGCATCTAATTAATTTTATATCATGTCATTAATATTTAAACACACGTTAAAAAAACCCTCATGGGTATTACATTACTATACGCATAGACAGTTGTTAGTTGCGCAACGATGACGTCACTGTTCCGACTTTCCACGCGTTTCCGTCGCTTTCCCGCTGCGCGCGCGCATGTCTGTTTCATGGTCTTATTACACGCTCCACGTACATGAGGTGTCATTCGATTTTAGAGCCAATGAGGAAGACATGGATGTCGTCTCATCATTTTCATAATTATAGCCGAACTACGTCAAGTGCTGGAGATATGCCTGACCCTTAAATCGACACAACGACCGGTCTCTTGAGCGATCCACACCCAGTGTACTACCCCAGCTTTCAAGCTGCCTCGTGGGGCATTTCGGGTAATTTGGGTTTATTTCTGCCTTTTCAACTTAAGAAGAGATTTACAAATTTGCTATTCGTAAGAAAAGAAAAGAAATATAAAAAGTCATTGAAGATTAAGTCTTATTATGTACACGGGTGGGATAGACAATTAGACATCTCAGACCATTGAAAAACTCAGGAGCTAAAATTGCAAGAACAAAAATATTTTTCTAATGGTAGCTTTAAATATGTAGTTTTTGATTGAAAACCTGTAAGTCCTGTAAGATTTAAGAACTATTTTTAACAGGTTCACATACGAATTATAAAAATAAAATAAA
The DNA here is from genome assembly GCA_951802225.1 of Euspilapteryx auroguttella. Classification (NCBI taxonomy): domain Eukaryota; kingdom Metazoa; phylum Arthropoda; class Insecta; order Lepidoptera; family Gracillariidae; genus Euspilapteryx; species Euspilapteryx auroguttella. Next base: position 2,199,934 of record OX637665.1, read on the forward strand.
ATTTTATCTTTTCCCTAACGTAGACAGGTACCCTAAGTAATTAATATTTTTTTAGTTGCAAATTTTATAACATTATCACACTCAAACAATCATTCTTAATCATTCATTTAATCTTAGTACTATTACGGGTCGTATCTTTAGCCTTGGGGTGAATGAACTCCATAATTTCAGATTTCGCGCGTGTTTCAGTAACCCTACCGGTCATTGAACTCCAATTAGGTACCTTCCTATTTTATTTATAACTCAACTAGTTGACCCGACAGACGTTGTCCTGTCTTAAACTGACTAAAACGACTGACAGTTATGTCAAACGAAACATCTTAAAGCGCAAAGTTAACAGTTTGTATAGGTAAATGAGTTTTATTTTTCATATTTCATGCAATTTTTTATTAGTTGTTCACCTTTTTTAACTACTACGAACATTGCAAAACTAATAACGTTGTCCAACAGTAGATGCCTTACACTTTTCAATTATATACAATAACTAGTCGACCCGGTGAACTTCGTACCGCCTTACCTATTACTATCTTGTACATGTATTACACTTAATATACCTTCTTATTGAATCACTCTATCTACTTATTCAAAAAAAAAACTCATCAAAATCCGTTGCGTAGTTTTAATGATTAAATCATACATAGGGACAGACGCGGGAAGCGACTTCGTTTTTTACTATACTACGAGCTGTCCCGGCTTACTTCGTTACGCCATGGAATTTAAGATACTACTAAAGACTTGGCTCTTTAGACTATGTTCTTTTGACTGCCCAGAATGGGCGAGTAAAATAACAAACAACAACAATAAACCACCTGTCAAAATATGTAAACAACGGAAAAAATATTGCACCTTGGGTTACATAATTTGGGTTTAAGTAAGGATCCCAATTTTTTTTATAAATCTTATATAGCCTATGACACTCGGGGATAGTGTAGCTTCCTACCAGTGAAAGAATTTTTCAAATTGGTTCAGTATTTCCGGAGCCTATTCGTTCCAAACTAACAAACAAACAAATCTTTCCTCTTTATAATATTGGTATAGATGTATTGATGAAGTATAATAACCACCTCATTTTGCTTTACTCATTTCATTAATTGCGTCATACTCAAGATCACGTCATCTGTATTTATTATTACTTTTGCAGAACCACTTCTTGGATCAATATGCATTTTCTTAATTTATTGAGGATAATCTTAGGCCGCCATTAAGCACCTTTCAGTAAAATAATAATCCTCAAACTAAATATTTATTCAAAACAGACGAGCCGGCTATTTCCATTCTGTATTCCATCCTCGTCATAAAATGACACAAGCTCGGTTGAGTGCACCGACGGCCTTGGTCGTACGTGGGGCGTCTGCTCGGGACGAATGAAAGGTATGGAGCGGCATTTAACTTAAGTTACCGTTACCGCTGTTGTCAAATTTAAAGAAACTATATGGACTAAATGTCAATTTTTTTGTTGGTGATTGATTTGCAGAACACGGATAAATTTAATAATTAATACGGACTATAAGTTCTGGGTAGGACACTGTGTTCTAGGCTACAATTTACTACATACACAATTCTATAAAATAAGTTATTTGCAAAATATAAATAGATTTTTCCTAAACAACAAGGGACACTTTAAACAACAATGATTTATTGTTAAACGAGTGATTCTGTAACTCAAATGGCGCAGAATGAGTTTGCAGTATAGAAAAAAATACTTATAGAAAAATCTCTAGAAGCTGTTTTACCAAATTACTAATAAAATCAGAATGACAAATAAAAACTGTAGCTTAAATATAATCTTGTTTGCAATAAAGCGAAACTTTTGTATCTAAGGTGAAAATTCAACTTTCTTTTACATAAAAAACGTCTCCACCGCATCCATAGCTGCCCTTGAATCGGCGCAGGCGCAGGGGCAACGTTGGGGCAGGTCGCGCCTGCGCAATGGCGCTTTTATTCAACTTATTTTATAACAACTAGGTACTCAACTGTTAGTTCAAGCGCTTCTTTAAATGTATTGGTCTGTCAGAATACTTCAAAAATTATACATTGCCTATTTTAATATTTATGTTATACTTAAGCCAATAAAATCTATAAAAAAAATACTGCAGCTGAAACGGTGAACTTTGTACTTACCGCCTTATTATAAGCTTACGAAATATTATTATTACCTATAACCTAAATGTGGTTTTCTGAATTTCTAAGAATATTCTATAGCCTATGTTGATTGGATAATGAAGGATTCTATGGTCAAGTAGTTTTTCGAATCGGTTTAGTAGTTTTAGCACAGATTAAATAATAGTTTCGGAACCTATTCTAGAAACTAACAAACAACCAGATAATTTCTCTTTACTATATTAGTCTCCTCATAACAAATTTAATTTAATAAAACAAAAGATACCGTGGTCTTGGGATTCGTTAGTACAGTCTAGGTCGGCGTAACACTTCCGGTTTTTCTGTATTGAAAAATTGCTCTTGTTCTTTGGCAATACAGTCTAGGGCTGATGAAACCATAAACAAATGTGTTACGGCCTCCAAGTCCGCCACTGTACTTAGTAGTTGGTTCCGCAAACCACCCACAAAATGTTTGACTCTGTGACTATCCGTGGAGGAGGCCTAATTCCAGCAGTGTTACGCCTCCTGGCTGAGATGTGTTGGTTATGATAAGTAACTTTAACTTAAGAGGAATAGCACAGCTAAAGTAGCGCCACCCGCGAAATCAACTTACATCTTCTAAACTAAGGAAAATATCAAAAATTTGAAACAGTATTTCACTAGAGCACTGATGTATAGCTTTTAGGTTAGAGACAAAGAAAGCTTCGGAATGTTGCTAATAACGGCCACTTTTGGCATCAATCAGTAGCTTTCTTTGGTCTTTAACCTAAAAGCTATACAACAGTGCCCTAAAGTGTCATACTGCGCCACATTTTTGATATTTTCTGAAGATATTAATTTTTTTTGCGAATGGCGCTAGTATCGGTGTAAACTGGCTCTTAAGTTTTATGTATATCAAGTATTCGGACGTTACTATGTTATTTATCATTGATGGCCGCTTAACAAAACAATTACATCGTTATTCACAATTTGATAGTGTGCCAATGACCTTTTTATTGTTGCTATGACTTTTATTGTGTCGCTTATTTATCACTATTTAGTAACATTCTATTACAATTGAATTTATCTATTTCGAATAATGGAGCGGTCTTGAACCTTATTTTGGGTCATATCGTAATTCTGTAGAAAAGAAAAATGTAGAGTCTTCACGCACCTTGCTTATTCTTTTGTTACGTGTACATGGACCGAATTATTTTATTTTAAGAGCCATAGGACAGCCAAAGTTGCGCCACCCGCGAATCAAATTAATATATTCTATACTAAGGCAAATATCAAAATGTTAAACAGTATTCCACTAGATAATGCAGCCTAGTATTTTTAGGGCACTGTTAGCTTTTAGATAAGAGACCAAAGAAAGCTACAAAGTGTTGCTAAAAATATCATTCAATCTATTCAAAAAAACCGCATCAAAATCCGTTTTGAAGTTTTAAAAATGTAATCATTTAAATAGGAACAAACGCGAAAAGCTACTTTTATGCACTATGTATTGATCGCTGTTGTATGGTAGGATAATGTACTTGCGCTAGTACAGTGGCGGACACGGTCGGTGTAACACTTCCGGTTTTTCTCTATTGCAAAATAGCTATTGTTCTTTGGGAATACAGTCTAGGTCTTACGAAACCATAGACAAATCTGTTACGGTCTCCTAGTGTCCGCCACTGTACAAAAGCAAAATGTCAAAATAAGCAAATTACGTTCCTGTTTTCATCTTAAAAAACAAAATATAATCTCGATATGTAAGTATAAAAATTAACGCTCCAAGATGGACAAGAGTACCTAGGTAGATGATAATATTAAAGCAGATCGTACAAAACAAGACTACTAGTTAAGTTTAATAATAAATACGTAAAGGAATGGCTGGTACTAAATTACATTGGCGATGTTCGGCTGTGCCTTTAAAAGGACAAAAGATTGGATGAGTTTTTTTTTTTTTTTCATAACACTGAGTAATTGAGTATATTACCTACAGAGTACTATTGGGTCGTCTTCTCTTTCATCATCATTTTAAATCCAGCCGAAATTCGTCCACTGTCATTGGGACCCTCATCTAGTGTAATACCGCAAATTTCACCAGGTCGTCTGATCACCTTGTGGGGGTCTGCCTACTCTAATTTTTCGTCTTCTCTTTGCCGGAACCTTTATGTGAACAGTAAAACAACAATGATAAAATCTGAGGGTTTATTGTCGCTCTTCAATCGGTATGAAAATTGTGAAATTCAAATAACTTTGAATGTTGCGAAATTAAAGCTTCTATCAAAATTTGCGATTGTCATATCCATTTGAGAACCACTAGGACCCACTGATCATATATTATTGATTCTTAATTGATATTTTTTGTTCATATTTTAAAATGTAAAAGAATAGAAATGCATTTTAATTCGAATAAAAAGGGTAATAAAAATATAGGTACCTATACAAAAAAAACTTAAAGCATATAAAAACAGTATTTTATTTCTTTTTTTTTTTTCAGGCAATTCGAATACAGTAGAGAAACTTGTTTTGCTACTGTATTGCAATGAGAGTTATTTTAAACAAGGTGAATAAAATATACTAACCAATAATTTTTGCACAATAATCTGTAACTATATGATACTTTACCTGATGATGGTAGTCCATTAGGTTTCACCACACACCACAGCTTCGGTCTTTACTTACTGAGAAGTTGTTTTTGTCCAGAACTGGGTAACATTGAAGGTTCGTTGGTATTACATGCACTTCCTGGATCTCGAGGTCGGCCTGTGGCGGCCATCTTGCATTTTTTGACGTTTATTTTTGGCGCGCAATTCCTGTATTACGGCCGCTTCATTGTGTTTGCAATTGCATTTGCAACTTTGAAGAAGTTAACTTGTTTTTACACCAGTTTTAATGTAAAATAGTTTTATGGTAAGTATGTTTTGTTTTAAGGCCTTTAAATTAAAAACGATAACGAGAGATTAACAATGTAAACTGGAGATTTTGCCAGACATTGCCGTTCTCAAAGGCTAATAAGAATTAAAAACATTTTGACATGTGACAAGTATAATTACGTCACAGGTACGTAGGCATATATCTTGAATAGACACAGAATACCAAATAGTACCAGAATAAGTAGAAAAAGAGTCACCTTTGATTGAGAACGGCAATAACCACGCAGGTTTAAGAGCCATAGCTCTGTTTCTTATTTTAGCTTTTTGGTAGCTTAGAATTATTTAAATAACCGCCGCGTTTAAACGCAGTGTGTGCTCATGCCTAACGCACTTTCCGTCGCTCGGAAGAGCGGGGGTGTGTGGGGCATGCACCCACTATAACCACCTAAAACTCTCCGGTGGCTGCCCCAGCGATTTTGGGAAGAACTGCGTTACTACAGGCTGGCTGGGACTACGTTAATCATCGATGATCGACAGCAATTATGCTTCCAATTGCAAATATTGCCCTGGACACATATTATAAAGGTATAAGGCAGTACTGGCTGGAATTGATGTGAGGTAAAAAAATAATAATCCTTATTATTTATTTTTATTAATCTGTAAACTGACGGAAAATTCAATAAAACTCGACCTTGGAACCATACTATATTCATAAGAGTTTAATGCCGTTCTTATACAATGTTCATACAATTACTCGGCACATGTTTATGCGAAGCATTACGAATTATGTACCGCACGTATGTAACTATCATGTTCCAACTAAACATACAAAATTAAAAACAATAAAAATATGCAAATGGTACGTGCTAACTTATTCTTATTAAAAACTATATTTCCTACCAGTATTTTCCGCTTTAATTATTTTAATATTTTATGAAATCCGATATTTTATAGATGGCATATTTTATTTAAAACAAAGTTAGTATGTTCTCGATTTAATCTAGACAATTAAGTATAATTATAGTACAATCATAATTATTTTATTTGACTTGTTTGTCATATAAAAATGGTTGTTTCGGGCACCCTATTTAGAGGAGTTTACTGTCTAGTTACTTTGAGAAATGCTGAAGTCTGTCTAGTAATGATAAATGTAATAAAAAATGTGTCGTAAAAAGGATAAAGATTTATTGCATAAACATTAGGAAGTATTAATGGCTAATTAATAGTTATAATAATCATGATTTATGAACGCATACTGACTTTTTACCCACTCCTAAAATTCTTCCGTTAAAATGTCAGAGGACGTATCTTATAAACATGGACAAATATGAAAAATGTAAAACAGTATCTACTAGATAACGTAACCTAGTATTTTTAGGACACCGCTGAAGAAAATTACAAAATGTTGCTATAAATGGCCGCTTTTGGCAACAATTTGTAGCTTACTTTAGTCTTTAACCTACAATCTATATAACAGTGCCCTAAATACTAGGCTAGATCTAGTGGAATACTGGTTCACATTTTTGATATTTGGCCTGGTCGAGAAGATATTTTTTTTAGCAGGTGGCGCTACTTTAGCAGTGCTATGCCTCTTATGGAACTAAGGAGTTCACTACAAAATGTGTTCCCACAATTCAAACGGAAACGTGTAATTCTATATTGAATCTTTCAACATTATCATAATTGGTTTTCAAGTCCGAATTATGAGCAGTTGACAAAATTAAGTACTTGCGTAAGTACATAAAAATACTCTCAAACAACATGTTTTCATGTTTTTCAGACGCAACCGCAACGCTTTCTTTACATTACATATTTAAAAATAAAAATAGTTTTAAATACGTTTGTTTATATTCACTGCAATGACGTTGTTTTGTTTAGTTCATTCCATTTAATATAATGCAAATCTTACTTTATTCTTCATCATCATTTCAGCCGAAAGACGTCCACTGCTGGACATAGGCCTCCCCCACAGAACGCCACAGCGACCGGTCTTGCGCGACCCTCATCCAGTGTATTCCCGCAACCTTCACCAGGCCGTCTGACCACCTTATGGGGAATCTGTTTTATTTTTACTCAATCTAAATTATTTACGAAAATTTAAGACTATTCAAGGACATTATCTATACTTACTTAATATAATAAAAAGGAAAGATTTGATTGTTTGATTGCATCGATTAGGCTCCGAGACTACTGAACTGATTTCAAATAATATTTCACTGTTGGGAAGCTACAGTATCCCCGGGTGACTGAATATTCTCACAAAATCAGAATGCAGGGCGGTAGGAAGTTCGCCGTATCAGCTAGTTTAGTATACAAAGGTAATCATTCGTTCAAAACCTTTAATTCAAACTGAATTCTCTTTATTTCCAGTCCAAACTAAAACACAACATTTTCTAGAAATCATAAATTTAACATTAACCATCCCTAAGACTATTACCATAACACAGGATTTCAGAATGGATTCTGCGTGTGCATGTGTGCGTATATGTAAGACTGTCTCTATCTCTGTTAAACAGATTGCAAATCGCAATGCAATTCAGCAAAAAGAGAACAAGAGTGCAGACGGCGAGTGTCCGTGAACCTACCGTTAAATATACACGCGCGAGTCATCCGGGACGCTGCGCCGGCGCAGACGTACTAGGCGTGCAGAGATTACACTTTGTTTCATTAATTTATGAAAAGAATGTTTTAGAAGGTTCGCCTATGATTTATATATTTTTTAATATAGAATAAGAATAAGAAGAACGTTTATTGTCAAATCATCAATATATATGAAACTCTTCCGTTACTGACTGACTGACTGACTGACTGACAACGCAGAGCCGAAACTACTGGGCGTAGCGGGCTGAAATTATGCACGTGGGTACCTTGGGGAGTGTAGGGGAGCACTATAAGGAATGATTTACCAAAATTCCCATGGTAACGAGAAAAAAATAACCGCGGCGACAAGCTGGCCCCTTGTCACGTTGGTAATAAAGCATAAACTCGGCTAAACGTGGGTCCGGCTCTTGAGCTGGTACCTCTGCCTAACCCTTCGGGGAATAAAAGGCGTGAGATTATTATGAGAAAAAAAGGGATTTATGTGTTGAGAAATCTGCGCGGGGCAGCCTCTAGTATAGTGACACTTAATAAAACTTAACAAGAACCAAAAACATAATTCATATAATAACAAAACTTTTTAATACATCTACTTGCAATGGATATGGGCCAAGAGAAAGAATGGATAGATAGACAGTGCCCTAAAAATACTGGGATACATTATATAGTATCATACTGTGCCACATTTGTTCCAAACTATAAAGTTTTTAAGATATTATTTGTTTTTTCGGATGGCGCTACTTTAGCTCTGCTATGCCTCTTAAGTGAGAATTTAAAAATTCGCAAGTTCATACTTCGAGGCCAAATACTAGGAAAACATTTGTCTATTCTGTGCACTATTTAATCTATGCAAAACCAATGCGAAGGTCAGGTGACGTCAGAGCGCAGCGCAGGCGAATAAACTCTAGTGCATTGCTTTTTAGCATTCAGCCATCCAGGCCGACTGGAGATTGTGTTTTACGACTCATGTACGGTAGCCAGCTCACCAAGCTAAGATTATTTGTTGAATAAAATGCTATAGTTTTGGTTTACAGGGTTCATCAGCTGTACATCGGTTTAACACCCTGTCTCTACCTCATGAACGAAATAAATGATTACATTTTGTCGAATTTCAATGCATTTTGGTGGATTGGATGGTTAACTAACATGCTGGTTACTTGGCTTACTTAACCGCTATTAAGACGTGATGTCCTCCCACTGCTGGGCAACAATCTCCTATTTTTTTCCTTCATCTACTAAGCTTAATAACTAATAAATAACTTAATCTATACCAATATTATAAAGAGGAAAGATTTGTTTGTTTGTTTGTTTGTTTATTTGTAACGAATAGGCTCCGGAAATACTGAACCGATTTGAAAAATTCTTTCACTGGTAGGAAGCTACATTAACCCCGAGTGTCATAGGCTATATTAGATTTTCAAAAAAATTAGGGATCCTTACCTAAACTTAAATAATATAACCCAAGGTGCAATATTTTTTCCATTGTTTACATATTTTGACAGGAGGTTTGTTGTTGTTGTTTGTTTTTTATTCACCCATATTGGGCAGCAAAAGAACAAATTCTATAGAGCCAAGTCTTTTGTAGTATCTTATATTCTATGGCGTAACGAAGTAAGCCGGGAAAGCTCGTAGCTTATTAACTTGCTTAAAAAAATGCTCTGAAAGTTAAATGGACTTTTTATTTAGGAATAAAAACATTAAACATTTTAATTATTGCAATATTTTTTTATAAAAAGCGACTCAAAGAAGCACTAGGACAGAAATAACGTCAATAAATCAATAAAGTTTAAAAATCTAAAATGTCTACTAGAATGTGACTAGAATAGACCCAATCTATTACTCAATACAGGATATCCCATTGCGTCAACAGAAATCACGAAATTCTGTAACAAAGGCCCGACAATTACAGTCGGATGTCGAGTCCTAAAATAATAATAAAAGGATGCGCAACGCACGCGTCGGCGTCCGGTGGATTTTATTCCATTTTCGAAATGGGGGGTTCGAATTTAAAATTAGAACGGCAACGGAAATCGTTCGCGGGTGAATCACGAGGTTGCGCTGGCTGGATGGACTTTATAGTGTTTTGTTTTTTATTGTAATTTTAACACATTGACAATTTTGAGATCCATTATTTTATGTTATTAAAATCACATAGAATTATTTATGCAGTTCTGTTCTATAAGTTTATAATAATATGGTATGGCTTACAAAATAAGAGTTTCAGGTAATTTTCATAATTTACAGACACGTTTTTCAATACATACAAATAGTTTCAGGGCCACGCAAAGGCAGCGTGTGCCGAAAAATAAATACAGATGTGCAAATATTTTTTCGATAAATCTATGAAAATTTTACAAGTCTTTTGCATAATATTTCCTAGCATTTTATCCATACACGTAGTTTTATTAAAAATTTCCCTTTCGTGTGACGATTTACACAAATTTGAATTCGCCATTATTATTGATTGTCTTCGTATGTGTTTATTGCACCCTAGATACAGATTCTTCCTAGTGAGGGGTTTTGAGTGTAAATGTATCTGAAAGTCATTACAGCAATACTCAAACTGAATCGAATGGTGATCCAACTTTGTTTTATTCTTCAACCGTAAATATGCAAAGGGCATATGACTGTGCAGCCTATTTTTTTCTTTTTTAAGGAGAAAGATTACCGAAACTGCACAACACCCCACATCATCCAAACATTGGGGCCAACACACTGTAGTTTATTGGCCGACGCCTTTCCTTGGGCCAAACCTTAACCTCTGTCCTTGGATTGAACGTTGCACTTTCAACCAATCACGGTCCTCGGTCCTAAAAATGTGAACCTTGATTTTAAAATTAGAATCTTGAAAAAAAACCAGATTCAGTTGGTGACTTCTGGGAACCTAGGTAAAGTATTTTTATATATAACTAGCTATCCCGGCGAAATTCGTATCGCGCGCCTTACAATTTTATATGGAAAAATACTCAAACTAATTATCCCCCCATTTTTCCATATTTTCTTACCCTTTAAATTTAACCTTCCCTGGACTACTGCGAACATTTCAAAACCAAAATCAGCTAAATTGGTCCGGCCGTTCTTGAGTTTTAGCGATACTAACGAACAACGATTCATTTTTATATATATAGTAGATAGTAGGTAGATAGAAGATGATTTTTCCCTGCCTTCTATATTGCATTCCTTTGATTTGCAGGATAAGCAAAAGCAGCCTCTCGACTAAGTTTTGGCATTAAAAAAAATAGCAGTCAATAAACTTTGTAAAGAAAAACAAATTGTGAACTCGAGTTCACCAATCCTAGGTTAGTAAACTAAAATATTATTTTTCATTAGATTAGGTATTTGTTTTAGATTATTCTGGGGTTTTTCACTCGATGTCTGAGAGCAGTCTACGAAATTACTACTAAGTACACATTGATAGAATATTCGAGTAGGTATATTTACCTTCAAAAATAAAAGAATTTTTAAGATTAAAGAAATAAGACAGCCTACTATACCTACGTATAGTGTATCATTTGTTAAGGGCCTTAGAAGCCTGAAAAATAACATAATAATTTCTTTTTTTTTTAAAAGGAACCCTCCTTCAATAAACTGACACATACCGACTGAGCACTTCCTCATTTTCAAAGTCGGTTAAAATATGTACTAAAACCTTACATACATACATATACGGTCAAACTGATAACCTCCTTTTTTGTAGTCGGTTAAAAAACTGTATTTTTATTTATTTATTTTTTAATTTTCAATCGATAAAATTGCTTCATAATTCTTCTATTAAAAACAACGAAGAAGCCAAATTCTTAAAGAAATCTTCTAACAAAAATTTCTGCCCCCTTGAAAAATGCATATTGCGATAAGGAAGGCCAGTTGTAAGCAAATTAATCAATACTATTTATTTAAAAGGCCTATTTTCTAACTATGTTGTTTGCATTAAAGATTTTTTGCATTATCTAGCTTACGGGGGCTGATCAGTTACTCTAATACCGTTTTTGTTTGTCATAAAAACGAAAATAATTTTGAGCATCAATCATCAGCAATTAGCCTACAAAATTGACTTGTGAGCTTGTGACCATTACCAGACAGATTATGCAGAGAATTCAATTCCAACTCTATCATGCACGAGCTCGCTGCGTCTCTGCAAGGTCCTTGTATTCTCGCTCTTGGCTCGCCCTTGATGTTTCCACAAACACCTACCGTATTTAGATTCGAAAACATTGTTGTTAATCTGTTAACATAATAAATAACATACTGTATTAATAACTGATTTAAATAAGTATGTAATAAAATATTTTGTAGCATTTCAATGTGGTCTGACTTATTTTTAACTAGTCGACCCGGCGAACTTCGTGACGCAACTATTACTATTTTGTACATGTAATATACTTATAAACCTTCCTCTTGAATCACTCTTTATAGTAAATAAAACGCATCAAAATCCGTTGCGTACTTTTAAATATTTAAGCGCATACATAGGGACAGACGCGGAAGCGACTTTGTTTTTAATATTGATTAGGCGTATTATGAGACTAACTAAAGGGCGTTGGATATTTCACCATGTTGAGGAGACCGGACCGGACAGGCTCTGACATTTCACGTCTGTATTCGCAGAAAGACAGTCCAATCACAGGCCGCAGTTAAAGAGGAACTGCTTTCGATCATCTAGCGTTATTTTGTAATGATTATTTTCTCTAAGATGTACAAGAAGTTTTACAAAATAGGACTTTTTTAGAGTCTCACGGTTGCCCTCGCATCACCCGGAGGCGACCGGTTGAAAAGGATATTGCAACAACTGGTATCAAATGGCGGAACCTGGAGGAGGCAGCTCAGGACAAATACAGATAAAGGGATACTCTTCGAGCACTTTGTTTTTGATGTAATGCTAAAGCAAGGTATATCATCATCATCATTATGGCCTCATTTCTGTTTTTAAATCCAATCTTAAATGTTAATTCCGTTACAACGTATTATTACTAACTTCTTACGTATTGTACGACTGTGAGCCGCCAGCTCCTTCTCAAAAACTATTGTTAGGTAATGGAAGTCGAAATTTAGTAATGATACCTACTACATCCATCGACGAAAATGGTAGGAAATTCAGGTTTTTATAGTAAAAATTTGGATTTTCTACCGTTTATACAAAACAAAACGGCATTTGTGTTTTGTTTCAATTTAAAGTTAATTTATCATAATGTAGACGCACCTTTAGTTTGTAGTTAAAATAAGAACGTCACATTACAAAAAAGTCCTTTATTGAGAAAAATTATGAATGCATAATTAATTAACTACATTTCCTACTGTTATGAGCGTAAAAATGTTCATTTGACATTATTTATGATGTACCATAAATTACAAATTTGATACTAGGTAAGCATTTATCTAGTAATAAGTAACCGATATATTGTCTTAATTACAAAACTGACCTTGTTTTACTCAGACATTATGACGTTTTTTTATTGCACATATTATTATAGTAGGTAGGTACAGTATAAATACTAATCAACTAAGAATATAAAAATACGTCCTAATATTATTTTACTATGTACGTAAGGACATGTATAAAGCGGACTAAGGCTTCTCTCACAGATAGCCACAAAAACAATCTTTTTTCGTGGAAGTTTGCCATAATCGCCACCCTTGGCAGGCGGGTTGGCGATCGCACGATGACACTTTAAGTTGTATCATCATCATCAATACACAGTTTAAAATAAAGTCGCTTCTGTCCCTATGTATGCTTAAATCTTTAAAACTACATAACGGATTTTGATGCGGTTTTTTTAAATAGATAGACTGATTCAAGAGAAAGGTTTATAGGTAAAATACATGCTCAAAATAGTAATAGGTTAGGCAGTACGAAGTTAGCTGGGTCGACTTGAAATTAAATAAATTTAAAACGTAAAGGTACCAAAATATTATTAGTTACCCATAAACCATTGATTACAAGAATATAATTGTTTATTCCATTAATGTTATTCAGGGATACCTACTTTTCATTTTCTGATGTAATATTTTCAATTGTTTCAACATCCCTACAATAAGTAGTATGTAGGTACTGTTTACAAAAAACCTTGCAGTTTATATTGTGCATGCGAATGTGTTGAGCATACATTGTAAGATAAAGTATTAAAAAATACGACTTTTTCAATTTTTAAAAAGCTCGGCTCGGTTATCTGCTGTTAATTATTCAAAAATTTAAATACATTTAAAAAAAATAATTAAAGTACTGGTTACTCGCACTTATAGAAGAATCAAATTAGAAAAAAGAGGATGAAGAAGGTTATAGAAATAGAAAAAGAATAGCAAAGCAAATAAAACTTTATATATCAGTTTGAACAGTGGACGAGTTGCCATATTACAAAACAAAAAAAAAAATAAGTCAACGTTTTTTTTCATAGAATTAAGGTAAAAGAAAAGTTTTTATTCAAAACTTCCTCATACATATTATCCAAACAAAGTATGTATAACACTAACAAACAGTCACCTGACTTAATCTTACTTATGCCCTTATTTATTCAGAAACAAAGACTCTCGGACAATGGGTTTCGCAATTTGTGCGATAAACATGTTGTGATGTGTGCTATTATTAAATTGCGAAAAACAAAAGGAAAATAATAAATTTACATACCTATTTTATAACATTAATCATTTCTTAATGGCCAGTGATGAATTATTACGGTACCAGAACGAGAGATAGTTGCTCAATCAGGGATAATTCACTCTTAGTTTTAAGTTGCAGAAAATTAAGTTATTTACAGTCAGAAAATTTTGTTATTCATTAATTTAAATAGTAACTTACTGACCTATACAGTATAACATTATTTTTTTTACAAAAAAGCAACCCCACTTCAATAAAGTGACACATACGTCAACTGAGCACTTCCTCTTTTTCGAAGTCAGTTAAAATATGTACTAAACCTTCTCCTGAATGTAACAAATACTTATCTGAAAACCGCATCAAAATCGGTTCAGCGAAACGCTAGATAATCGCGGTTAAACATAAATAAATACATACAGAACAAACATACATACAGTTTTAGGTCAAACTGATAACCTTCTTTTTTGAAGTCGGTTAAATAGGAAGCTAGAATTAAATCAAAGAACATAATGAATATGTAAACTATACATTTTAGGCACTTCCGTACCTATTCTGGTGTTTAAGGATCTAGCTCATATATTTTTAATTTAAAAAACAATTTTGTTGCAACAGTCATTTCTTTTTAGAATAGAATAAAATTGTTTATTTTCCTTTATAAGGTAAGTTATAAAAATTGGTAAAATAAATGTATGATCAGCACATGAACCCTGTAAGGGCACTTCTTCTTCTTCTTCTTCTTCTTCTTCTTTTCCTGTTATCCCTAGCGGGGACATAGGGCTTCAAGAATTTTCCTCCAGTTTTGGCGGTCTTGAGCAACAGCGGGTAACTCCTCCCAGTTTAGTCCCACACTATTTGCTTCTTGTAGCGCGGACCGGCGCCAGGTTGCCTTCGGGCGTCCCCTTTTGCGTCTTCCGGAGGGCTGCCTCAACAGAGCT
The DNA here is from genome assembly GCA_951802225.1 of Euspilapteryx auroguttella. Taxonomy (NCBI): domain Eukaryota; kingdom Metazoa; phylum Arthropoda; class Insecta; order Lepidoptera; family Gracillariidae; genus Euspilapteryx; species Euspilapteryx auroguttella. The sequence continues at coordinate 2,215,002 of OX637665.1, forward strand.
TCCCTGCAAGGACGTCCATCTGCTCTTCTTAACGAGTGTCCTATCCAACGCCACTTTCTAGTTCGGATTTCCATTTCAATTGGCCTTTGCTTTGTCAGGCGCCATAGCTCTGTGTTGGTTATGGTTTGTGGCCAGAATAAGGGCAGAATAATGTAAGGGCACTGGAATATCTTATCAAAACTAACTTAAATCACGCAGAGTCCTTCTAGCTCTAGCTTCAATCTATTCAAGGACGGCTTTGCTTCATCTTTCGTTTTCCCTAAGAAAAATGTGTCCAGAACTTAGGGGGGAACAGGGGCGATACTAGCACCACTTCGATTAATAATGCATATCTTCCAAACCATGGCTAAAATAAAAAAGATGCGTCTTTTTAGGAGCTATTAGGATAATGATGATAGAAATATTATTTTAAGAAACTAAATAAAAACACGCCGTGGAACAAAGTCTCCTTTTATTTTACCTAATCTTAATTCAGCTAAAACTCCAAAAAGCCCAACACTTTTTATTTGATCAAAGTAGCTTGCCCTTAGTCGTCCACGCTGTCTCGGAAGTGTGTAAAAATCCTTAGCTGTTAAAAATAGTATCACTTGAGACAATAAGCGATGTAACTCATTACTGAAGGTCACCCTTGAACACTTCTTACTCAGTATTTTTATCAGCGTCCTCGCATTGTGTTATCTTTTTGTAAATAGGTCAATGTGTTAAGGATTTGCTTTATTTTCAGATCGCTTTGTTTGCCACTTTGTTTTAAAATAAATAAAAGAATAATGATGTTTAATGCCTGATTAAAAATTGTTAAAATCAAAAAAATCAAAATCAAAAAATCTTTATTCAATATAGGATCACTTAAAATAAGATCAGTCCGAAAAATTTGCTGGGCAACTATCGCTCAAACGAGAACGCAGCTAATTCCATAAATGACTATTTTTCTAGCGTTGGAAAAACGTTAGCAGAAGATATAAATTACAAACCGAACCTAAAGTTTACTGACAGTGGTAGGGAAAGTTTAGATGTGATAAACAGCAACTGCAGAGACTCATTTGTTATGTTAAGTGCAGACGTAGAGGAAGTAAAACTACTCATTAGAGGTTTAAAAAACACTTGCTCTGTGGGATGGGATAATATTCCGAATATGATCCTTAAAACATTTGCAGACTTATTTGCTCCGCCTTTAACTTATATTTTTAATATGTGTCTGGAAAAAGGCATATTTCCTAAGGGTCTTAAGAGATCGATTGTTCACCCCATCTTTAAAGATGGTGACAGAGACAGTGTTGTGAACTACAGACCAATCTCTATTTTGCCAGCGTTGTCCAAGATCCTTGAAAAGATAATTAACAACCGACTTACCTCATATTTAGAAAACAAGAAGCTCCTCTCGGACAATCAATTTGGTTTTCGTAAAGGTAGATCAACCGAAGATGCAGTACAAGTCTTAACTAGTTTTATATCTAAATGTTTGGATAAAGGGAGAAAGTGCGTTACTATTTTTCTTGATTTGGCTAAGGCTTTCGACACTGTTTCTGTCCCTATATTACTTAGAAAACTAGAGAAATTAGGAATAAGGGGAATTCAATTGGATCTCTTTCAGTCATACTTGTCTGACCGAACTCAATGCGTTCAAATTGAAAAAACTATGAGCAGGGAGCTCCCTATTACATACGGAGTCCCACAAGGAAGCATACTAGGTCCAACTCTCTTTTTAGTTTATATAAATGATCTTTTAAATATATCGATTTCAAGCTCTTGCTCTAAAATTATATCATATGCTGACGATACTGCTCTCTTTTTTGAAGCTGATACCTGGGAATGCGTTTTTGAATCAGCTCAAAAGGGTATGGATATGATCACTCATTGGTTAGCTCAAAACTCCCTGACACTAAACGCAGCCAAATCTAAATATATTGCCTTCTCCATTTATGATACGGTTGCTTTTAGTAAATATCTAAACATCACTGCCCACAAGTTTACTGACTGCAGCGGTCAAAACTGTAAATGTATTCCACTAGAGCATGTCCGAAGTATAAAATATCTTGGTGTTATTATTGATCGCAATTTGAGCTTTAAGCAGCACGTTAGTTCTTTGTCAGCTAGAGTTAGAAAACTAATATTTATTTTCAAGAAACTGAGGTTTGTCATAGATCCACCTATATTAAAACAAATTTACATGGCTTTATGCCAGTCGATACTAACATACTGCATATCAGTCTGGGGTGGTGCTCCTAAAACCACACTGATGAGTTTGGAGGTTGCTCAGCGAGCAGTTCTTAAAACCAGTTTATTTAAACCCTTTCTGTACCCAACAATTATGTTATATAGAGATTGCGAAGTACTCTCAGTAAGACAACTATTTTTACAGAGCATTTTGCTTAAGCAGCACACAAACTTAACTTTTGATCCCTCTCTCCTTAAAACCCGTAGAAACCACACTGTATGCCCAAAAACTGAAAACTGTCGAACAGCTTTTTGCCAAAGATTTTTCTCATATTTAGGTCCCTATACTTATAACAAGTTAAACAAAACATTAAATCTCTATACACTGACTAAATTTTCCTGTAAAAAAAAGTTATTTGAATTTCTAAGCAAACTTTCTTACGACGACACAGAGAACATTCTTAAAATCAAGAAAACTTAGATTTATGTTTATTCTTATTTTTAGATTTATTTTTATTTTTAGATTTATTTTTAGATTTATTTTTATTTTTACTTATTTTTTCTTTTAGATGTATTTTTATTATAATTATGTACCTATAATTTTAATTTATTTTGTATCATTGATTGTGTATTTTTATGCTTTTTTTACCATAATAGCTGATGGCCGAAATACAGGTTTTATACCTAGTTTGGCATCAGCATTAACTGCATAACATATATTATTATGTAATTGTTCATCTGCTTTTTTATGAAATAAATTTTATTATTTTATTATTTTTTTAAATTTACTTATTGAAAGTCAATTAGACTACATATAATCTAATCGCTATTGATACCTTATTTGGTAAAGTATCCTATATTGTGAGAGGCGAGGTAGTTCAGGGTGCCCACCAATTGGCTCAGGCAAACAAATGTTTGGCTTGCCTTACGACAATAGTCGCCTGGAGAGGCCCCCAAACGAGCCCTCCTCTGTCAAGTGATTCTACTCCCTTTCGCAATGATTTTACAGCGAAGAGAAGAAAGGGTTAACAAACTCTACTTTACAATTTATCTCTCTCTTTTTTTTTCTTTTGTGATATTACAATTACAATACAATAAGGTGACAATACAATGAACATTATACAGATTAATAAAAATGAAAGTACATCAAATAATGAAAATATCTCAAGAGCAGAGCTAGACTACTTCCATGCGTCGTTGACGTTTACATAATCATCAATATTGTAATCAGAACTTTTTTTAATACGATACGTTAATTCTATTAAAGGGTGAAACTAGCGCCACTGCCGATAAATAATTAATATATTCTTAGCCATGGTCGAAATCAAAAATATGCGTCTTTGACTCCCTAGCTAGATAATCTTGCTTAGAATTGTTAAGGTCCTGCTGTGTAGCTTTCAGTTTCCAAATCTAAGAAAAAAACCATTTGTTGCCTATATAGTGTCCAATTTAGTTTCGTAAAAGAATATTTCTAAGATCTTTATCCTAAAAGTTACACAACAAAGCCATAAAATTTCTAAGTAAGATTATCTAAGGAGTCAAAGACACATATTTTTGATTTCGGCCATGGTTTAGAAGATATTAATTATTTATCAAAGTGGCGTTAGTATCAAAACAAGAAACTAAATAACAATACTCTTTCAGCGATTTCTTCCAGGTAAATGTTGTTAAGGTAATATTAGTTTAAACGTTCCTTAGTAAATGTTTTTTTTAGTAAAACACGGGTTGACAAGCTAGTATATAACATAAAATAAGATAACACACCTTTTGCGAAACATATTTTCATTGCGAAGTTGCGAAACGTGGTACAAATCTAGAGCAAGGACTGTTCTAGACTGGATGAGTAAAATATGATCACATTACATATACCTACCTACATCATGTATAATTATTTCACCACTACGGCGGCGTCGTCGTCGGCGGCGATTGTGCCTTCAGTTGAGGTAGGTATGCGCTCCGTCCCCCAAGCCAATGCTGGGGGACAATGTTGTCTTCCACCTGGGGGAGTTGCGGAGAATCCACAGGCTCACCCGCGGCCCTCTGCTAACAGCCGAGAAGGACACCGGCGGGGTTTTAGTGGGTGCGATGCGAACCCCACATATCGTTAGGAGTTTACCCGCCAAAAAAAAAAGGTATATGCAGGTTGGACTTTCAGCGGGGGCTTCCATTGATCGTTGTTTGTTGCCTGGGTTGTACGTTGTATGGGTGTGTAACTTTACAAATTATACCTACTGTTTTTTTTAGTTTCTAATTTGTATTGTAAAAAGGACATGTTCCAAAAAAATCGTCAGAGGGTAAACATTTATAAAGTCAAATATTTTTAACTATACTTTGCCTGTATGGGATGCAAGCCAAGGGGTGATATAACAGTTGAAAACTTTATCCAACACAACAACGGTAACCGGCTTTCCTTAATTTCAAAAACCTAACGATTAACTGAAAATTGCATTTCGCTGATGCAAAGTAGTCAATTGAAAATGCACTACATGCATTTTTTAATTCCTATTACGTGCGAAAAAGGGTTAACTTTTGTATTTAAAGGAATTGACTTGAAGTACAGGAAACTAGGCTCTATGTTCTAAATAATAAAGTCTATGAAAGCAAGGTGTTATGTAATGAACTTGTTCGCTTTAAAACAGGATGCTGGAGCCTGAACATTTAAAGTCTATACGGTACAGATAGATTGTATAGAATCATTACACCAATGCATGTGTGCATTGATTTTGATTTTGGTTACGAATATATTAATGCAAAATTCAAAATATAAGTTATATTTAAATTCTGAAAAAACAATCTTATTAAAAGAAAAACAATAAAGTTACTTAAATATTTATCAACCTTAAAGAAAAACCTGAAACAACAGGAAAAATCAACATAACACACAACAATAATGCGCTAATATACCTATAATTAACATTATAATACGATCGACGCTGGATTCAGTACATCGCCGGTGCGTCCCGATGCTATTAACCGAATAACCTATTCCACAAAGAATACCACTTTTCAAGGTGAACGCACACATCGACACACCCTTACAGCACACTTTTGAACACACGGATGCAGTTACACTGTACACACGAAAGGGTTCACTCACACATAGAGAGCTTTGCGTAAAATGCATACGAGAGTGCAATGTCAGCACGCGCACATCGAAGCATGTGTTCCAAGTTCGAAGGATTTCAGGATTTGATTTTTTTTTTTTATAGCTGCTGCGGTGCGGTGTTGTGTGTCTGGCTGTTTTTTTTTCTTTTTTTTTTAGTTCAGCTTCTTCGTATTTAACTGTATTTTGTTTTTAGAATGCTATCGAAGTCTTGAAGCTAGATGGCTAGTATGGTAGACAGCACATCAATATGCTTACAAAGAAAGACCCTATCTATAAGAGGTAGAGACTCAACGTATTATTCATAAAGATACAGTAGGTTTTAACTTGCTTTACTGGAGGTCTACTTATCTGGTCTGTTGTATGGTAAATACGAGGCAACCAGTCTAAATTGACATACGTCAAATAACTAAAATGCTCTTTAACTTTTTTTGAATTACAGGGTCAGTCTCAGTGGTCAAATCACTGACTTGACATACTCAAACTTATTCTCCGGAGGCGCTTGAACTCCTATTAACTCTCTACTTGATTAGGTGCTCGCTGTTTGTTATGTATTTGTAAGAGTGCATGCATTTTGATGAAATCATGACCTCATCCATCTTGTGAAGGAGTCAAACGAGTTCACGAAAATATTTTCAAATAATTACCTTTTTTACGATTGTTTTCTGGTCAATGGCGTTATGTTTTGGTAAACAAATCATAATATGTATCTGTCGTGGCCAGATCGTTAAATTGGCCACTTCATGATATGGCCGGCCATTTCATGAAAAGTGTTTTTTTCATGAAATGGCCGATTTTCGTAGGCCAGATCGTTGAAATGTTAACGTTTAACGATTTGGCCAAGTAAAAGCATGACTATTTCATGAAATGGCCAAACGTAAGCGATCATATCGTTGAATAGTTAAAAATTTCTCCGCTAGTGGCGCTGTTGTTGCATTTGTGTTGTGTGTTTTGATTAGTTATGGGTAACTTAGTGATTTCAAAATTGAGGATGAGAGAGGGCCTCATTTTTTTTGACATTCACTAATTTAGCAATATTAGCATTTATTGTATAAGTAACATACTTATATTTTCCAATTTAAATAATTAATTTTAAAGTACCTACATAGTACAAACATAATTAATGTTAAGTGATTATTTGTGCCATTTTATAATTAATGTTAAGTCATTATTTGTGCTATTTTAATTAAGATACATAGATCTCTTTATGTAAGTAACGTTATAATAAATAAAAAATGATTAAGTATAATATTTCACCTTCATATCACTCTACATTCATGATTTGGCCAAACGTGGTTGGCCAAATCGTTGAACGTTGTCATTTCAAAGACATTTCAACGATCCGGCCAACGAAAATTGGCCATTTCATGAAAAAATCACTTTTCATGAAATGGCCGGCCACATCATGAAATGGCCAATTCAACGATCTGGCCACGACATATCTAACCGCCCACCTTTTGACCAATTCCAGGGTTCAGTTGGCAGTGAGTTCAGTGGCAAAGAAAGCTACAGATTGTTGCCAAAAGTGGCTGTTTTAGCAACACTTTGTAGCTTTAAAGTAAAGTAAAAGTAAAAAATGATTTATTCAATACAGGATACAAGATATCGCTTATTGAAAGTCAATTAGACTAATCTAATTAATATTGATACCTTATTTCGTAAAGTATCCTATACTGATAGAGGCGAGGTAGTTCAGGGTGCCCACTAATTGGCTCAGGCAAACAATGTTTGCCTTGCCTTACGACAATGGTCGCCTGGAGACGCCCCCAAACGAGCCCTCCTCTGTCAAATGATTCTACTCCCTTTCGCAATGATTTTACAGCGTAGAGAAGAAAGGGGTAACAAACTCTACTTTACAATTTCTCTCTTTTTTTTTTTTTTTTTGTTCTTATATATGTGACATTACAATTCAATTTACAATACAAAGAACATAAATTAATAAGATTTAAAGTACATACATGAAATAATGAAACTTTCTTTGGTCTTTAGTCTAAAAGCTATACTTTTGCATAGGAAAATATCAAAAATGTGGCACAGTATTACTCTAGATAACCTTGCTAAGTATATTTTGAGCACAGTAAGTAGTCCTTAGTAAAAGAACAAAATAATCCACAGATTGTTGCCAAAAAAGGCAATTTTAATTATTAAAATTTTATTATCAAATAGAAACCAAAAAATTCGACCCGCCTGCCAATGCCTAGTGTGTACTTTCCTTTTTTTTACTTTTTTTTTACGTCAAATTACCTTCACAATTATACTGTACTTGTACTTGTGGTGTGGCAATCTGTGGGCGATTCTTATGTCCAGCAGTGGACGTCTTTCGGTTGTTACGATGATGATGTATTGAATGGAATTGTGCATCTCATCTTTTAAGACAATAACAGGATTGTGCAAAAATAATACCTATGTTAGTTAGTCAAAATTTGTTAACAAGGGTTTTAGCAGTTAATTGTTTTATTTTTCAATTTTACCCTGACGCATCGCAAATAAACACCAACGCAATTCGTGGCACTGTACGCATAGAACTCTTAAGTACAGAAATAACATTTTTATTTATCGCACTCACTGCTTGCCGAATATAATCAAAATTACGCGACACATGATCATACCTTTTCTTTTGACCTTTTTTCACAATAATTTTAGGAACATTTGGTTTAATATGATGTATGTTTTACTTCTGTAAAATGAAAGGCTTTTAAGGTACCTATAAAATTGGACTATATTGGGGTGTTGCAATTAGAATTACCGAGAAGGCCATCGAAATCGGCTTGTATTATCTGGATATTACGATCGATGGTCGCCGTAGTTGAATATGAAATCAAGTTTTTTTTACTTTCAACCCTACTTTCAACCACAATCAAATATTGTTTGAAAATTCCATAGTTTTCGATATATTTCAAGGCCACAAGTATATTCTGCCTCTTCAAAGATCTGCAGCCGTCGGCAGAGCAACGTACCCCCGCCCTTGCACGGCCGATCGCCTGCAGTGCGCGCGTACATTCACGTCACACGGCTTTCAAGGCTGAACTCTGAAATTGGACTAGGTACCCATAGAAGGATTTTTTATAAAAAGTTTAATAATTAGTTTATAAAACGTACTCTGAAGTACACAAAAAAACTAACTTACTAAACTAACCTATCACACTTAGAGACTTATAACTAAGAGGAACCTAGGGTGCCGAAACACTTCAACTCTCCCAAAGTAATCGGGTCGAGAGCTCGAAAAAAAAAACAGCTGCCACATTTGTACAATCAGCTGATGTGGTCAATGTATTTTTGTTTGAGATTTCTTCTGATGCTGATTCCTTCGATTTATTACTAAACGTCTTGTCATAAACAGCTTGTGTACATTTAATATATCTTTTAGCTTGTACCGTGGCGGTCTAGGACGGCGTAAAACTTCTGGTTTTTCTGTATTGCAAAATAGCTCTTGTTCTTTGGTAAAACAGTCTAGGGCGCACGAGACCACAGCTAAATCTGTTAGGCCCTCCTAGACCGCTACTGTACAATATCGTCAACCTGTATGGTTACAAAAAATCTGTCAAATACAATAAGAGAAACACAAAATGTGCGCGTCCGATTCCAGGGACCTACCAACGTCACAGAATCCAGTTATCAACAACAATTATGGACGAAAAAGTTGAATTATGTAACCAAGAAATAGTCGCCGTTGGTCATAATTACTTAAAAAAACAACTGTTACAAAAGTTATGAATAATCTGAAACCCTGAGACCGTTTCTGTAATCCAAAAGCGTAACCGCTAAGGAAAAACCTTATGCAAAAGTCACGTGAATCGAAAAATGCTATAACTGATTTCTTTTAAGTAATAAATTTACTTTTATGGAAAGTTTCTACTTTTTTATTATTTTTGAGAAGCGGACGTCAGACGCTAGACCTTTATGTCATAACATTTTGGAACGGGAATCTTTGCTTATTAATTTTGTTTATCGTTATACAAGTTCGTTAAAAAATTAATCGGTAATAGATGGCTTAGTAACAGTTTAATAAAATTACATAATTATTAAAACGCATCACACTCAGAGCACCTAAGATGGTGAGAGAGAACCATGGTTCTCGGTATTTCGGGTATCCCATACATACCCATATCCATCATACAAATTAAAACAATGTTCACAACCAACCGGGAATCGAACCCGAATACATTGATGCTTGGGTAACCTGGAAGGAATCGTTTTTAGCTATAAGGGTCGCCTAATCTTTTGCTTATCGTTATACAAGTACGGTAACATAAAACAAAGATCGATATACCTTAAACAAATTGAAACAATGTTCACAACCAAACGGGAATAGAACCCGGATACAATGATGCTTGGGTAGCTTGGAAGGAATCGCTTTTAGTGATAAGGGTCGCCGATTGCATGGAAATTAAATTATTTGTACTTTAAATTGTATATGATTAATGTACTTTTGTATCAGACTTGTGTGTAATTAAAGTTTCTAGTATATCTATCTATTTACTTATTTCCATCCGTTTTATTTTAACCATAACTAGCTGACACGGCAAACTTCGTACCGCCCTGCATTCTGATTTTTTGAGAATATTCTATATTCTATGTCACCCGGGGATAGTGTAGCTTCCCAACAATGAAATATTTTTTGAAATCGGTTCAGTAGTCTCGGAGCTTTCAATACAAACCAACAAATCATTCCTCTTTTAAAATATTGGTATAGATTATGAATATTAACTAAAGGGGTTTTTCCCGCGCAGATTTCTCATAAACACAAAAATGGGTTTATGAGAAATCTGCGCGGTGAACCGTTGAATCTGAACCGTTCCCGTGGGAATTTTGGGAAATCCCTTCTTAGTGCTCACCTACGCCCCCCAAGGAAACCACGTGCCAATTTTCAGCTTTCTACGCCCAGTAGTTTCGGTTCTGCGTTGTCTGTCAGTCAGTCAGTCAGTAACGGAAGAGTTTTATATATATTGACTAGAGGCTGCACCGCGGTTTCACTCGCGTAGATTTCTCATAAACACAAAAAATAATTTTATTCCCGTTCCCATGGGAATTTCGGGAAATCCTTTCTTGTGCTCACCTACATTCCCTAAGGAACCTACATGCAAAATTTCAGCCCGCTACGCCCAGTAGTTTCGGCTCTGCGTTGTCTGTCAGTCAGTCAGTCAGTCAGTCAGTCAGTCAGTCAGTCAGTCAGTCAGTCAGTCAGTCAGTCAGTCAGTCAGTCAGTCAGTCAGTAACGGAAGAGTTTTATATATATTGATTGATAGTATAAGATGACATCTGAAACTAACAGAATAATACAAGTGGCAATGAACTCTACTATATATAGGTATCTAACTCTATGCATAAAAAGGCGTAGGTATTATTTCTTAGGGCAGACGACCCAAGGTGAATGAACTGTATCGATTTAGATGGCTGATGCTGCGACTCCCAAGAAATCGAGACAGACTTCAGGTTATTTTTCATTGGGGTAGTTCTTTCAGTCGTTCGTAGGTGGCGCAACAAGTAATCAATATATATAAAACTCTTCCGTTACTGACTGACTGACAGACAACGCAGAGCCGAAACTACTGGGCGTAGCGGGCTGAAATTTTGCATGTAGGTTCCTTAGGTAGTATAGGTGAGCACTAAGAAGGGATTTTCCTTAATTCCTACGGGAATGGGAAGAAACGTGATTTTTGTGTTTATGAGAAATCTGCACGAGTGAAACCGCGGGGCAGCCTCTAGTCTATAGATATATAGATAGACTTGCTGGCATGGCACTGAACTTCTTACCGCCTTAAGTTCTGAATTTTTGAGAGTATTCTATAGCCTTTGTCACCCCGGGATAGTGTAGCTTAATAATAATAATAATATATATAATAACACATCACACTCAGAGCCCCTAACTAGAAAGAACCTGTATCTAGGGTGCCCGAAACACACACGGAGACGAACATCACACCCAGACCGGAAACAAACATCGATATTCATCATATAGTATTTAGTAATACTTGCACCTTGACTGGGTAATTGTATTATAGATGGCTAGCTTCAAATAATTAGTGTACTGTTATCGGATAAGTTTGTGGCTGGCTACCCCGATAGTCAGCCGACCCCAAGATTTTTCGTAGGGCAAACTAAGTTAACTAAAGTTACTAGTGTAAATGAACATAATAACTAATTATGTTAGTAAAGTTACTTGTTTATTCTCAATGTCAACAAAATCTAATGGGCTACTTACCTTTTTATAATTATTTTATTTTAACATTGTTGTTGTAACGGTTGTTGTGGATATTCTATTTTACGGTTTAAATTTATGTTTTTGATAACGTAACTTTAACCTGTTGTACGGAAGTGCGCCTTACCGATGCGGCTACGATCTCTGTTATCACTGATATGTACCTATAATATGTCACTGATGTGTCTTAAGCTACCTTTGCACAGGTACGTCCTGTGGTGTGGCTTAAATTGCATGTTGCATGTTTTTTATTTAAGTTATTTATCTTTAATTTTTTCTATTCATTGTAGATTCGGCCTATTTTCCAAATGTAGTTCTAGTTAAGAAAGAGCGAGGACCTCTGGCACAGGTAGAAATACTTAAAAGAGGCCCTCAATTTGTACTGTAATTTATGTGTAAATTGGAACCAATAAACATTTTATTATTATTATTATTATAATCATATCAATATTCGCCCCGCCCGGGAATCGAACCCGGGTGCACACGCTTACTCAGTCCACATCACTGCCAACTAAGCCACGGAGCAATCAAACAGAGAGCATCCTAACAGAGATGCTCTCTTTTATCAGAAACAAATCTAAAAAAAGAGTTTTTGCTAAATTGCAATGCGGTAATGCGTGGGGGCCCTTTCTTCTTAAGCCTCATTTACGGAGACGCGGCGCGTTGCGTAGGGCCTCGTGCGGGCGCCGCCGCCGCGTCTCCTTGTACGATATTGAACATATGTTTGTAGAAGCGTTGAACGACGCGGGCACCACCGCGGCGCCCGCAACGACTATGACTCCGCGTGCCCTTAAATGAGGCCTAAGTGTTGTCCATCGCATTGACACTAAGGAGCTAGAGACAACATAGTGGGTGTCTGGTCAGCCCAGATGCTTTCCTACTATTAATACAATTCACGCGACCCATTACCATAATCGTCGCATTGATTAAAATAACTTTTACGCCCACTGTAATTTCAAAGCTGTTTGTCGTCCCACCAAAGTGTTACATAACATTATATAAAGAAAACAATCTTATTTCATTGCTTTTTATAGAAAAGGGTTTCCTGAAAACACGTGTTAATAACTTTTCCGGAAACGCAAAGGTTACGACATAGTAATCACGTTTCTGTGTTATAATAAGGCACAATTTAATTTTATTGTTTTTTTTGATACAAAATACGTAAAGAGGAATGATTTGATTGTGTGTTTATGTAAATTTGTTTGCATTGAATAGGCTCCGAGAATACTGAACCGAGATTAAAATTACATTTACGATATTTTGTTACAAATACAGCAGATTTAGTTTTTCATGTAAAATAGTTTACTTTTCCTTTAATAATAATACGTATTGATTGCGTCGTAACCAACAGTCCACAGCAAAGAGCATAGACCAGCCAATAAAAGGCCTCATTTACTCTGTTAGGCCACATTTAGGGGCACGCGGCGCGTTGCGCGGGGCGTCTCATCGTGCGGTCGCCGACGTGAACACTGCCGCGGACGCCGCCGGACGCGTCTCTAGTACGATATCAAACATAGGCCTATGTTTTGTTCTTGAAGCAGGTGTATCGCAGTGCATACATCGGCACCCGCATTAACTGTGCCAACGCATCTCCGTAAACGGTTTCATACATTGATATGCGTTTGATTTAATCGCAGCAAGCCCCGCACAACGCCCCGCGTGCCCCTAAATGTGGCCTAACAGAACAGTGTACGGAGACAGGCACATATGAAAAGTCTCATCATTACGCAAAATAAAATGCTAAAGACTAATATTACAAAGTAGGTTATCTCTAGTTGAACGACCGATAGCAAGTTCCTTGCCCATTGCTAAATACACAATTTTTTAATAGCTATAATTTTTTTAAATGATTTATTTTTATTAATGTATTATTTTACCGCTAGAACGATGTAGGTAGGTAGTCTAAAAACTCTTGCCAGCACTGTAAAAGTGACAAATCTCTTGAGTCACAGCGTACATCTTAATAATTTTATACGATGTGAGATAGATGCAGAACTAAAAGGTGACAAAGTTACAAATGTAAGGATGAAGGAGCACATTTTTTTTGTTGAGATTTGTTACTTTTGTCCTGCAAGTAATCAATTATTTTTGAATGACCAAGCAATACAATTACAGATCATTCATAATTGTTGTCATCAATTATTCATAATTCACACTCACACATAATTGTTTTTATGAAAGGATAATATGTTTTATAAGTAAGTCTACAAAATTTTACTGAGCCCTCTTGACACTCTGCTCTTTTTGAAACTATACAAAAATCTGTATGGACTAATGAAATCCTAGTCATTTTAATTAACATTGTATACACGTTCACTTTTTTATCGTGACGGAATTTATTTTTAAGTTTTTTCAGGAATATGACTATAAAAAAACTTTTTATTTTTAGGAAAATTTAACACACGGTAGTTTATAATAGTTTATACAGGACTTATTCCTGAAAAAAAAATATAGGCGTGCTTGCTTGAGGTCCTTCAAAAGTCTTTGTAAAACAAGTGAGCACGGTATATTATTGTTCAGGAATAAGTCCTATATGCCTACCGTGTGTTAATTTTCCTCCACGATAAAAAAGTAACAGTATATAATCAATACTTTTATTCACTGAAATAAAGAGCTATGACCTCCGAAATTATAGATATCTCACTTACCTACGTAACATGTCGTAGCAAGATAAGACTCGCGTAGCACTATCGAGCGTTGACCCCATGTCGTAGCGCTGCGAAGTTGCGCAGTCTAGCTGACAATTAACTTTTTGTGAGAATAATGTAGAGATTTAATTTTTTCGGTTATTTATTTAATTTAAAATAGGTAAAGTATTTATGTTTCTTATCTTGTGTGTTATCATTACTGTTGCTATGTAGGTTATCGTAATTATCGTTTTGTTTTAAACTGCTATTTTTGCGAGTGTAAAAAATCATTAGGTATTTCCTTTGTAAATTTAATAAGTTTATCATCTGTCGTTCGTTTCGATATTAAATAAATAAGACGTCATATATTACAACTCACCATTACTAGTTTCCTGATATCTTCTGTTTTAGATTAAATCTCTCATATTTGTTTAGGATGCGTTATTAATATTTTTATTATAGGTATGTAACGTAAATAATACATTTTGGTTTATTACCTTTAGACGCGTTATAATAATCAGGTTTAACTTACATATTACATAACAACAGTTGAATGGTTCGGGTTTCGACTTAGATTAGAATGTCATAGATTTAAAAAAAAAATTATGTGAACAGTTAATACCAAAATTATTGTCTTGTGAATCGTTTTTTTCTAGTATCTGATTTTTTGCAGCAGTCAATCCTTGAGGTATATTCATTTTAATTATGAAGTATTAATTCATACGGCTGCATAAAGAAGAACTCCTTTCGTTCATCTCGCGTTTTGTCACCCACTTTTCTCTCGAATAACGAAACTGTGGAAACGAAATACCCACTAAATGACCATCCTAGAGCTCCTGTAAGTTGTCTCGTACGAATAACAAAACACTTTTTTGCCACACGAGACAGACAGCGTCCTTTTGAAACTCCTAACGAGTACCCTGCGGCTTCGCGGGGAGCCGCCGGGTTATGTGGGGTTTGCACCTACTAAAACCCCGCCGGTGTCCACCTCGGCTGTTGGCAAGGGGGTCACGGGAGATCTAAAGCTGGTTCATCTCTGCGATTCCCTCCAGAATCGGCCGTAAAGCCTCTTCTCGGGGGGACATGGTGGTTGTTTTTCCACCGGAGCGTGGTTTGCTCATCCAACGCTTAACGACGGAAACGGGACACCCGCGTTCCGTCGCTCTTCTCGGGGCCGTTATATGACTAAACAAGGCCCCCGCCTCGAGCACCCAACGACCCCGGGAATCCCTCTTAGTCAACTTACGACAGTCAGAGGTTACCTCTATTTTATTCTTCGGCCCGGTACAACAGGACTACTCGGTACTCCAGACAGCGTCCTCCTCATCATGCAGCCTCTCAGATCCCTCCTGTAATCCAAAGACGGAGACACTCAATGTGTTTCAATTATTAATGCAATAAGGGTTGATCCAGTTTATTTTCTAATGCTGTCACGTCGTCTGCGACGCGTCGTCGCGTGATTTAGAACTCTTTGTTGTCTGGCCGTTGCGCTTTATATTAACTTTGCAATTTTAACGAGTTTCATTCGCAGATATTCAGTGAATGGAGTGCGGCCGCTTTTATATGAATAGATGTAAAACTCAAGTTTTATTACTTACGAGCTTTCCCGGCTTACTTCGTTACGCCATAGAATATAAGATACTACAAAAGACTTGGCTCTATAGACTATGTTCTTTTGACTGCCCAGAATGGCCGAATAAAAAAAAAACAACAACAACAAACCACCTGTCAAAATATGTAAACAACGGAAAAAATATTGCACCTTGGGTTATATTATTTGAGTTTAGGTAAGGATCACAATTTTTTTTGAAAATCTAATATAGCCCATGACACTCGGGGTTAATGTAGCTTCCTAACATTGAAAGAAATTTTTAAATAGGTTCAGTATTTCCGGAGCCTATTCGTTTCAAACAAAGAAACAAATCTTTCCTCTTTATAATATTGTTATAGACAAACAAACAATCAAATCTTTCCAAATCAAATATTGGTATAGATAATAATAACTAGTCGACCCGTCGAACTTCGTCCCGCCTTACCTATTACTATTTTGTGCATGTATTGTACTTTTAAACCTTCCTCTTGAATCACTCTCTTTAAAAAAAAAACGCATAAAAATCCTTTGCATAGTTTTAAAGATATAATAGGGACAGAGGCGGGAAGCGACTTTGTTTTATACTATGTATTGATATTGATTTACAATGACGCATAACACTCAGAGATCCTATCTAGGTAGATCCTGTATCTGTATCTAGGGTACATGAAACACATACAAATATACACTCAGATACATATAAACCCCAGAGAGTTCTTAAATTGATAGCAATAGGCAGTCTTTTTGCATAGCGACGTCTTCAAAGCCTTACTGAATAAAAAAAAAAAGTTAATTATTATCATGCAAGCATTTTTTTTATTTTTGAAACCTTTTAATCTAATTTTAATAGAGCTACTGAAATCTCACCATTTAAATTATAAGAGGATATTTGGCATAATTTGATAAATACAACACGAAAGTATAAATAAAATTCCTAACATTCTCTGAAAATAACTTTCCAAATTCCTAAGAATTAAGTCGGCTGCGCTTTGCTGCTACCAAATAAACCTCGGCCCTAAGACAAAGGTTTCAAAAAACAACTGATTATGTGAATGTTGATGTACTCAGACCCTCCTGGGAGCTTAGGGTCACCTTCAGGTCGTCGAACCCTTGCATAAGGTGGGATGGGTTGCATTGCGTCATTGTTGACGCATTACTTTTTTGAATTTTGTTTAAATGAGTAGGGGAGACTACGCGTATAACGACTATAGCGTTTTTTTTATTTTGGTAAGCATCGAGTTGTTTTTGCACCGTATAAAAATCTAACCTATTACTATCTTGTACATGTTATACACTTATAAACCTTCCTCTTGAATCACTCTATCTATTAAAAAAAAACTTGTTAAAATCCGTTGCATAGTTTTTTAGTTTTTACATAGGTACAGACGCGGGAAGCGATTTAATTTTATGCTATGTATTGATATTGATATTAATCAAGATAAGGTAAATTTTTACATAGTAGGGGCTCTCGGATTAAGTCTTTTTTATCAATATGAAAATTTTGTAAATATTCCGTTTCATTAAAAAAAAAAAATTAAAAGAAACAATTAAACAAATTGTTAGTACTTGATTTTAATCTGCTAGTTTATTTGTATAAACTATGCCATTGTTTGACTACGGAATCCTAAAAAATGAAAGAACTGCATAACAAAGAAATTCACTCTTCCTTCATCGCGAAATACCTAGAAGGTTTTTTCCTTGAAATGCTAACCAGGATCTCTTGAACTCTCCACACCCTCAACAAGGCTCCAAAAGTATTCCTTTTAAAAGGCGCTTCATATAACGCATAGGTCAACGTATTTGGATGCCAAGAATAACTTTGCTCATTTACATTGGCTGTTGTTGCATGTGTGGGTGACGGCACACAGGTCTGTTCTATGCATTACGTGGCAGACTTCCAGAATATACTGGTTTTTTTTTAGGTTTTAAGAAACTAAAGTAGCCTATAATTTCTGTCTGTAAGTCAACACAATTTTACATAAGGTAGGGTTCCTGAAAAAAAATTGCAAGTTTTGTTTGCAATG
Source organism: Euspilapteryx auroguttella (assembly GCA_951802225.1). NCBI lineage: Eukaryota > Metazoa > Arthropoda > Insecta > Lepidoptera > Gracillariidae > Euspilapteryx > Euspilapteryx auroguttella. Next base: position 2,232,700 of record OX637665.1, read on the forward strand.
CATTTTCTACTAAGCGTGTTTCCTCATGAAGCGATATAGATCGCGCGATAGGGGTTAGACAGCCAATATAAATCGCTCGAACATCCACGAAGCCTACCAGATGTAATGATCAATTGTATATCAATATTAGTTTAATCTAGCGGGCTCCGTGGATGTACGAGCGATTTATATTGGCTATCGAACCCCTATCACGCGATCGATATCGCTTCTTGAGGAAATACGCTTAGAAATTACCTGAGTTGTGTTTTACTAAAACATAACATAATCTCACGCCTATATTTCCCAGTGGGTTAGGCAGAGGGCACCAGCTCATTGACTGGGAACACGAAAGGTGGATCACTGCATCGAGCTAGACCCTCGTTTGGGCGAGGTTATGTTTATATGAGGGTATTGCGTTTAGTAAATTATATCTACAAATACGTCTATCAAGTGAAATCGCTCTATTTTATAACAGGAGGAGGACCAGACGGTCCACATGAAACCTCATTACAGCACGTCGCACGCACACATAGACGAGCCTGTGTTAAATAAATGTGTGTGTATGTGTGCGTGCGACCTTGGCGGGAGTTCGATGCCCAGACGGGCAGGGTGGCGGCGGCTGCAGTGCACGCATCAATACTTTTGCTTGAACATTTCAGTTTCGTTTTAAAGAGGGCTTTTACACCGATGCTTGCGCAAAGCGCGAACAGAAAACTTGTAAACCATGGCAAATATCTAAAATGTGGTACAGCGTATAACACGAGATGATCTTGCTTTGTATTTTTAGGGGTTTGTTATGTAGTCCTAAGTTTTCAAAACAACATTATCTCATTTTTGCCTACAGTGGCCATTTTTAGAAACACTTTTTTAGTAGGTTTCCTCCATAGCATTAAGCGAGGTTGTTCAGCCCCTTTCTTCTTAAAGCTTATAAACTGTCAACTTTACTACCGCTGAAAGACATATATTTTATGAAATTAACCAAGGGCAGGAATAATCAATATATATAAAACTCTTCCGTTACTGACTGACTGACTGACTGACTGACAGACAACGCACGCACTACTGGGCGTACAAAGCTGAAATTTAGCATGTAGGTTCCTTAGGGAGTGTAGGTGAGCACTAAGAAAGGATTTCCCGAAATTCCCACGGGAACGGGAAAAACAGGATTTTTGTGTTTATGAGAAATCTGCGCGGAAAATACCGCGGGGCAACCTCTAGTTTCTCGTAAATATGTGCATGATGTATAAAAAATATTGTGATCCTGTAATCTATGGAATTACGACAAATCTAAAGGGTAATTTTAATGCTATTAGATACAACCAGATGGCATCATCGTAGAACAAAGGTAACAATTATACGGTGCGTGTAATTACTCGTAATACTGTAGCTATCTATAGAAATAAATTGGCATTGATGAACGTAGCGCCATTCATTATCTAGACATAGACAGGATCATCCTGGAGAGGAGGCTGATTCAACGTTACTACACTGGATTACCTTAAAACAGCGAAAATTATTAATCCTTCATAACTAATAATAACACATCACACTCAGAGCCCCTAACTAGGCAGAACCTGTATCTAGGGTGCCCGAAACACATACAGAGATGAACATCACACCCAGACTGGAAACAAACATCGATATTCATCATATCAATATTCGCCCCGCCCGGGAATCGAACCCGGGTGCACACGCTTACTCAGTCCACATCACTGCCAACTGAGCCACGGAGCAGTCAAGTGTACCTTAACTTACTCAAAGGAAACTGAATTAAAAAATTTGCAAGTCTCTATCTCAAGTATATTTATTATATTATATTTATTATTATTTTTTTTTTTTCATTTTTTCATTTGGTACACAACGGAAGATCCTTTCTGTCTCTACCCCTACTTCCCTTCTTAATATTTTTATTGCAAAAGTAATTTCGGTCTGTATGTCTGTTACGGATTCACGTCGAAACCTTCAACCCAGAAAGAAAATTAGTTAGAACAAAGAGAACATAGAATCTTTTTTATAGATAACTAGCATAGAACGAAGAGAACATAGAATACGTTTTATTCCGAAAAAACAACGGAGTTGAAAAAGTATTGATTTTCCGTTTTGAAGGGAAATCCATACTATAAGATTTTAAATGCGAAAGTAACTCTGTCTGTCTCGCTTTCCTGAGAAAACTACTGATCCGATTTGAATGAAATTTGGTATATGGATAGTCAAGGAAATTTGGAATTCGATGTTACAAGGGAAAATACGCTAGTAATTTATAAGTGTTAATTATCTTCTCTAATAATACTTTAACTTCACCACGTTTTTGTATATTTTTTTTTATGGTTTCATAAAGCTTAATATTAACAGAATAAACTGCCATTAAAGAACCTTTTATCTAATCAAGGAATAACTCACGACGCAGCAGGTGGTATGTATGTACGGTCAGCATAATTGTGCACAACTCAATACCGGCGCGGTTGCTAACTGTACTGCCAGGTGGTTCACTGTGCCAGTCTGGTTGCTATGTCAGAAAAAAAAAACAGAACTGGTTCAACGTGTATTATTGTGGTAGGATGTGAGATTGTATGGTTTAACGTTTGTATTATAATTTACCGTCGTTTGTTTTTAATATGGGGTTTATATTAATAAGGAAACTCATGTTGTCACCCCCTATAACCGCAGCCATGCAACAGAGAAAGAGCTAATTTTTTGATGGAATTTGCGTTTCGGGGGAAAACGTTTTTCACAACCTTAATCTTAGCAAATCACAATGATTTTAATGTACATCGCTTTAGTATTAAATAATCTAGGTTTATACGTTTTCCCTTTTTTTTTAATATGCTTTGGTGTCGTAAAACAAACAACTTTATCCGACCAAATTTTTATCACAAAATCTCTTTGTTTCAGGGGCCTAAGTCTGAATCTATAGTGAATTGAAAAAAAAAGAAAACGTACAAACCTAGTTTTTTATAGTGTTAGTAACATACTAAAACTTCATGGCGATTGGAAAATAATTAGTAGTTGAAAAACGTTTTCTCTTTTTGTATCGACGCGTTCGGGGTATACAGTCCTCTTTATAGTCGGCACTTCAAGTCAAGCTACCAATTATTATTGTACACACGTATTTATATATACGAGGAGATGTTTGAAGATTAGCCGAAGAATCAATCAAGAGATGAATCCAGAAAGAACGAAAGGTCCTAGTTTGATCCAAACTAAAACTAGAATAAAAAGTTTAAATAGTCAAAACGATACTCACATTTATATATAAGACCAACATTACTGTTCGTACAAGCACAGGATAGACCGGTTGAGCACACCTGGCACCCAGTGAGCCCACTAACACATATATGCGTCCGCCTTAGACGCTTAATTACCTAGAGGGAGTTGTTAAGCCTATTTTTAGTTGCTAAAATCGTACAAAATAAACAAATAATCTAGCACTTTTCTATGTAACGCTAACACCCCATAATGTAGTTTTGTTTTGCAAGAAGTGCATTTTTAACTGTTCCTCGAACTATTTTGAGTTTTATCTCGCTTAGAACGACATAGTGACCCTAATATATCGTTTTAATGATCAGATGACTGCTCCGCGGCTCAGTTGGCAGGGATATGGACTGAGTAAGCGTGTGCACCTGTGTTTGATTCCCAGGCTGGGCGAATATTGATATGATGAATATCGTTTTTTTTTTTCAGGTCTGGATGTAATGTTTGTCTCTGTGTGTGTTTTGGGTACCCTAGATACAGGTTCTTCCTAGCTAAGGACTCTGAGTGTGATCTGTTATTATTATAATTATAAATATTAATGATTGCCATAGACGAATATGACAGCCATTCATTTATTTTGTTAGGTACTTAAAGAGATCTCAGTTTATTATTATTTCTATTAGTTAATATTATTATTATTTCTAGCCTTTGCTGTCCCACTGCTGGGAAAAAGCCTCTTTCCCTTCCTTCCACACTTCCCTGTCCTGGGCAGATTCCACCAGGCCCTGACTTGCGCTCCCAATCCTCCGCTCCATCGTTTCCTGGGGTGACCACTTCGTCTCTTGTCGTGTCGCGGGACCAACTCACTGGCCCTCCTAGCCCAAAGATTTGTCTAGTATATTCCAGTTAAATAAAATGTCAAGTTTTTGTTATGTCCGGTATAAATTTTATTAACTTTTTTGAAGAGAAGGCAGATCACTAAGTTCTAAATGATACAATGTTTCCTTTTTTATTTTCAAAGTAAACTTTGTATCATGTAGAATTATGTAAAAGACAAAGAATGTCTGAAGAGAATCAATATCGACCGGGACAACAGAGCGATTACCCGGTGAAATGCAGTGACGATTGTAAAAGTTTACAGCATTGGTGTAGGAGCAATAGATATAAATTGCAATACATATATTATTTTGCAATATATATATATATTATTTTTGCCTATTTGATACCATAAAAGCCTTTTATATAGTACCCGGTTGTCATAATCGCCACGCTTGCCCGGTAGTAGGGATGCTCGATGATCATCAATGTTAGGAGACAAAACATCGATGTTTTAAAATTGTTCGCGACAAGTGTAACGGCCTCATATAGACTATGTAAATAGATATTAGTTTAAGATTTTTAATATTAAAGAACCCTGTAGGGCATTTTTATAGAATAAGAAAAGTCTAATAAAGTATTATGGAAATGGTAATATTATTCTGGTAACCTATTAGGAAATACAACCTAGGTAGGCTAGGTACTGCCTAAATAGTAAATAGTAAGTAGTTAAACGCTAGTCATATAGAAATAAATAGAGAATAACTTGATATTCAGTATAGTAAATAAGTAGTACATAAGCTATGAACCTTTAGGGAATAGCAGGTAGCTTATATTTGTATTAGTTTTAGAGAGGGTAGTTGTGTGTAAGTGGGATCTCGCAGGCCTCCCCTCACCCCCGCCTTCGTCACCTACGGGTGAAGGGGTGAGGGAGGAAACGCCCGCGATTGGCCTGCTAGGTCTCACACGCGCTCTAGGCTAAGCTCATGTAAATAGTAATTTGTAAGATAAGTAAGGCCATTTTTGGGGTCTGGGCTTCCTGCCGACCACCGGGCCTCCAATAAAGAAACAAGAAAAGAAAGCTCCTGAGTTTCCTTCAAGCCTCCACCCTCTTCAGTCATTTAACCAGCACACCGCCTAGGATTGTGGGTCGTCGAGGGGGCCCACAAAAATCGATGTTGCATTATATCAAACATCGTAACGCCGACTTTGCATCGTAACTATCGATGTTACAAACATAAAATCAAAACGGGCCCCTGGAAGAAATCGATTTTTCAAAGTTAAGATCAACACTCCTCAACAAAATCTCAAAAATCACGCCTGCCTGGTATCTGGTATTGCCTGATATCGATGTTTTGGGTTCGATAGTCATCGAACATCGATATTTTTTCAATATCGAGCACCCCTCCCTACCCGGCAAGTTGGCGATCGCAGTACAGTCATTCAAGTGCGCTGCTGTTTTCCTTCGGTGTTCCCTTAGTCGCCTTTTACGACACCCACGGGAGGAGACGAGGTGGTGATATATTTTATGCCTCCACCACACGGCGATGCGAGGCATATGCGAGTTATATTACTTACTCCCTGTTTTCAATCAGTACACCAGTCACGTTGATCCCCACGCTTTGAGTTCACAGACCACTATTCAAATGTGCTGAATTTTAAGTTATAACAAACTTCTGAATGAATTGTTTCTGATCCCATTCATTGACTTGCAAGTCGAGCGATGAATTACCAATCTATACAAATATATTCAAAATGTAAGTTAGATAAAGGTGTTGCTTTGCTTTCAATTTGAATTGCATTCAATTTAGTTATCAATTCTAATTACAGGGGTAACGTACCTTTAGAGTAAGATATCCATACTAATATTATAAATGCGAAAGTAACTCTGTCTGTCTGTCTGTCTGTCTGTCCTGCTTTCCTGAGAAAACTACTGAACCGATTTGGATGAAATTTGGTATATGGACAGTCTAGAGCCTGAGAAAGGACATAGGCTACTTTTTATCGCGAAATTCCCACAGGAATATTGGGAATTTTATGTTTCAAGGGAAAGTGCGCTAGCGAAGCCGCGGGGGCACACTATATCTATACAATGTATAGTCTAGAGCCTGAGAAACGAGATAGGCTTCTTTTTATCCCGGAATTCCCACGGGAATATTGGGAATGGGGCACACTAAAATCTATATAGGTATATGAAAGAAAGTCGTGTTAATAACAGTATTTATGAGTCAAGAACGGCTGAATTTATTTTCAATAATCCATACTATTTATAATATTATAAATGCGAAAGTAACTCTGTCTGTCTGTCTGTCTGTCTGTCTGTCCTGCTTTCCTGAGAAAACTACTGAACCGATTTGGATGAAATTTGGTATATGGATAGTCTAGAGCCTGAGAAAGGACATAGGCTACTTTTTATCGCGAAATTCCCACAGGAATATTGGGAATTTTATGTTTCAAGGGAAAGTGCGCTAGCGAAGCCGCGGGGGCACACTATATATATACAATGTATAGTCTAGAGCCTGAGAAACGAGATAGGCTTCTTTTTATCCCGGAATTCCCACGGGAATATTGGGAATGGGGCACACTAAAATCTATATAGGTATATGAAAGAAAGTCGTGTTAATAACAGTATTTATGAGTCAAGAACGGCTGAATTTATTTTCAATAATCCATATATCCATACTTCTGAATAGAATCTGTGATTGTGGCTTAAAAACCTTCCCGAGCTGCCATGTTAACTGTTGTTCTATGATAGCGCTTAGAATGCCCGCGAGTTAGCGATTGTGGCTTACAAAAATTCCCGAGCTGGCAAGTACTTACTATGATAGCGCTCAGACGTTTGCGAGTTAGTGACTTAAGAACATTACCCAGCTTTCAAGTACAGATATAGCGCCTTGACTGCCAGCGAGTTAGTGATTGTGGCTTACAAACATTCCCGAGCTGCAAAATACTATGATAGCGCTCAGACGTTTGCGAGTTAGAGTTAGCGATTGTGGCTTACAAAAATTCCCGAGCTGCCAAGTACTATGACAGCGCTCAGACGTTTGCGAGTTAGTGACTTAAGAACATTACCCAGCCTTCAAGTACAGATATAGCGCTTTGATTGCCCGCGAGTTAGTGATTGTGGCTTACAAACATTCCCGAGCTGCAAAATACTATGATAGCGCTCAGACGTTTGCGAGTTAGAGTTAGCGATTGTGGCTTACAAAAATTCGCGAGCTGGCAAGTACTTACTATGATAGCGCTCAGACGTTTGCGAGTTAGTGACTTAAGAACATTAGATTAGATTAGATTAGATTCATTTATTTCACACTATCATATTCATATTACATACAAAGTTGTATAATAAAATGTCAAAGTATAATGTGATCGTCAAAATATTGTACAAAAATTATATAAAAAATAATAAGTAGTTACTTAATTATTTAAGTACTATGTAAACAATGTCAAATTTTTAAATGTATAATTGTATATAAAATGTCAAATACTAAATAATAATTTCAATTTACTTGAATTACATATTGAACTGTCGAATACTCAAATTACACAAATAATATCCAATGTCAAACAAATTTATAGTTTAAAAAGTCATCTATACAATAATATTCATGTTCCAACAAAAGTTTTTTCAGTCGGCGACAAAACGCTTCGTCATTGATTTCCTCCTTCAGCTCAGTAGGCAGATGCTCATAATAGTGTGGCCCGATGACGCGCGGGTTGTGCGTAGCAAACACCGTGCGACGAGGCACTGCAGCCAGGTTCCCCGCTCCCCGCAGCGCCCGCCCGCCGCACTCACGTCGTCGGAATGTACCTATATTTTTTCTGACATAAGTAATGATCTCGTAAAGATATACTGAGTAAAGGGTCATTACTCGATACTTTTTAAAAAGCGATCTACATGATTCGCGACTAGGTATACCCTCTAAAGTTCTAATGGCGCGTTTTTGCATTATAAATGCACGATTTGAGTCCGTCGAATTACCCCATAATATGACACCGTAAGACAATATGGAATGAAAGTGCGCAAAGTAAGCTTGCCTAAGCACTGAACTGGAAACGAGCGGTTTTAATTTTCGCAGAGCATATGCGGCACTTCCTAATTTATCGCACAGTATATCAACATGTTGTTTCCAATTTAAATTAGAGTCCAGTGTGAGACCTAGGAACTTGCACGTTTGGGCTAGAGGGACAGGGCTAATCAGGCATGGTGGCGGTGGTCGTGTAACTCTAGGGCTAAAGATAATAAGATTAGATTTTGAAGGATTAAGGATTAACCCATTTGTTGAATACCATTTATCCAGTTGTGTAAATGTTTTATTGATCTTATCATTTAATTCATCGTACGAAGGAGCACTCATTATAACCGTTGTGTCATCTGCAAACAAAGCAACTGTTCCATCAGTAACGGCCTGCTCAATATCATTGACAAAGACCAGAAATAGGGTATTTCCAAGAGAGGACCCTTGTGGAATTCCTATTGTAACATTTCCAGTATTTGACCTTAACCTTCGCCCGTCAGTGACGACTTCTACTGTCTGTTTGCGATTGCAAAGGAATGATTCTATAAGTTGGGATGCCTTACTTTTCACGCCATATGCCCGTAGCTTATTAAGGAGAAGATCGTGCTGGACAACATCAAATGCTTTTGTGAGGTCGCAAAATAAACCTGCCGTTTTATATTTACTATCTATGTTAGATATTATAGAGTCCACCACATGGTGTGCGGCAGTGGTTGTTGATCTATCTTTCCTATACGCATACTGATGCCGTGTTAGTAATTCATTCCTTTCTAGATGTTGCATAAGAGAGGCTGACACTATTGACTCTATTAATTTAGAAATGTTTGGTACAATTGTAATAGGTCTGTGGCTACCGGTTTCAGTTTTTTCGCCTTTTCCCTTGTATATAGGGCACACACGCGTACTTTTAAGAACATCCGGGTATTTCCCAGTATAAAACATTTCATTTATCAAAATAACAAGGATATCAGCTATTACTGGCCATATCGATAATAATAAATTAATTGAGATGTCATAAAAATCTAATGTGTTTGGTGATCGAAGCAACTTTTTTAATACCTTATCAAGACTATCACGGGTAATTATGGGTAATATAAATTCTTCATGTGCATTCCTATTTAAGAACCTTAATGCACCTTCCTTGTTTACTTGGATATTAAGAGTGGACGTGCAATTTAGGAAATAATCATTAAACCGCTGCGCAATCTTATTAGTAGGAACATCCTGACCTTTATCAACGAGATGAATTGTGTTTGATCTAGTCTTTTGTGAGATCTCATCATTAATTACCCTCCAGATCTCTTTAGACGGGTTTTTTGCACTAGCTATTTTTTCGTCTATAAAGGTACCATTATACCCAACTAGTGCAACCGTTATCCAGTGTACTCGTGGAACCGAACCGCATCTTTATATACCTATTTGTTATAACTAGGCGACCTGGCGAACTTTGTACCACCTGACCTATTACTATATTGTGCATGTATTTTACTTACACTAGTCGAGCCGGCGAACTTCGTACCGCCTAACCTATTGCTATTTTGCTCATGTATTAGGGTAACATGCCCTATTACGGCGCGTTTTGACGACATTTTAAAGTAGGGTAAGAAATTAAGCATTTCTAAATATTTTAGCAGATATTTGAATTTTTTTTGACACTCATGATAATTATATTTCCTATTTCAGTTGTCGTTTTATTTATTTTAGAGTGATAATTAATTTTAAATAAATATTTTTTCTAACAGTTCGGAATTCCTATTACGGCGGCAAAAAAAAGTTTGAAGCCCATTACGGCGGTAAGCAGAGCCTATTACGGAGTATGACAACACACGCACGATGAAACATTTTCATCTTAGCTCATGGTTCCGTGCAATCAGAAAATGGTATGCAATGGCTGTAATTGTTACTGGCACTGTACATAAATACAGGTTCTTCCTAGTAAGGGGCTATTTTGATAATATTTTGTGTATCACCTATGTAATTAACGGCCTCGCGCTAAGAAGTTTCCATTAATATAATTAGTTTGGGAAACACGAATAATGAATATTTGGCTGTATGGGCTACTATGTTCCTTTGCCTGACCTGAACGGGCGAATAACAAAATAAAAATAAATCAATCAATCTACGGCATCGTAACGTTCTCCCATCTCCCTGCACAACGGAACGGAATTAATTAAATATGTGGACGATTTTTTTTTTATAAGCCGCGCTGATAAAGAATCGATTTGAAAATGGCGGCCGAACGAATGCAATCTCGCGTATGAAGAGTTGTGAAGAGATACAGCCAATACAACGGCCGCCATTTTGAGATCGTTTCTTTATGTGCGCAGGTTATACCCATAAAAGCGTAATTTGTGCGAATTTGGCTAGCTTATTCACATTATTTTTAATATTTGTTGTTAATCTACATTAAGTAAAGTTACAAATGATCATTATTTAATGTCTGTTGACCAGGTAAATATCTCAGTAGAGGCTCGACAAAGGTTTGCTCAAAAAAGGAAGATTTTGGCACAATTTTTGCATTTTTCTTGAAATTTCCATAATTTTTTGAAGTTTTTAATATTTGTTATTATTCTTTGGACGACAAATAAAATATCGTGAATTCCTTTCATTGAAATTAATCGAGCCGTTTCGGAAATTAGTGCCTTTGGCAGACAGACAGACGGACGGATGGAAAAGACAAATTAATAAGGTCCCGGGACGTGTACCCAAGACCTCAATCCTAAACCTAAACTGAGAACTTCCTCTTTTCTAAAATCGGTTAAAAATAGGTACTAAAACCCTTCTTCAGAATTTAAAAAATACTTTTGTGAAAATCGGTTTTGACAAAATCGAAATAATCGCGGACAAACATGCATATGTCGTAGTAAGATTTGATAATTAGGTTTTTTGCAAAAAAAAACTAGGGATTTTGGGAAAAACCGGATAATTTGACATAAGCATTACTTTTTTTTCAATCATCCTGCTTAATTCTTATATCAAATTATCCGGGTTTTCGCAAAATCCTTAGTTTTTTTTGCAAAAAACATAATTATCAAAATCTTACTACGACACATACAAACATACATACAGGTCGAATTGATAACCTCCTTACCTATTCAAAAAAGGTTTGATTAAGAAAGCTTATTACAATGTTGATGATTATGAAAACGACAAAGACGCATGGAAGTAGTCTAGCTCTGCACGATATTTTCATTATTTCATGTATGTACTTTAAATCGTATTAATTTATGTTCTTTGTATTCTAAATTAAATTGTAATGTCGCATAAGAACAAAAAAAGAGAGAGATAAATTGTAAAGTAGAGTTTGTTACCCCTTTCTTCTCTACGCTGTAAAATCATTGCGAAAGGGAGTAGAATCATTTGACAGAGGAGGGCTCGTTTGGGGGCGTCTCAGAGGCGTGAGACAGGGAGATGTTATATCTCCGAAACTGTTCACCGCCACTTTAGAAGACGCCTTCAAACTTCTAGAATGGAAAGGGCAGGGCATCAATATTAACGGCGAATACATCACTCACCTTCGGTTTGCCGACGACATCGTAGTCATGGCAAGGTCGATGGAGGAACTCAGCACGATGCTCGAAGGCCTCAACCGAGTCTCCCAACAGGTGGGCCTTAAAATGAACATGGACAAGACGAAGGTCATGTCTAATGTCCATGTTCTGCCTACCCCAGTTATGGTTGGGAACTCGGTTCTCGAAGTTGTCGACGAGTACGTATACCTAAGACAAACCATCCAGTTAGGTAGGTCCAACTTCGAGAAGGAGGTCAATCGCCGAATCCAGCTCGGATGGGCGGCGTTCGGGAAACTACGCAACGTCTTCTCGTCCAATATTCCTCAGTGCCTGAAGACGAAGGTATTTAACCAATGTGTGCTGCCAGTGATGACATACGGTTCTGAAACGTGGTGCTTCACTATAGGGCTTATGAACAGGCTCCGAGTAGCTCAACGAGCCATGGAGCGGGCTATGCTCGGGATTTCTCTGCGGGATCGAATCAGAAATGAGGACATACGCAGAGAAACCAGGGTCACCGACATAGCCAAGCGGATAAGCTCGTTGAAGTGGCAATGGGCAGGTCATATAGCCCGCAGAACAGATGGCCGCTGGGGCCGAAAAGTTCTCGAGTGGAGACCACGGATCGGCAAGCGCAGCGTAGGACGTCCACCGACCAGATGGACGGATGATCTGCGCAAGGCTGCGGGTCCACGCTGGATGCAGGCCACCTGCGATCGGTACAGATGGAGAGCCTTGAGGGAGGCCTATGTCCAGCAGTGGACGTCTTACGGCTGAAATGATGATGATGACTATTTATTAAACAATTGCTGTTCGTTTTTCTCCAACTTTAATTTGAAAAAGCCCGGACAAGGGTTTTAATAATCCTACTAATATTATAAACGATAAAGTTTGTAATAATGGATGTCTGTAACTCTTTCACGTAAAAACTACGAAAAAGATTTTAATGAAACCTTACAAATAAAACATATTTGAAGGAAAATTTTACTGGCGAAGCAGCGGGGTGCAGTCAGTGAAGGTTTAGTTAAACTACTTCTACTCAAAGGAAGGTTCTAATACATTTTTTACAACAACGTTGACACAAACATACAATAAAATGGAATAAAAAAAAAACAGTAAACCAAAATACAATAATAAATTAAAAACCAACGAATCATAATCAGTTTTATATGGTGTGTCAAAGTTGCATAAAATGTACGGTATCTTTATGAATAATACGGTTAAATTATTAGCTCTGTAATTTCCATACACCGTGTTAGGATTCCTTACAGCCTAATACGGTAGGTACTAAAATTTCTAATGAGTTTTTATATCCTAATCAATATATATAAAACTCTTCGGTTACTGACTGACTGACTGACAGACAACGCAGAGCCGAAACTACTGGGCGTAGAAAGCTGAAAATTGGCACGTGGGTTCTTTGGGGAGTGTAGGTGAGCACTAAGGAGGGATTTCCCGAAATTCCCACGGGAACGGGAAAAAACGGGATTTTTGTGTTTATGAGAAATCTGCGCGGGAAAAACCGCGAGGCAGCCTCTAGTTCTGAAATATAATGTAAAGATATTTCGGTAATGTAAGTTATTACTTACAAATAAGAGCACTCTGACTTTACCAAAAAACTCTCAAATCGTTAGTAATCGTTGTATTAGACTATTTTTCTTCATAAAAACTCATACGTTAGGTTTCACAGTATTCTAACAATCTTAAATTTCACTGTCAACTTTAAGAGTCAAAAACAAGGATTCTAGTTAAAAAACATGTACCTCCAAAATTGGTTTTATACTTGAGAACTAATGAAAATTACACTTAAATAACGAAATGTTCATAAATTATATTTATTATACCACTAAATTTATAAATTACCGACACTGCGTTTTTCCTATTACCGATGGTACCCTCCGTAATAGGCGGTACCCTCAAATAGCCTTCCTAACACGGCGGACTTTTGTTTACTCATATTTACTTGTTTTATTTGATTTTAAACAGAAATCAACTTGATTAACTAAGACTACTTGAATGTAAAAAGTATTCGAATATAGTAACATAATCTTAAAGTGTTTGTTTGAACTAAAAACAAAGTCTGAAAATTCAATGTTTTACCGCGAGTCAGTCTGCGTTTGTATGGAACAGCTTCTCGCTTCGGTGACGTTACACAAAATAATTAATTTTAAATAATTTTAAACGATTTTAAACGCACGAGTGCTGGGTAATAAGTTACGTGTTAGTTTCCCTTGTACACTATGTAATCACCTTTACCATACACAGTCACAACGAATCATAAATTGCAAAAGATAAAATAGAGCCGTAATAGGACGTGATTTTGACTACCGCGGTAATAGGACGTTTTACCCTATACACATTAACCTTCCTCTTGAAACACTCTGTCTATTAAAGAAAACCGCATCTAACTCCGTTGCGATTTTTAAAAATTTAAGCATACATAGGGACAGACGCGGGAAGCGACTTTATTTTACACTATGTATTAGTTGATGATTTAAATTTCGAAAATTGGGTGATAAATATCAGCCTATGAGCCCAAAAATCTTGAAATAGATCCTTGAAAGTTTCAATGCATACTAAGATTCCTTAGTAGATTAGGTATTCCTAGTTATTGTTCCTAGCTAGTCTAATGTGTTAAAATTAACTTTACCTAAACGAATTCAACTAATTCATTTGATTATAATTTCTTTTTTACAAAAAGAGACCAGCCTTCAACAAACTGACACAAACACCAACTTGAGAACTTTCTCTTATTCGAAGTTGGTTAAAATAGGTACTAAAACCTTCTCTTGAATGTAACAAATACACTACTGAAAACCGCATCAAAATCGGTTCAGCCAAACGCGAGATAATCGCGGACAAACATACATACATACAGGTAAAACTGATAACCTCCTTTTTTGAAGTTGGTTAATAAACGCGCACATTTCAGTCATACAAAAAACAAATCACAGTCTACAGACAACAAACTTGTTCCACATCTGCAAAGAGCAAGTCGACCAAAAAAACCCTAATTGTAAACTCCGATGACCATGGATTACGCAATTTTGCATAACCTTTGTTCGTTCCAGACAGAATTTTTTGCGCATCCTAAATGCCATTCTGCCATTCCCAGGTTTTTGGGGTTCCAAGAATCGAGTCTGGAGTTAGGGTAGGTCACAGCGACCTTGCTCTCACCTTGGGGTCAGCGACCCGATGCCCTTGCGTACGGTTCCTCAATAATGAAATGATGACGAAATACAAAATGGCGGCGGTTGCGCCTGCGCAATTTTGAGACGAGTTTTTTTTTGTGAGCTTTTAAGTTGTACTGCGTTGCGATACGGTTTGTTTCCTTTCATTTTTTGAAGAAAACCTTAGGGTAAATATATTTTATTTATGTAAGTACGTACATGTTACCGAAAATAATACTTTTCGTAAATTTATAAATTAACGGTCGTAAATTTATAGAGAACCTTTTTTTTCTGGGTAAACCCCGTTATGGGTACCTAGTCGCGGGGGAGAAACGAAGGCTATGTCGGACTCGCACCGACTAAAACCCCCCCGTGACCACCACTGCATCTGTCATAGAGGAACGCGGGAAGCACCCGAAGGAATACGTCTCAGGGTCCCTCCTTCACGCAAAGCTGCATAATGCAGCCCACCACTATACCATCTTCATGCGCCAAAATTTAACCGAAGTTGGTTTATAAACTAACGTACGGTAAGTTTATAACCTAACGGATGTGCTATTTTAAAGTGACATCTAAAGTAGCTCAAATTTGTTTTCAATTCTGTTGCATAGAGAAGCGCCTTCTAGAAGTGTATACCTATTTAATAACAAAACAATGTATAATATAATCGTATGTTTAAAATAGTAAGGTCATTGAACTACGGCTGTACCTTTTATCATAACTAGTCGACCCGACGGACTTCGTGCCACCTAACCTTATACTATTTTGTGCATGTATTTTGCATACATCCTTCCTCTTGAATCACTCTATTTATCAATCAATATATATAAAACTCTTCCATTACTGACTGACTGACTGATTGACTGACAGTCTGACAGACTGACTGACTGACAGACAACGCAGAGCCGAAACTACTGGGCGTAGCGGGCTAAACTTTTGCATGTAGGTTCCTTAGGGCCTTATTTATTTAATATTATTTAGGTGAGCACTAAGAAAGGATTTCCCGAAATTCCCATGAGAACGGAAAAAACTGGATTTTTGTTTTTTTTTGTAAAACTGCGCGAGTGAAACCGCGGGGCAGCCTCTAGTTTAAAATAAACGCATTGAAATCCGTAGAAAGATTTAAGCATAAGTAGGTATGTAGGGACAGACGCGGAGCTTCCCGCTTGTACTTTGCTTATGTATTGACTCTGAAAAGTAGCAAAGTACATAATAAGTCATTAAAGGTACTGTGGCGGTCTAGGTACGCCGTAACACTTCCAGTTTTTCTGTATTGCAAAATAGCTCTTGTTCTTTGGCGATACAGTCTAGGGCTGACGAAATCATTGACAAATCTGTTTAGGCCTCCTGGACCGCCATTGAACCTTTTGCTTGCTCAAAATGATTGTTGATACAAACAATTAAAAAGCTATACAGACAATCCCAACGAGAAGATTTAACAGGAAACTGTTAAGGTAGGTAATTTCATTCGTTTAAGAAACACGTTTATATTCTTTAAAAGGTTACTTGCCTGATGTATTCCTACTTGCTGCAAGTTTTATGAACGTGTTTTTGTTGGTTACTTGTAGTGGATACTAGATATTCACTTGGAGAAATCATAGGTATTCTGTATCCTTTGTTCAGTAGGCAACTTATTAACCTACCATACCATCTTATGCGTGCTTTAGAGGGACTATTTTGCAAAATGTCTTAATTAAAGTACTATAAGCCGCGCACTTCTATTATATAAAAAATCTGAAGATGGCGGCCGAACGCATGCTTTAACACGTTTATTAATACAACGGCCACCATCTTTAGATTTTTTCTTTATGTGCAGTGCTTATACGACAGTAGATCTACCGTAGACCTTTACCGTCTTATTCATAAAGATACAGTAGATTTTAAGTAGCGTTACTGGAGGTCTACTTCTCTGGTTTGTTGTATAGTAAATACGTGACATACAGTCTAAATTGACATACGTCAAATAACTAAAATGCTCTTTAACTTTTTATGAATAAGAGGGTTATTATCTAATAATTGGTAATAATAAACTTAGTAATAATGTATTTATTTCAATGAAGTTCATAGTATTACAACTTACAACAAATTAAAAAATTACAAAAAATTAAATACATTTATAAATATTTAAAAATTATATAATTAAAATGAAAATTAAAATAAATAAATAGAAACTAAATAATAATATAATAATTATGAAATAGACAACGTTTTTTTTTCCAATGATTTATGTAAGATCTAACCCCCTTACCACAAAAAAGTTAGACCGGTTTAAAATCGCCAATTTGTATGACGTACTAGTGATTTAAACCTAGTCTAGTGATTTAGACCCAGTCTATTTTTTTTTGTGGTAGAGCCGTAAGAGAGTAAATTAACTTATGAATAGTTAAAGTGTTGAGTCACTCTTGATTCACGTGTTTGGTCGAAACAAATTAAAATAAGGCTTCCCCAAACCGGAGGGGAATGTCTGACTCACGAAGCCACCCTAAAGGTTTTTCCCGATTCACCAAACAGTTACTTACTTTCCGAATAATACTATCAAAATATTACATTTAAAAAATCCACTTCAGTTTAGTAATAATACCCGGTATTTCACTCCATATAGCACTAATTAACCGGTCCATTAAACAGCTCACCCCCATAAACCATTTTAATATCATCTATTTCACTATAATAGTTCCTATCACCTTTTGGATGTCGCCGCTGGGTGCATGGTCTGTTTGTGCATTTAGTCTCTGTTCCTGGTTGGTGATCCATAAACAATAACATAGCAAAACCTTCGAAAGGGCCTCTACGAGTTGAAATTCGTCCCCTCACACGCCTCTTAAAGTCCCGTGATTACCGTGAAAAAGGAAAAATAGGAAATCATCTCACTCAGATCTACTTATAGGTAGAACCTTGTATAGAGTGCTTCAAAACGGGTTACTAAGGAAAATTATTTTAAAATGTCTTAAGAAACGTAACAAACAGTTTAATAGTAGGGTAAGCCGTCCCATTCCTGCCCCCCCTGACTTTCATTACATGATTCCAATAAGGGGCTAAAAATTAGAAATTTTGCATTCTATGCATTGTGTTTTAATGCTATAGAATGCAAAGAATCATTATTATAATATTCATCCTCTTAATGAATATTCCAAAAATAAGAAGGGGATGGGGGGGGGGGGGGCAAGAGTACAGACACAGAGACAGCTTACTCTAGTACAGTGGCGGTCTACGACGGCGTTACACTTCCGGTTTTTCTGTATTGCAAAATAGCTCTTGATCTTTGGTAAAACAGTCTAGGGCACACGAGAAATAGACAAATCTGTTACGCCGTCCTAGACCGCCACTGTACCTACGTACGTATAGAAGATTTTTCGCTTCTTTGCGCTTAAAATGCAAGTTTTCAACTACAAAAGTTTCCATTCAGTATTGCATAATGAAATGACAAGCATGACGCACAGTTCTTATCGTCGGTGACGTGTCATTCCGCCGGGAATCAGACAGGGGGGAAATAGGGGAAGGGAAGGCAAAGGAAGGGGGGAGGTGTGAGTCAGAGGAAAAGGGGACAGTAGGGGGTGACTGGGCAATGTGGTTCTTGGAAGTCTGATTTATAAGATGAACCTGTCAGATGACTGTAAAGAAATTATAGTCGATCTTAAAAACAACGTAAAGAAAACGTTTATAGAAAAAGGTCAAAAATTTATTCCGATTAGGAAAATTATTTTACTGGCTAAAAAGATTTTATTTTTCAACAGTTTAATCTCACTGTTATTTTATTGCTAAAATAAAATTAGAGCTTGATTAAATTAAGGTTTGATTATGATTGAGAAACCAATGTGCGTGTATGGTAAGATTTGCGAAAAAAAGAACGTCAGGATCGTAGCAAGTAGAAATCATTTATTTCTGCCTACCTCAAAGGAAAACAGGCGCAAGGTAATGTGTGTTTAATTAAATTATTTGTACCTTTAATCGGTTCCCTTCTAAAGCATACGACAGAAATACTCTAAAACACGAAATAAAAGAAGCTTGTTGCGCCGGACTCGTCTCGTCATAAAAGGGAGAATCAAGGGCATCGCACAAGTTCAGAAGAGACAAAGGAAAACAGCTTTTATAATATACTAGTCACTCCGGCGAACTTCGTATCTCCTACCTTATTAGTATTTTGTGCATGTATTATACCTATAAACCTTCCTTTTTAATCACTCTATCTATTAAAAGACCCGCATCAAATTCCGTTGCGAGTTTTAAAGATTATATATATTTTGTTTGGTCGTTTAGTTGAATAGTCGCTATGGG
The DNA here is from genome assembly GCA_951802225.1 of Euspilapteryx auroguttella. NCBI lineage: Eukaryota > Metazoa > Arthropoda > Insecta > Lepidoptera > Gracillariidae > Euspilapteryx > Euspilapteryx auroguttella. The sequence continues at coordinate 2,251,663 of OX637665.1, forward strand.
GCCGAACATTCCCGAGTGGAGACCGCGAACCGGAGTAGGCAGACCCGCCAAACGGTGGTCGGACGGCATGGTGAAATCTGCAGGATTACACTGTATGTGAGTCGCTCAAGACCGGTCGTTGTGGCGATTTGTGGGGGAGGCCTATGTTCAGCTGTGGACGTCTTTCGGCTGAAATGAATTAATTATGTTTGGAAAAAAACATTACAAGGCTTAGGCATCGAACACATTTAGCAAGGCGTGGCGAAGAAACCAAGATTATGGCTACTCAGAGCTTAAGACAGCTTTTTGATAAGTTTTTTGCAATTTTTTTTTATTTGCCACTAGTCGACCCGGCGAACTTCATACAAACTATTACATATTAAAACAATATGTTTTCCCGGTAATTATTCGATTTTTCTCGCCGTTAAAACCATCCCTGGACTTCAACGAACATTAAAAAAAAATTATAAAATTTGTCCAGGCGTTGTTGAGTTATGCGATTACCAACACATTTTGCGATGAATTTTTATATAGTTTATTTTTATTCTTCTTTTATCCTCATCGAGCTTAGTTTTAATAAATATAATTTAAGTCTGATTCTCATAATATCACACGCTAACGAAATATTTGTTTTAAAACATTAAATAGCAATATAAAAACGATCAAGTCGGTTGTTGTAATTTTAAGTAGAATAATGCGTGTCTATTGCGATATGTAGCAAAGTTGAACCTATTTCACACAGCAACGAACGAACGAACGCTGAAGAAGAAGAGTTTTGTGGTCGTTTTATTACATTTGAGCTTTTTATTCTGAAAATCACATCCTTTGTTAAAACTCTTTGTATAAAGAAATTTATTGCAACTTGTACATTTTCTTATTAATAAAATGTAAAGCTTTTAAGAACTTTTGTGAGGCGGCAGCGTAACAGAAGTAGATTACACTCGCAAAACCCGTTCTATCCATAAATTATTTTAATACCAAAGTGATACAATAATTTAAAATACTAATTATGAATTACGTCAACCCTTTAATCTTTCATTAGCCGATCAGTCCAGCTTCACTGATGATTGTCAGTTTTCAGACTAAGCGTGTTAAACTGATTTTACGGGGATTGTGCTAGCTAAACTGAATTCACCAATCTACAGCGCATTCTATAGTAAGCAGCACATAAAACTACTTATTTTTGTGTTAGTGTTACTCTTTATGTAGTAAGCATTACGGCGTTAAGGTGGGGAAGTTTGATGTAAGTACCTTAAGATTCTCTACGTAGTAATGGTGTAAACCCATCAGTTTAGAAACAAGTCAATTTCAAAATAGCATTGTAAGGCTCAGCGCAAATGACACAATATTATGATGTTAACACATAACTACAAAGTAACAGCTGTTGAGTGGAGGTCGGGGTTTATTCATTATCTTACTAAACTAAAGTATTCAATTTTTAAAAATATTTAATATTTTTTTAATGAACACACGCATTTTTTTTTTAATACCTAATAAGTTATTTTAATGATGTGTAATAGATATAACAATTAGTAATAACAATAACGCATCCCACTCAGAGCCTCTAACTAGGTAAATTACAAACACATACTAAACTAGGAAACGAACACCGATTATCAATATATATAAAACTCTTCCGTTACTGACTGACTGACTGACTGACTGACTGACAGACAACGCAGAGCCGAAACTACTGAGCGTAGCGGGCTAAAATTTTGCATGTAGGTTCCTTAGGGAGTGTAAGTGAGCACTAAGAAAGGATTTCCCGAAATTCCCACGGGAACGGGAATAAAATGGATTTTTGTGTTTAAGAGAAATCTGCGCGAGTGAAACCGCGGGGCAGCCTCTAGTCAATATATATAAAACTCTTCCATTACTGACTGACTGCCGACAGACAACGCAGAGCTAAAACTACTGGGCGTAGCAGGCTGAAATTTTGCAAGTGGGTTTTTTGTGTTTACAAAAAATCTGCGCGATTAAAATCGCGGGGCAGATTCCAATGAATAATATATCTAAAGAGCCATATTTAAAGCCTATTTTGATTACCATAATTTTTGTCGGTTGGGAGCAGAGTTGTTTAAGTGGGCTAGGACCTTTATTCGCCTACGACACCCCGATGATGGTGATGATAATGGTAGAGATGGGGAGTTTGTATTCACGGCCATCGCCACACGGGTTTATTCGAATACTTATTACTCCTTGATTTATTTATTTATTAATTATTTTGTGCATGTATTATACTTAAAGACAGACGCGGAAAGCGACTTTATTTTAAACTATGTATTCATATTGATGAAATTATGGTGAGAAGAGTATTATACACTTAAGTATTATGTAAACGACCAAATACATTCTGAAGTCGGTTTTTTGATTCTAAAAAATTTTATTTTTCTGTTATCGCTATTTCATAAAAACCAGTGGAATGATAAAAGTGTTACATATTTTTTTTTATCACACCGAGCAAACATAATCGAGTAAATAGGTCAAATGATTGTCTGTTACTAACACAACTAGGGTAAAACGTACCATTACGGCGGTAGTCAAAATTAAGTCATAATCCGGAGGCATTATTTCCTATTGTAATTATTTGTGTATGTTTATGTGTAATGCAGACGCAGAGTAGGCAGACCCTCACAAGGTGGTCAGACGACCAGGGGAAAGCTGCGGGAGTAAATCCATACTAACATGCTGCATTTGTAGCAAAAGTAAAACTCTTTTTTTGTCTGGCTTTCACGCTAAAACTACTCAACCAATTTAGCTGAAATTTGTTACAGAGATACTTTAAAGCCTAAGAAAGGACATAATCTAACCTTTATCTCAAAAATTCCACGGAAACTTGGTATTTTGCGGTTTGAAGGCAAAATTTCGCTGGCGAAGCCGTAAGGAACTGCCTAAAAAATTATGTATTAGGAATGGTTTCGACTACCCCGCTTGTAATATTTACCCTACTATTCGACGTAGTGAACCGCTATGTGATATGAGGACACTATTTGCTTGTCTGTTTGTGATGCAATATAGAATTACAAAATTTGGTCCAAATTGATAAGTCATTTTACTACTACGGACGGTAGCAGTGCTCCTCCCGATTCACGATCTTATATTATGACAAATTACTTTGTATATTATGCTAAGCCAGAGCATTTTCCCTTGATACATCAAATTTTTAATTTTCTCATGGGAATTTCGGGGTAAAAAGTAGTCTATGTCCTTTCTCAGGCTCTAAACTATCTATAATACTAAATTTCATTCAAATCGGTGTGGTAGTTTTATCAGGAAATCGAGGCAAACAGACCGAGTTACTTTCGCATTTATAATATTACTAGTCGACCCGGCGAACTCCGTACCGCCTACCCTATTACTATTTTGTGCATGTATTATACTTATAAACCTTCCTCTTGAATCACTCTATCTATTAAAGAAAACCGCATCAAATTCCGTTACATAGTTTTAAAGATATAAGCATACATAGGGAAAGACGCTTAAAAAAAGTGTACAATTCAATCAGTATAATTTTAAGTCTCAGTGTATTATTATCAAAAAGACGCGCGGTTTCATTGAAAACTGGATTTCTAACCGTTTGCAGTAGAATTTAGGGATCAGTTTAAACTGTATCCTCGCTGTGCCTCACCAGATGTGCGGTGGGCCTAAGTCGCCATCACAAATCATTAGAAACATCTGAAAGTTGCAACATTTCGCTTTATATTATTCTGTTGCATAACACCTGTCTTGACTGTTTGACCTATTTAATAGAAATAATATTGTAATAGTGATAATAATAATATAATTTATCATGTTTCTAGCGCGTTCGACTTAGCAAACCGGCACAGTTTGATATAAATTTGTTTGTTTGTTTTACTTTCACGCTAAAATAACACATTCAGAATACCCATAGGCTCTAATTAATAATTATATTGTGTGTATTTTCTATTGTAAAGCAGTACGAAGTTCTTCGGGTCGGCTAGGTAAAAAAAAACTATTATAAGATTATTGAACTTAAAAGTACTTAGCTTATATCTAATACTTTAAATTATTATTCTAAAATGTAAAATTCAGCGTTAGAAGCCGGCAAGCGGCCTAGTTCTGCCGTATCTAAAGCAATTGCGCCACCGATATCGCTTGCATAACACAGTCCGACCTATTTCTGATCGGACGCCCGTTCGCCTATTGTTCTTATATTCGACTTAGGTAATTGTAATTTTTTAATTTACATACAAATGCAAGTAAACGTTTTTTTTTTAATTAGGGTGAACGACATTATGGTAGAGTAACTTACGAGGTTAAGCGTTATGGTCAATGGCCCTTAGCTTTGTTTGTTTATTTTTGTGGATTATAATTTGAGAAATAACTGTTTTCCATCGGGGTAGGCAGACACCATTGATTTGCTACTGACCTACTTCTACTACCTAATTACTCTAAGGAATTATATAACAAAAAAAAACTTTTTTTTTGGTTGTCTTTTTCGTTTAGTACCTACCTAGTTTTCATAGTATTAAAACAAATATATTGCCTATCAAACTACTAAACAACGTTCATTTACCTATGCCTATCATTGAAAACAAAGAGTTGGTATTATTTAATTCCTAGATAGTAATATAATCAATATATATAAAACTCTTCCGTTACTGACTGACTGACTGACTGACTGACAACGCAGAGCCGAAACTACTGGGCGTAGCGGGCTGAAATTTTGCATGTAGGTTCCTTAGGGAGTGTAGGTGAGCACTAAGAAGGGATTTCCCGAAATTCCCACGGGAACGGGAAACACGGGAATTTTGTGTTTATGAGAAATCTGCGCGGGAAAAACCGCGGGGCAGCCTTTAGTAATGTTTATAAATCGTAATATTTTATCACCAGCTTGTATTGTTCCTATTACTTAACATTTACCTTGAGGGTACTTCCGTTTTTTATACCTACACTTCCGGCTGTCCTTGTCTAGGAAAATAAAGGTGCGTCTATATCAGACTAAGTTAGGCTGACATTCAAAGTCGTGTCGCAGCTCAAACTGGCACTCCAAATTGTCACAATAAAACTGCCTGACATTCACAGTGTTTGGAGGCTACTCGGTCGAGTATGATACTCGGACAAGTCGTTCCCGAGTACTGATTACCCTTTTTTTTTTAGGCGGGGAAACTCCTAACGAGTACCCTGCGACCTCGGGGGGAGTCGCAGGGTTATGTGGTGTTCGCATCCACTAAAACCCCGCCGGTGTCCATCTCGGCTGTTGGCAAGGGGGTCACGGGTGATCTTTCGATCGTTATGTTCAACTCCGCGACCCCCTCCAGCGTTGGCTGTTTAGCCTCTTCACGGGTGGACAAGTGGTGGTAGTCCCCCCTGAGCGCGGATGTCTCTTCACGCTCGACGGCGGAATCGGGACACCGCGTTCCGCCGTCCTTCTTGGGGCCGTTATATGACTAAACGAGGCCCCCGCCTCGTGCACCCAACGACCCCGGGGTCCCCTCTTAGTCGCCTCTTACGACAGGCAGGGGATACCTCAGTCCTATTCTTCGGCCCGGTACTGCAGGGCGTAGTACTGATTATCCTAACTCGATCTGTCTTATATTCCGTAGAGCGTATGGTTCACCGTCACGAAGTCGGAACTCAACCATGCATATCAATTTTGATCGGAGAAAGATTTAAAGTTTTGACACTTGAGAGTACAAGTTTAAGCTGCGACACGACTGCAAATGTAAGCCTAAATCGTTTTCCGCTCCAAATTGTGAAAAATAATCAAGTTCCGACTTCGTGAATGTTAAGTATACGCTCGATGGAGTATAAGACGGCTCAATCCAGGATAATCAGTACTCGGGAATGACTTGTCCGAGTATCACACTCGACCGAGTAGCCTCCAAACATTGTCTGTGAATGTCAGTCTCGAAAACTGATTCTTGAAGGTGACATGGTTATAAAGGAAAAAGGAATATCACAGCATCCAGTAGTACTTATTTTTTAGCCTATGCATCGCCCGCCGCCGACTTCAAATCAATCAATTTTCATGGTTTAAAGAAGGGACGACACCAACTCAAGCGAATCAAAGTGACAATCACACATTATATAGGCGAAAGTTTGTGTGTATGCTTGTAACTTCTTCACGTTTAAGCGTCTGGAGCGATTTCAATGGAATTTAGTATGGAGTTAGCTGACACCCTGGATTAACACAAAGGCTATTTTTTATTGCGGTAATAAACCGCGGGTAATACTGCGGGACACAGGTAGTTCAACATCATTCTTACAAATTCGGAGTCAGGCCAGCTGTGGACTTTTATCGGCTGAGATGATGATGATGATGAAGAGTTCGAGTGACAGATCATTTTTACAACAACTTGGCGTCTAATGCTGTCGCACCTTTATAGAACCAACTTAAAGCGGGTAACTGTTAGATAAGGATTTTTATTGTATTTTCGTCACGTATTTTTTGGCATTGACTGGCTGAAGCACTGTTGGTGGCTACTTATTCTAGCTCTACAACTAATGTTAAAGTTAAGGATAAACGTATGTTGTTCAACTTCAATAAAAAAGGTACTTTATACTAATCGCATAAAATTGTCCTTAATTTATTGGAATGACAATGATGACGTGAAAAGAAAAATTTATGAAGTCGTTTATTTGTAGAATTTTATTAGACATCGGAGATGTGTCAGGCTTGAGTTGAAATAAGATTTCGTTGTGCCAGGGTTGCGTTTTAATTGTATTTTGTATTTTCGTTGTTATATTTATAAGTTGTGTTTATAAGTAAATAGCGATTTATATGAGTTCGGCGCACTTCGCATAGGTACCTACAAGAGACGCCCTGCAGTACTGGGCCGAAGAATAGGACTGAGGTAACCCCTGCGACTAAAAGGGGACCCTGGGGTCGTTGGTTGCACGGGGCGGGGGCCTAGTGTAGTCATACAACGGCCCCGAGAAGAACAGCGGAGAGCGGATGTCCCGTTTCCGCTGTCGAGCGATGGAAGAGCTATCCACGCTCCAGGGGGACGAACATCATATTCCCCCGAGGAGAGGCTCTACACCTACAGCCAATGCTAGGGGAATCGCGAAAAATTTCACAGGCTTACTCGAGACCCTCCTGCTATCACCCGAGAAGGTCACCGGCGGGGTTTTAGTGAGTGAGATCCCCACATAATCCTGCTCTCCCTCCGGAGCTGCAGGGTACTCGTCAAAGAGATTCCCGCCAAAAAAAGGTACCTACGAGATATTAAACTAGGAAGACGAATCGTCACACCTATTAGCTAGGTGAAATAAGGTTTAATAGTAAGTTATACGAGAACGATGAATAGAACCTACGAAAGCAGAACTTTTGTAGGTTAGTCTCCGAAACAACACATTTTTTCACAATTCTTTCTTTAATGCCTAGAAAAGATATTCAGGACCAACATACAAAACGATAATATATGTTTTCATGAACCCATTTGTGAAAAATAATAATAGATAATACGTGAACTCGGAGATAAAAGCAATGCTGGACTAGCAATAAGCCCTCTACAATATTGTACTTAATATAAAATAAATAGTTTAACTATTGCGAAAAGTATGTACTGAGATATAACTTTCATGATTTTCCAGCAAACTTTTTTCAAGGTTGCCGCTTTTATTTTGGCGCGAACCAGCGTTTCGTAGTTGCTTCGCAAGTAGTTTGCTATAATGACACAACCGGCCCGCGCATTGCAGTTACAAAACGCATTTAATAATGAGCATAGACTAGGCTCTATAGCGTTGGCTAATCGATAAATATATACTGCAGAGTTTGTTTAATGCCGCTCTAATTTAGTTCACTAACATTTTGATGCATTATTAATTATTATGGATTATATTGCTTATGTCTTCGACCATTAAAGTGATGGTGCTGAGTGTATTATAGAGTTTGCTTTGCTTTATTGGCTTCACACACAGCTTAAATTTATGTTCCTCGTAGTCTTACTAAAAAAATTTACTCAAAAATAATTTAATTTCGCCTATGCCTCTTTACTACACATTTTACTATGAAGGACACATTATTACACTGATTTCATAACGACCTGATTATAATTAAAATAACGGAAAACTAATTTAGAAAATTGAGAAACAACTTAAAGAAAATCTTTAGGGAAATCTTCTCAAATATTTTTAATTTTTTTACGAGATAAAGGTTAACTGGTTCATTATTAGAGAAAAAAATAACATATTTCTTCTTCTTGCTTGCCTGTCTATCCCTTAATCATACAACATTATCAGCTTGCAACATTCCAAAATAACCACTCTGCGCGACATTCAGCACGAGCTTCGCAAAAACAGTGTTACAATTCAACAATTCACATCAAAACATTACCACACTAATTTTGAATCTAACAACAATACACTGTATTATCAAATTGCAGGCAACATAACGCAACGGTGAAGTAATAGTTACGCAAACGTGCAGCTCAAGGATAGCGACCGCGTGGCGTTTTGGTTGCGACACGCAAAATGTCGACTTAGGAAAGGAACGAACGGCGTGTCAAGGTGCCGTGTGGAAATGCTCCTTTCGATTTTAGTTGGGTAACCTCTGGATTAGCTCGAAATGCCGCAGGTTGGGGCGGCTGCAAGCGTGTAGGCTTCTAGGCTGCTAGGCCGGCAGCCTCATATCAAAGATCATAAGATTTGAATAGATTTTATGTTTCGCTTACTGGGCGCACTGCTCTGGCAGGCTCTGGGCACACCTTGGTCACTTCATAAAAAAAAATTATTTTTTACAAAAAAAAGGAACCCGCCTTCAATAAACTGAATCATACATCAACAGAGCACTTTCTGTTTTTCGAAGTCGGTTAAAATGGATACTAAAACCATCTCCAGAATGTAACGAATACTTTTCTGAAAACCGCATCAAAATCGGTGCAGCCAAACTCGAGATAATCGCGGACAAACATACATACATACAGGTCAAACTGATAACCTACTTTTTTGAAGTCGGTTAAAAAGCGCGTTGCTCGCATAGCCGAAACTCGTGTACGTGCACGTGTATCATGCGTGTGTGGTGTGAGTGTGATAAGACGCGCTATTTGTACTGAGTGGTAACTGAGAGGTAACCGAGAGCGGGGCCGACCTTGCTGAGGGAGGCAGGAAGTGCCCTTAAGTACTGTTTGTAGTACTATTTATTATACTGTGCTCTGGGTCCGTAAATTTTTAGTCACAGATTAACGACTTGGTAAAGTTTTGTTACACTGGATGAGGATCGCTCAAGGCAATGTAGGGAAGTCCTATATCCAGCAGTGGATGTCTTTCAGATGTGATGATGATGAAAGTTTGGTTTTTTTTTTCGGTAAAATACTTGAAGAGCCGCACTGCGATCGCCAACCCGCTAAACGTGCCGATTACGGTAAACCCTATACAAATTGTTAGCAATTGATACAACTAACAAAAAAACTTTTATGTAAGTAAACGTAAAGTTTTTTTAAATGAAAATATTTTGTAAGTTTTGAATTTAATAATTTCAGTTGGTAATAGAATAAAAATCAATTGTTTCTATAAAGCTTATATTTAAGTAAGATATAATTTTAAATAAAAATATATAAGTAGCACATATAATAATAATATTTTTATTAATAAATCCTAATTTAAAATAGTTGATGAAAAAGTTTTTTGTATCAATCAACCAAAACAAATAAACAAAGCGAATTTTAAAACGAAACTTGGGGTAAAAATTAAAATTTCCAAAAGAAAAATACAAAATAAGATAAATAATATTAAAATATCAAAAAATTGAATTCTAATAATACGCTGAACATTTACAATCGCAGCCGATTGCACAAGTCGGCTGTTGCGGCAATGCGCGCGCGCAACTCTTAGGGTAAACTGATGTACTTGATTTACCATTTTCTGCGCCATATCCGTTAAAGTATGGATTGTAATTGGACATAAAGTACGGAGGTTGGACAAAGTAATTTGGATACATCTGAGGAAAATCTTTGTTTGCCTGACTTGTGTGGGATATGGCACTTGGCGCGTTTTGCTCATAAGTGGGCGTGTTCTGCACAGGAATTGAAAAATGATTTGGCGAATGCTGCGAAAAGGAGTTAGCGTCGTTTGGTAACTGACCCGAGTTAGATGGACTTTTTACCCAGTCAGGATTATGTACTACACTAGGCTTAAGTGCATTGTAACTTGGTACGTTTTGGACAGTATCCCGTGTATTTTGGACTTGTTTGAGATTGTTCAAACAATAAATGTCACCTGGGCCGCAGTCGTAGAGGAATTCTGGTGAATTGTCTTTTGTTTTTGGAACAAAGATTGGGTAGATGGTGGCATCGATGGTGATCGAAGTGTCCTCAGGGTATGGTGTTGATGATGAAACCTGTTAAAAAAAAGAAATGTGAGTAATATTGTTTCTTGACTTGCCATGTGGTACTACTAGACTACCACAACCCCATCTCCTCCGAAATAGAAGGATTGCTGAATGACATCCACTGTTGGACCTAGGTCGAATTTTTCGAGGGTTTTGCCGTTGACCGTAGGGTTCTATTAAGTTTATGGTTGTGCCATAATTGCCAAGTTTGAATGAATGAATGAATTATCTTCATTTTCTTTCTTCTATTTTGATGCTTGCCAGATGGGTTGGCATGGCAGTATGGCTCTGCAAGTTTTTAACGCGCTGGTGCCCCTCCTTCGAGTGTTTCCCTTTTTCGCCTTTAAGGACACCTAACGGGAGAATATACGAGTAGATGCTAGTATTCTTAGTATGCCGTCACATAAAGGCAAACCTTGTATACCAAAAAAAATAACAAATGTTAGGTACTTACATGCACAAACAAAAATAAGGATATTATCTTCAAACCAAACATGTTAATGTTATTTAATAAATTATTGCCGAGATGACTGTATTGAAATAAACCTGTAGCAAAATGTTAATTGAAAACTAAATATTTTCCCTTTTTATTTGACTTCTTATCCAAATGTTTTCGAATTTTGCACGTTTTTGCAAAAAATAATGCAACATTTAAACAAAATTTTGCACAATTTTTATCTTAAAGTACCAATCACTTTAGTTCCTTGTAATTAAATGCAGCAAGTTTTATTAAAATCTGTTTAGTAGTTTAAGAGTTCCTTACATAGTAAGAGCGTGAACGCAGAGCCGCGTAAATAATAAAATCAATCGTTAAATATTTTTATTCTTAGATTATTTAAGTCGTATGGAACAAAATCAGTACATCCAAATAGGTAGGTTAGGAACATCACTTAAGGTGGTAACTCTCGCTATGGCGCGAAATTCAAATTTTTTCGTGTTTTTTATTTATTCTGGCGAAAGTATAAATTTTTAATAAAGTTTAAATGAATTCGCGTATGTAAAAAACCATCTCCCACATTGCAATACAACAGACCTTTAGATTTTGTGTCTAAGGGGTAAAAGGCCAAAAAACAAGTTCCTTGAATATACACAAAATCGGTAACTCTGTCTTTCAAAAACGATATATCACAATGTGGGAAATAGGTTTTTACGTACGCGAATTCATTTAAACTTTATTAAAAATGAATACTTTGGCGAAAATAATTAAAAAACGTGAAAAAATTTGAATTTCGCGCCATACCGTGAGTTACCGCCTTAAATAAGAAAAAATATGTTTAAATGATGTCTAGGTTATCTTAATAAGGGTGTGAACAAAATCTTAAAGTGTATCAATGTAGAACATGTGGAACAGTGTGCCACTGCGCCAGCGCATATAATCACACTATTCGTTTAATGCGGATAAGACAGCCGCTGAAATTATTTTAAGTTTTTAAAATTTATGTTGATACTTATGCTTTTTATGTTCTATTGTTTCTTTTCGCTATATATTTTTTTGTTTTAGGTAAGTATGTATGTCTTATTTATAGTTACCTGTGTAATGTGTTTCTGTTGTTATGCTACAGTTCTTTATTTTTTTTATAAACTTAGTCCAAAATATATATTTTAAGTATTTAATTTTATTTTCAGAGTTTAAATAACCCTGTAATCAGTGCAATATAATTTACTATTTTCGAATAATACAAAAAAAAAAATTGCAAGAACTCAAATACACGACTACATAATCCCATTTACTTATAATCTTTGATTTTTTAAATCTCAATATTTACTTAGAAACTCGTAGTACTAGAGAAGGCAGGTGCATGCAAGGATGGCATATCTATACTAATCTCAACTGAAACATCAAAAGTCCCGTTACGTTGTCAGTCGCACGCAGCATCCGCTCCGCACAATATATCCCGCGCATGCGGCTAGCTAGGGTTGTCACGAGATCTACAAACCGGATTTTTGAAAAATTTTAAAGAAAGAATAAAGAAAGAAAATACTTTTATTGATCATGTGTCGATCAAAAAAGAATTGTTAGGAGCAAGCGCATTGAAAATTTTAAAAGTCATACTGCAATCATTCAATTCATTCCAAATCCAAAATGGCAATTATGACGGACTGGCCCACAATTGCCTAGTCCTTGTGACCCACAGGTCACAGAGTAGGCCTATGTCCAGCAGTGGAAGTCTTTTCGGCAGTTAAGGAGAATAAGACAAAATTCATTCATAAGGCCAATTCTGTATACTTACCTACTTTTAACAAGCTTATATTAGTTTATGTTTATATATACAGTAGCGGTCTAGGTCGGCGTAGCACTTCCGGTTTTTCTGTATTGCAAAATAGCTTTTGTTCTTTGGTAATACAGTCTAGGGCGCACGAGACCATAGACAAATCTGTCACGCCCTCCTAGACCACCACTGTACATTTTAAGCGATCAGATCGAAAATACATTCTTAAAAAAAAAGAAAAATTACTTACAATATAATAAAATAAAAAAAGTGTTTTTCAATCATATATTTATTTGTGTACTAAGTATTCAGAACAGATCACCGCAATGTAATGTGATGTACAGTACGACACAAAATCTAAAATTTTACAAGTAACAACACTGTATGAAAAATTTCGAAAATCCGACAAATTTCCATACAGTGTTGCCACTTTTTTCTTTCTAGATTTTTGTGTCTAACAACCCTGATCGGCGGCAGTGGGTAAGCGGGTTATGTCACAGCGGGCCAGTGGGAACTGGGGCCAATGTCAGCACAGCACTTTGCTGTTATAGGGTGTCCACACGTGTCTTATACACGGTTACTTTTGAATCGTGAAGGAGATTTTAACACATTGTAGACATGGATATTGACAGCCAACAGAGCGAACTGGAACTTAATTTTAGAGGCATTCGCCCAACAGTGGGCTGATATGTGCTTAGGAAGAAGAAGAAGGCTTAGATTAACAGGACTGATTACTGAAAACGAAATTGGATAAAAATTTACCGTGTTTACTAGAGGTCCTTCGAAAGTTTTTGTAAAAAAAACTTAAAATGATGTGTACAACCAGAGCAATAACCTACGGTGGCTTAGCTGGCGCTAGACAAGACAGGGGGTGGAGGGCAATGCGCGAGGGGGTCAACAAGGGGTCCATCAGTCTTTAAAAAACAAAGAGAATTTCAAAGTGTATAATTAAAAGTTACAAAATATAGACATGGACAGTCTACAAACTTTCTTCGAAACCATAGCCACTCTACACAAGTAACACAACTCACGATGCGATTTACTCGGCATCGCGGATCTACTGCGCCGGCGCACGTCGGAACGGGGTGCTCCACTGATAACTAACAACGCACACATTTATCACAATGCAATCACCGAGATCTTGTTACTTGATTCTAGTTAGGTGTTTAGACCATTTCTTTGTGTAAAGAAAAAGTGGTCATGTTGTGGTTGTTTTCGGTTGGATAGGACATTGCAGGCTTGAATCACCTGATTGTCCGAAAAGTAAGATGATTCCGTGCTTCGGAAGGCACGTCCCGGCCGCAGTTAGTGGTCGTTATAACCGCGGCGACAAGCTGGCCCCTTGTCACGTTGGTAATAAAGCATTAACTCGGCTAAACGTGGTCCGGCTCACAAGCTGGTGCCTCTGCCTAACCCTCCGGGGAATAAAAGGCGTGAGATTATGTACGTATGTATGTAAGAAAAAGTGTATTTAAATCGTTTAAAAGCTACTATAAATTTATGCCGTGTTGTAGCAGCATAGGAATACCACCCCCCCGTAGAGTTTCCGTCTATGCACCCCCCCCCCCATCTGCTACACCCTGGGTGCAAAAAGTGACCAAGGAGACAGGAGAAGGCAACACTGGCAACAGCATAATTGGCTCCACAAATTATTTTGTGTTTTGACGCCAAAATCGCAGAAAGTGAGTGGCAAATGTTATAAAGTGTGGTCTTGGTGTTTTTCTATAAGTGTAATTGTTATTTTATAAATAAAATCCACTCAAAACATAACAATTTCCATGAAATTACGCCAAGCAAAATCAAAGATAAAACTACCCTCATTTGCAAGTTTTTGCAATGGGGTTAAGAAAAGGGCTGTAGAAGCTACCAGAGCTTTCTCTACTTAAAGCAATCTAGTATCGCTGGTAGCAGTGCAGGAGGTCTATGTGGGCTCAAGGGAGCCGCTGGGGTCCGTAAGGGCTCCTAAGCGACTCCTCGGGTCTCATCAGGCTTCTTTGCTTTACAAGGGTCTATGCGGGCTCTGAAGCATCTACTGGGGTCCAAAAGGGCACCCGTGCTTCTCTAAGGGTCTGCAACGGGCTCTCAAGCACCTACCAGTGTAGCAAATAAAGGCTTTCGCCAATCAAAAATCCATACGTATCACTGCCTACAGCGATCTGGTATTGCTTGGGTAGAAATAAAGGCTACAGTCAATGAAAAATCCACATCAGAATGCATTGATAGTGGAAAAAAATATATTATAATTTGCGGCCCAGCTGACCACCTGACTGAGCTGTGGGAGCATCCACGCTTCGGATGGCTCCAATAAATGTGGGGATATGTACAATGGCTCCAACTACGCGAGCTAAGTGCAGGCACTAATCAACCCCCACTAGAGAAGAAGAAGAAGAAGACAGGAGAAGGACAGGTAGCAGCGTCCTTCGATGAAAAACCTCGCAAACATTTTCAGAATCAGAATCAGAAACATTTATTTCGTACATGTGGTAAGATACAGGTGGCAGAGTATGGTACAGCACGGGACGCTCTGGTGTCCGTTTTTTGGGTGCATCCTTTAGTCGCCTGTTACGACACCCTTTGGGTGCTGGTAGCTGGTAGGTACAGTGGCGGTCTAGGACGGCGTAACAAATCCGGTTTTTCTGTATTGCAAAATAGTTCTTGTTCTTTAGTATTACAGTCTAGGGTACACGAGATCATAGACAAAGAAGAACGCTGCGCTTCCTTTATACGGAACATAGAAGAACCTGAATGTGAGCAGTCATCAAATATGTATGTGTGTATAATTTGTATGGTTTTGAGTCCAGCTGGAATCAAAATAGTAGGCAAAATAGCAAAAACATAGACAAGAAAATGCTAAAAGCTGCTCGCGTGCATTCTTAGGCTATATAGAGTTTATGAGTTTGTCTCTGTCTCTCATATGATTAGTTTGTTATTGTTGAAGGAATACGAGTAGTAGTTCTCCGTTTATGCTAAAATAGCTTCCATCTAGTACATACCTTATCTCAGCACTAGACTATAATACCAAAGAACAAGAGCTATTTTGCAATACAGAAAAACCGGATGTGTTACGCCGTCCTAGTCCGCCACTGTACGTGCATATTTGTATAGTATAACCTTGTTATCACTTTATAATTAAGTTTATTGTCTAATTCGAGGAATGGACAGGTTTAAAACAGAATACAATAACGTTTACAAATTAGATTACTACAAACATGCTCAAACATTGTTTCAAATATCAGTTAGTCAAGTTAAATTGAACTTTAAAACATTAAATTTACGGTTCAAATTCTCAGTTATCGTAGTTTGTGTTACGTAATGCTAGTCTGTAAGGTCAAAACTGTTGCATAACAATACAACAGCAACAGACACCAAGATAAATAAGGCTGGTTGTATACAAAATATTCTGTAAAATATTCAAATTTTAATTAATATTATTGTAAGAAACTTATGATCTAATTTTAAGTCTCTATCTCAGTAGTTTTCCATGTACGTCGGCTGTCCTGTCAGTCATAGTGTCGAGTGGAGTGTTTATCATCAATACATAGTATAAAACAAAGTCGCTTCCCGCGTCTGTCCCTATGTATGCTTAAATCTTTAAAACCATGCAACGGATTTTGATGCGGTTTTTTTTAAATAGATAGATGATTCAAGAGGAAGGTTTATAATTATAAAACATAAGCAATATAGAAGTAGGTTAGGCGGTACGAAGTTCGCCGGGTTGACTAGTAATTTATAAAACAAAAGCTTTTGATCAAGGCATTGCCGTAAATAGGGGTGTGCCCAGGCACAGTGCATAGACTCCGGGGGGGGCGGAAGAATGGCTAGACCAGGTAGACAAAAGTATTGTTTTTTTGGGGTGCCTCTGATGAAGTTCCCACTGCGCCCCTAGTGCTTTTCTAATACATTCATACCATGCCAGTATTATCAAAAATGTCTGTTAAATTTGACAATACATAGCACTATTTTTTATGGCGGCCACGAATACGAGCTGTATTTTTGTGTTAAGTATTATTTTATCAACCTGAATGAATAGGGCGTAGTTTTAGAGCTAGCATAGGGCGCAAAAAAGGCTATTTACGGCACTGGGTCAAGGCAACTGCACTGCTACAAAATAGGAGCCGGAGAGAGGAGAAATTATGCATTTTATGATATTACCTAACCCAAGCATTATATTATAAAATCTTTATATTCAAATTAAAAAAAAAAACTTTTTTTAACCATCCAGTACTTTTCTTTTATCCCGATGAATGTAAAAATAAATAAGTAGTTGATGTACAAAGTCTGGTCTCTCCCTTATTTCGACGCCCATTTAACCAAGACCTGCGATTACTCAGACAACTAAGAAGTTTCGATAGTAATTCGCAAGTGCATAGGTCTTCCTATATTGGTTTCATCCGATTAGGTGATTGGCTAATTTTAGCACCACTTGAGTAGGTTGTGTTGTTGTGATAGTGTACCGTACGTACATTAAATTTTATGAGTATGGCATTTATATTAATTTTTAATCTACGCAAAAATCTTCTATAAAGAAAAGATTTGACTGTTTTTCCCAATCGAATAGGCTTCGATACAACTGAAACTATTTTAGTTTTTTTCACCACTCTACATTATCCCTAATGAATTAGCATAGGATAGTTTTCAAATATTCAGAAAGTATTTTATTGTGTAAACAACGCTAAAACCTATTTCCTTTTCGATATAGCAAGGAAAAGGAATCTTGAGCTTGAAAATAACAAAATTATCAATCAATCAATACATATATACAGTACTAGAGGCAGGCCCCGCGGTATTTCCCGCGCAAATTTTTCATTAACACAAAAATCCCGTTTTTTCCCGTTCCCGTGGGAATTTCGGGAAATACCTTCTTATTGCTCACCTACATCCCCCAAGAAGCGTGCTAATTTTCAGCTTTCTACGCCCCGTAGTTTCGGCTCTGCGTTGTATGTCAGTCAGTCAGTAACGGAAGAGTTTTATATATATTGATAAAACAAAGTCGTCCTACCGCGTCTGTCCCTAGTATTCTGAAATCTTTAAAACTGCGCAAAAGATTTTGATGCGTTTTTTTAAAAGATAGATTGATGTATAATATATTATGCACAACATAGTTATTAGGTAAGGTGCTACGAAGTTCGCCGGGTCTACTAGTATTCATATAAAAAGTATGTTAAGTATACGAGATAGATTTACAAGAGCTGTGCTATCGGTCAAGGCCAGAACAGTCCAAAAACCAAACTTGTTTCATATTGCATAAGACTTAATTTGGCCTATTGCCGTCGACCTTGGTTGAGAGAGCACTTACCTAACTGTTGATATGTAAGAGAACAGTTGAAATTTACAATAACCATAAATACATAATTAAACGCTTTATTAAGATATATAGATCTGTTATAAAAAATAACGATCAGCGTATCGAGCCATGCTTATTGCAAGGTTCCGTAGCCGGTACAGTTTTCTCATTTTTGAGCTTAGCTGAATAACCCTTTTCTTTATTACCTACCTAGCTATCTTACCAAGAATTATTTAAAAAAAATAGCTCAGATTTCAAAAATCTAGGGGTACATTTTGAAACCACTTTTTTATCTCAAAAAAAAAAAATATTAAGAGCGATGCTAGCGCCGTGCGCGAAAATTTTTTTTATCTTCTAAATCAGGACAAATATCAAAAATGTGGCACACTATGACTCTTAACAACTTTTTAACCCAATTAAATAAAACAGCATTCAATCATCTCATTAAAAAAAACACACCCAAATTTTTACAAAAAGAAAAACAAATGAAAATCTGAGTCAGAGTGAACTATTTCCATCTGGCAAATGGCTATTACAAAAAGCTAATTAATTTATTACGACACGACACAGCGGGTTACATAATCTCGGACCAGTTACTGTTCTTCACCTTGGGCTGATGTAACTCGTGTCAAGGTCCGGCGTTCGATTCCCGGCGTTGAAGTCTGTGAAGCTCGGTGGGATTTATTGCGCTTTTTTTTCTCGTTGATTTGTAGCTAGATTTAAAACGAGAAATTTTTCCAACGACGTAGGCTTAAAGCGGTATTAGTTAAATATTTTGTTGCGCCTTTTGACGACTTGGCTCTTATTTAGATCCTGTTAGAATATAATGGTACTTTTTTATTATTTCTAAATATTTACTCAAATATTCCTAGTTTTAATTTTTTAGTACCTACTATTATTTAAATAGTTTCCCATACTTTGGAATCTAAAAAAGACAACGGCTGTCTCAGCTCTTTTCAACTATGAAAAGTAAAGATCTCCGTTTACCTCATATTCATTTTTTTTTTTCAGATAAATGCGCGTCTGTCTGTCGCTATATAAGCTTTAATCTTTCAAAATATCCAACAGATTTTGATGCGTTTTTTTTTAATCGATAGAGTGATTAAAGAGGAAAGTTTATGGGTTTAAAACATTCACAATATAGTCCTTGGTTAAGCGGTTCGAAGTTCGCCAGGACATTCAGCTCATTATTCAAGCTAGCAAAAGCGCTAATTCTAGCGCTTTTCATCAACGCCCAAGCCTGCCAGGCATTTAGCAGTTACAGCACTTTTGCAACACATCTGAGATGCATTGTGTCATTGTCTGTCATGACAGTTTTGACATGCTGGTTTGCCAATCGACAGTCGATTGTTTGTGGGAGTTTCATTTGACATTTTGCAGATATACGCTCGATTACATTACTGCACTTTGATATGGTTAAATTTTGAATAGGCGGGCGGTGGCTTTGACAGGGATTTAAATCTACTTATTTACTTTGTTTACCTGTTCGTATTTTGTTATCATACCATAACATAATTATGTTTACGGGCCCCTTCTTCGAACTTTCAGTTTTTAAATCGAGTTATAAACTGAGATATTATCTTTGTACAGTGGCGGTCTAGGTCGCCGTAACACTTTTTCTGTATTGCAAAATAGCTCTTGTTCTTTGGAAATACAGTCTAGGGCTGACGAAACCACAGACAAATCTGTTACGGCCTTTATATTGAACTGACTTTAGTGGTTAATTAATAACTAAAAATGTAATATTTCACTAGATAGCAAAAAAAAACTGAAGTCACATGACTTGAAATAACTTAATTTTCATTAAATTTGTACAACATAATCGAAAATATACATATATCGGGATATTAATAGTCCAAAAGTTTTTTATTTTTCCAAAAAAAGTTGTAACGCGCACCGCCTTCCGTCATCTTCATTTTCAGCAAGATGTGTAAGAAGGAGAGGCCCGTTATATTAGATTATACAATAACCGTCTTATTCATAAAGATACAGTGGATTTTAAGTAGCTTTACTGGAGGTCTACTTCTCTGGTTTGTTGTATGGTAAATACGTGACATCCAGTCTAAATTGACATATCAATACATAGTATAAAACAAAGTCGCTTCCCGCGTCTGTCCCTATGTATGCTTAAATCTTTAAAACTATGCAACGGATTTTGATGCGGTTTTTTTTATAGATATAGTTATTCAAGAGGAAGGTTTATTAGTATAATACATACACAAAATACTTATAGGTTGGGCGGTACGAAGTTCGCCGGGTCGACTAGTGTCAAATAACTAAAGTGCTCTTTAACTTTTTATGAATAACAGGGTTAGGGTTTAAAGTTATATTGTATTTTGCTGAGGGTGCTCATAATAAAGCCCGAGTGTAGTAAGGATTAAGAGCGTATAAAAATTGCTTGAATAATAACAAACGAACCTAGTAAGATGCGACAAAGATAATGAGAGAGTAAGAGATATGTACACTATCAATATATATAAAACACTTCCGTTACTGACTGACTGACTGACTGACAGGCAACGCAGAGCCGAAACTACTGGGCGTAGCGGGCTGAAATTTTGCATGTAGGTTCCTTAGGGAGTGTAGGTGAGCACTAAGAAAGGATTTCCCGAAATTCCCCCGAGAACGGAAAAAAAACGGGATTTTTGTGTTTAAGAAAAATCTGCGCGGGTGATACCGCGGGGCAGCCTCTAGTATGTATTAAAGTAACCGATCCAAGTGTCAGCGGCGTTTATTTAGGGGGCTGCTAATTCTTATACGAAAATCTTTACATGCGCCTTAAATGTCACAGGACCTGATGAAGAAAATGTCAACCACACCATCACACTCAAATTAACCACATGTGGACCCATCATCATATTGATCAGCCCTAATGTCCAACACGTTTTCTAGAAAATTTTGCTACTTTGCGCTACAATCTCTTAGACATTTGAATTATTTGAAAATGGCGTCGATGAGGCAACGCTGGCTGCAAGGTTGCTTGCACAAGATTTCTGCTGGCTAGAGAAATAAGTAATGCTGGTTATACTTATACATAACTTGATATCTTGTATTCTATATTGACTAAATAATTTTGGACTTTGACTTCAGTTGCTTATAGTATTTTCCATGTTTGTCCTTCCCTATCCTTTCTTTCTTCGATATTTTTTTTCCCTCAATCTTTCCCTCTCCTTTCTTCCTTCAATCTTTCCCTTTCTTTTCTTCCTTAAATATTTTCCTTTCTTTTCTTTCCTCAACATTTCCCTGTCTTTTATATTTATAAAACATTTTATTAACTGACTAAATGATAACGCACAGTCCAAATTTCTGTTTTTTTGGAAAACTAAAAATATAAGAATTTAATCTATCGGTACTAAAAGGAAGTGTTAACAAATTTTTCCAATTTTCTTGCCAAATTAATACACAAAGTAACCGGCATCGATGAAATCGGCATTTCGTAATCGATTAATGTTCAATTCGATTTTTGCAATCGCATCTATTCTTGTTACAATAGTTAGCAATGCAATAGCATAGCATTTATACTGGCAAAGCATTTGCCAGTGATTTAATGGGCGAAACAGAGCGACAATAGCGCCACTTCGATAAATAATTAATATCTTATAAACTATGGTCGAAATCAAAAATATGCTTGACTCGCTAGTTAATCTTGCTTAGAATTTTTAAGGCTCTGTTGTGTAGCTTTAAGGATAATGATCTTGGAAATATTCTTTTACGAAACTAAAGTGGCCGCTTTAGGCAACTAACAGTTTTTTTCTTAGATTTGGAACCTGAAAGCTAGCTTAAATATTATTGGTTAGGACTAGCTTAAATTGTTCCCAAAAGAGGTTGCCATTGCTTTGCCATTATCGCGATCTGTGGACCTGTAGCTCTTTCGGCTGAGATGAGTAAAGAAGACATCGATCGTTAGATCCTGGGAATAAAGTTTTTTTTACGTTTCCTGGAAGAAATTGCCTTTAAAGCTGATAAGGTTGATCTTTCATTGCTTATTATTATTATTTTTGTTAGTTTTTAAATTAGAAATCATTTTTCGAACAAAACATATTTTAAACCACACCTTTAGATAACAATGGCTGGCATACTAGGCTAATGCCTGTGTCATGCCTGCCGAGATACAGCAGAACATAGTAAAAACCAAGTTATGTAGTAGTTAGTTTTATTTTAGCTGCAACTATGGTTGCAGATTGGACCTTTTCTCGCTAATCTTATCTTACACATTTCTTCACTTTTTTTGTAACAAAATATTAAAATTTTGCGCAAAAACCTAGGCGCCTAGGCAATCATTATTAAATTTCGCAAAATATCCAGCGTAACAGGCGCTTGTTTGAATGTCAAAAGTTGCAAAAGGTGATGCAAGGGCCCGACTGCGGCGCCGTATCGCAACTGCTCCTTACGACACATAGGCTGAATTTAATATGCATTATAGGACTATTGTGTGTACCATGAAAAGTGGTGCGAGTTTTAACTTCAATTTCAGAGCGGCAGCTATTTTGTTTTTCTGTCAGAATCGTTTCCTAAACCGTTTAAATGTTAACGCAACTATTTGTAATTATTTTAAGGTTGTGTTTTTTTTTTTATAATCCTTTTTGTCATGAAGCAAAATGGTGAAGTTTTAACAAATTTAGAGAAAACAAAAACAAATGGTTTGCGTAATGTTTTTCTATTATTTTAAACAGCTAAGTATTAAGTGTTACTACATTCATTATTATTAATTTAAATTTTTTACTGTTATTTATCTGTAAGTTGCCTGAAATAAATCGCTTCTAGGATTGCCCTCTTTCTCTCCTATTTAAAATTATATTTAGCGATAAGGCCGCCCATTGCATGCAAAAATTTGTCTGCACTTTTTTTAATAATGTACTTTTGTGTCTTACTTTGTATGATATAAAGTTATTCTAGTCTATTCTATCAATATATATAAAACTCTTCCGTTACTGACTGACTGACTGACTGACTGACTGACTGACTGACTGACAGACAACGCAGAGCCGAAACTACTGGGCATACAAAGCTGAAATTTGGCATGTAGGTTCCTTAGGGAATGTAGGTGAGCACTAAGAAAGGATTTCCCGAAATTCCCACGGGAACGGGAAAAAACGGGATTTTTGTGTTTATGAGAAATCTGCGCGGGAAATACCGCGGGGCAGCCTCTAGTTATCAATATATATAAAACTCTTCCGTTACTGACTGACTGACTGACTGACAGACAACGCAGAGCCGAAACTACTGGGCGTAGCGGGCTGAAATTTTGCATGTAGGTTCCTTAGGGAGTGTAGGTGAGCACTAAGAAAGGATTTCCCAAAATTCCCATGGGAACGGGAAAAAACGGGATTTTTGTGTTTATGAGAAATCTGCGCGGGTGAAACCGCGGGGCAGCCTCTAGTAGCTAAATAATTTATTTTATCATTCTTAAAAAATGTTGCTGATGATAGTCAATCCGATGGGTTGATTACGAGCACCCTTCTCCATCGAGCGACTAACCTTCCGGCCAAGTTTCGTCAGCCAGTTGACTTGACCCGCTACTATTTTGCAGTTTCCAGTGAAATGTTAACTGTTTAGTCAACTATTACACGATACTATCTCAAATATCGCTACAACAATTAATATCTAAATCACGGCAAATATCAAAAATACACTCCTTTATAATAATAATATAATAACTTTTTATTTCAGACCAAGATCCATTTTGTTAGTAGTACAAAAACCTTATTTATCTAGTGTTAGTAAGTAATATCAAGCAAAAATGCACGGCAGAGGCGGCATGTAGTGATGACAACCTCTTCGCAAAAGGACCATCGTCCTGGGTCGCAATGACACTCAGGATGCTATGGGTGCTCAGCAGCACGAGGGCTCACTCTTTATGACACTAGATAATCTTCCTTAGTACCTACTTTAAAGGGCAGGAGTCCTTATTTAAAAATTAATAATAATCTAATAATTGCTGCTTAAAGTGTTCAAATTAAGCATCCTTATTTGCTTATTTTGTTCTTAAACCTAAAATCTATACAACAGTGCCCTATCCTATAATACTAAGCAAGATTATCTAATAGCATATAGGAACACAATTTTGATTTTAACAATAGTTTAAAAGTTACAAATTTGTGTAGAGATTGGCTCTACAATCGGTGAAATAGGGCCTTTTAGGAGTTAAGCAAAATGCTTAGAGAAACATTTTTGATTAATGATCGTATGGAATCTAACTACAGTATTGCAAACTTTGCCGATCACCATATAAAGCAACAAGCGGCTGTTGAAACATTCCAGGTATATTTAAACTCTTCATCCTCATCATCTAAGCCGAAAGACGTCCACTGCTGAATATAGGTCTCCCCAATAGATCACCATATCTACTCGCCGTATTTTCACATCCTTTCCCAGGTTGTCTGACTACCTTGTGACTTATCTTCATGGTGTACCATATTATCCAAGTTAACACCAACGTTTATGACGGATATCGTTGTACAGTGGCGGTCTAGGATGGCGTTAAATATTAGTCTTTGGTCTCTTGCGCCCGAGACTGTAATACCAAAGAACAAGAGCTATTTTGCAATACAGACAAACCGGAAGACAGCCACTGTACGTTTCCTATAGGTGTGTTTCTGTGACGGTTTACTGTGTCTTTCTGTTACCCTGGAAACCTTTTCGTCTAGTAAAATTATCTGATTATGAAGCATTATTATTGTAACATTTGTAAGAAAAACGTGACTGTTGGCTAACCGCGCTCGTAACCAAAATGAATCCAAAAAAAGGCAAGTAAAAAGAAATTTCACAAAAGTTTTAAAAGTTTCCCTTTTCAAACAAACCCCTTTCTTGTTATAAAATGTTATTTAAAGTCTTCAGGCTCACGTGCGGGCTCCTTTCACGTTTTCAACGGAAGGAAATTGCGAGAATTTCGCCATATGTCCATAATCATTATATAGCAATTATACAATGAACTACCAATTAGAGCTCTTGTACTAGCGCCCGAATCGCTGTAATAAATGTTTAAAATAGGAAGGTACTAGTTTTGCTTTTCTTAGGGCATGTATTATATTGTGGTCCTCAAAACTGCAGTGGTGGTTTCAGCATGTCATAAGTACCTCACAGAAACTTTTAACTTTCAGAAAATACAAAAAGACTAAAGAACACAACATTATGGTACATTGGTTAAGGATAGAAGTTCTTAACCACCTTTGTGGCATAGTTTGTAGTTATGTTGTTGTTCGATTCCCGGTGCGTGCGGGCGAAAATGGTAATGATTGATATCGATATTATCCAGTTTTCTGGGTATCAGTGTGTTTATATGAGATTCGGACACCCTTTAAATAGGTTCTGCCTAGTTAGAGACTAGAGTATGATGCGTTATTATTATCCAATGAAAAAATGCTTAACTTCAAGTTTTGTAAGGTCGGAATTGTGAGGATTGCGTTGTATAACGTCCACGTGGCTAGAAAACATTGTTGGGAATTCACGTGCGAGATGTCGTCACGGAATAGGGCGGGGCAATTCATCGACCCTCCATATATTATCATCCATACTATTTTATAATATTATTAATGCGAAATAAACTCTGTTTCGCTTTCCTGAAAAAACTACTGAACCGACTTGAATGAAATTTGGTATATAGATAGTCGAGAGCCTGAGAAAGGACATAGGCTACTATTTATCCTGAAATTCCAATGGAAAAATTAGGGATTTGATGTTACAAGGGAAAATGCGCTGGGGAAGCCGTGGTGCGCCCACTAGTTTATGATATTTTGACAGTAAAGTACATTTTAGACAGTTCAACTTTCAAGGTAAGTAAGTAAACTATACTCAACTTTCGATTATATAGTAAAGTTACTATATATATCGAAAGCTGAGTATTGTTTACTTACCTAGACAGTTGATCTGTCTAAAATGTACTTTACTTACAAAATATCATACACTAACTTCATAGTAACTTTTTACTATATATATCGAAAGTTGAGTATTTGTATTCCTGATCTTGTCCGCAGAAATAGACAGGAAAGACAAATGTATAATCTCTGATGTCGGAAAAAAGAGTAGAGCTTTGTTAATTCAACATCACTAAGTTTACGTTGACCCAATGGAATTGTAGTCGTATCGAGGTGCAATCTGGAGTATTGTAGCTTCTTATCATTTGGTTGTGTAATAAATGTGATTGCACATTTTTCGAGCTCGATAAGGTATCTTCGTTCTGCGAGCACATAACGTAACGGGTTCCTTCCAACGCGATTTTTTTTGTTGAAAGTCAAAAAGTAAAAATTTATTAATTCAATACTAGCTGTCCTGGCTTACTTCGTTACGCAATGGAATATAAGATACGACTTGGCTCTATAGACTATGTTCTTTTGACTGCCCAGAATGGGCGAATAAAAAAACAAACAACAACAACAAACCACCTGTCAACATATGTAAACAACGGAAAAAAAATTGCACCTTGGGTTACATTATTTGAGTTTAGGTAAGGATCCCTAATTTTTTTGAAAATCTAATATAGCCTATGACACTCGGGGTTAATATAGCTTCCTACCAGTGAAATAATTTTTCAAATCGGTTCAGTATTTCCTCAGCCTATTCGTAACAAACAAACAAACAAACAAATCTTTCCTCTTTATAATATTGGTATAGATTGGATACAATCTATCGCTTATTAAAAGTAAATTAGACTATTTATTCATAATGGTACTGATACCTTATTTGGTAAAGTATCCTATACTGCGAGAAGCGACGTAATTCAGGGTGCCCACCAAGCGGCTTAGGCAAACAAATGTTAGCCTTGCCTAACGACAATGGTCGCCTGGAGACGCCCCCAAACGAGCCCTCCTCTGTCAAATGATTCTACTCCCTTTAGCAATGATTTTAAAGCATAGAAATAAAAGGGTGTCAACAAATAACTTTTCCTTTTTTTGCTGTCATTTTTAATTTCGGTCGTTGCTAAATATTAATTTCAAACTTTTAAAAAGGTACTTTTTTATTCATCGTTCACATAACAAAAACATTCTGCCACGTGCGCGGTTATTCTGAACAATTTCTGAAAAGTAAAGATCTTAAAATAGAATAATTTTACGCGGTTTATAATAAAGGTTTGTAACAAATAAGTATTTGAAAGAAAACAACAATACGCACTGACGCATTGACTATAAAAGAGTCCTCCTACACCAATTCTAGAACTATGTTTAAAGATCTAAAAAAATAACAGAACAATACATAAATATGAAGGCATTCGAAACCCATGGCTGCTTTTTGAACACCCCAACAGTACTATGCCCTAAAAAAAGCAGCAATTGGTTGCTAAATGCGTCTATTTTAGAGTCTTAACCATAAGGCATGTACTGCGGTCTTCAAAAATAAGCAATAGTTCCAGAATCCATCATGTGCCCCAAATGAAGAGAGTTACCGACCGACATCAGTAGATCTAATACCAACCGTCATCCGTTTCTTCCGCTATAAAAATGCGGCGGGCCCTCCTTATGAAGTAAATATGGTCGCACGTGACAACTTGCGACATCGTCCCTCCCTCTTTCAAAGTGCCCCCCCTGAAGAAACCCCTTCAATAAACTCTGCCTTGAAACCGTCTACCATCGACCCCTTTTTATACTTATAACTTTGTTCTGCTGCGCATTTTACCCCCACGTTGAAAAATAAAAATAGAATCATCACGTTTTTGCAAAGACTTATAAATTTAACTTTATTTGGATTTTTTTGCGCGATTAGAGTTATGCAATTAGTTGATTATGACTACATAAGTCTAGCTGACAGTAGCAACACTATTTATTAAAATCATAACTTATTAAATAAGTCCAGTAGGCATAAATACCATTTAAACATATCAGTTTTTGAGCTTGAAGTTATTTGTAAAGACTTTAAGTTAGTCGTAAGTTTACAAAATATAAAGTAGGAATTTCAGAGGAGGCTTAAAATTTCTGAAAGGATGTCAAATATGGTGGAAATACTAAAGTTCTGAAAATCTTAGGTTAACTTGTACTATTATGTATTCTGTGGACATGGTAGAAGTGCTTCAAAAATAATTTGCCCTACTTAAAAAAAGAAAAACTTGTACGTTTGACTTGTATGCCTGATATTTTTCCTAGTTTGGAAATGATTTCAAGTTATGTTTCTTTTTAAGAAGTGTCACTACTATAGAATAGAAAACACTTTATTGTATATTTAGTCTAGGGATTTTGCGAAAACCCGGATAATTTGATATAAGGATATTTTATTCCAATTATCCACAAAAAACATTTTTTTTTTTTTAAAAAACCTCGTATAATTGAAAAATTTTAAACATGAAGACACTGGCTGGTTATAATACTGGCCGGTTATAAATTATCTTTTTTTTATGAAGAATACAGATAACTGTGTTCTTATTCCTTATTTTAAAATGTAATTTTGATCTTGACTTGTTTTATTACACGCTTTTCTGTACCTTTCTTACTTGGCTAGATTATTGCTTGCTGGTCATTTCATAAACTGACTGGTTCGTTAAAATATCTTTGACGCTACAGAGAACCAATTTCGCAAAATCCCTATAGTTGATTATAGTGATGCGTCGATAGTAAAGTTGACAATTTGACATCTAGTTTTACCTAGAATATATTATTAAAACATTCTGTAAAAAACTTAGGTCTAGAAATATATTATATACACATAAAAACTAAATTTAAAACAATAAAATAATTAATACCTAATTGAAGAGACCGCCACTCAGAGCTCCCTGCTCGAAGGCTCCCATGACGCTAGCGGCGTTGCCACGCTGTATGGCGATTGAGAGCCTTAGAGTTTTACAATTTTCTAGCTAGTTAGTAAAGTATTATTAAGTACTAAAGTATTATTTAAAAATATAAAACAAAAGGTATTATTTACGTAATCATGATTATCTATGAGTAATTAAAGTGATTCATAACAATATGTTATCATTTCGAAAGGTCTGTTTTTGAGAAAATATTTACATCGAGTTTACATCACACTTTTGCTATTGTCGTCATGAAATAATAATTTATTCATTAAGTAATGAAAATTTAATAATAGAACAAAATTTTGTTTTCTGTAGTATTGTGCATATGAGCGTTAAATAGTTCAAAGAAAAGATTGTTGTTGTTATCTGTAGCATTTCAAAAAAAAATTTTGTCACGTAAATAGCAAAGTTTTGATAGACCATACAAAAACGTGTTATACCACGGCAATATCATAGCATCATAGCACTACAAATTTGAGCTACAGTAACGCACAAAACTCATTGTTTCTCATTTTAATAATAATTTGGACGTCATTCCACGAAACACGTTTTTGTTGTGATCTCCTTCCGGCCATCTGTTGACGTAAGTATAAAACTTTGCATTCTTTTGACGTCACGAATGGTTGCATCTATAAATGAATTATATTTATTTTAACTGGGCTGGCCACGTCACACGAATGCAGCCGAAAGGCAGCCGAATAGGTGGACTAGAATCCAGAATAATATAATACGAAAAAAAAACACTTAATATGTACCTTTATAAAAATTAAAACACCACAAAAAAAATCGTGGGGAATGGAAAAAGGGGAATAAAGCCTTTGCCTAACACAGGCTAAATCACAGAACAAGGAAGACTGCTCTCTCTCTCTCAAAAATAGCTTATTCCTGAGCAGAGACATGGTATATCGCTCGCTCGCTTTCCTGAGATAAGGTATGTACCTAGATGAAAGCTATTTTAGCAGAAACGGAGAACTACTACTTGTATTCCTTCAACAATAACAAACTAATCATATGAGAGACAGAGACAAACTCATAAACTCTATATAGCCTAAGAATGCACGCGAGCAGCTTTTAGCATTTTCTTGTCTATGTTTTTGCTATTTTGCCTACTATTTTGAGTCCAGCTGGACTCAAAACCATACAACTTATACACACATACACATTTGATGACTGCTCGCATTCAGGTTCTTCTATGCTCCATCTACAGGAAGTGCAGCGTTTTACTTTGTCTATGGCTTATTCCGTTACTGACTGAAAACGAGACACAGAACCAAAGAGGTTGGAAACCGTCGCTACAGAACAAACCAAAACAGTATGAATTAGAAGATGGTTAGGAATTTAAAACCATTTAAACTTTTCGCTGTCGTGATAAACAGCTTGTAAGTATCAAGATTTTTAGAAAGCACGTAAGCATAGTATGCTATTTGGTCATCAATACATAGTACAAAATAAAGTCGCTTTCTTCGTCTATCCCTATATATGTATGCTTAAATCTTTAAAACTAGGCAACGTATATAAACGTGTTTTATTTTAATAGATAGAATGATTCAAAAGGAAGGTTTATAAGTTCGCCGGGTCGACTAGTTAACCCATGTTTTGTAAAATCGCCAGCCACAGGATCAAACGGGATTGTTACGAAAATATCCTGAGGTCACGTTGCGGGACCAAGCCCCCCCATTAACCTTATACAAGACATTTCGAAATATTCCCCCCATCGCGGTGGTGCAGGACAAGAGATAAAGGCTACCAGTTATGAAGAAAATTTGAAAATTTTAAGTGGTAATTAGCAGGATATATAGCTCGAAGAACTGGTAATCGCTGGGGCCGCAATTTATGAAAATTTCTTCTGTAGAGAAAGATTCATACTTAATATTATAAATGCGAAAGTAACTGTCTGTCTGTCTCGCTTTCCTAAGAACCGATTTGAATGAAATTTAGTATTTGGATAGTTAACAGCCTGAGAAAGGACATAGGCTACTTTGAATCACGAAATTCCTACGGAAAATTTGTAAATTTGATGTTTCAAGAGAAAATACGCTGGCGAAGCCGCGGGTCGCCCATTAGTTATGAATAAATTAATTAGTTTTTTTTAAGTTTCACAAACACATATGCAAACAAAAATAAGATATAAAAATAAATATAATGCGAACAGGGTTAAATAAATAAAGATACATGCATCAATATAATAAAATAATGAGTAGGTTTTTGTCTCAGTTTAATGTCGCACCTAGGCCTGCTTTTTGGTGTGAATAACGTACGAAAATCAATCGGATTTTTGAATAAATAATGTATCATCATCATCATCATTTCAGCCGTAGGACGTCCACTGCTGGACATAGGCCTCCCTCAAAATAATGTATATTTATCAAAAATAATAATGAGCAATTATGACCTGAAAAATGCAGATATCACACGGACGACCTGGCGAAGGCTGCGGCTAGGCTATTTGATGAGGGTGATACAGTGGCGGTCTAGGACGGCGTAACACTTCCGGTTTTTCTGTATTGCAAGATAGCTTCTGTTCTTTGGTAAGTAATACAGCCTAGGGCGCACTTGACCATAGAAAAATCTGTTACGCCATCCTAGACCGCCACTGTACAAGCCTGGTCATTGTGGCAGTCAGTGGCTTTCTGTCAAGTAGCGGATTACTTTCAGCAGATATCTCTGTAACTTGTTAACCAGTTATAAAAATTATTAAAGTGTAGAATACGGTCTGAAAAAGGATAAAAACGTTTCTAAATAATGTTTGTGTTTTGTTTTCATATCATAATTTTTAAATTATAATTGAAAAAATTGAAAAAAAATGTTAATCCTTGTTAATATGTGAACAAATATAAGGGTGAATATTCAGAGCCTGATTTTTTTCTGTCCGGGGCTTTATTTTGTGACTTTCCAAAGAAAACTTTTAATTTGAAGATTTAGATTCAAACTTAAGCTTCCATTCTGTTTGGGCCCGCAAAGTTTATTAAAAAATACATAGTTTAAGTACGCTAAAATCTTACCTAAAGTCCAAAAAACCGGAATATTCTGATTCCTGTGGGGCGTCCGGGCTCCATTTTTTACTATAAATGACTCCATAACTTTTTTTTGAACAAACACATATAAAATTCAAGATCAGTTAAGCATAGTCAAATAGTTGTTTATTACAAATTAATTGTCCCTGATTGATTACTGAAGCTGGTTTTGAAATAAATCGAGGCTTGAGATTTGTCCGCGTGTACCGTGTGATTTCTCTGGCGCGTGCAGCAATCACTTTCATGGTTAAACTAAGCTATGTAGAACTCAGCAGTTTTATGGATGGGCTGTCCCAAGCTATGCTTTATAGTGTATATGAGGTGATTGCTAGCTAAGGTGCTCCGTTTAGTAGTTATGATGCCAAATATCTGATTGCTCTGATCGTGGTTCAGTGGTCACTCTGATTACTCTGCAATGTTTATCTTATGTTATAAAATAGCTATGTCATGTCTAAAGATTATATTGTATGTCATGTATAGTTGGGTGTTCCTCATAAAATACCTAGTTTTCTATTCTACCCCGTTAAGGCTGGACGGATCACTTTATGATTTTTTAATGATTCCTATGGTCTGATATCTCTGGTTTTTTTACCATAGGAATCAGCAATTTTCAGCAGATTAGCACTTTTAACCTGAAAATCAGATGTCAAACCTATTGTTATCATCATAATAATTATTTTAGTCAAAATAGGCCTAATCACATCTTGGATTGCGCGGTCGGGCGCCAATCGAGAACTTTTACTTGCCCATTACGATACAGTTATGCAATTTATTTTGGCTACGTGGGAGTTTTCTGATTGGATTATGCTGAAAATTTTCAAGCATAGCCCTTTAGAGTGACTGGTAAGCTTTTTGATTAGGCACGTAGTGAGCTATGTCTCGGTCCGGTAATAGTCATCACAGGTAAAACACGTTGATCGTAGACCTTGTCTTGAGCATGATATGGCGAACGGTAATGGGTTTGCTTATGGTAATATGGAGGAAAATATGTAGCAAAGCTTGCCCATCGCCCTCTTCCTATTGGACCAAGTTGGTTGGATAGTTTGGCTACGTATTCATCGACTACTCTTCGAGCGTACGTACAGACTCCGATATTAACAGTAGCATTTGAAATGGGCGTTTAAAATAATTTTGGTTTTGTCCATGTTGAGAATCCAACTAAAGTCATCCATCATTGTAGTGAGATCCTGCGCGGTCTGGATCCATAACTATGATATCGATATCACATCAAGTCTGATTGATGTATTCACCGTTTATGTTGATGCCTAGCTTAGTTATTTCCAGTCCGGAGCCTTGAAGACATCCTCGAGTACAGCGATGAACAATTTTGGAGTTATGACATTTACCAGTCTGACTAACTGCTGCAGTCTCATATCCTTCGAGGTCTTTGTCTAAAGTCGAAATTACATTTATAAAAACATTAACACTAGCGAAGTGTAGCTACTATAGTCCACTTGGCCTCGCTAGAGATACTGCAGCACTGACTTATCCTTAATCAAATCAAATACAAATGAAAGGCTTTTTTGTAAACTCTAGGCAGGAGCATTATACCGCAAATGACAACCACTGACCAGCCTAGCCAGCCAAACTTAAGCTAGAGTATTTATATCAGCTTCGCTGATCTGAAGACCAGCTACAACGCACACTGAATTACATGAGGATTACCAAATAGGATTAGATTATTACGGGAGATTTTGAATTGAAGACTCCAAAACTCCTGCGTTCTATCGACATTATTGTGATGATTATATTTGATTATAGTTATGTGTCACACAAATTGACGCTGCACTGACCACAAACCTGCTCTTAGGCATTCTACTATTCCACTATATTACATGCCATTCCAGTAGGCAGCATGGCCTCAAAAGCTGTGTGGAATAAATTATCTAAGTCTTCACAGTTCTAATAGGACTCCAAAATTTGCATCTTGCATTTGAATACTTGTCCGGTAATTTTTTTCGGCAATTCTCACCTAACCTGCGTGTTCGGGTCAATGAATCCCTAACTGATTGCTGGCACTGCGCTATTGATGGTCCACAAAAAGTGGTTGCAATTTCAAAGAAATATGAGCAAGAGCAGGACACAATACCAGTTGGTATGGACCACTTTTAAGCAGATGCTGGTGATATGTTTGTAAGCATAAATATGACTAATTTAAAATATGATGAGAAATTGAGTGAGAATACAATAACATCTTTAGAATATCTCGCAACTTGGTCTTACTAAGTCTCATTTCAGTATTTTCATTAAAAAACTACTAGAACTAGTTCATGTATGATAAATACCTTTTTTTTGGAAGATTAAACTACTAAAATTCAAATAAATTTATCGTTGTGATTACTCTGGAAGCACTTTTCTGATTGCTCTGGACCAAAAACTTGAAAACTCAATTATTCATAGGAAGACCTGGTCCAAAAATGGTGCCCAATCAAAAATATTAAAGCTAATGAGGCATACTTTCATAAAAGTTAACTGATATTTCAAAAAAACTAAATTTGAAAACTGCCAGAGGAGTAAGCTGAATATCGCCGTTCTGAATATTCACCCATAACAAAAAACATGACGTGTTATAAATTGTCCAATGCTTCTTAAAATTTAACTTTCACTAAATATAATTATGAGTGCTCTAGAAGTATTAGGTATGCGTATAAAATAAAATTAAATTGAGGAAAACGGAGAGAGACAGTTGTTTAAACATGCTCTGGCTGGGTATTAAATAAAACAACAATTACGAAATAAACACACATCTGCAAGTTCAAGAACTGTATTTTTTTTAAGTACAGTGTCGTCGCGTTTATTATCATCAGGGCATTTCTACGGACGGGCAAAATTCAGTGGCAATTTGAAAATAAAATATACGCCAATGAAGTAGGCTGCTCAAATTATTTCAGCCACAACTATGTATGGGTACGCAGTTGGAGAGCATAGAAACATTTCTGAAAATTTAATATAAATACCAGAAAAAAAATCCGAAAGTCATAAAACCTGACATCGGTGGGGTGTCCTGTTGCCGAAATTCATGAAAGAGTCACTTGTTACAAAGTAATGAAGTGATATTTGATTAACTTATATATATTCACGCCTTGGCGATAAGTATATTGAGGCTGTAGTTACCATGAAAAACCAAAAACTTCTATATTTTTTATAATACACCAATCTGAATGAGCGTCCTGGAATTCTCCCTGATTTCGGTGGTGTTTACAAATCATCACCCACAACCATAGTGGTTAACTTTTCGAACTATCTGAAGTACTCTGCAGCTTGATTCAGTCATGGCCTACACGCCGCGAGCCTGAAATCCGTGCCCCGCCGACATTTCAGTAATTATTTTCAGGATAATTGTGACACGCGGTGGTTTTGGGTACCCCTCAGTCCTGAATTCGGTGTAGGTAATTTTTTTCTAACCGTAAGAAATAGTTAACTTTCAACTAGTGCCATGCACTCGCCATTGGGTTGGTATTATTTGATGTACAGATGATTGTTATGCTGTAATTTAATTCCGAGTTAAATTTTTATTTGTACTCTTTTGTGATTTCGCTGATTTTGATATCGGTGGTTTTCGGTGGATTTTTAAACACCGAAGTCAAAAAAACTTCCACCAAAATCAGATTTTTACTTTGAACGCGTGCTAAAATAGCTCATATTTCACATTTTTGTCATAAAAATACTTATACGTTGTATATAATCATTGATTGTACACAAAATGCATTTAACTTCGTACCATTTTTTGTTTTTTATTTCTCTGACTTAATTTTTTTCGGAGGGTAGTATTGAAAACTGGCATAGCGCTGTACCGAGTTGAGTCAGGGGGGTTTTACTATTATTATTTTACCCGGCGAACTTTGTAACGTCTTAAATATTTCTATGTTACCTTCTTTATACCTTCCTCTTGAATAACTCTATCTATAAAAAAACGCATCAAAATCCGTTGAGTAGTTTAACTATTTAAGCATACTTACAGAAGCTTCCCGCTCCAGCGACTTTTTGTTATAATATGTACTGCATTTATGTATACCAAAGTTTGCATTTGAATCAACAAAAAAAAAAGTAAATTATCGTTATTGTTATTATAATGTATTATAATGTTTAAAATAAATACCTAAAAGTTGAATATTTATTAAAAACACAAGATATTTTTAAACTTATTAACTTAAATAAACTAAATAAATATTTACAAATAAAAAATGGCCTCAAAATCGCTGCCACCGGAAGGTACGGTGCCTAGCAGGCTGGCTGCGTTACCCCTCTGAATGGCCAGACGTAAAAGTTATTCTTATTATTATGACTAATGAAATTTATTAAACTTTAATTTGGTACGAGAGTGTACTTATTTATTATTGAGTATTTAATATCAGTAAAGTTAATACAAAATTCAGGTAAATATTTTCAGATATACTTTAAATTATTTTTAAACATTTGTAATTCTTAAAGCTCTTCTTGGAAATATCCAGAGTTCAAAGTAGTATCCGAAAAATCTGTCACCAAATTACACTAATGATTACACAACTAAATACTGTGTAAATAAAAATTAATATTAAATTAAATTTCGATGATAAATTGTATGGGATTGTGCTTTCGGTGGATAGATTTCTGATTTCAGTTGCAAAATTGTGATTCGGTGGGTAATTTTTCTGATTTCGATGGAGACAAAATATTCGAGGTCAGTTTTTTTGGAAACTGTTATCTTTTGAAGTGGGCCAAATCAATATTTGAATACAGAATAAGCTCTTTTGCATGGTTTTTAATTATGAAGTCTCTAGGTCAAAATAAAAAAAATGCCACCGAAGTCAGACAAATCTGTTCACTTTGTAGAAATGCTCATCAGGTGTTTGTTAAATCACGTGAAATGAAACGAAACGTGTTTAAGGTGGTCACTCTCGGTATGGCGCGAAATTCAAAATTTCGATTGGTTTTTACGTACGCGAATTCATTTAAACTTTATTAGAGATGAATAATTTCGCCAAAATAATTAAAAAACGTGAAAAAATTTGAATTTCGCGCCATACCGTGAGTTACCACCTTAAAAGTTTCAATTGAGAAAAGATTTTTTTTTAAACTCAACTTACTTGGCCAAAGAAATTTTACTTGTTAGTTATTTTGTGTTAAGTATATTAGTACTTTACTATATGTATTTGGCGGTAATAAGTTATGTATTAATTAAGTATTGTTTCTATAAATACAAAACATTTGCCCATGATTTTTCCTATCGCATGTACTCTACGCTACGCACTGTAAATAAATAGGGTGCCCTCGAAGTAGACGCCCAGCCCGGCCTTATGCCATTATCCGTATGTTCATTCGTTATGCAATGATATCATTGTCACACTCACCTCACGCACTAGCAATAGGGTACGACTATGATAGAGTAACGAAATAAAACAGAAAAACAAAAATCTTTTCCGAATGTTTATTCTGCACGTTTTTGAAAAATTTAAATTTATTCCATTATTTTTTTGCGACTAACCTATGAAATTAATTATTATTTAGCATCTGCTAACAAAAAAAAACATTAAAATCTTTTTATTAAAGGAAAATAATCCTTTGACAAACTACAAATTAACCGTGTTATTCATAAAGATAAAGTAGATTTTAAGTATCGTTACTGGAGGTCTACTTCTCTGGTTTGTTGTATGGTAAATACGTGACATCCAGTCTAAATTGACATACGTCAAATAACTAAAATGCTCTTTAACTTTTTATGAATAAGAGGGTAAATATATTATTTTCAAATTTTAATTATTATCTAGTTCAAAAACATAAAAATTGTGTGTATAATAATGCAAGAATATAAAAAAATGCTTAAAAACGCTGTAAGTTTTAACTTGGCAGAAGCTAACAATCCGTTTATAAGTCACGTTTTTTTTATACAAAATTTCTTTTAGCAAACAAGTCTAAAGTTCTTTCAAATTATAAACAAAAGCAATCGTTTGGAATGGCTTGCCAAATGTTTGTAAGAAAATGTAAGTCCTAGAAGCCTTATGTGCTTCTATGTTCTTATTGTATTAAAAAAAGCAACATCTTATAAAATTAAAAAAACATATATAGGGTAAGCAGTACTAATGTTGGCCGCCCTCCAATGATTGGCCCCTTCAATGAAAAATCTATTTATTAAGAGTTGTATTTATATACCAGAAATGAAAAAATATTTATATTTTTCTTTATTTAAAACACTCTACAACGAAATTAATAGTTTTTAAATGCAACAGCTAGCAATTGATTAAAAAAATACTTTGTGTTGGACTACAACAGAGGGTGTGTTTTCTTATGAAAATCGTAAGAAGTACGTAACTTTTAGAATGGTTTTACTCGTTTTCTTCTTGTTTAAATTGCAATATATGTTTCCATATATGTTTATTACACTTCAATTCAGGTTTATTTACGGTAATTCGTGAAAAACACTAAAGATTAACCTCAAAAATAGGTAGGCCAACATTAGTACCTGTGGTAAGTATGAAGTATCAGTTGATTGGCATCGATGCCAATCATTGTATTTTTTGCTTTTTAATATTATTTATATTTAAATATTAAATCAAATCTTATCAACAATTGCGTTTAAAATGCTAAATCTTTTTATTTAATAAAATCAGAGGAACTAGATTTTGGCAGGGCCAATCATTGTACTTTTGTGTGATTGGCCATGCCAATCATTATACTTTTCCCTATGCCAATCATTGTACTAAATTTGTAGTTAAATAATTCACCAATTTGATTATGTTCTTTTTATTTTATCTTGTTTATTTAGTATTCTTATTTCCGAGAGATAATAGTGCGATTTTAGG
This sequence comes from Euspilapteryx auroguttella, assembly GCA_951802225.1. NCBI lineage: Eukaryota > Metazoa > Arthropoda > Insecta > Lepidoptera > Gracillariidae > Euspilapteryx > Euspilapteryx auroguttella. The sequence continues at coordinate 2,289,940 of OX637665.1, forward strand.
TATATGAAGGGTACCTTTCATTTTTGAGCTCAAAAAAATATTGTCTGGGCATCATTATTGAATAATTTAATGGAGCAGTCTAGTCATTGGCCTAGGAAAGTATAAAGATTGGCCATGCCAATGCCCAAAAAGTACAATGATTGTCATGCCAATCATTGTACTAGGGTATGCCAATGACTGTACTTTTCGCTACATTTTTATATTTTTATTGATAAAGTTGTTTATAAGCTAGCAAATAACGATTCCTGTGGTTTAATCTTATTCTCAGATAAATGAGCTACCATCCTACATTAACAGTTTTTCAATTTTGAACCTTATTTGGCACATAGAAATGTTCAAAGTCAAAACTTTTCTTAAGGGGCCAATCATTGTACTGCTTACCCTATGACTGTATTGCATGTGAATTAAGATTTTGACATTTTAATTTACCTTCTTACTTTACTTTATAAACCTGATAGAAATCGATTTAACCCATTGCAATATATATTTTTTAAACAATTTAGTTGTTGGACTGCAGTATAAAGTGTCTATCCTACCTATCTATTATCTGCATGTCACGCTGGGCAACTACTGTAGCGTTACCCGATGCTACGGAAGTGGCTCGGTCAAGTTTACACGTTTCTCGGCGTGCAGCGCGCGCGTGCCTCGCATTATCACTTTGTAAACTAACTCACATTGAATTGTGATAGATTTGTCATTAACTTTGAATGCTTATAAACGGCCTTTTTGTTAGTTTACGTATTTAATGCTTATAAGTCCTTTTTAATAGTTACGACTATCTTAAATAGAATTGCAACTTTTTAAGGAATTATGCTGAGTGATGCGATTTTTTTTATAATATATCTTATACATATTATTAAAAAAATCGCATTTTTTTATAAATGTATAGATACTTTTATAGAGTGATTCAAGAGAAAGGTTTAAATGTATACTACATGCACTAGATAGCAAGTGTTTAGGCGCTACGAAGTTCGCCGGGTCGACTGGTTTGGAATTACCCAAGTTATTAGAAGCCGCAGAATTTCTTATCACCTCAGCTGAAAGACGTCCACTGTTGTACATAGGTAGGTCTCCCCCACAGATTGCCACATGGACAAATATTTTTTGTAAAGCTTGCCATAACCACTACGCTTTGCAGGCGATTTGGCGATTTATAAAGGCTTTAATAAAATACTATCTGTGCCCCGTGGTTTATTACAGCAGTAAAAAGTGTAGCCTATGAGTTCATCCAGGGTTTCAGCTAACTCCATGCCAAATTTCATTAAAATAGCTCCAGCCGTTTAGGCATGAAGAACTAACAAACATACACAGTCACACACAAACTTTCGCCTTTTTAATTTAGTGTGATTATTGTCATGAATACTTTTTCTAGCTCTAGAAAAATCGACATGTGACCTAATATCGATCCTAGTCACGTCACCGAGTGACCTAGCGAAACTTCCGTTTGTTCACCTTCACGACAAACATTTCCGGTGTAGTTGTGTGACTAGAATATGCTGTCAGGGTCTTTGGAAGATCTACTTACCCGCAGCTGTCCCGACCCTACTTATCCATCCATCAATATCAATCATCAATCAATACATAGAATAAAACAAAGTCGCTTCCCGCCTCTGTCGCTTATATCTTTAAAACTATGCAACGGATTTTGATGCGGTTTTTTTAATAGATAAAGTGATTCAAGAGAAAGATTTTTAAGTAAAATACATGCACAAAATAGTAATAGGATAGGTGGTACAAAGTTCGCCGGGTCTTCTAGTATTATATTATTTTTACTTATATAAATGCGAAAGTTAGTCTGTGTGTCTGTCTGTCTGGCTTTTCTGAGAAAACTACCGAACCGAATTGAATGAAATTTGGTATATGGATAGTCTAGAGCCTGAGAAAGGACATAGGCTACTTTTTACTCCGAAATTCTAACGGAAAAATTGGGAATAACACTTTTTTTCCGGAAATACCACGGAAACGGAAAAAATAAGGAAAATTCGCACGCGGAGCCAAAGGCGAACTCTAGTATATATACTCTAGGGTGCTTCTGATAATAAAATATAGTAATACAAAAAAAATCTATACCTACAAAAGTAAGAAAAAACAAACTATAAATGCTACTTATTACTATTACTATAGTTATGGCATCCGAGCCAACGGAAATGTTACGTAACGTAAACAAACCGAATAGCACACACGTTTGGCTAACACCCGACTGCGCCGTGAGACTAGGGCTGCCACTCGCTTATTACTCTTATTATTATTTTTAACAATCTATATATATAAAACTCTTCCGTTACTGACTGACTGACTGACTGACTGACTGACTGACTGACTGACTGACAGACAACGCGGAGCCGAAAGTACTGGGCGTAGCGGGCTGAAATTTTGCACGTGGGTTCCTTGAGGAGTGTAGGGGAGCACTAAGGAATTATTTCCCGAAATTCCCATGGGAACGGGAGAAAACAGTTTTTTTGTGTTTATGAGAAATCTGCGCGGGTGATACCGCGGGGCAGCCTCTAGTTTTAAATATAACTTCGTAACACCATAGAATATACATTTACACAAAAGACTTGGCTGTATGGACTGTGTTCTTGCGACTGCCCAGAATGAGCGAAAAGAAAACAACAACAAACTGTTAAAATTTCTTAATTTTCTTAACAAAACATCAAATTAAGTATACAACGTAAAAAAAATATGCACCTCGGATTACATTATTTGGGTTTAAGCTTGGTTTTAGTAAGGATAACTTATTTTTTTGGAAAATATAATGCCTTAGTCACTCGCGGGGATAGTGTAGATTCTTAACAGTGATTTTTTTTTTCAAATCAGTTCACTATTTCCGGAGCCTATTCGTTACAAACAAACAATTTTTTTTTTGTTTTTTTTTTCTATTTGGTAAGCAACCCTATTTTCTGCGCGTGAGTCGACACGTGCTATATTGATTACTTTGTTATTGTATTATTACAATAAGCACTGTCGCAATTGTGAAGGAAACTTCTACAAAGGACATTATTGCTTTCATTATTTAAAATTATTATACTACTAGGTAAAGTAAAACATTGTTTGGCAATACATTAGACAAATAATGTACACTTGAACTTACTCTACTTACAATAATAAATATGCTGTCGTATAGTCGGCTCTAGGCGACTATCAATATAATCAGGAAGACTAACAAAATATTATGGAAAACTACCTGTTCCGGCGAAATTCGTATCGCGCCTTAAAATTTGAACTTCCTCTACATTTTTCCATATTTTGTCACCTTGTGAACCTTCCCTGGACTACTACGAACATTTCAAATCCAAAACCTGCTATAACGACCCGGCCGCTCTCGAGTTTTAGAGAGACTAACGAACCACGATTCATTTTTATTTAGGTATATGAAAACTTTATTTCAGTCAAAAATGAGATTTCAGGGTCACAGTATCATACATATAACCTACATAATCTTCGTTCGGACCAATGTGAACAACATGCATCAAAAAAAATAAAAGACGAGATGAAATTTGATGAAAACGAGCGTTTGTCTGAATCAAATAATAAAATTTTCCTCCTTTAAAATTCTTACTATTATTATTTAAATGAATAAAACCTTAAATTTTATATTATTCAAAACAATCGTAATTCAAATACATGACAAAAGTTTTTTTTAATTATTTGTCTTTATTAAGTACGCGAAGGGGGTTTAAAACAGGAATGTTCTTAAAATATAATACTTTATAACACAATTAAAATACAAAGTACATTAAACGTTTAAATGTACAAATATATAAGGCAACCTTATTGTCTTTCAGGCAACCCACAAGGGGGTTTAAATTTCATAATTATGATTTTTTTAATTCGATCAAGACCTTATCTACCCTAATAGCATCGAATGATCTGAGTGCACGCGAGGTGCAACGTGCACCGGCGCGCGCGCAGGGCGGGAAAACGTGCGCTGTCCGAGCAATGTTACGAAATACTATTATAAATTGGTGACACACTTTTAATTATAACATACTAGCTATTCCCCGCAGTCATATTATTACCGCAATAAAAAGTAGCCTATGTATTAATCCAGGATGACAGCTATCTCCATACCAAATTTCATTAAAATCGCTCAAGCCGTTAAGACTGGAAAAAGTAACAATTGATATATTTTTTAACCTTAACTGTCTGCGTAATTTCGACTGTTCCGTGGCTCAGTTGGCAGTGATGTGGACTGAGTAAGAGTGCTCCTGGGTTCGATTCTTGGGCGGGGCGAATATTGATATGATGAATGTCGGTGTTTGTTTCCGGTCTGGGTGTAATGTTCGTCTCTGTGTGTGTTTCGGGAACCCTAGATACAGGTTCTTTATAGTTAGGGGCTCCGAGTGTGATGTGTTATTAAATTTGTTAATTCGCTAAGGTTGTTAAGGAGGTTGCAAAAGTACTAAAAGAGTGAAGGAAATGCACAAACAAGAGTTTGGCTCTTAAAAAAAAAGAGAGCGGCCGTATTCGATAGATTGTCCCACGTTATCGTAGCCAAAAGAGCAATACGCATCATGTTTGTTGGCAGTACTATCAACACATCATCACATTATAAAATTTATTGCAATTTACAATTCATAAATGAAATTGCGCAACATTATTTAAGATTTAACAATGTTCAGGGATTGGGTCGGTGCCCAGCCCAGCAGTGTCTCGTGTCGTTTCTCGCGTGTAGTATAATTATTATTATCTGATACTTGTAGATTGCACTATTAATAATTAAGTTTATTTTTGTTTTGTTTATAATATTATGATACCGATTGATAATGATGCGGAATATCGATTAATACATTGGGTAAGTTAAACATGGCTAGCGTCAAAAATATTTGGATTTAATAGTTTCATATTACAACAGTCAGTCAATTCAAAATTTAAAGTACCTATACGAAAAATAGGTCATCCCTGCGTTGCAGATTCCGTATGTGAATGTTGTAGAGGCACAGATTTAAGAATAACCTTGTTATTCATAAAAAGTTAAAGAGCATTTTAGTTATTTGATTTGTCGTATGTCAATTTAGACTGGATGTCTCGTATTTACCATACAACAAACCAGAGAAGTAGACCTCCAGTAAAGCTACCTAAAATCTACTTTATCTTTATGAATACTACTCTAAGTAGTTAAAAGAACTACCTACCTAAATGAAATTAGATGCCTTGATTAGATTAGATTTGGTTTATCTATTTCACTTTGTCATATTCTTGTTACACATACAAAAATTGTATTATAAAATGTCAAAGTATAATGTGATATTCAAAATAGTATGAATACAACAATTATATAAAATAATAAGCATTTACTAATAAATATTTACTTCCTTTCCTTCTCGTAACGAAAGTTGTATAATAAAGCATTTCAGGAAGAAAATAGAAAGTCCCTGAAGTATCAAACTAATAAACAAGGTTATGTTAAAACAATACCATTTTATTAAAATTATTGTTTGTGTTTGTTCTCGAACATTACTTTGAACAAAGAACTATTGCGTTGTTGCTAATAAATTCGGTTCAGGAACATAGGCAAACGTAGAATTATAGGGCTTCTCAGTATGTTGTTTACGAACATTAGTTAAAATTTGTAATAATCAAGGAATGATGAAGAAAGAGTTGCCTCAATCAGTACTCTTCTTTTTACAAAACTCAAGTTTTTTTTTAAAACTGTAACTCTTTTAAAATCAGCTGAATTCGTTCAATAGTTTAATAATAACATTAATAATAATAACACATCACACTCAGAGCCTCTATTAGGATGAACCTGTATCTAGGGTGCCCGAAACATATACAGAGAAGAAACAAGATACCCTAGCCCAGTTTTTTCGTATAATGTATAACTCATACTAACCATCCCATCAATAAACTGCTTTTATAATATCGAAAACAAAGATTGATTTAGTGAAACTGCAAAACTGCTCGAAATCCGCATATTTCAACGCAATATTTTATGTAGGTACTTAGAAAATAACAACATAATCTCGACACGGGCTCGCAAACGTGACGAGTCTCGTGCTACAGTCGTAATCACATGCCCGTTAGATGAATCGGTTTGTTGTGTAACTATAATATTTTTGCAGGCTTCTAAACAACGTGCTAGTTAATAATTTCGAAAAAAAGAACCGCCTTCAATACATTTACACATACATAAACTGAGAACTACCATACTGGGAGTTCGATTGGTGGACAAAGTCCGAAACACCGAACTGCGCTCTAGCACTAAAATACGGGATGTAGCTTAAAAAGCGGCAGAATTGAAGTGGGACTGGGCCGGCCACGTACCCCGTATGGACCTCAATCGTTGGGAAAGGAGGGCCACTGAGGGTGTCCCGAGACACGCCAAGAGACGACGTGGTCGCCCCAGGAAGCGATGGAGCACACGATAGGGACTGGTGGAAATGTGCCTAGGACAGGGAAGTGTGGAAGCAGGGGCCTTTGCCCAGCAGTGGGATAACATAGGCTAGTGATAATAATAAACTGAGAACTTCCACTTTTCTCTCGTTCAAATATGTACTAAAACCTTGTCCTGAAAAATACAAATACGTTTGTGAAAACCGCATTAAATTCGGTTCAGCCAAGCTCGGGATAATCGCGAACAAACATACATACCTACAGGTCGAACTGATAACCTCCTTTTTTAAAGTCGGTTGGTTAAAAACACCTTATAGGTACGGGTACTTTAATACCTATGGAACTTTCGATACGAACTAGACATTGTAAACAAAAACATAAATAAATCAATTTCACTGGAATGTGGAAACGTGCCGGCGTGACCTACGGAAGCGGCGCTCGCGTGACCTAGGTACTTAGCTATCAATCTTGGTAATAGGTACACATATAGCCTGCGCACATAAAGAAACGATTTGAAAATGGCGGCCGTTGTATGGGCTATCTCTCTTCCCTTATACTGATATACGCGAGATAGCATGCGTTCGGCTGCCATATTTAAATCGTTTCTTTATGTGCGCGGCTTATACATGCATAACTGTCTATGTTTACTAAGACACTAAGACTAAGTGATATAATTCTAGCATGCTTTGAAGCTCAGTTGGCAGTGATGTGGACTGAGATGCGTGTGCACCTGGGTTCGATTCCGGGCGAACATTGTTATGATGAATATCGATGTGTGTTTCCGGTCTGGCTGTAATGTTCGTCTCTGTATGTTTCGGGCACCCTGGATACAGGTTCTTCCTAGTTAGGGGCTCTGAGTGTGATGCGTTATTATAATAATTCAGGTTTCAGTAAATGTCAGGCCTAAAACGCAGGAAAACTAGTGAAAAACAAAAATTGCAAGTCACTCTCAGAAGCAGATAAACCGGAAAATAGCATATCCGTTAGGTTAAAAACTAAAATACGTCAGTTTATTTACTAACGTAGGTTAGGTTAGTTCGTTTATAAATTTACTACCAAAAATTTATAAATTTATGGGGTCTTGTGATGACAATTTAAAAATTAAAATTGTAATTAATTATTATAAAAAAATGTGGCTATGTATGTTTAAATCTTTCAATTTTTATAATAAAGTAATTCAAGAGGAAGGGTCATATTATTGTATTGTATAAATAATGCATGCACAATTGCACAATATAGTATTACGTTAGGCGGTACAAAGTTCGCCGGGTCATCTCGTTATAATATAAAAAAGATAAAGATAAAAAACTAATAAAAAATGCATAAAAACAGATTATAAAAAATACAAAACAATAGCAACAAAGTAAAAAAATAATTTTCTGATATTGACAGAACAACTGACATCTTGAATTCAGTCCAGAAAAAATAATCAAGGATCCAGTTTTCTAGGATTAACTTACGTAAAAAGGATTACTTACGTAAGTAACACTCAAGAAAACCATGGACGACAGCATGATGCTTTAGTTGCGAAATAATTTCAACGTGATCACTTGTTCACGTTTAGGAGCTGAAACGTGACGAGTGTTGGGACGTCCCGGTTTTTCGGGATTTTCTGACAGCCATAAAAGTGTGTTTAATACTGTGTTTTTTGAAATAATGTATTTTCTTGGTCTTATAAAACTCACTTTTTGAAAAATTACATATTGTTGTCGAGCGCATTCAAAAGAAATACATTTTGAAATACTTAAAAAAATTGTTATTCTGCTTTTTAGGTAAATGCCTCATATTTTTTATGAGTTGTTTTCGAACTCGTAAAAAGAAGCAAAAACATAGATTTTAAAATAATCATTAAAAACAAATTAGCCATCTCATGTCCATTTAATAATTTTTCGAATTGCGAAATTTTCTAAAAATAAACATTACCCAAGTGCTTGTGATAACATTTCTTCAGTCATGTATAAAATAATAAAAAAAACTTTAGATTTTGCGCAGCTCCACGTGTAGAATTATCTCGGATTGTGAAATATTTTGCATTCCCAACATGCGCCAGTTAGCTTCAACCTAATCTTGTATGTGGTTGGTGAATTAAATTCTACGTTCTTTGATATAAGGTTTGATTTACTTTAAAATGCATTTTTTTCGATAATTACTGTATAACTGTATCACTATTTCATGTGGTTAAAGGTTTTTAGAGTAACATTTTCATAAAATAGACAAAATGACAAAAAATAAAGTTTTACTAAAAAATAAGTAAGGTGGAAACGGTTGTTTTATTATATATTTAACTTAGGACAAATACCAGCACTAGTTGATTGTCACTAAATATTTGTCATCTTTAAAAAAAAATTAAGGTTTTTAATCGTCCCACAAAATCGGAACGAAAATAATCACGTTGCATCTCATCCCATCCCTAGCTGTGTTTCAATAGATTCTATTTTTGAATAAAAATTCTTTTCAACTGCTAATGCGAAATTTTCTAGAGTTTTTTTTGTTACAAATGAAATTATTGCAAACTTTATTAAGTTTCCTTCGTAAGTCGCGAGTAGTCACGTTTCCAGCTACCCTTAGAACCTTTCTCTGAAATTCTCGAAACTGTATTGTTCTCTTGGTTTTCTGCGTCAGAGGGTTGACGGGGTTGACTTCACGTAACGCATTTTGCTTTTATTCTGCACGCAAACGAGAGTTTCTACATGCTGACGCCAGAATGGTTGTCTAACCAACAGATTGACAGACTAAAGAAAGAGATACCTACCTATGTATTTCATTAATGTTCTATTAGTTTAGTATTAACCTGGACAAATACGACTGACAGCATAATATTGGCATAGGACTTAGTCCTAAACAAAATACTATTCATAAAAAATGTAATGTTACTTTTTACTAAAACTTCTCTAAAAATAATGAAAATATTTAATTTATAGCTGCCAAGCGATCTTTGCATGACCAAATGGGGGAAAATTGTAGAACTAATCCTAGTAATGTTTAGAAGTAATGAGTCATAAAATATACATACAGTATAGAATCATCATCATCATCATCATTTCAGCCGTAGGACGTCCACTGCTGGACATAGGCCTCCCTCAAGGCTCTCCATCTGTACCGATCGCAGGTGGCCTGCATCCAGCGTGGACCCGCAGCCTTGCGCAGATCATCCGTCCATCTGGTCGGTGGACGTCCTACGCTGCGCTTGCCGATCCGTGGTCTCCACTCGAGAACTTTTCGGCCCCAGCGGCCATCTGTTCTGCCCATTACCACTTCAACGAGCTTATCCGCTTGGCTATGTCGGTGACCCTGGTTTCTCTGCGTATGTCCTCATTTCTGATTCTGACAGTATAGAATGTAGCTTTATAATCTTACCTACGGTCTAATAAACTTTAAATCTGTGAAAATTTACCCCAGTGAAATAATTTTTCAAATCGGTTTAGTATTTCCAGAGCCTACTCGATGCAAACAAAAACAAAAAAAAAATTAAATCTTTCCTCTTTATTATTGGTATAGGGTAAAACGTCCTATTACCGCGGTAGTCAAAATCACGTCCTATTACGGCTCTATTTTATCTTTTGCAATTTATGATTCGTTGTGACTGTGTATGGTAAAGGTGACCACATAGTGTCCAAGGGAAACTAACACGTAACTTATGACCCAGCACTCGTGCGTTTAAAATCGTTTAAAATTACTTAAATTAATTATTTTGTGCAACGTCACCAAAGCGAGAAGCTGTTTCATACAAACGCAGACTGACTCGCGGTATAACATTGAATTTTCAGACTTCGTTTTTAGTTCAAACAAACACTTTAAGAATATGTTACTATATTCGAATACTTTTTACATTCAAGTAGTCTTAGTTAATCAAGTTGATTTCAGTTTAAAATCAAATAAAACAAGTAAATATGAGTAAACAAAAGTCCGCCGTGTTAGGAAGGCTATTTGAGGGTACCGCCTATTACGGAGGGTACCATCGGTAATAGGAAAAACGCAGTGTCGGTAATTTTTTAATTTAGTGGTATAATCAATATTATTTATGAACATTTCGTTATTTAAGTGTAATTTTCATTAGTTCTCAAGTATAAAACCAATTTTGGAGGTACATGTTTTTTAACTAGAATTCTTGTTTTTTACGCTTAAAGTTGACATTAAAATTTAAGTTTGTTAGAATACTGTGAAACCTAACGTATGAGTTTTAATGAAGAAAAATGGTCTAATACAACGATTACTAACGATTTGAGAGTTTTATGGTAAAGTCAGAGTACTCTTATTTGTAAGTAATAACTTACTTTATCGAAATATCCTAACATTATATTTCAGAATTAGGATATATATAACTCATTAGATATTTTAGTACCTACCGTATTAGGCTGTAAGGAATCCTAACACGGTGTATGGAAATAACAGAGCTACTTATTTAACGGTATTATTCATAAAGATACCGTACATTTAAAAAAGCTTTACTTCAGGTCTACTTATTTGGTTTGTTGTATGGTAAATACGTGACATCTTGTCTAAATTGACATACGTCAAATAACTAAAATGCACTTTAACTTTTTATGAACAACAGGGTAAGTAAATAATTAAAAAACTTACTCAAAAATGTATACTAAGGTTAGGTTTATCATATTTTCCTTTCAATATAATAATTTACTACTAGATTTTACCACAACTTTGACATACCATACAAAACTGATTATAATTCGTTGGTTGTTTTATTTATTATTGTATTTTGGTTTACTGTTTTGTTGTTGTTTTTTTGTGTTCCATTTTATTGTATTTTTGTGTCAACGTTGTTGTAAAAAACATTCTTTCTTTTTTTTAACTTTCCCCGCTTGGGTAGAAATCCATTTTCCATATTTTTTACCGTTTAACTAAATCTTCACTGACTGCACGCCGCTGCTTCGCCAGTTAAATTTTCCTTCAAATATGTTTTATTTGTAAGGTTTCATTAAAATCTATTTCGTAGTTATTAAGTAAAAGAGTTACAGACATCTTTTATTACAAACTATGTCGTTTATAATATTAGAAGGATTATTTAAAACCCCCGTCCGGGCTCTTTTCAAAATAAAGTTTGAGAAAAACGAACAGCAATTGTTTTATAACGAGGTTAAGGAGGTTATCAATTCGACCTGTGTGTATGTTTGTATGCATGTTTGTCCGCGATTATTTCGATTTTGTCAAAACCGATTTTCACAAAAGTATTTTTTTAAATTCAGAAGAAGGGTTTTATAGTACAGTGTACCTATTTTTAACCAATTTTAGAATAGAGGAAGTTCTCAGTTTAGGTTTGTATCAGTTTATTGATTAAGGTTTCGGGTACACGTCCCGGGATCTTATTAATATGTCTTTTCCATCCGTCCGTCTGCCAAAGGTAGTAATTTCCGAAACGGCTCGATTAATTTTAATGAAAAAATTTCACGATATTTTATTTGTCATCCAAAGATTACTAACAAATTTAAAAACTTCAAAATATTATGGAAATTTTGAGAAAAATGCAAAAATTGTGCCAAAATCTTCCTTTTTTTTACAAAAGTCGAGCCTCTACTGAGATATTGACCTGGTCAACAGACATTAAACAATGATCATTTGTAACTTCATTTAATGTAGATTAACAACAAATATTAAAAATAATGTTAATAAGCTTGCCAAATTCGCAAAAATTACGCTTTTATGGGTATAACCTGCGCACATAAAAAAACGATCTCAAAATGGCGGCGGCGGGTTGTATGGACTGTCTCTGTTCTCAACTCTTCCCTCATACTAATATACGCAAGATAGCATTCGTTCGGCCGCCATTTTCAAATCGTTTCTTTATCAGCGCGGCTTATAAAAAGAAAATCGTCCCCATATTTAATTCAATCCGTTCTGTTGTGCAGAGATGGGAGAACGTTACGATGCCGTAGATTGATTGATTGCTTATTGTTTTGTTATTCGCCCGTTCAGGTCAGGCAAAGGAACATAGTAGCCCATACAGCCAAATATTCATTATTCGTGTTTCCTAAACTAATTAAATATTCATTATTCGTGTTTCCTAAACTTCTTAGCGCGAGGCCGTTCATTAAATAGTTATTACACAAAATATTATCAAAATAGCCCTTTACTAGGAAGATCCTGTATTTATGTACAGTGCCAGTAATAATTACAGCAATTGCATACCATTTTCTGATTGCACGGAACCATGAGCAAAATGTTTCATCGTGCGTGTGTTGTCATCCCATACTCCGTAATAGGCTGTGCTTACCGCCGTAATGGGCTTCAAACTTTTTTTTACCGCCGTAATAGGAATTCCGAATTGTCAGAAAAAATATTTATTTAAAATTAATTATCACTCTAAAATAAATAAAACGATAACTGAAATAGAAAATATAATTATCATGAGTGTCAAAAAAAAATTCAAATATCTGCTAACATATTTAGAAATGCTTAATTTCTTACGCTACTTTAAAATGTCGTCAAAACGCGCCGTAATAGGGCATGTTACCCTAGTTATAGAGGATATAGATTATTACGTTATTTTATTTTATTACTAGTCGACCCGGCGAACTTTGTACCGCCTATCCTGTTACTATGTTGTGCATATATCATACTTATAAACCTTCCTCTTAAATCACTCTATCGATTAAAAAAAACCGCATCAAAATCATTTGAATAGTTTAAAACATTTAAGCCTACAGACGCGGGGAGCGACTTTATTTTATACTATGTATTGATTTACAATTCACTATAACTACTACCGTTGCTAGTTTACAGTAAAGTAAAAAGTAAAGTAAAAAAATGATTTATTCAATACAGGATACAAGATATCGCTTATTGAAAGTCAATTAGACTAATCTAATTAATATTGATACCTTATTTCGTAAAGTATCCTATACTGATAGAGGCGAGGTAGTTCAGGGTGCCCACTAATTGGCTCAGGCAAACAATGTTTGCCTTGCCTTACGACAATGGTCGCCTGGAGACGCCCCCAAACGAGCCCTCCTCTGTCAAATGATTCTACTCCCTTTCGCAATGATTTTACAGCGTAGAGAAGAAAGGGGTAACAAACTCTACTTTACAATTTCTCTCTTTTTTTTTTTTTTTTTTGTTCTTATATATGTGACATTACAATTCAATTTACAATACAAAGAACATAAATTAATAAGATTTAAAGTACATACATGAAATAATGAAAATATCGTGCAGAGCTAGACTACTTCCATGCGTCTTTGTCGTTTTCATAATCATCAACATTGTAATAAGCTTTCTTAATCAAACCTTTTTTGATACGAGTTTTAAACTCATTATCATTCAGGATCAAAATCTCTTCAGGGATCTTGTTATAAAATCTTACTTCGTTTCCTATAAAGCATTTGTTTGTCCGTTTTAGTCTGTTCTGTGGAATACTTAGTTTGTTTTTGCTACGCGTTCTAAGGTCTTTAATTTTATCACATTTTTTATCAAACATATGTAAGTTTTTACGAGTATACATAATAATTTCAAACACGTACTGGGACGGAAGCGTCAAAATATCTAATTCTTTGAATTTTTGTCTGAGGGACTCGCGAGCTTTAAGCTGATAAATGTTTCTAATTGCGCGTTTTTGTAGTATAAAAATGACGTTAATATCTGCAGCTCTTCCCCATAGAAGCAAGCCAACGGTCATTAAGCTATGAAAGTAACTGAAATACACAAGTCTCGCGGTAGAAACATCAGTTAATTTTCTGATTTTCCAGATTGCGTACGCAGCCGAACTGAGCCTTGCCGCAAGATTTGAGATATGGGGGCCCCACTGAAGTTTCGAATCTAGAGTGATACCAAGGAATACAGTTTGATTTACCAGATTAAGCTTGTTATTGTCCAAATGTATGTCTGTATCATAAGCAGTCACATTTGGCAAGGAAAACTTAATGCAATTAGTTTTCTTTGCGTTCAAAAGTAAATTATTAGAAGTAAACCATTGAGAAATCTCCACTAATGTTTTGTTTATATCTAAGTTGAGTGAGTCACCTCGTTTAACTTTAAATGTTAAAGAGGTGTCGTCCGCAAAGAGGACAATATCAGTAAGTTTATCTAACATGTAAGGGAGATCATTTATGTAGACTAGGAACAGGAAAGGCCCCAATATCGATCCCTGAGGTACACCAATCTTGATAGGACAACCTGCAGACACCGCACCACCCACGTCCACTCGTTGGTCGCGATCAGTAAGATAAGAGGCAAGTAGATCAAGTGATTTATCAAGTAAGCCATAGTGCTGTAATTTAAGTAGCAAAGTCTCATGATCAACGCAGTCAAAAGCCTTCGAGAGGTCACAGAAAACCCCAATAGCATCGTGAGAATCCTCCCAGGCTCCATAGACATCGCTGATGAGTTTGTGACCTGCGTCTAAGGTAGACCGCCCTTTCCTAAAACCAAATTGATTTTTGTGTAGGAAGTTATTGACTGAGAAGTGAGACGCTAATTGTGCAAGAATAAGTTTTTCAAATATTTTACTTAAGGCTGGAAGAACCGCGATTGGTCTATAATCAGTGGGGTTTTCGGTATTTCCAGATTTAAAAATTGGAATGATTTTGCTGTACTTCAATAAATTTGGAAAAATGCCTTTTTCGATACAAGAGTTAAAAATTAATGCTAGATGAGGCGCTATTAGTGTTATAACAGGTTGAAGTACTTTAATTGATATCCCCCATAAGTCTTCTGTCTTTTTTAAATTGAGTTCCTTAAATATCTTAATAATGCATTGCGGTCCAACATGGCGAAACGTGAGTGGAGGCGGGGCGATGTCAACATGTTCCTTAAGTATAGATTCCGCGGCGCTGGCAGATGCGTTAAGGTCTTTAGTGGTTTGAAATGGGATGTTAGCAAAGAATGATTCGAATTCATTCGCAATTTCCGACTTATCTGTTACGACTTTACCATTTAAGTTTAAAGCTTGAATGCTTTCCTTACCGTTAGCTTTACCAGTTTCTTTATTAATAATACGCCAGACAGTTTTACTTTTATTTTTCGAATTTCTAATTTTATTATTTAAATTAATAGATTTAGCTTTGGTGCAAACTATCTTAAACAATTTAGAATAACTCCTAACATGTTCAAGAAATGAAGGGTCTTGATCAAAAGTTTTCCTATCATATAACTCATATAGGGCATCTCTGCTTTTCCTAATTCCCGGCGTCGCCCAAGTACTAAAATTTGAATTTTTATTACTGCAAACTTTTTTGAATTTAAATATAAGATCGAATTCAATCCGTATCGCGGAAAATAACTCTTGATATAGTGTATTGGGATCATCTGCCTCAAAGCTCAGCAAGGCAAGGCGCATCTGAAGACTTTGATAAAATCTTTCCATACGACTTTGGTTCATTGGCCTATAAACTAACGAGTTTTCTTTTTCTTGTTCAACTGTGTACAATAAAACATTTAGACCCTTATGATCTGACCTTAAAGAAGTTAACAATGATTTTTTGAAGTAATTACCGTTCATTGCTATGTTATCTAAACAAGTTGCAGACGTACCCGCTATTCTAGTGGGTTCGTTAAACAAAAACTTAAAATTAAAAGACTGGAATAGGCCTAATAGAGTGGTCCTTTGGGTCGTGTCTGTAAGTAAGTCAACATTGAAATCTCCACAAATGACTACTGTTTTATTTGAACAGCTTACTTTACCCAGTACGTCTTCCATTGCAGTTACAAAATTATCGAAGTTGGAAGAAATGGGAGGACGGTACACACATAGAATTATATAGCGGTCTAGCTCTGCACACGCAACCTCACAGGTGCTTTCAACTGAAAGTTTGACAAAGTCCTTTCGCTCTTTAACTTTATTAATATTCCTAGTTAATATAAGGCAACCACCTCCATTTGAGAGATTCCTGTTAAATACACTTGTTACTTTAAAATCTAGGAGACTAAAGTTCATTTTGTGTGGTTGTAACCATGTTTCTGTCAGACAAAGAATATCACATTTAAAATCTTCTAGGAAAATTTCAATTTCTAAAATTTTGCCAGAGAAGCGATTTATGTTTTGGTGAATTAGACTAAGTGTACAAGGCTGCTTCTCTGTTGTCTGGCTATGGAGTTTAAAGAACTCCTTGTTTGTAAATGTTTGTTAGAATTACTACTAACCGTCGGGTCCTTAACTAAATCTATCGACTTACCCACAATAGTGGTTGGGTCACTTATATTGTACGCTAAAAGACTAGCAAGATGTCTCCTACAACTAGATTTTAGATATATTTTATCTACGTGTATATAAAAGTTCCTAATGAATTTATTTATGTCAAATAATAATATTTTGTCTCTATGACGAAAAGTCAAATTATACATTAAAATATTTAGGCTATGGATTTTATTATTAAGTTCTACGGAGTTATAATTTGAGAACGGAAAATAACAAATAATAATTTTCCCTGTTCCCATGTCGCAATTTTCTATTTTTAATAATAATGAAGTACATACATATCCAATCCATCTCTTAAATTACTTATTAAAGTATTTACTCCTTTGTAGCTGTAGTGTGTGTCCCGGAGTAGTACCCCACATTGCCCTAAGCTAAGTTGGCCCTTGACCAGAAAATCGTGACGACCACAGGTCTAGGCTATCATGGATGTCTAGATTCTAGACATTAGATGGAACGTTACGTAATGTCAGTTGACCTTGTCCGTGCCAATTGCGCAACCGACACGTGAGCCGTCGACGCGCGACCCCGCGACATGTGACCGGAATCTATAATACCATCTAGCCATATAATCTAAACTTATAAACTTATATTCTCATGTGAATAATGTAATTAAATCTTCTATCTACTATGAATACATAAAAATGAATCGTGGTTCGTTAGTCTCGCTAAAACACAAGAACGGCCGGGCCGATTTAGTTGATTTTGGTTTTTAATTGTTTGTAGTAGTCCCGGGAAAGTTCAAAAAGTGAGAAAATATGGAAAAACGAAGGGGGAGTTAGTAAAAAACAACAATTTAATTTTTCCATATAAAAGTGTACGGCGGGATACGAAGTTCGCCGGGACAGCTGGTAAATAATATATATGCAGAAGGAAACTGTATACTGCCAAAACTCCTGAACTGATATGGCTAAAAGTAGGTAGATAGGTAGCATCATTTCAGCAGAAACAATGTCCACTGCTGGACATAGGTCTCCCCCACAGAACGCCACAGCGACCGGTCTTGAGCGACCCTCATCCAGTGTATTCCCGCAGCTTTTACCAGGTCGTCTGACCACCTTATGGGTCTGCCTGCTCTGCTTCTTCCGTTCGTGGTCGCCACTCGATAACTTTTCGACCCCAGCGACTATCTTTTCTTCAAGCTATGTGCCCTGCCAATTGAAAAAAACTTTTAATTCGATAAGTCTACGGGAGCCATACAGAACCACAATAGATCGAATGATCTTTCAATTCAATTGTTAACCTCTCTCTCGTCTAGCTTGACAGATGGAAAAGAATAGAATAGAAAACACTTTATTGCATACAATGTGTGCTGGGTAAATTTTTCTAACATTAAGTAGTAGCTACTATCCTACAGCTTTAATTTTAAAACAATATTTTGATAAAATAACGTCAAAAACTAATGGAATGTTATGTAACATGTTATTGCATCTTGACGTCACAAGGTCGTGTTATTCAAGTGACAAACAAATTAAGTCACTAATTATGTTAGTAAATGTAATAACCTGTTAGGAAACTTGCAAATAGGCACTAAAAAGCCATATAGCGACCTACCTACTTAGGGCGACTCGAAGAGGTAAAGTAGCTAGAATTTCCGGTACCCCACCCATTCTTTGGGAAGGACACCGGAAGATAACGTAGTAATGCTACTAATAAGTCTGTTAACGGATGTCAATTATAGATGATTCCCGAAGTCCTTCCCTAAATCGCAGAGGCGGTCACCGGGGAGTTTTAGTGGGCCCCACAAACCCCCGTCGCTCGGAAGAGTGAAGTGCGTCAGGAATTTCTCCCCGTTACAAAAAAAGCTAAAGAAAAGAACCCATTCATACTGTCTTGTGAAATCTTCGTGAGTTACGCATAAAATGCGTAGCTTGTTGTGTTGGTGTCTAATGATATAGCTTTTAAATAACAGTTAAATGTTACATGAAACCACACACGTAAAGACCACGTTGACTGTTGCTGGATTCGATTCCTAGAGGGGGCGAACAAGTAATGATGAATATCGCTGTTTGTTTCCTTGGGTGTATGTATTATGTATGCGTTTTTGTCTGTTGTATAAATGTTATCGATTCTTATATACGGAAATAATAACAAAATATGTATAAAAAAACTGCGCAAAACAAAAAGCAGTCGCGATAAACAATGTGCAAAAAAAACCACAAGATAATAAATGTGAAAACCCAGCCTAGCTAACACACTACAAATCAAAAGTGACAAATGATTAAAAATTTATGAGGCTAAATTTATACCAATATATATCAATCAATCATACATTTGTATCTCTTTGTGATATTTGACATTAGTGTTGTGTTAATTTGGTTTTTGGCGGTCTAAGACTGCGTAACACTTCCGGTTTTTCTGTATTACGAAATAGCTCTTGTTGTTTGTTAATAAAGTCTAGGCCGCATGGGACCATAGATAAATCTGATACACCGTCCCAGACCGCCACCTGTACTAAAAAAGGTGATAAAGTCTTACAAAATATAAGGCTCACACCACACCATCTAAAGATTTGTCACTTAGTTGTGCTAGCAATGCGGAAGGTACCTACTGCACTGTTTTCGCCACATTTCATGACATAATCCATTCTGGGAATTGTTAATATGTTTGCGTAGCGTATCATTTGTATGATGTAATGATTAAAATTGTTTTCAAACCTAGGTGCCTAATCATTGTAAATGAATTGCACTCAAATAAAATTACCTAAGAAAATAAACTTAAGAGGCATAGCACAGCTGCTTTAGTAGCTACTTACGATTTAAGAAAAATATATATATATATCAAAAATATCGAACGATATTCCACTAGATAATGTAGCCAAGTATTTTTTTATTGTTGTATAGCTTTTAGATTTAAGTCCAAAGAAAGCTGCAAACTGTTGCTAAAAACTGCCACTTTTGGCAACAATAATAACGCAGCACACTCTAAACTCCTAAATAGGTAGAACCTGTGTGCACGTAAACGTACGATCACACCCAGACCCAGCAAAACAAACATCGATATCTATAACAATGTTTGCCCCCGCCGGGAACGAACCGAGACCTTCGAAAACACAGTCAAAATCACTGCCAAGTGAGCATCGACGTGACGGTGTTTTAATAGTATCTTTCTTGATCGGCAGATAAATTCAAACTGTAATTGTAATCAAACCTTATCTTTTATACAAAACTGCTTGTAAGCAGTTACGTAAACAATTATTTATGATATGAATAGCTTAAGTACACAGCTTCATAAATACTGTCTAGGGTGAGCGTATGCTGGAATGTAATCCTCTAAATTACGAGATTGATTCTTACGTGACTTTAAAGTTGTAAGTGGAAATATTTTACAAAGTGACAAAGATTAACTTACTAGCCGCTCTTAATTGGATTTCAATCACTATTGACAATCTTTTGATGTTGGAAAAACATTTATTGACCTTCTAATTACAGATAAAATTTATAGAAATCTTTGGAATAAATGTTTTAAAAGAGATGAAATCGATTGGAGGTCATCGTTTCGTCCAGATGTGCAAAGTTCAAAACCCATTAAATTATCGAAAAATAATAAAATGTCATGTCTGATACTGATAACGCTTACCCTATTATGTCACGATTATATAAAGCTGTTATCTGTTACATGCGCCGAAAATCACGTACAACAACAACAATTTGAATTCTTGAATATACCTATTATAAGGTTTTGCATGTTTTTAAGTTTGCAGTTTTCATGTGGTGTTATATGATTAATTAAATTAAAAAGTTTTTTTATTATAGAGATATAATTTTGCTGCCAATAACGTAATGGGCGGCGCAAAAAATAAAATAAAAACATGTTTTTCAATATGAAGTTATAGTTACTTAGGGAGCTATTTATTGTAAAGTTTTCAATGTAATATAATTGTTTAGAATCCACCAATCGTTTGTAAAAGTTCCTCCGTTGGATCGTCAGTAAACAGGTAATCTTTACATAAAATATGACGTCACACACAATATTAAAATGCGCCATGAAAAAAAAAACAAAACAGCATCTCGCGTCATCACTTTTGGCGGCAAAACTTTTATGAGTCATGCAAGACAAGAACCAAAGATTTCTTACCTAGATTTTATTCCTGTGAATCCAACTTCTGAATATACACTTATAGTTACTTTTGTCGGATGAATCATTTTTTAAAAGCATTTCCGGTTTAATAAAAACACGTATAGTCTCGAAAAGTCTATGAAAGGAATGCGGTCGTAATCTGATACCAATATTTAGGTCTTATTATGAAATAGGATGTTTTGAATGAGTCAGTTTTAATAATAGGTATTAACTAATGCAATTTTTAATTTAATCAATATATATAAAACTCTTCCGTTACTGACTGACTGACTGACTGACTGACAGACAACGCAGAGCCGAAACTACTGGGCGTACAAAGCTGAAATTTGGCATGTAGGTTCCTTAGAGAGTGTAGGTGAGCGCTAAGAAAGGATTTACCGAAATTCCCACGGGAACGGGAAAAAACGGGATTTTTCTGTTAATGAGAAATCTGCGCGGGAAATACCGCGGGGCAGCCTCTAGTACATATATAAAGTTACGACTGTTTCCCATAGGGTTAGGCAGACAATTGATTTTTACTTGCTATAAGATCCTGACATACCAAATTTACGTACTAAGCGAGTCTTTCGCTTCCTCTACAATCATATCAAAGAAAACCCTTTTCATACACTCACGTCGCTTCGTAGCATTAATATGCAGTAATAAATAGTATGTAATTATTCATATTAGTTATTTAAGATGACACATTAACAAAAAAATACTTAGGTA
Organism: Euspilapteryx auroguttella; assembly: GCA_951802225.1. Taxonomy (NCBI): domain Eukaryota; kingdom Metazoa; phylum Arthropoda; class Insecta; order Lepidoptera; family Gracillariidae; genus Euspilapteryx; species Euspilapteryx auroguttella. The sequence goes on from OX637665.1 coordinate 2,311,208, forward strand.
AGTAACAAAAAATATATTCTTGTCCTGAGTCCTGGTTTAATTGTATGTCTGCTTATGTGATTCGTGCACCCTACATACAGTTAAAACCTAGTTAGGAGCTCTCAGTGAGATGCATATCTATCTTTTACAATATACTAGTCAACCCGGCGAACTTCGTACATGTTCGTGTGCATGTATTAACTTATAAACCTTCCTCTTGAATCACTCTATCAAAAATTTAAAAAAAACCGCATTAAAATCTGTTGCATAGTTTGAAAGATTTAAGCATTAAAGGTGACAGACGAAGGAAGTGACATTAATTTTATAATATTTATTGATGAGTAACTAACAAGGTTACTCGATAATGTTAGGTAACACAAAACCTGAACTAAATACAAAGTAAACAAGCTCTATAGATTGCGCAACAAATAAATTACTTACTCATAATACCTAATACCTATGAGTCGAATGAAAATCATATCGATCCTCAATTTTAATACAATGGAATGGAATCGTCATCCGGCCTGCTATCACATCGGAGCTTCGATATCAGTTTATTATGTAAAAGGTAAGGGCGTAGTTCATTTTGCTGCAAAAACTGTTGTTTAAAGTTTTATAGTAAAAAAATGTGGTACTTCTTTTCTTTGTTGTAATTTTTAGTGCCTTTAAATTTAACAAGCAAAAAACATACTTATAAACATTGAAGCAGAAGGATCCTTCTATCAAATCGCCTTTTTCTAGAATAATCCTGTATCGAAGGACTAAGAAAGACACACACACATATAATAATATACACACAAACACACAGGCAACAAAGATCTCCAATTTTCGCTTTGATCTGTAATTGGCGACCGAACTACGGAAATATTTCGTAAACATGTTTACATTGAGGGGTATAAATTATAAAATTACGCATCTCCATACATAATGTAATAATAGATTGTATAAAACAATTGACCCCACCTGTGGAATGCTAAACATCATTATAAATACTTTTATTTACTAATTCAACGATCAACATGTTGTTGTTTAGTCTTGCAACAACATTGTTCGACTATATAATGTATGAGTTTTCAGTGTAATTGATAGACGAACGTCACACACTCTTATTTTAAAGATACTTACTAATATATCCTACACGTTTGTTTGTTTAAATCGAATAAGTTTCGGAACTACTAGAAAGATTTGAAAAATTATTTTACCATTAGAATCCTACGTTATCCCTGTTGGGGATGGTACCAACAATTAAATGTTCTGGTAATGGTTATTAAGATACACGGAATTATGGTAATTAAAATGGTTTATTGGTAAGAATTAATGGTAAGGAAATGGTGTTGACAAGAGGATGGTTATTCCGCGAGTGGTTTAAACTATGTTCTACATTAAACACTAAATCTAGGTTATGCTGACCGCTGCGCTAACAGAGTCCAATGTACAGCTTGTACAATCCCAGATAAAAATTGCTATTAAATAAAATAAAAAACGAATAGAGAAAAATAAATATAACTCTATTTGTAAATTTCGTGTTCATGTTTGTATGCTCAGAAAATTAGACTGGCTGGCTCAAAAACAATAATCGATGCAAAAAAAAACACTATTGTTTGCAAGACTTGCAATTAAATCATATTTATATAACCTGCCTACCTTAACTACATAACTTTTCTTCTTTAAACTATATCTTCCTTTATCCTAAACTAGTCGACCCAGCGAACTTCGTACCGCTTAACCTTTTTCTATTTTGTGCATGTATTATACTTATAAACCTTCCTCTTGAATCACTCTATCTATGAAAAAAACTGCATCAAAATCCGTTGCGTAGTTTTAAAGATTTAACGATATATTAGGGGCAGACGTGGAAAGCGACTTTATTTTATACTATGTATTGACTATACTGGCGTGGTGTAACACACGACACGTGTCATAACGTCGTCTGTACGACACGTGACGGAACACACACGACGTGTCGCGTGTATAGTTTATAAACTTTATAAACTAGAGCCTTCTAGGCTTTCAGCTATATTATTGCTACACTTGAACACTAACATCAAATAAAACCAATTTTAGGAAGTTATTTATGGATATAACTACATACAGAGCGCCTATTAGCTTTTAATATTTTTGAACAATTAGTATACCAATATGTGAGCATCATAAATCATCTTGTTTTTTTTTGGTCTTCTCAAATCGCACCTAGATTACGGTGGGGGCCACAATCGCTAGGCTTAGCAAAGCGCGTTGGTATTCAAACAAACCTCTAAACATCCATACATCCCAATTTCCTTAAAAACATTCTCATCATCATCAATACATAGTATGAAACAAAGTCGCTTCCCGCGTCCGTCTGTCCCTAGTATGCTTAAATCTTTTAAACAATGCAACGGATTTTGATGAGGTTTTTTTATAATAAATATAGTGATTTGAGAGGAAAGTTTATAAGTAAAATACATGAGCAACATAGTAATAGGTTAGGCAGTACGAAGTTCAACTAGTCAATAATATAACTATGACTATATATAAGCTCCGTAGATAGTCGATTATGAATAACCATATACTGATGCCCATCCAGGTTCTGACCGCAATTACATATCTCTTCAGTTTATTAATAGAATTTTTCCCCAGAAATATAGAACAATAACTCAAGTCACGTGCAAGATAGAATTCATTTTCCTATTAAGATGCATAATGGGTCGTTCTAATAGATCTCACGTGTCAACAATAATTATGATTTTATGTAACAAGTTTATTTACTACTTTGTAATCTCTAATGAATGTACCTTCTTTGTTTAACAAATACATTATTGTTGCATAATAATCAAACTTGATAAATACCTGTTAAATTGAATTGAGATTTAATGTTCTTTTAATTTTTGGTAATGGAATATTTTGCCAATTAGAAGTGTGATGAGTGAGTGTGACCCGGCGAACTTCGTACCGTCTCACCTATTATTATGTTGTTCATGTATTATACTTATAAACCTTCCTCTTGAATCACTCTATCTATTAAAGAAAACCGCATCAAAATCCGTTCAATAATTTGAAAGATATAAGCGTACATAGGGACAAACGCGGGAAGCGACTTTGTTTTATACTATGTATTAATAATAGATATAGATTATGTGACAACCAGGCCAATAAAAAGTATATTTTGTTGTGCATACAGATTCACTTTGCCTGTTTTGGTTTCACGACGACGGTTGTAAATACAAAAAAAAATTAAATGGTTTTACCCCTTGGTATCTTCGCTGCACCTCGACAGATATGCGCCGGGCCTTAATTTATAAATGAGATTATTAACTTGTTTTTTTTTATTAATTAGTTTTATACTTATAGGTTCTTAAATTGTTGCGTGTTATGGAAAACCCTAATTTTGTCTTAAAACAAAATACTATTGACTTCGATAGCTATATCCAATTTAAGTACTTATAAAATACGACCAGTCGACCCGGCGAACTTCTTACCACCTAACCTATTACTATTTTTTATCTAATCTTAGAAGATAAGAATATTTTTAAAAACGATGGACTAGATAACATTTTTCCTTGGTCCATGGTCTAGTTTTCCAATCGATTCCGATGCATTATTCATGAATAATAAATAGTCGATCCTTCTATGCAGGTCAACCTTGACAATGACATGACTAGATAGACTTCTTACACCGCACGTGAAACTAAAAAAAATAGTAAAATATAATCAAATCAATATCAATATAATTGTATTTTTAGTATGACTGAATTATACTAAACTAGTCGACCCGGCCAACTTCGTACCGCGTTAGCTTATTATTACTATTTTGTGCATTTATTACACAAATAAACCTTCCTTTTGAGTGGTCTATCTATTAAAAAAACCACATAAAAATCTGTTGCATTGTTTTAAAGATCTAAGCATACACAGAGACACTAGCCACAGACAGACTGGGGAAACAACTTTGTTTTATACTATGTATTGATATCTGAATTCATCAGACCTGAAACTTACAATAATTTATTTGTTTTTTACAATAACTAAATAAACTGATACATACATCAACTTTGCACTTTTCAGTGTCATTTTGAAGTCGGTTAAAATTGCTATATACTAAAACCTTCTCCTGAATAATACAAATACTTTTGTGAAAACCCAATCAAATTCGGTTCAGCCAAGCTTGAGATAATCGCGGACAAACATGAATACATTTTGTAGTTTTGAAGTTGGTTAAAAAGGTTTATTTGATGAAAATTTACTTTACAATAACTTTATTAAAACTTAAGACTATTTATTCGCATCTCATGTCCAATCTATAGGTGCGTTATTATCGGTCGATAATACCGGATGCGCAATTGCGATCAAGCGTCATACTTCTATTGCGTCGTTTTATCGCAGTAGTGTGTTACTTTGTAGCTATCCTAATAGGTACTTAGTCTAAAAACAGATATCTTTTAATTTCTTTAACAGCATATCATCAAAAAAACATAAAACATAATGAAAACTTTAGAATGAAAATATTTCCAATGTATACCACAGCTGGTGTAACAAAATTATTTATTAATTATTTTAGGTTTTTATATTTATATTTTTAAATAAATAAAAACTTTTACACTTTACGTAGCAACATTAATTGCTACGAAGGACCAGACAGCTGCGCTACGGCGTAGCAGCTACGCGCGCTTACTAGAAAGTGCTACGCGTTGTTTAAGGGTGAGTCATTGATATAATTGAACTTTGACTTGATCACTTTATATATAAAAAAGATTATAATTTTAACAGTATGTTTTACAATATTAAGTGTGTAACTTAAAACAGTGCAATAAGTTACATCATGGAGGTTGGTAATAAATTACTGTAAGTAATTGAAACCCAAAAATTGCCAATAAAATTTCATGCCAAATATTGCGCGCAATTTGTAACAACAACGCAATTACACCATTAATCAGATTGCCAATGTCGATAGATAACAAACAGCAGATTTCGTAGAATACAAAAAAACTGCAAAATAATACTATAACATCGGACAAACATATGACTCAATCAGTAAATTAGTTAAAAAAAATTGACCCAGCATTGAGTCAAGAAGCGCCCCCTTAGTAAAGTGATTACTATAAAGGCAGCCAGTTACGTAAACACACACACAGAGACACAGGCGGCGCACACAGGTGTCTTCACGCACACTTGCGCACACAGCGTGCGCGTGTGTGCGCGTCTGCGGCGGCTCGCTTCTCGCCGAGCCCCACTACAAAATTCAGTCGCACTCTAGCCACCTCAGACAGCAGACGTGTACTACCAATAGCAACATTCTCTATCACATTGGATATTTCGTCATTTGTGCCTGTGACATATTCTTCGGAACGTGAAGTGGGAGTGATATTATTTCTCAAAATAATTAAAATTAACTGTGAACTGATACTGAATTATAATTGTGATTGTGATTTTGTTAATAAAACAAAATTGTTCCCTGGATAATTCCGGAAAAGGTGCATCTGAAAACTGCAAATATTTTTGTAAGTATACCCTCTATTTAAAAAAAATTAAATATTATTTCTTATATTATCATAAAAAAACGAAGTAGAAATATTTTTTTTACAAAAGAGCTGGTCGTCTAAAAAACTTTTAACGCTGAAATTAGCTTGTCTCGTTTCTGTTTACACAAAACCTGTAACTACTACTAAGTAACTTTAGCTTTTGCAACGGTTGTTTCCTCATGTATAAACTTAATACTTACATTTTTTGGAAAAAAAAAAATTTAGATTACTTCTATTAATACTTATTGGAAACAAATTAAATTTGTTTTTCCTATTCTAAATTCTAGTAGCATCACCTCATTTGTTTCTCAGAAGTTTTCCGGGGAGTCATTGACCACCGGGCGGTCTCGGGCGTTCTGTTGACTCATGCCCACACGGATCTTTGCCAAATTCTGTTTGTTTCTTTATCTTTCAGTATGCACTTGATAACCTATCCATCCATGCTTCACCTTGTTTTTGCTCTTTGTTCGAGATGCTTCCTTATTGCCGTTTTATTAGTTGGTAACAAAGAGTTTTTTTAATTTTTATGTGGATAATTTTTTCTTGAAAAATCTACTTTATAGTTTTAGGTAAAAATTTTGTTTGAAAAATTACTTACCGTTATCAAGAAAAAAAAAATTCAAAGATTAATAAACCAAAGAAATCCCCCACCCTTAATAGAAAAACACGATTTTTTAGAAAACAAAAAAAAATGCTACCGTAAATTCTTTCATCAAATCAGAACTGCAATGGCACCATTAACTCTTAAAATCGGATCATCAATCGCCATTTGCTCGAATATTTTCGTAATTACATTGTCAGAGTGCGACCAAGCACCAGCCAGCTTCATCGCGGGTGTCGCAACCAGCAGCCAGCAAGCCGGCTGCCGCAAGCCATTGTGCTGGTCTTACACAATTGGTTCAAGGCTACCTCCCCGCGGAGCTAAGGAAACTGTTTTGTTTTGATTCTATTTCTGCTGCGCTCCTGTCTAATTTATCATGTACGGTGTAACGTCACCAATGTCGCAGCTAGGTACGAATCCAAATTATTATCCGTGCTTTGTCTAAATTAGGAAGGCGATAATTCCTCCAGAATATGCTTTAAAGCTAGAATGATGTCAATTGGCGTAAGTCCAATAATTACACGAAATTTCCGCGTGGACCAGGAAATTTGTGAAATTATGTTTACGAAGAGCATTAATACTTCGGAACGGCTCGCTCGACCTCTACGATACATAAATTCACTTCTCAAGATAAAGAACTGTCGATTTTATAAATAGCAGAGCAGTATCTGTGCTCCTCCGATACAAAGTTCAGGCATTGTGTGGTTTAAATAGAGCTATGTTTAAAGGTCAGCGCGGCCTGTGTCACGTATACCTATGACGCAATACCTCCCTCGAGGGTAAACTGTTGCGCAATAAACAGCAATAGGAGCTCACATGATAACGGACGCTATGCTGATTCACATAGAGCCGAACTTGGCAAAACATGACGCGGAGGATTCGGCAGAGGGCACGACATTTCAGACGATGTCAATGATCTCGAACAACGATAGGGAATCACGCACTCGTGAGTGCAAACGAGGAAGCTTCTACCGAGAAGGCGCACAATGCAGAATGCATAAAAATGACGTAATACAAGGAATCGTGTAGCAAGGTCGCGCGGATGTGCCGCTGAGGTCGCTGCATGCATTTTGTTAATCATCTATACATAATACTTGAAGTATTATACTTCTTCAGACTTAACCCTGAAACACGCGATCGTAACAATTGTTTTAATAAATATCGTTAATATTGGTAACGCGTCGATCAACCGTTTGTCTGGCGAAGACAGTTCAGACTTATCTGTCCAAACATTACCACACGCTGTTATGTAACAGTTGATTTTTTTTTTAAATGCGCAATACGTTAATCTTGTTGCGAGGACAAACGAAGATAACTTGACCTATATTTTTTTATCAAGCTCGTTCGCGTTCTGTAACCTACTTACAGCCGATTACACATATTGTATGTACAAAGCAATTGCGTCGATGTTACCTTGTTCTGTTTGAGGTCTTGCGATACATGATTTGTTGTATTTACTGCTGTTATAGATGTTATATGCAATTATATCGTAATAGCAGTTATGGAAATAACCTTTTCAATGCAATATCCAAGTCATCGTGATAAACATTGTGGGGTAAGGTCGAACCAAACATTAAAATAAAGTTTTTACCGTGAGTCATTGACACCGACTCGACTCTGCGACTCTCATTAGTTAAAACACGGAAGTAATTGACGCATTAGAACGAGGAGATATGATACAATAGTGTTTTCTGCTCAATACTCATTCATAGAAGCAGCAAATCGGCTCAACAAACGTGTGCGCATTACGCAATGAACTGAAACAAAATTTCATAGAATCTAGAACATCTAAATAGGTTAAGTGTTTCTTAATAATGAAGCAATTAGCGTCAGGTAAACAAGGTCGGGCAGGTGCGGCTTTATTCTTCGAAACATTGTCAAGGAATTGAGCTAGATCAGTGACGAGGCGGCTCGTTCATGTTTCGGGATCAGACGCTCGCATCCTTGACACACAATCGTTATCGCTGCGCGGCAGAGGCCGCCCCGAAATACTACTCATTGGTAATTAGGTCATGTACTCAATGCGAATTTGTTATATCGGTCAAGTATGCACTTGTTCCGGCATCGATGTCGCAGAGAAAAAAAAACGACTTGAAACGCATCCAGAAGGCGCACAAGCAGACAAAACATGTGTGTTTTCACAACATACGCATCTCGCTTGGTCTTTGGACTGATTGAGACAATGGCCGGCCGGCGCCGACGCTCGCCACATTGTCAACCAAATGTCAAATGAAACATGGCGGCGGCGTCCCACTTTTCCCGCGCAAAGCGTTTGGCGAGCGTGTGGAAAGTTACCACTCCTATGTGCACTACTTTCACAACTTTTCCAAAGCAAGATGGCTGACATTGCGACTATTTGTGACTACCAACAAATAGCGGTCAAGTGCGTGGGACTACCAAAACACAACACTCTACTGTTGCTTCTTGTAACACAGTTGCGACTTCTAACATTAATTTATTATTAGATGGAAATGGAAATCTCATTAATAAAGAACACGGCAATTCAGTTAAACTTGAGATGAAAATCGAAACGTGACTTCAAACTAATAATAAACTCAATTAACCCACAGAGATAGACACAGTTAGAATTGTTTCCGCGTGCGACGGACGGCCGTTACGGAACAGAAAAAACCGCTTCCCAGCGGTCAAGGGCGCCCTTATCGCATGCATTAGCCGTTAGTGGCGTAATCGCCATTAGAATTTCACGTTCCGCGATCACGTTGCGTTCTCTAAGTATAGGTGGACAACGTGCTAGTCTGGCTGCCCTGTTACGTAAAGCTCACGTTGCTTGTAAGGTTCAAGAGCGCACGTGGTTGAGGAGCTCACGCGGGCCGCGGGTCGCGCCGCACGTGGCGGCCGGTCGCTGGACAGAACACCACACCCTCTGACATTGACATGGGCACTTGGTTACGTCATCAATGCCTCTCGGAGACTATGGAGACTCTGGTTTCTTAGACTAACATTCACAGTCGTGTCGCAGCTCGAACTTGTACTCCAAAGTGTCAAAGTTACTTTAAATCGTTCTTCGCTCCAAATTGACGAATTACATATAATAGTCGAATTTCGTGACAATGTAACATATATGTTCGATGGAGTATAAGACAGTTCAAGCCAGGATAATTAGTACTCGGGAACTATTTGTCCGAGTATAATACTCGACCGAGTAGCCTCCAAACACTTCGAATGTCACCTTTATAGGATATTGGAGATTAGACGGTTGGAGGCATAGTGGAGTGGTGACGTCATCCATCACAGCTTCTTCGTCTAGACAATTGCAGATTAATTCAGCCTTGCTTCAACAAATCTTCGTCTGTTGTTGATTGTGTTATCGGCTTGCGTACCTAGTCAAAATATTCACACGGCAAATATATACGTCGCCTTATCAGGTATGATTCAGCGCATGACAATTCGGTTACGAAATTTTAAATTTATGACATCAAGTCGGGACGTGATAAACTTTTATCATCAGGTCACATGATGTGGTTGACTTGCTGCAATCTTTATTTGCGAAAATCACTAATTTTGTCGTTTCAAATAGGATCAGCTAACAGTTTTTGATTGTTTAAAAAAATTGCATGCCTTATTTATTGTCTACATAACATAATGATGATCGTTAATCTATTTAAAATGATTATTTATAGTATAGGTTAATATTACGTGACAACTCACGCCGTTCTTCGTCCCTTATCTAGACTATTTAGCACTGACGTCATAGTAGTTATCTAACGCACAACTTTATCAGCTTTGTTGACAATAGAAATTCCTGAAAAGTTTGCAAACTTGCTGCTCTAAACGAACGATGATGTAACTCATAATTCCACAAATACGATTAACCACAAAGTGTTCAAAACATTATGATTGGACGCATAAAATAGGAACGGGAAAAAGTTTGTTAACATTTTTGAATTTCTGTATAAAAAAAGAACTTTATAATTAAAGAATCGTAATATACGAAAACGGTACTCTACCAAACAGTTGGAGAAAAGGCAATGATGACATTCTAAAAATGCCTATTTCATAACAGTAATATAACGTGTTTTGGACCTTAGAAAAAAAACCGTTTCCGCGGTACCGTTCGACCGATATTCGACTACGGCTTTCGGGTAACGGTAAAGTCGAGAAAGTAGGTACGTGATTAGTTCACTGTTATTTTGTCAAACCGATCGATTGTGCAACCGTTAGTTATAGTTACCGTGACCATGAAGCTCATCTGCTGGGTTCCGCGTCACCGACCGGTTATTCAGATTTAAAAATTATAACCGTTAAAAAAATAAACAGTTGTTTCTTAAGATATAATAGCCTTATTAAAAATCTATCAGAACGTTTCCAGTTAGTTACGAACGGTAACGAGTAGCGAGCTCTCTCGACCGTAGCGTTGCAAATAGACTTGCAAATTACGTAACGTTGCTTTATGAAAATCTCTTACACTTGAACTTGTTGCAACGAACTTGGCTGTTGCTCTGCAAAAACAACTCTCTTGTTAACTTAAAATGAATTACTGTGACGTACATCTCTGTGATAGATAATATTGGCAAATTAACTTTTCTATACAGACTGTTGTGTTCATTTAGTAGGACATGACATGACGCAATCACGTTTCAGTTCTTTGTAACTGTAGTTTTCAAACTGCCGTAGCAGTTAGTTTAAAACTGACGGGCTAAAGTTAAACAGGCTAATTGCTCTCGTTTTCATGTTTGCATAAATTGCATTTCAAACAATTCCCATCTGACAGTGGTAGCCAAAGCCAACAATGGGAGCCAATTAAACCTGACTCGATTTGAACAGTTAGCCAAGTAACGGCACCGCGGCTGGGTCGGCACAGTGACACCGATTCCGCGGCTCGTGGCGGAGGCTGAGCGGCGGCGCGCAATGTCAAGATTCACGCATACAAATAAAAATTGTTGCCTGGTTATTGAGTTCATTTTAGTTAAACTTCTTTTTAAAAAAAATTGCACAACATTTTGTAGGAAAGTCCCTGTTATGCCTCCCGTGATATTTACCGTTAACTGTTGTTTTAAAATATGGAATTGAGTAGGTAATAGTTTTAATAGCGTTCCGCATTTTTGACATCACGTTGAATCTACATTTTAGCGTGCAACGTGATCGTTTTTTAATGTGCAAGTATGAGCTCTAGCTCTCATTGTTTGCACTACAAACCCAAAAAGAGCAAACATATTTACGACCCAATTTCCTCCTTACTCTCATTTACGATTCCACCATTGTTTCAACTGATTAGGAGAAAAAGTTTCGCTACAATACAGCTCGAATAAACTTTTTTATACATCCTCAGAGTTGTTTTTTACACATTGGTTTCCCGTTGCTTATCGTCTCATTCATGAAACCAATTCCTTTTATGCATTAAAGTTTTGTCGTTTAATGTGTTACGTAAATGCTTATAACATTGTAAAAGTATTTTAGAATTGCTTAGAATCTAGATTATGTGGGCGGCTCAAGCTGCTTGCAATGTGACCTTTTTCGAAACCCAAACATTTTGTTGGTGTAGTAACCAGCGCGGCGCTGACTGTGCTCCGTCACGTGTCGTGCCGCACTCCCATTAGACTTTCAATAGCCCTGACTCTTCACTCTTAGACAAATTCAGTTCAATAGAATAATAGCATAGTGTGCCAAACCCACCCAGTACCAGTTTTGTAATCGTGAGATGTCATAGTGAACAATTGTCTAGATTCTAGTACAGAATTAGGTAAGCCCATTTTGCTATTTGCTAACCGTAGCCAATACATTTTGTAACAGAACACAAAAAAAAACATCGCAATCCGGTGGTACACTTTACATTGCATCAAGTAATCAGTCGGCTAAGGTTAAGAAATTCATTTTATTAATGAAGGCGGGGGCAAAAAGACTTACAAGGCTAATTTCAAAAGAGTCACGTGTAGCTCGGGGGAGTGGGGTTGTTGCGCCGCGAACTTTCGACACCGACACTTTTTTGCAATCGACCAGCTGTTTTGTAACGTCAGACATATCGCTGTAAAAGCATTATTCGGGCGTATGCAACGGTACGCATCTGTTACTAGGTCACGCGAGATCACGACACGAGCTAACGGCTGTCTCTATCTTTACAGAACCACATAGAAGATCCGTGCGGGCCGGCCGTGGTCCACCGCAACATGGTCGCCGAGTTCATCCTGAGCCAGCAGCAGCTGCTGGGCGGGGGCATGGCCCCTGCACCACTGCCGTCGCGCGTGCCGACTCGCGCGCGCCTCTCCGTCTCGCCGCACTTCCCGTACGACGCGCCCCAGGGCGTGCCCAGCGGCGAGTTCTCCCCCAACAGCGAGTACAACAAGTCCCGCAAGGAGTTCTTCGGACAGCGAAAACAGCGCGAGTTCATCCCCGACAACAAGAAAGACGACGGCTACTGGGACCGCCGGCGGAGGAACAACGAGGCCGCCAAGCGTTCGCGCGAGAAGCGCCGCTTCAACGACATGGTGCTCGAGCAGCGCGTCGTCGAACTCTCTAAAGAGAACCACGTGCTCAAAGCACAACTGGACGCCATCAAAGAAAAGTACGGAATATGCGGCGAGAACCTGATCAGCATAGACCAGGTGCTCGCGACGCTGCCCACATGTGACCAGGTACTGTGCGTCACCAAGCGCAGTAAACTGTCTCCGGGGCCGATATTCCCTGCACCACCACCACCGCCGCAAGTGGCGCCGCCGTCGCCGCCCTCACCGCCGCCGCCGCCGCCCGCGCAGTACACGGAGCGCCTGCCCCCCGCGGAGTACTACTCGCACCACGCCGCACACTACGAGCCGCCGGGCTCGGTGCTGAACCTGTCCCGATCCCGGCGCGCCCCCTCGCCCTACGAGCTGTCCTCACTGTCAGGCTCCGGCGATGAGGCGGCCGAGCAGTACTCGCCCGAGCAGTCCGCGCTGCCGCTTAAGCTGCGGCACAAATCGCATCTGGGCGACAAGGACGCGGCGAGTGCACTTCTCTCGCTGCAGCACATCAAGCAAGAGCCGGGCGCGCGTTCCTCGCCCTCCTGGGACGGCGAGGGCTCCAGCGACGAGCGCGACAGCGGCATCTCACTTGGTGGTGAATACCGGCCCCCCGGCGAACGCCAGCCTGACGAGGAGGACGCGCACCTGAAGGCCGAGCTGGCACGGCTCGCCACCGAGGTCGCCACCCTTAAAAACATGATGCACCAGCGCGAGCACGAGCACTGAGCGCCGCGGGCGCGAACTGGCCGCTCCGCCAGCGCTCTGCCTCCGTCCTCGCCGGGTCCCGGGCTCCGCTAGTTGCATGGAAGAGTTACCAACATTATTGTATCATATTTGTGCAGCTGTGAGCTAGATTGTGTCGTATCGTGTTCGATGTCGTATGAGACTTGATCGGTAGTTTTAAGACTTTTCGAGCAGATGAAACTTGTCTACTCAGTGATAGATGTTTAATGTAAAAATTTTGCATTTTTAGGGTCGAAGCTATTAAGTGTAATGTAAATAAAAGTAAGCGTAGTAGATCTGTTTTATCTATTCGAAGATTCGTTAGAAAAATCGATGGCTAAAGACTATGTTTTGTATTAAGTATAGGTCTAAGTTAGTGTTAAGTGAGGTTAAGTCCAACATAGATAGTTATTTATAAAATTTATTGTACAGTCCTTCTCGATGGAAAACCGTTAAGTTCCAAACCAAAAAAAATTAAGATAAGGTCCTAAGTCTGTCATGGAATCGCAAACTAGTTCTTACTTACGGATTGAGAATCCGCTTGCAGTTTTAAATTGGATAAAATCAAATTAAGATACCAGTGCCTTGGACAATACATACCTACCTACCTATACGAATACTACTACTACTAAATAGCTCTACATAAAATAATATTTTTATACATTTATTAGAAAGAGATTCCTTCTCCATCACGATTTGAATTGTAGATTCCTAGGATCCCTGGGGGCTGCGGCCCGAGTGCCCGATGGCATTAACAGAACTGAACGAATAGTATTTATTAAAACGGACCGCAAGATAATTTACAATTTATTATCTTTGTATAATAATAAACTATACGATATAAAAAATAAATTGTGTACATTTCATGTAATAGTGATTTTTCTTTCATTCCTTCTTCATTGTTTAGGACAATCTACAAACTGCTCATTCCGGGTGGGATTGAGGGTATAACAGCAGTAAAATAAAAAAAACTTATCGTAAAAATACGTCACATGACATCAAAAAATACAATAAAAAATAAATTAAGTACCTAGCTCTACGAAATAGAAGGTCTTTGGAAAAATTCCAGCATCAGAAAAAAATAATTTCACTTAATACAACCACAAATAATTAAATAAGTATGTAAATTTAACTTCAAGTATACCGTAATTTTTTAAGCTTCTTTTTCTTCAAAAGCAAAGGGGAACCTTTAGGACCTAGAAAATCCTAGCGTAGTATAATAAATAGTTAGTACATACAGTAAGGGCACGCCCTGCCTCCCTCAGCAAGTGCTTGCTCCCCCGCTCTCGGTTACCTCTCAGCTCCCTCTCAGTTACCGCTCAGTACAAATGAAGCAGCGTCGCACATCTTATATTACTCACAACAGGCATAATACGCGTGCGCGGTGCACGGTGAGTCTATGAAGTGTCCGAGGTGAGGTCTAGAATATCGTAGCGAAGTTATTATAAAGTTGAAGCGGTAGTAACCCGGTCCAATCAACAACGTCTAAAGAAAACAGCCATGGTTAAGCAAATCGCTAACATTTCGATTACGAGAATTGACCACAAGTCGCGCGCGACCCAAGACGCGTGGGTCGTCTCGTCACCCGGGGGGTCCGAGGTTCGATCTCCAGTGGAGGTATAAAGAATTGAGTCTTTCAGACTTTAAACGTTTGACATGCTTTTGTGCTTCGGAAGGCTGGTACCTGCATCATCAGCCGTGTAAGTCAGCCGTCCTATTGACGCAGAGTACCAGAAAGTGGGTTTGTAGTCAACGCCGCTGCTTTACCATTGAAATCCAGTTTACGCGAAACATGACTGCATAAATCGTTCTTATCATGAAAAGACCTCTTCAGCCCAATTAAGTCCTTTATAATTGGCAGATGATCCTACTTGCGGTCGGCCAGTATTTTCTTAACCTACGCAAAAACAAAAAGGAGGAGATTCTCAATTCATCACGTCTTTTTAACGTTATATTTAGCATCTCTTCCTTGGACGCGTAAGTTTTGTTAGCTAGTGTTTCGAGTTCCGACCTAGATCGCCTGTGACGCAGGTATACTACCAAATAGGTCAGATATTTTCAGCATTTTGAGTTCGGAAGGTCATCGCTTCTCGCTGTTAGTGTTACTAATGCTAAAGAGTTGTAAAACATTTAGCTGTTTCTCTGACAATTACATTATACTGCCTATGACTGCTCCGTGGCTCAGTTGGCAGTGATGTGGACTGAGTAAACGTGTGCACCCGGGTTCGAATCCCGGGCGGGGCGAATATTGATATGATGAATATCGATGTTTGTTTCCGGTCTGGGTGTGATGTTCGTCTCTGTGTGTGTTTCGGGCACCCTAGATACAGGTTCTACCTAGTTAGGGGCTCTGAGTGTTATGTGTTATTATACTGAAAATGGCATATTGTTAATTTAGATAATTAAGGTTTTATGTAAGTACCTATGTTATACTTATACTATATTGCACTTCAGGCACTATTCCCTTGCTACGCTCGGGAATAAACCCTTTGAACTCTGGTTTTAACTTACTGGCCCTTATATTAAAATAATATATCGCTTTACGCCATCAACTTCTATCTTCTACTATATAAAAATGAATCGTGGTTCGTTAGTCTCGCTAAAACTCGAGAACGGCCGGGCCGATTTAGCTGATTTTGGTTTTGAAATGTTCTTAGCAGTAGAGGGGAGGTTTGAAAGGCGAGAAAATAAAAGTTTTAAAAAAATTTACTACTTCCAGAAGTGCCTGCGTCATTTACCATAGTAACTATACTTTACTGAAACCAACCAACAAGGAACTTTATAGTTTTAAAAATAAAATATATTATTAAATTTCATGTTTTAAAAATGTATATAAGTGGTTTGTTTATCTGCGTTTTGTAACAAAGTAAAACAACGATATAATTTTCAAATAAGGGTAAATTTTATTAAATATTACATACAATAGGTAAGTCAATTTTATAACAATATTTTTAGATTATTTACATGTAGTGCGCGTTGATCAGTATCAGTACTACTAGCTCTGCTAGATTTGTATATGTCTTAGTAAGATTTGATAATAAGGTTTTTTGCAAAAAAACCTAGGGATTTTGAGAAAACACGGATAATTTGATATAAGCATTACTTTTTTTTTTCAATCATCCTGACATAAAGCAGTTTTTTTTGCAAAAAAAACCTAGTTATATTTAAAACTTTGAAACCTTCCTATAATCTGATTGGCTGGATTACTGCTTGCTGGTAAACTCTTATTCTGATTGGTTCGTTAAAATATCCTTTGACGCTACAGAGAACCAATCAGAATAAGAGTTTACCAGCAAGCAATAAATCTAGCCAATCAGAGTTAAGGCAGGTTTCAAATTTTTCAATTATACTAGGTTTTTTGCAAAAAAACTGCTTTACGTCAGGACGATTGAAAAAAAGTAATGTTTATATCAAATTATCCGGGTTTTCGCAAAATCCCTAGTTTTTTTGCAAAAAACCTAATTATCAAATCTTACTACGACATATATAACAAATAAATAAATGTGTTTCAACAATCGATAAAGGCTAAATACAACGTAATTATTAATTAGAATATATCACACACATATTATATAAGTTTAATAACAAAGCATATAGAAGTATGAACTATAAATCAATATGAATAAAATAAATTAACTTATACACTTTTATATAAACTTTAAGGTCAATCAATTGATATAAGGGTGTATATTTTAGTGCGGCTAGCAACCGCACCTTATTCCTACGATTATAGTGCCAGAAATATCTAAAATTATATGTCATTCGCCCATTTTTGTTTTGCATTTAGTTACAAATTGCTAATTATGAGAATTGGCAGTCGGTAAGTGCTGAAATCGAAACAAATGAATAAATAATACCTAAGTATAAAATAAACTCGTATAGGTTACGCAAGCTTCCAACTTTTTAACATTTAAAATAAGTTCGCAACTACAAATATCACAAAAAATGAGATCATTTATAATGATTAGATTAGAATCATTTATTTCACACTATCATATTCATATTACATACAAAGTTGTATTATAAAATGTCTAAGTAAAAGTATGGTCAATGTGATGAAGCCTACTTACTTACTTACTTATAATTTAATTCATAAACAATAACTTGTAGGGTTTAAAATCTACAATAGGCACGATGGAATTTAAATGTAAGATAATTATACAACAATATAACGTATGTAATGTAACCTACTTTAATAAATAAGTATCTAAGAAATACTTTCATTAAACAATTCCGATTATTATGATTTTGTACCAGTTAAAACGTTTAGTTTATGATGAGACTAGAGAATCTTAAAATTATTTTCTAGGTTACTTAATTTTAATAAAAAAACAAAAAAAAAATTATTTATTCTCTTTTCATATCAATTTCCAAAGTAACAAAACGCTTCTCTAACTCAACTGATTTAAAACCAAATTATGTACCTACTTTGATTTAAGCTAAATCAATACATATTAAAAAATAAAGTCGCTTTCCGCGTCTGTCTGCTTAACACTTTGAAACTACGCAACGGATTTTGATGCGTTTTTTTTAATAGATAGTGTTTAAAGAGGAAGGTTTACAAGTATAGTACATGCTCAAAATAGTTATAGTTTAGGCGGTACGAAGTTCGCCGGGTCGACTAGAATCTCATAAACGAAAGCAATTTGAAAAACGTGATCCTGTCACTAAATAATCTTGCTTAGTACTGTAGTATAGCTTTTACGTTAAAGACCTAGGACATCTACTAAGTATAGTAGCCACTTTAAGCAACAATCAGTATATTATTTAGGTCTTAGGACAACACACACAACAGAGCCCTTAGCACGGGTACAGGTACATTATAAACTTTTTGTAGTTTTGCTACTCCCGCGCTGGAACGGTAGCCATCAGTCCGCGGCCGGGACCACCTCCCCGCACCCCCCCAACTCCACCCCCGACACGTCTAGGGGTGGCACTGGTACTGAAATACCCCGCAGACGAGCTGAGGAAATGTCGTTGCTTTGCACCCAGAGTTCCAGCTGAAAAGATAGATAGATAGACACTTTATTTCATTCATTCAACTACAATTGACTACTACTTCTGACTGCTCCGTGGATCACTTGGCAGTGATGTGGACTGAGTAAGCGTGTGCACCTGGGTTCGATTGCCGGGCGGGGCGAATATTGATATGATGAACATCGATGTTTGTTTCCGGTCTGGGTGTAATGTTCGTCTCTGTGTGTGTTTCGGGGTAAGTGCCCTAGATACAGGTTCTTCCTAGTTAGTATTTAGTAATATGTGGTTCGGGGCTCTGTGTGTGATGTGTTATTATTTATTATTATTAATATTCTAAATACATTCTTTGATGGATGCACAAAGGCACAGTGGGCAGACCACCCCATAAGGTGGTCAGAAGACCTAGTTAAAGTTGCGGGAGTAGATAACACTGGATGAGGTTCGCTGAAGACTGGTGGTATGTCTATTTGTGGAGGCGGTCATCGGTCATGTCCAGCAGTGGACACCGGCTGAGATGATGATGATAGAGCCGCCATCTTTTCCATAATATGGATTCTCTCACAGACTAAAAGATAATTGATTGTAATAGGCGAAAAGTCACATTGTTCTGTTCAAGTTCCAGGCAACTCATGAAATAACACCGATTTTTGGTATTGATTTACCGCTTTTTTATAAAACTTTTTTTTTTCTCGAGGGGAAACCCGTTATGGGTACCTCGTCGCTCGGGGGAGAGACTAATGTCGGACTCGCACCGACTAAAACTCCCCGGTGACCACCACTGCATCTGTCATAGAGGAACCCGGAAAGCACCCGAAGGAATACTCACTCAGGGTCTCTCCTTGACGCAAAGCTGCATAATGCAGCTTACCACTATAGGTACTTATGCTATTTCTTTTGCTATGCTTTGCCACTATATGCGCCAAAATGCGCAGCGGCAGAACAAGTTGATCACGGCCTGTTCTGCCGCCCCTCGAGGGGCCGCCTGCACGGTGCACAGAGCCCCCGCTCCGTACACCCGCAGCCCCCACCGCAGCAAAAACGTACCAAGATACGCTAGAGCTGCGCTCCCTAACTCGAGGGCTACGGACTCAACATATAAACCGACAAGACTGGACCCAAAGGGACCAGTCGCATCAGCCCTCAGCATCACATACATTAAGCCCCCAAATCCCGAATTCCCATGTCCCCCATGTCCCGAATGGCAAACTCCCGAACCCCACACCATAGTTTTATTTACCTACCTCATATCTTCGAGATCCAAGGTGCTGTTCTTCCAAAATTCTGTGTGACTAGAGCTAAAATACCATCTTAACGAGAAAAGTCTACTGGTAGCTGGTGGACATAAGCCTCGCTACGCTAAAATGATGATGATGAAGACCCATCTAGTATCCTACCTCAGGCGGCATCTTGCTCGGCGCCTGCCGACATGCGCCCGCGCAGTGCAACTGCAGCAGCAGCTCGGCTATGGCCGCGGCGGAAGTGTCGATGACCCTCTGCCTGCACACGGCCACTGCGTGCACGAAGCCTCCCGGACCTATGAACTCGTGCTCCATGAACATTGTCTTCTCGTCCCAGTATATTGCCTGGAATGAGAGGAAAAACCTTAATATTTTTTTTTTCATTTAGAACAAAGAAGCTTTACAATTTTATATGCTTCATTTAAAGAGATAACAATTGAAAGATCCAAACGTTATCCACAGCTAAAGTATAGTTTTTTACTAGATGTCTAAGAATAATCTAATCTTAAAAGGAATATTCTAAATTGAAGATTCTCATCGTACTTACTTGTAACAAAAAAATCAATAATTTCTAAAACACAAATTGCTTTTAGCAATCCACCTGCCTGATTAATTGATGGATATATTTTAATTTGCCATCCTGAAGGCCTATTACGGCTACATTTGCAATGTTACTTTTCGTCTTCTCTAGAGTGTCAAAGTCAATACACAAAAAAAATGCAAAGGAAGCAAAGCAATATTGCAAATGTGGCCGTAATAGGCCCTCTGGGCGTGCTTTTAAATAAAAATTTAAAAACTTGCGGCTGAGATGATGATGATGATGATAAACTAGAACGCAGGCGAATGGACTTACCCTAGAAGTAATAGTGAATCTTGTGAACGGCTTCAGGTATCTCCTGTAGCGTATCGTAGCCGCCGCCTGCACCACCGCTCCTCCCGCTGCCTTCAATAATGTATTTTTTTAAAAGATTTTTAAAGAAGAAAGAACAGAAAGATGAATGAAAAGAAAAGAAGAAAATGGGTTCTACTAAGAGAACATTTGTGGCTTGTAAAGCATTTACCTCGCAGATCCTCTCTTGGTCGCAAACCTAGAGCGATCCTTGTGAAATTTTGTTAACCTGTTCAACGTCCAGGGCAAATGCGATAAGACAAGTTTCTGGAGGATTAGTTATGATAATAACACATCACACTCACACCCAGAGCCTTTAACTAGGAAGAACCTGTATCTAGGTACCCGAAACACACACTGAGACGAACATTACACCCAGACCGGAAACAAACATCGATATTCATCATATCAATATTCGCTCCACCTGGGAATGCACACGCTTACTCAGTCCATATTACTGCAAACTGAGCCACGGATCAGTCGAGATAATCGAGTCGATCGAGTAACATAGAATGGAGTGGAAGCGAAACGGGGAGACCCTTGCCCTTTGTAACCAAACAGGCTATTATTATTACTTTTAATATGAGCCTGTGATGTCCCACTGCTGGGCAAAGGCCTTCCTTCCCCTCTTCGATTCCTCACGCTTGCAGTCTTGCCACCAGCTCTTATCTAGGGCATTCAGCTCGTCACTCACCTCTTTTCCGGGTTTTACATTTAAAAAAAAGGTAAGTACTTCGGTATAATAATTCATAAAGCATATCTTCCAACCTTGATATTGCCATAAAGTCCGGTCCTCTCGTAAAAGTCGACCCTGGCGAAGTCAAGTTCGCGCAGGTACCGCGCGTTGTTCATGTGGTAGAGGAGGGTGTCTATGTCATTTAGAAGGCAGTAGGCTGGAAAAAAGAGAAGATAACAACTTAAAAACTACGCTATAATGCTGCGTTAGTTTCCTACTGTATTTAAATTTAGTTAGAATCGCATTCACAATTTGCTATGACATTCCTCTCAGGTACTATTGAGTCGTCTATTCAACAACGCAGTCTTTGGAAACTAAGAAAACTTGCAGAGTTATCGGGGCTTCCACCGCGGTGCAAACTTAGTCCGCACTAGGGTTCATTCCCGGGAATTCTCGGGTCGAGAATTCCCGGGAAATCGTTGGGTTTTGTTCCCGGGAAATTATGCTCGAGAAAAGTCGAGAACTCGAGAAATCATATTTGAGTTTATGAAGTGCAAAAAAGATCGTGAATTACGCTAGTGATGGAAATAACTTTTTACTTTTATAATCTTTATGATGATACAGTGGCGGTCTAAGACGGCGTAGCACTTCCGGTTTTTCTGTATTGCAAAATATCTCTTGTTCTTTGGTAATACAGTCTAGGCCGCACAAGACCATAGACAAATCTGTTACGCCGTCCTAGACCGCCACTGTACGTGGTGGAGTCAAGTCTCGTAACCAAAATCGATCGACTCGTAATCGTGTTACAAGCGATTGTCTTAGCCATTGCTAGTTTCTAAAGTATTATAACAGAAATCGACTTTGTTAAAGCGGCAATGGTTAACGAATTCGATAACAAGACAACTATGATTCGATAGAGTTCAATAACTTAGCTTGACGGTGTACTTAGTTTGTTAATATTTGGTGTTTGATTAAATTAAATTTATAATCTTATGAATTCCTCTACCTACATCTGGGTATCAAGTTGCTTAAGCTTAAATTAATTAACAAAAAAAATCGATGTCAGTGATTGTTAGAACATACAAAGTCACTTCTTTTTGGCTTATATAATTTATTTTTCCATAAAATATACACAAAAGCAAACTGTCTTCTTGACTAGCAATTCACAAGTGGTTACAAACACAAAACACGTAACTAGGGAAACTAAAACTTCACATGTCAATATTTCTTTGAATACAGAACAAACCAAATTCTCAACACTTGCCCTTAAGCAAAAAATATTTACACAGAAAACATAATAATAAAACAATCAAAAATAAACTAAATTAACAACCCTGTCTAATTTGAAAAATTAGTCAATCCTAATTGGGCTACGTATTTTATAGTTTTATCTTTACTCAACGGCTTAGTAAGTAAGTCTGCCATCATGTCATCAGTTTGAAGATATACCAACTTGATAACATTCTCGCTAACAATGTCTCTTATAAAATGATGCCTAACATCAATGTGTTTAGTTCGCGCGTGGTACATAGAGTTAACACAAAGCTTTTGTGCCGACTGACTGTCATTATAAACTGTTACGCTATAGGTAACTCCTAAACACTCAAGTAAGAAACTTCGGATAAATAAAGCTTCCTTGCACGCATCAGATAGAGCCATATATTCCGCCTCTGTGCTTGAAAGAGCAACCGTTCTTTGTTTCCTACTCTCCCATGAAACAATGCAATTAGCTATTTTAAAAACAAAACCCGTGACCGACCTACGATCAACCTCGCAAGCTGCCCAGTCTGCATCAACGTATGCATCAATGGTCATGTCTCCTTTCTTATACGTAATACAGTGATCTAAGGTACCTTTGAGATAGCGAAGCACTCGTTTCGCCGCTTTCCAGTGCACCTCTGAGTGGCAATCGTTAAATTGACTTAAAGTACTTACCGCGTGCGCTATGTCCGGTCTGGTACAGATGGCGGCGTACATAAGGCAACCAATCAGCTGCCTATACTCAAAACTCTCATCATTATTTTCAGCTTTGGTTAGTTTAAGCCCCGTCTCCATTGGAGTGCCAACTGGCTTGCAATCCGTCATGTGGAACCTTTCCAGAACATTCTTAATATAATTTGTTTGATCTAAAGTGATCAGCCCATTGCTCTTACAAATTCTCATTCCCAAAACGTGATGGGCTGGTCCCAAATCTTTCATTTCAAATTCCTTCATTAGCTGGCCCTTAATCGCTAACTTTTCGTCTTGATGAGTGGTGAACAGCATGATGTCATCAACATATAAAGCAATGATGGTTATCTTACCTTCCCCCCCATGCTTTATATAAACGCAAGGTTCCGAACAAAATTTCTTGAATTTCAAAGTCTCAGTTAAAGATTTGTTAATCTTTTCATACCAACTTCTCGATGCTTGTTTTAACCCGTACACAGCTTTGTGTAGACAAAGTACTTTGTCTGGGAACTCTTTACTCTTATACCCCTTCGGCTGTTCCATGTAAATAACTTCTTTGAGATCACCATTCAGGAAAGCAGTTTTGACGTCCATGTGATCTATCTCCATGTCCATCTGAGCAGCAAGGGCAAGAAGCATTCGGATCGTTGAGTATCTGACTACAGGTGAAAAGGTATCGTTATAGTTCACTCCATATCTTTGAGTGAACCCCTTAGCCACTAACCTTGCTTTGTACCTCAAAACTTCTCCATTCAATCCTCGTTTAATTTTAAAAAGCCATTTGCATTTGAC
This sequence comes from Euspilapteryx auroguttella, assembly GCA_951802225.1. Lineage (NCBI taxonomy): Eukaryota > Metazoa > Arthropoda > Insecta > Lepidoptera > Gracillariidae > Euspilapteryx > Euspilapteryx auroguttella. The sequence continues at coordinate 2,334,986 of OX637665.1, forward strand.
AGGTTTCTGTCCTTTGGGTAATTCAGTCAGTGTCCAGCACTGGTTGTCGAGAAAGGATTGGTACTCGTCCGCCATCGCTTCCTTCCACTTGTCTGCGGCTTGACCTCCAAGAGCCTCCTCCACAGTGGCTGGCTCGTCGCTACAAGCTGCAGCTTCAGCACACAAGACAACATTCTCTACCTCATCAGACTCTGATAAGTAATTGGAATCAGATGAATCAGCTGACGATGGTACATAGGTTTCATCTGATGAAATGTCTTGCTCGGGGCTACTTGCTGATGAAAGCGTGTCTTCGCCTGTCTCCGTACTCTCGGCATGCGAGTCATTGAGCACATTTTCTGCAGGTACATAATTAGGCTCTGGCTCGAAACTAGTATCTGTAACTATTGGAGTACTGTGATTATAATCATCAACTTCCTTATGTTGAAAATCATTTTCAATAAAAACCACGTCTCTTGCTTTTATGCATTTCTTCGAGTCCAAGTCCAGTAATCGATATCCTTTGGTTTCCTCGCAATAACCAACGAAGATATACTTTTTACACCTAGCATCAAATTTCTTTCGGTTATGTGTAAGAGCATATGCTGCACATCCGAAAATCCTCAAATGATCTATGCTGACCTTCTTGCCTGACCACTTCTCCTCAGGGGTCATGCCCATCACCGCCTTAGTTGGTGAGCGATTCTTTAAGTAAACAGCTGTACTTACCGCTTCACCCCACAATTCCTCACCAAGTCCGGAGTCTCGAAGCATGCACCTTGCTTTCTCAACGATGGTCCTATTTGCTCGCTCCGCCACTCCGTTTTGTTCGGGTGTGTATGGGACTGTTGTCTCGTGTCTGATTCCATTCTCGTTTAAAAACCTCTGAAAATTCACATTAATGTACTCTCCGCCATTATCACTGCGCAGTACCTTAATGTTTCTGCCAGTTTCATTTTCAACTAAGGCTTTAAAAGTTTTAAAAATCCCAAAACATTCATCCTTATTTTTTAAAAGATAAATAAAAGTTTTTCGTGAAAAATCGTCAATAAAAGTCAAAAAATATCTAGCGCCACCAAGCGACTTTTGTGGCATAGGCCCGCAAACATCGCTGTGGACTAAACCCAAGATAACATCAGACCTACTATATGACTTCTTAGGAAACGGAAGTCTTGTTTGTTTGCCCTCAATGCACGCAACACAAGCTTCTACATCTTTGCTAACAAAAGTAATACCTAAAGCCATACCTTTTTTGAGAAGCTGCATGCTTCTTGCATTCAGATGTCCAAGCCTCCGGTGCCACACACCCATGGATGATTCGCTTGTGCTCGGTTCACAACTATCCTTCGAACTGACCTCTAAACCAATGACAGCTATGTCACCTGAACTGTTATCATTTACTTTTGGTGGATAGTGAGAACTTCTCTACCGAGGACGATAAAAAGGCTTGGCCTTTCGTACATAAAACGTAAATACCGTTGTTGTTAAATGCTTTGGCAACAAGAACTTTTGTGTTTTTGTTAAAAATTGTACACATATCATTATCAAAAACTACTTTTAAGCCTTTCCGAATCATAGCACTAACCGACAACAAATTAGCGGATAAATTAGGTACAAATAAAACTTCTGTTATTGTTGTGACACCGTCTTCCAGTGACATTTTGACGTTTCCTGTTCCGTTGACATAAAGTTTTTCTCCATTGGCGACGCTCACAGACAATTTAGTTTCTGGTCTGTAATCAAGCAAAATATTTCTCTTATTACACATGTGATGCGATGCGCCTGAATCTACAAACCATGCTTCACTTTCTACGCATGATGTTAATGCAGACACAAGAATTGCTTTACCAGAAACTTCATTAGACTTCTTTTTCGGGCAGTCACGAATGCGGTGTCCAGGTTTTCCACACCCAAAACATTGGAAGATTTTCTTTACAGCTAGCGCTGTACTCATGTCGTCGGATCTCCCCCTTCTTCGAGTATATTCTTGCAGAAGCTTAACCTTCACATATTCGCTATCGAGCTTTACGTTGAAACTTTCGATCGCCATGATGAGTGGGTCATAATCTGATGGGCTGGTCCCAAATCTTTCATTTCAAATTCCTTCATAGCATTCGAAAATCATTGCGGCTTTTTAAGAAGGACAACAGTAGATGTCCTAAGAAAAGCAGAAATAGTTTTCAAATGCTGTCTTGTCATCGAATTTTCATTATTTATTTAGTTAAGCGCCTCAGGCCCCTTTTCTAAATTTTTTCTTGAAATGTAAACGCTTAAAATACCTAACTATTCTATTAGTTTAACGTTGATTTTTTTCTAATAAACCATCCAAAAGTGGTGTATTTTTATTAGTTAGGTATATTGAGAGAAGTTTATTTATTTTTTCAAGTTTTATATTTTTTTAACTTATATTTTGCAGAAAAACCAATTGATTTATTGGTTTAAAATGAGTTTTTTTTAATGATTCACATTGCGAATTTTGTTTCAACTTTTTTTATATGCAAAAACATAGGTAAATCAAAATTTCTCGACAACCCGAGAAGACCCGAGAAATGAGCCTCGAGAATTCTCGAAACCCGAGAAACTGAAAAGCTCGAGAAATCATGAACCCTAGTCCGCACCCCTCTGTATGCAAGGGGGTGTTAAAAACCTGTCCCAAAAAAGCAGTTTTCACTCAAACTAACAAAACATACATGTAATCTCAGTAGTATCAAGAATGCAGGCCTTCTTCCTGAAGTATCGTGCGCGGGCCACTGTGAACATCATTCTGGCGAAGTAGGCTACATCCAGGGTCCCGTACAGCAACAGCGCGGCAGCGGTCAGGGCCGCGCACCAGCCCGGCACGTAGACTGACCAGGTCATTGTGTTTGTGAACTGAACTGTCGATAGTTAAAAGAAATCAAATACATTTAACGCGGCACAAGTCTAGAAAATAATGGGGTCGCAGATGTGACGCAAAGGTAATTTTTTTTTAAGTTTTATTTATTCTGGCGAACGTATTCGTTTTTAATAAAGTTAGAATGATTTCCCACAGATTCGATTATGAGCCAGTTTACAGCGATGCTAGCGCCATTCGCGAAAAAAATTAATATCTTCTAAACTAAGGCAAATATCAAAAATGTGGCACAGTATGACACTAGATAATATAGCCTAGTTTTTTTAGGGCACTGTTGTACAGCTTTTAGGTTAAAGACCAATGAAAGCTACAAAGCGTTACTAAAAGTGGCCACTTTTAGCAACAATCTGTTTATAATTTTGTTCTTTTAAGTTAGACTACTTTACTTCTTCTTCTTCTTCTTCTTCCTGCCCTTAGTCCCAATTTATTTGGGGTCAGGCCTCCTTGTACGTTTTCGCCAGGATATTCTATCCTGGGTCGTTACTGGTTGCAAATCCCGTGACTACTTTACTGAGATCAAAAAATACTAATTAAGATTATCTAGTGTCATACTGTGCCACATTTTTGATATTTGCCTTTGTTTAGAAGATATAATTTTTTTTCGAGAATGGCGCTAGCATCGCGGTAAACTGGCTCTTAAAAACGAATATTTTTGCCAGAATAAATAAAAAAAATCGAAAAAAAAACGCACCACACAGGCATGAAGTGCTCGAACCGCCTTATGAAGGAATTCCACATACAAAGTCGCAACAAAGTTAATAAAAATAAAAAAACAACAAATTCATGATCTATTCGTAATTTTTTCCAAAGTTTCCAACTCAAAATAAAAATGCGCGTGCCGAATGTTAGCTTATCGAAAAAGAGAAGGCACTTACCCATGATATATAAAACTATAAAACTTTATTATAAAATTGCCTTTACTTGTAAGGCAGGCAGTGTATCTCTGTTAATTCCAAATAAATATTGTAAGTAAGGGTATGAGCAAAACTACTGAGCTATACAAATAATGAAAGTAGGGTACAGTGGTGGTGGTCTAGGACGGCGTAACACTTCCGGTTTTTCTGTATTACAAAATAGCTCTTGTTTCTTGGTAAAACAGTCTAGGCCCTAGACTCTAGAGTGAACGTGACCATAGACAAAACTGTTACGCCTTCCTAGACCGCCCCTGTACAGTGGCGGACACGGTAGGCGTAACACTTCCGGTTTTTCTGTATTGCAAAATAGCTCTTGTTCTTTGGCAATACAGTCTAGGGCTGACGAAACCATAGACAAATCTGTTACGGCCTCCTAGTCCGTGACTGTACATATTACTTACCAGAGAGAAGGTAAATCACTTTTACTTACCACGATAACAGCTGATCAGCTGATCTTTAGAATAGAAATACAGAAAAGTTTATTTACTTATGAAGCCTTTACGACCCAGCAGGAGTAATCCCGCCCCTAAAACGACGGACCGACCAATGATTATAAAAAGTTAATAAGTAGGTACTTATATATTCTAAAATAATTATTAAGTTTAGAATATAGAAACACGTTTTGCAAGTAAAAGATATATTTTGTAAAAGCCAATCAACAAACAAGGTTACTATGGTAATAAACCATTGACTAACATAAGAGGCAGTCAGTACACTCTTCACACCCTATCAACTTTTTTGAATTTTGAATAAATTCACTCTGTCAACCTTAATTAATGCTCATCAGGCCTGTTTTCTCACTAAGTTCTTGCAAACGTGGACCATAAAGAGGCTTTGTGAGCATATCTGCTAATTGTAACTCTGAAGATACTTGCTTTACTTCCAGTTCGCCATTAGCAACACATTCCCGCACATATAAATGCTTAATGTTGATGTGTTTTGTACGCTTGTGGTACTCATATTTTGGATTATGTGAAAGGTTAACTGCCGACTCATTGTCTAAGTACAGGATAGGTTTATCTAGGTGCACTACACCTTTCAGAAGACTGTTTAGCCATATAATTTCTTGTGTAGTTTCACTAGCAGCAATTACTTCAGCTTCCGTAGATGAAAGCGAGACAATCGTTTGTCTTTGACTTCTCCAGCTAACAGCTGCTCCAGATAATAGACAAACCATTCCAGATGTTGATCTGCCAGTTGATTGATCTCCAGCAAAGTCGGAGTCTGAGAAACACTCTAAATTGTTTACATTCTTTGTATTTGTGTATACAAGGCCTTTATCTGAGGTTCCTTTTAAATATCGAAGAATCCGCTTGACTAAAATAAAGTCGCTAACAGTTGGTTTCTCCAAATTTCTAGATGCTTTGCTTACGGCATAAGCGATGTCGGGCCTCGTGCCCACAGCTAGGTAAGTGATCGCACCAACTACCTGTCTATATGGAAAGTTAGTGTTTGAATCCGTTTCTGGTTCGTTGATGCTCTCTTTCGTTATAGGGGTCGGTGTTGGTTTGCATTTTGACATACCAAACTTGTTTAGGAGTTTGTTGATATAGGCTTGTTGACACAATGTTACTTTTCCCTTCTCGGGTTTTATTTCCATGCCCAAAAAATAGGAAGCAGGTTTAGTTGTGATTTTAAACCTATGTTTCAGTTCTTCTATAAAATCGTCTCCGGCATCAGTTGAGCTAGACGCTACAAGTCCGTCGTCAACGTAAAGGCCAATTAAAACCTTTGATTGTCCGCGTATTCTGATATACATGCATGGATCAGCTTCGCTTTGTTGAAAGCCGTCAGTTTTCAAAAATTCTGCTATGCATGTGTTCCAGCATCGAGGAGCTTGTTTTAATCCGTAAAGACTACGTTTGAGTTTGTAAACTCTTTTCGTTCCGTCGTTGTAACCTTCTGGTTGTTTGACGTAGATTTCTTCTTCTACCGTTCCGTTCAGAAAAGCTGTAGCTACATCGAACTGTCTTAATTTTAAATTTTCTTTAGCTGCAATGGCTATGATTGTTCTGATAGTACTTAGTCGAGCCACGGGACTAAACGTTTTATCATAGTCAATGCCTTCTTTTTGTGAATAGCCTTTGACAACTAGTCTGGCCTTATATTTGTCTACTGAACCATCTGGGTTTGTTTTCAATTTATAAACCCATTTGCTGGGTAAGGCCTTTCTTCCTATGGGTAAATCAACTAAGTCCCAAGTTTGATTTTCTTCTAAAGAATTTATCTCACTAATCATGGCTTCCAGCCATTTATCCTTATTAGGAGAGTCCAGTACTTGTTTGTAGCTGTCTGGATCTTTTTCTTTATTTTCAATTTCATGAACAGCAGCCAATACGAAGTCTTCGTACCGTTGTGGCGCTTGTATGGCGGCTCTGTCTCTGAGATTGTAGTGGTTTTGTTCAGGTTCAGGGTTTAATTCATGATCAGAGATGTCGTAGTAGTCTTCTGGTTCCGGGTCAATATGTATTTCCTGTTCGTTAGTTACATTATTATCCTGTCCAATAGGTTCCGGAATAAGAACATTATCAATTTCAGCGTCATCTTGAATTTCAACTTGAACTTTCCTGTTATCTATATCCACATCACAGTCATTGTTTTTCTCATAAGTGAAGTTATCGAATGAGTTAGGGCTCGAATAGAAGTTTGACTTTACAATTTTTACATCTTTGGATGTTAGTGTGTTGCGTTTGGACGGAACATATACCCTGAATGCCTTGCTGGTGTTCGAGTATCCAACAAACATACCTGGAATAGCCTTTGAAGCAAATTTGTGACCTTTGGGGCCTTTCTTCAATATAAATGTTTTCGAACCAAAGGGATGGAGATGATTAATGCAGGGCTTTCTTAGTACCCATTTTTCAAATGGTGATTTATTGTCAATCGCACTGTTGATACTTCTATTGCATAGGTAATTTGCGGTGTTCGTTGCTTCTCCCCATAGATGTATTGGTGCGTTTGCATCAATAAGCATAGCTCTGGCTTTCTCCACGAGAGTTCGATTTTTGCGTTCAGCGATTCCGTTTTGATGTGGGGTGTATGGTGCGGACAGCCGTCGCGCAATTCCGTGTTCCTTTAAGTATGAATCAAATCTGTTATTGATATATTCAGTACCGTTGTCCGTTTGCAAACATTTCAGTCTATTGCCCGTAAAATTTTCCATTTCATTTTTGTATTCTTTAAACTTTTCGAAAACGTCTGATTTGTTTTTTGATAAAATAAACAGAGGTGTATCTGCTATAATCGTCAATGAACGTAACGAAATATTTATTTTTACCAGTACTAGGTGTAAATGGACCACACACGTCACTGTGGACGATCTCCAAGCGTTCTGATGTTCTTGGAGTGGTTCTTTGAGGAGGGCTTGAAACTCTAGTAATTTTTGCTTGTATGCAAATTTCACAGTCTGACAAAGTCTCGTTTTTATCGAAGTTTAATCCTGACATGCTCTCGTTTTTGAGAGCTATGTGAAGATCCTTGTCGTTCATGTGTCCAAGCTTCCTGTGCCAATCTTGTATGGAGCCTTGTTTTATTTGACTTGCATTGGTTTCAGATATTGCTGCGTAATTGCGTTCAATATTAGGTGATTTGATTAAATACAGACCAGTGCGGTCAGATTTTTCTGCAGTGAGCAGCAAAAGACCTTTACTGTTGTGTACAGTAGCTTTGTCCTTGTTGAATTTTACGCAAGCTCCATGTTGAGTCATCTTTGACACTGATAGTAAATTTATACGGAGAGACGGAACATACAGAGTATTGTCTAGATGAATATTTCCGCGTTTGCTTGTGCACGTTAGCGTAACTCTGCCTTCTCCTTTTATATCCGTAGTTTGATCTGACGCAAAGTTGAGTTTCCTTGTTGTGGCTTTCAGCTCTTTGAAGTACTCACAGTGATGCGTCATGTGGGAGGTACATCCGCTGTCTAGTACCCAGTCGTCTTGGTCGTTGCCGTTTGATGCAAGAAAACACTCTTCTGCGTAATTAGAAGTAGGAATGTCAGCTTTTGGTGTTTTCTTATTCTTCCTCCAGCAGTTGGTACAAACTTTGTGAGACTTTTTCTGGAAGATGCTCTTTCCTGTTTTCTTGCAGATTTTGCAATATGCATAGAGTGCATTTTCTCCTTCATCGTTTGGCTGATCATTGACGGTTTGAGTGTTACGGTGACGGGCGTCGCTCTCTTCTATTATTTTTATCTTGAGTTCGTGTGGTTTTGGCAGATCATCGCGTGACTCAATCGCCACGCGAAAATTTTCAAAGTCAGAGGACAGACTGTACAGCATCAGAATGCTTAGCAGATCCTCATTAATAATCACATCCATGTCTGCCAGTTTATCGACTGTGTCTATAAACTTACTCAGATGTGTACGTATGTCACTTCCTTCATGTTTAGTCAGTATAAGCTGCTTTAGAAGGGAGGCTTTACGTGCAGGACCTTTACTTGCGTGTGTTTCTTTGAGTTTGTCCCACAGGGCTTTAGCGGTAGTGCATTTTTTAATGTCTTTCAGTTGTGAAGGTTCAATTAAAAGAATAAGCTCAGATTTAGCCTGACTGTCACCTTCAATATCGCCGGCACTAGCTTTCGGCTCTAGCGGACTTTCTACATACTTCCACAATCGATTTCTTACCAGCACAGCTTGAGCCTGAATGACCCAAGTATCATAGTTGTCCCGGGTAAGTGGATCAATATTGAAATTTGTCTTCGGCATGTTTGTAGTTCCTTATACAATACTTCCGCGTGACTATATTTTCAATTTTTAACGCTCTGCTACCATATTAAGTTTAGAATATAGAAACACGTTTTGCAAGTAAAAGATATATTTTGTAAAAGCCAATCAACAAACAAGGTTACTATGGTAATAAACCATTGACTAACATAAGAGGCAGTCAGTACACTCTTCACAATAATTATAATATGAATAGTTATTTATGTAGGTAGTATAGGGTCGGTGGGTCGTTTTATGCAGGACAACTTAGCTTCCTTGTAAAGCACTGTCTGCGGGCCTTTTAGAAGGTTATCCTGTGGTCGGTGGGTCGTTTTATATTTAAAAGCAATACACTCAGAAATTCATAGTTGCATTCACCTAAACCCTTTTACAAAATAAAAATAAATAACACTAATAAAACTTAGTAAATTCAACTCAAATCTAAAGAAATGTTTTCACGTATATCTTCTTGATTTCTTGACGTTAAATGTTTCAAGCGAGATGCGCGCGCATTTAGATCGATAGAAAGGTGGTGTCTGTCTGCCTCATAGACAAAGTAGAACGCTGCGCTTCCTATAGACGGAAGACGGAACATAGAAGAACCTGAATGCGAGATGCGAGCAATAAGAGCAGTCATCAAATGTGTATGTGTGTAGTTGTATGTTATTATCCGTGCCCTTTCCGTGCCATATCCGCGTATAATCATGGAAGTAAGACTAAAGTCTCCTTTACTTACTCCACTTCCATTAGAGGAGATCCCTGATACTGCTACTGCTACAGGAGGTGCAAACAAAAAATGGTGGCCTAGATTATTATGCCTATGATATAGTCTTAGGCCCCGAACGCACAGGAGCTTTTTTTCCGCGCGGATTTTGTGTAACATAAGTGTCTGCACCAACACCACGCATAAAAATCCGCTGTTGCGGTTTTATTACCGTGCGGATAAAAATTCGCTTGTGCGTTCGGAGCCTTACGTCCATGTCTAGCACTAGCACCGTGTGCCGCCATGCTGCCATTTGCAATCCCTCCTTCGTCTTCGTATGGGGTTGTACACGGAAAACTTTTTGTAGATGACGCTCTATATGTTCGACCCATAACAAAGAAGTGAAATACAATAACAAGGCAATTTATTGTGTTATTCGACGTTATTTTACACTATATTGTATTGTATCGTATGAAACGTAGAAGAAAACATAATTTCAAGAAGAAATTAATGAATGAGAAGGCTTTTTACGTGGCAAAAACGCGAACTTCGTGAGCAGGTAAACAATGGGTAAACTTAAGTTAATGTTAGCTAGGACTGTTTGCTTGTCATAATCTCAAGTTCATATTTAATTACTAGGGTGTATGGACACAAATTCATACGAATAAACTATTTTAAATGACTTTTGCAAGTTAAACAAAATATAACCTAAAAAACTTGTAGTAAAACTATACTTCGGTAGTTGAAATCTTCAAAATGTCGAAAACATAACCTCGATCCGTTCGGTTTCTTTGAAGTTCTTTAACCTCATAGCTTCCTAGCCGGGAATTGTTAGGAAACATAAGATTTTCATTTTTATTACACCCAAAAGCTACATAGTGAGTTCTTTAGATAAATAATTGAACTACCAATGCAAATCACATACAAAACTTTGTTTGTTAAGTATGTGATGGTTATGTAGCGCACACTAACGCCACCTAGCGCTACAACTTTAGAATCGAAGCAAATCCTACATCGCGCCATCTAAGTTTCTGACGCAAGTAGCATAAATAGAATTTACAAAGTAGATGCATTGGGAGGGATTGGCCAGTCTCTCTTTGTATCCTACATTGGTGACCCCAAGATTGGACAACGCTGCCTTCTACTGTTGTTTGGAGGACTCCAAGCACCTCGCCGACTCACTGGCGAGGCACCGACGAGAGCACCACGAGGACTGCCGACTACGCACCTCACCACTCAGCTACTGGACCGCTCCTCACCAGACCTCAGTAAGTCAGACTCCAAACCTCATCTTCAAGTCTTCGCCGTCACAACGCTGCAGCCCAACATCATGACGGCGCCTCCGTCACGACGCCGCCTCCTACCGTCACGACGCCGCGCAGCCTCCTACCGTCACGATGCCGACAACCTTGGCCCCGCCACAACCGACGTCAGAAGACTACTCCAGCTACGACCTGCACACGGCACACTGGCACGTCTGCTCCGTCAACCACAGGCGCACAGGCTACAAGGTACCTCACTCGACAAACGACTGCACTGCGCCGCACCCGCGCACGGTGAACGCGGCACAGCGCACCAGCAAGACGAAAAGACAACTAAAAGACATTCAACAAGCCTTGCAACACCCATTTGTGTATATTCAATATTATCTATGGCAACACCTAGCAACATGCAACAGCAGCAAATACCGCACAGCATCGCCGTCCGCTGACATGGTATCGCTGTCACTAGGAAGGGAGTACTGTAGCGCACACTAACGCCACCTAGCGCTACAACTTTAGAACCGAAGCAAATCCTACATCGCGCCATCAAAGTTTCTGACGCAAGGTAGCATAAATAGAATTTACAAAGTAGATGCATTAGTCAGTGTTGCCACCTTAGTGGATTTTCCACTAAATCTGGTGGTTTGGAACTCCCATTTAGTGGCAATTTTTTGCGTTTAGTGGCTAGTGGTTTTTTTAGTGGAAAAATTGCACCAAGAACTGTTTCAGTTTTTGAATAAATTGGATTGCGGTATGCTGTTACAAAGCGTATGAAATAAAGATGTTTTAGACAATTTAGTAGAATTACAACATTTTTCCTTTTTTTTTTTCAATTGAATACAAAGTCGATGTAATTTTTTTTTTTTTTCATATTTTTGTCCATACTTTGAGGACCCTTAGTTTAGCTTAATTTTCTTTGTAGGTGTCTTGAGCACCTGATTATAGTTTTTAAAGAAGATAGTTTAAGATCTAGATGGCAATAAAATTTTAAGGTTGCGAATTGGTTAATTTTTAGAAAAAGGTCGTCCCTCTCGGTATGGCGCAAAATTAAAAAAAAACGCGTTTTTTTAAATTTGGGAGATAAAAAACGCGTTTTTTTTTTTAATTTCGCGCCATACCGAGAGGGACCACGTTAAAGTTTCAAGTTCATGTTAGGGCTCAAGTCTTAAAAATTTAACATTAAAAAATCCTTAAAAAATAAAAGGGCCCAGGGACGCAAATTTCTTAACTAAAAACGATTGACTCGTAATTGTCTTGTTCTTTTTGGCGACTTCGTTAACCATTGCTGTTTTCTTTGGGCGTGTAACAGAAATCACATTTGTTAAAGTGGCAATGGTTAACGAAGTCCCTAACAAGTCAATTACGAGTCGATCGTTTTTAGTTAAGAAATTTGCCTCCCAGGCCATATATTTGGGGTAGAACGCATAGCAAAGGGTCACCACTGTCCCCTATTTACGTATGTCCACTCATCTGTCATGCACCCTAGTGGAAATTATAGTGGTTTTCAGAGGGGGACATATTTTTGTTAGTGGTTTTCTGGTGGTTTGAGTAGGCTTATCTGGTAGACAGCGTTGCCAATGTGTGGGGAATTCCCCAAACTGCGGGGAATCCCAAAGCGATTGGGGAATTTGTGGGGAGAGGCTCTGTGTGGGGAATATGCGGGGAATTTAGCATTTAACCAATTCAAAACAAACTTACAACCAAAACATCCATGATCAAATATAAATTACTGCCTTTGTTTATTTTAATGTTAAAAAAGCTAAAACTTATCTTTCGAGAAGTGATTATTAACCTTATCGTTTAAATTACTGAATAAATGCGAAATACAATAATGAAAATATATCACGCCACCTTAAAACCAGTTTTAGGCCTGATTATAAGAGAAAACCTGAGGAGGATAATAATTTACCGGACGATTTTTTTTTATTGACATTGCGATTTTTCAAGTGTATTTCATTAATAAATGGTTGATTTTTAAAGTTATTTCGTTAATAGTTCACTATCTCATTGTGAGGAGATTTTGTGGGGAATCAGGATATTTTTCTCCCCAAATTTGGGGAATTTGACCAGTGATCTTGGGGAATCTGGTAAACAGTTATTGGCAACACTGCTGGTAGATTGCTATTTCAACCGTTGGCAACACTGCGAACAACGCGTCAAACGCGTGACGTGAAGTAAATGCGATACGGATACGGGACACGGGACACGACAAAATCTCAATTTATCGTATTCGGAAATCGTAAATAAATGATAAACTGACACGTATTTTGATTAACCGTCCGTCCGTCTCCGTCTAGTCTACGTTTATTCTTAATCCGAAGAAATTTCATGAAAAGATCTGTGCAGAAGGGAATAAAAAGTGTAAAAAAAAATGTCTAGAAGATATTCAAAGCGGGAATTCAAATACAGTGTGGTTAATTTTCTGAAGCTAATTGAAGAAAGACCCTGCATTTGGGACCGGACAATCGAGGAATACAAGGATCACAGTGAAAGAAAACGGGCTTGGAAAGAGATTATGGCAAATTTGGATGGCTCTTTTGATGAAATGACACAGGGGGAGAAACTAACCCTGGGTGAGTTGATTACATACTTATTTCAAACCCAAATTTTCATTGAAGTGGCCTCAGTTTGTCCTTATTGGCAAACTATTGGGGACATTGGCCTCCCCAGCAGTGGACGTCGATCGATTGGTAGAAATTATGATGATGAAGAACCGTTGTTGGTCGTCGAGTCGTTTGTTTACATTAGGCCAGTAGGTGAGCCATTCAACCAGTGAGTTGTGTTTATACTTTGTGTGCAATAAAGTGTTTTTACTTCCTAACTTTACTTTACTGTCTGATTATGTTCTATTACAGTACTGGCCTACATTAGGCCAGTAGGTGAGCCATTCAACCAGTGAGTTGTGTTTATACTTTGTGTGCAATAAAGTGTTTTTACTTCCTAACCTTACTTTACTGTCTGATTATGTTCTATTAAAGTACTGGGTAAATGAATTATGAAAAAACTGCATTTTCGATTCCGCTGGCTAATGGCCTGGCCTTGTGTAAATGATCTATTAATCTACAGAGTACTGCGTAGCTGTGACATGAATCTAACCTGACCTAAATCCTTATTATTGCAGAAGATATGCTGATAACCAAATGGACAAACATGAAAGACGCATTCGTCAAATCAATAAAGAACCGAATGTCCACCGGTTCTTCAAGGCAATACATTTACCACAACGAAATATCCTTCCTCAAAAAGATATTTCCATTTGGAGATATATTTAATAATGACACCATAGTATCTCGGAAGGAAATGAAAAATGACATGCAGAAAATAGAGAAAACTGAACAGATTTACTTTGAAGAAGACTCTCATCAATCCTCTAATGAGGAAATTGTACGTAAAGCTATTTCCAGAAATTCTAGCATAAGATAAGATAAAAACTATCCGTGTTATTCATAAAGATACAGTAGATTTCAAGTAGCGTTACTGGAGGTCTACCTCTCTCGTTTGTTGTATGGTAAATACCTATCATCCAGTCTAAATTGACATACGTCAAATAACTAAAATGCTCTTAAACTTTTTATGAATAACAGGGTAAAACTATTGTCATGCAAGGAAAAGGGGGAAAAAGAGGCCTTGTCCTAGCAGTGGGACAGCTTAGGCTAATAATAATTGTCATACAAAAAACAAGTGATAAGTAAATACAACAATTTTGAATAGGAAAGAGGGCTGGTTAACGAAAATTGAATTCTTTCCTGGCCTTGACTTAACCAGGGTTGCATGGAATAAATCCCTCAAATCAGCAAGGCAAATCCATCTAATTTAAAAAAAAAAAAATGGGTCAACTTTAAGATGAATTGTTACATTACAGAACAGACAGACATATTAGACACTGAATATTATGTAAGAATGACTAAAGCTAAGAATACTGGGTCTATTGACATTCTTGATTGCTATCAAAACGACAATCATTTTGGCATGTAAACCTACAAATAGTTTTCCTATTCCAGATAAACAAAGAGTACCTACAACTTCAGTATGAAGAGCCGGACTCTCGAGTAATGAATGAAGATGAAGCATTCTTTGCGTCCCTGCTACCCACAGTTGTGCAGTACAGCTTGGAAGACAGACTGGAGTTCAGGATGGAAGTACTAGGTGTCATGAAGAAGATTAATGCAAAGCGGAAACGGACTGATGATGATGATGACTAAAGACTGAAGACTGATTGCAGTCAGGCAGGGTAATATTTAGGGTTGGGTTGGTGCAGTTTTTTGAATGATCATAACTCAAGTTTAGCCCACTACCACCTTACACTGGCTGGTCTGGTCATTACAATTAATATTATTATCAGGGCTTTATCAAATCCTATAGTTTTAATCATATGCTACTGAGAGTAGCATCTGGAAATAAATGCATCGGCGGCCGTCTACATTTGACAGATTCTGTTTTTGACACCATGGTTTTTTATGGACAGATTCTACATATGACGGATTCTACTAATGACAGATTCTCGTTTTGACAGATTCTACATATGACGGATTATGCTTTTGACAGATTTCCTCCCTTATGAAAAACGAGCTGTCCCGGCTTACTTCGTTACGCCATAGAATATAAGATACCACTAAAGACTTGGCTCTATAGACTATGTTCTTTTGACTGCCCAGAATGGGCGATTAAAAAACAAACAACAACAACAACAAACTACCTGTCAAAATATGTAAACAACGGAAAAAATATTGCACCTTGGGTTACATTATTTGAGTTTAAGTAAGGATCCCTAATTTTTTTGTAAATCTAATATAGCCTATGACACTCGGGGATAGTGTAGCTTCATACCAGTGAAAGAATTTTTCAAATCGGTTCATTATTTCGGGAGCCTATTCGTTACAAACAAACAAACAAACAAACAAACAAATCTTTCCTCTTTATAATATTGGTATAGATAATCAAAAGTTTATAGTTTTTAGCATTCTTGTCTCTTCCTACTCATTGGAAAAAAACCTTGCATGCGAAAGTGAGAACAATGTTGTATAACTAAACTATTGATTTTTTAAAGAGACAAGAATGCTTAAAAACTAAAAACTTTTTATTATTTTTCATAAGGAAGGAAATCTGTCAAAACCAGAATCCGGCATATGTAGAATCTGTCAAAAAGAGAATCTTTCATAAGTAGAATCCATTATATGAAGAATATGCCATAAGTAAAATCTGTCGTATGTAGAATCTGTCTATACAGTGTCAAAAGCAGAATCTGTCAAATGTAAAATAAACGATCGGCGGTAGCATGACTTACAATTTAGTCGTATCTAGAGATGGGTTTTTACCTGGGTAAATACTTATTTACCGGTAAATACCCATATCTACCCCTTTTTACCAGGTATTTACCCAAAAACGAGGATAAAAACTCAGTTAATAATTTTGTCATATATATTTGTGTTTTAACAAGTTTTAAACCAACATACTTAATAACATTCGAATACCATATTTTTAAGTATCAGAGTATATATTTACAAAAGTAATTATATATTTAAATTTTACACTTAGTATGTTGGTGCCTAATATCCTTTTTAATTAATACCTATCTAGGTAAATAAGCAAGTTGGTTAAATTACGTACTGTAAAAAAAACCTTGTTATTGTTTCAATAATATTTAATAAAAAAGAAACAGTTTCAGTTTATAGGGTTTACTACTTTAACAAATATTAGTACTTTCGCAATAATGGGTTTTATAACAAACAATAAAATAAAGATTAAATTTCTTCATCTTAAACGAATGTTTATTATAATCTGAAAAACTATGAAAATAATTTTAATCGTCCCTCTCGCTAAAAAAATTACAATCAACTAACTCACAATCAGGCATATTATCTTCATTCCGAGTGGTAGTTCTTGAACCTGTTCACTTTCATCAGCCTCAGACTCATGTAATGGTGCAGATCTGGGGTGCTGTTCCATTTGAACAAACTCATTATCATCACTTTCAAATTTATGGCGTAAATTCCAATTCCAAAAGTTGAAAAATATTAATTTCAAATGAAAAAACATTTTTACCTTCA
The DNA here is from genome assembly GCA_951802225.1 of Euspilapteryx auroguttella. Lineage (NCBI taxonomy): Eukaryota > Metazoa > Arthropoda > Insecta > Lepidoptera > Gracillariidae > Euspilapteryx > Euspilapteryx auroguttella. The sequence goes on from OX637665.1 coordinate 2,351,487, forward strand.
TATTCAGGTAAATACCTGGTAAAAATTGGTATTTTGGGTAAATACCTATTTTTACCTACCGGGTAAATACCCAGAGCCCATCCCTAGTCGTATCTATCTGTCACTTTTGTCGATCGTCTCCATACATTTTCCCGCATTGAAATGTCAAAAGCGATTAAAAGTGACAGATTCGGCAAATGGTCCGTCGTGCTGCGGGGGGCATAATGGGCCTAACCAAAGCTTTTGTTTGCTAAACAAAAACATTTTTATTTGTCCTTGATTGCAAGGAAAGTGGTTTAGTTATTTTTTAATAATAACTGCTGTTGTACTAGTTTTATGTGGACCAACTATTTTTTTTAAATAAAACACAAAAATAAATAGATAAGTTTTTATTATCGTTTTCTTCTGTAGCATTTAAAAAATAATGTTCATAATAATCACAAAAACTCAATTAGGTAGGTAGGTAAGTATAGGTGATTTACAAAGTACATTAAAACCTAATTGTCAATGTTGGATTTACAGCTCACCTTTAAAAAAAAACGCGCTTTCAATACTAAAACTCCACGGAATTTATAAATGATTTTGTTCTGATTTAAACAAAAAGGTACCTAATAATTATTAAAACTGAGAAACTTAATTAGGACATATTTTCCTAAATATAATCATAAATCTAATCAATAATTTCGGAATCCATCAACTAAATCTTGATTCAGCAAACGAGAAAGGTTTTTGTAGGTTAAGGCTGAGGCCTCTTTTATTTGAACGCCGATTTCGCGCGACCCTAGCGCTAAATGTTACGCGGCCGAGTTGCGAACATTTCTTGGCGCAATATTTAAATCTGATTTTTCGCGCGAATTAACTTGGGTGTATCGTTACTATGATTTATGGGTTTATTGAATTGTGATTACGAAATAATATGATTTATCGATGTTATATAATTTTTTTACTGCCTAATAGGTTTTATTTTAGTACAAATTGTTTATTGTTGAGTACTTAAACATACTTTATTAGAAACATTAAAAAAAATGTTTAGAACTTTAACTATCTAACTAAATATCTTACCTACTTATTATTTACTGAATAAAAGGTAAAGTATGTTTATTTTAACTAATGAAGTCGGTTAAAAAAGATCGTCGGTCAGAGTTCAACACTGCAAAAATACAAAAAGTTGGTTATGACTTTTTGATTACATTAAAGGTAAAAATTAAAGTCGCATTTCAATATTATATTTTTTTTTGTATATTTTTAATTAATTACAACTGGTATAAGATAGAAAACAATTATTGCCACAAATAAAAAATTGACGATTTTACTTGATTTTTAGGCTTTGAGAGTGATTTTAATATATTCAGCTTTTAGGTTTTTTTTTTATTTGTTAAAGGACTGAATTTCTCAACATAGGTAAATATATTTCATTTAAGTAAATACTCACACGTAAATATTTTATTAATTTAAAATTTTAACTACAATAAAATATAATAACAATATCCCCTAAATTACAAAAGATTTCAAATTTATCGTAATGACATGACGACTCCACTCGTCTACTCCAGTTTTACATTATAAACTGCAGTATGCCTCATAAAGGTGTGATAAATTCTTATCAGCGGGGGGATGGAAAATTCTGATTTCTGTAAAAAACAAATATGAATTAATGAGGGGTTTTCATTGTGTCATTAAAAAGCAAAAATAAGTCTCATAATACGCCCGTAGATTGCGTTGTCTAAAGTAAAAGACATAGGATAGTAATTAAAATCAGTTCAAATTAACTTAAAAAGTTTAAAACAAAAATAACTATCTGACTGACGCGTGACGAGTTTCAATTTTCTTTTTTTCTTTTAATGATTCATTTCAACTTGACCTGTTGACTTTTGCAAAGCGCCATACCATAGCGGTGTAATAAAACTTATTTTTTTTATATGTCAAATTGAAAGCCACTCATTAAATTATCCACGAAATTTATTTGTGTTATGTGCAGGTAGCACTAGCAATAAATACGCTAAAAAAACTGTTACAAAACCTAAAACTATTTCATATAATATATGGTAAAGAATAGAAAGTATCGATACTGTACTCATAATGAGTAGTATCAAAACAAAAGTATCAATTCTTCAATGTATCTATCGTGTACTTCTCTGAGGTCCTATAGTACTTACTTTTCTTACGTTTGGTAGGCACACAAATTTAATACAATAATTGGAAAAGTTGTTAAAAAAAAAAACAAGAAACAAAAGTATCGATACCCCGAAGCACTTTTCTTAGGGCCAGTTCTTACTTAGGCTAGGCACACAAGTTTAATACAATAAAAGAAAGTTCTTCAAAAAATAAAACAAGTTGGCTTTCCTTTAACGATGAAAAATAGCCGGAAGCCGTGTAAGTGTCCGTTTAACTTATTTTTTTTTTTTGGAAAATTTTACGTATGTCAAAAAAATTAATCGTGGGGTAATATAAAAAAGATGTGTTTGAAGTTTGTCAAACAATATTATATGAAAACGTGTTTGTCAAACAAATTTGATCGTTTGCAGAACCTTTATTGTCGCTAGTTTTATATGGGAATTCATTTCAGTTCATTCGATATGATGCCATACCTGCCAAAATGTATGTACTCATTGATTAAAAGTATCGTAAGCACAGTATTGAGTACAAAGTAAGGATAGGAATGGAAATGTACTCGATACCGCAAAGTATCGATACTTTTTACGTGTCCCTAAGTACTGGTTGTATGTTTATCTTTATACCTGTCATTATTATGTTAGAAGATAGCTGAATCTTTGAAAAGGAGATATGGAACTTGCATCTGAAAACTCGTTGCTAATAATTAATATAAAAGAATTACTTGCATTAATTTACTGTTTGTGATAAAAATAAATGTAATTACGTAGGTATGACATTATGAGTCTCGCAATTAATGCTAACGAGTGACAATATGATACTTTTTTCTTTTTAAAGGCACACGGCTCAATAAACTGACACATACATACACTGAGAACTGCCTTTTTTCAAAGTTTGTTTAAACACTTAAACCCGGTCCTGAATGTAGCAAATACTACTCTGAAAACGGCATCAATATTGGTTCAGCCAAACGTGAAAGAATCGCGGACAAACATACATAGTACATACACACATACAGATTAAAATACCTATTTCAATATAACGAACATTTATTGTTCGAATTAATTTTAAATAGGTACATTATATTATTCAAAAATTTAGGTATATTAAACCTTTCAATAAAACAAACGTCTGTCTGCCACATTGATTGATTTTTTTTAGACTTCTTTGACTATGAAAAATGTTTCCCGCCAAAAAGGTTTCTTGTTGTAATAAAAAAAAAAATTGGATAAAAAAAAGACTATAGATAGAGTTTGATGGTCAAAATAACAGACCATCTTCAATCAATATATATAAAACTCTTCCGTTACTGACTGACTGACTGACTGACTGACTGACTGACAGACAACGCAGAGCCGAAACTACTGGGCGTAGCGTGCTGAAATTTTGCATGTAGGTTCCTTAGGGAGTGTAGGTGAGCACTAAGAAGGGATTTCCCGAAATTCTCACGGGAACGGGAACAAACAGGAATTTTGTGTTTATGAGAAATCTGCGCGGGTGAAACCGCGGGGCAGCCTCTAGTACATAGTATAAAATAAAGTTGCTTCCCGCATCTGTCCAAGAGGAAAGTTTATAATGTATAATACACGCATAACATTGTAATAGGTTAGGCGGTACGAAGTTCGCCGAGTCGACTAGTTTATATTTAAAAATCAATCGTGGTTTGTTTATCTCGCTTAAACTTGAGAACGACTTAGAACGTTTAGATGATTTGAGTTTCAAAATGTTTGTCGTAGTTCACATAAGGTTCAAAAGGTGAGAAAAGATAGAAAAAATGGAGGGGTTGAAAGAAAAATAAAAATGTAATTTTCCCATATAAACTGTTTTATGTATTTTCCTGTCTAAGATTTAACGTTGTTGTTATTTAATTTGCCCATTCCTGGCCAAGAAAGTAACATAATCCATACATAAGAATCTTCAGTAGGTATAGATAATAATAATCGTGTAAATTAATATTTTAAGTTGGTTATTTTAATAAAAATTACCTTTGTAGCGGTGGCGTCTTATTTATTTTATTTATTAGACAAACCAACAGTACATAGAACATTCTTGGATATTTAACTTTTTTTGCAGCATAGAAAGACGTTCATTTCCTTTTACCTATTCTTGCATTTTTTATAAATAGAATAAAAAGTTACTTTCCGAGCTTAACTTTAATCTTACTGGGTTGTTTTTTTAACACAACTGGCAAGCAGTTATTTATATAATTTTATAATAAAATAAATAACATTGATATTTAGAACTCTGTTAAATCCACCTCTAATTTTTTTAAAGAAAGTAACTTTTTTTTAATTTTTAGGTTCATCATTTTCAAATAAATTGAAGTTCAATATATTATTTTTATAAATATGTGCAAAAACCTTTTTCGAGGTGTTGAATTTCGAGCAACGATAAAGGATCGCGTATGTCAGGTCGGGCTTGCATATTGCATAATAAGTTATTATTACTATAGTTTATAGTACCTTACACCTAAATTTGTTCTTGTTTGAGAGATATCCCCTAAAAGTTGTTTTTCATACGAAACCCTTATGCAACCAAACATTGCCTACCTACGTCCATACCTATTGTAGTTTCATTGTGTAAAGTAGGTAGCGAAAAAACTAATTACTATATAGGTGTACGATAGAGTAATAGAAGCACTACGTTTTTATTTTTCCTGATAGGTACATACACACTGTGACGTGTGGGTAATCCTACTAAGGTCAATGACCCCTACATATCAAATCGTAAAATAAATAAAAATAATGAAAAGTTTATTGCTTTGCATTTAAAAAAGAAAGATATAGAAAACAACCCAATATAAAAATATATTTTTAAGAGCTGTACTATGTAGATATCGTTTTTAAAATGAGTGAAAATAAGTGCTTTCTTTTTCCCCTCAGAATATAAATTTGTAGGGATACTTATTTGATATTAAAAAATCACAGAAACTTACGTCTACTATTGCTCAAATTTATTAATATAATAATAATAAAATGTACTTACTTTTTCCAAACTAAAAAAGAATTCTCATTCACTGCGCAAACCTCGCGCAAACAATAATAAATAGTCTTGAAATAGCGCGCCAAAGCACGACTGACGTACGCTCCGCCTCAAGACCGGAGGCGTACTGGCGCCCGTTTCTGCTTATCGAATCGGCCGCTCGGCCGTTGTATCCCTCCATACAATTTAGTATGGAGAATTTCCGCCGAAATTTTAGTAAAGTTTTAGCAATTAAAACTAGATGAAAATGGACATGTATATTTTTGTAATTACAATATAAAAGTTGAACAGACTTTCTAGTTTATGATACAATTTTTGTTTTGCTTCAACTTACTTTTAAACTAGTAAACAATCGTTAACAGCAAAAGCTGTTTTTGCAGTTTTTGATGAACTTTACGATTTTTTTATAAGAAAACCCTTTAGTTTTTTTTATTTGAAAACCTATTATAATTGTAGTTCAGTCTTTTGAGAAGCTACGAAAAAAAAAATAGCTTTCTGTATTATTTTTAAGTGTTATTAAAGTCGTATATACGAACACTCCTCTCGCCGTTTTCCCAATTTTAGCCCCTTAAGGTTAATACTGAGCTATGTATTTCTGTGTTTCCAGATACTTTTACCTAATAAACGCTATCTTACCAACTATACGAAGTAACATTCTGAACTATATGGGTATATTGACGCCTTCCGGCCATGTTTCTCACTTAAAATTCACGTAGCCATTACTTAAGTTACAATTTTCACTAGACGACCCTTAAAAAACGGGACCGTTAAACGTCTAAGTTTTACTAAAAAACTGCGCATCTATTTACAATTCGGAATGATCTCGCGTCTGTCACACTCTGGGTCAACAACGGGACAGAAAATATTTACATCCGAGTTTAGGAGGGCTTACAGCCACAAAAAATCTGCAATACCGAGACGTATTCGCTACAACAGGATTAATAATATATCTATTCAGTTTATAATTATTTCTTATATAGGGGTAAACATAGTGACTAGAACTCTTCCACGTCAGTAAATGAGGCTCCGAAACAAACATTATTTACACCGTAAATCACTATGAATATCATTTCACTTAGTCTACCGCTAGAATATTACACAAAAACAGCCGTCGACAACTTAACCGGACTTAGCAGGGAGGTCGCGGCGCGCGGGTGCCTTGAAGTCGAACAAAAATCGCTCGAAAAATAAACTTGATATTATTATTTTTACAGCGAATAACCTTTCCTCTTTTGTGCTGTATCCATGGAAGTGTACCTTACAAAGCTAACAACTTATAATAATTAATTAATTAAAACAAAAATACAATAGTCTCTGGCCACGCAACAAATAGCTATTTAAATTTCACTAGAGTCGCACATCAGTCTAGTAATTAAGTGTGTCTAGTCTATGTTTATAAATTCACGTTTTGAGTATGGACTGTAAATAGCGATATTAAATTAAAACACTTACGACTATAGGTAACCTATGGAAATACAATATTTTACAGTTGCATGTAGTAATGCGAGTTATTACTTATGATTAATTACAAGTAACGTAACAAAAGTAGGAAAAAATATAAAGGCTTAATTTGAACCGAATGTGGCAAATATTAGGAATCAATGGATTGGGTCTACCAACTAAACAACAAGATAAACTAAAATTACTATTTATACCGGGTGTAACAAAAAAAAACTCAAAATTAAAGGAAAATTCAGAACAAAGGTAAGTAATTGGTTAAAATGCCTGTACCTTTTACAACATTCTTAAGTTTTTGGGTTCACTGAGCTGAACACAATGACAAAAAACACAACAATTTTTAAATTATTGCCAACTAATTTGTTACACCCTGTATTGTGTTGGATGTAAGAACAAGAACCAAAATCTGACTTGTCTGTATGGCTTGAAATTAAGTAATAGTTTAACAGGGTTTGAGCGGAAATTTCGCAAATGAAAAAAATTCATCTCGAACCGCCTGATCATCAAAGCAAAATACAAGTATAGCTAACAATTACGCCGACCGGCAACACTATTATAAAATAATTTATGTATATACTTACAAAAAGAAAAACAATGTCAACAACTTAGTTTTTACACAAACCGCTTGTGAGAGATCAGTTTGTCTTGCGAATCAGTCGAATTTTAGGATTACATACAGTGCAATCCATGTTTTAAAAAATCTATCTTTTCTGAAGGCATTGCATTTTAAGATACGCTTGCCAGTGAGCATGAGCAAGTATAGCCTATCTAATAGAGACGCTATACCCCGTTTTAGGCAACTTACTTTCCGTACTATCGTTGCTCTATTAAGTTATTTTGATGTCAACCAACGACAGCACAGTATATACAGCATACGAGTCCTCTCTCTTAGATAACCTACTCGCTGCACACACACCAAGAAAAGCGCTACCAAAACACAACTACCCTCAAATTCAGTCAAGTCAAGTACTGTTACTAAAGTCAAGCGTGGGTTTCCTTTGTCTGGGTTTTTTGGGTCTGGGCGGAGCGGGCGATCCGTTGCAGCAATGGCAGCCTCGTTTGACTACGCCTCGGCCGGAAGCCCTTCGCCTCCCTTCGCTCCCTCCTTCACCCTCCCTCGTCTTCCCAGAAAGGCTCCGCTCCTCAGAATGGAACGTTCTTTTGGGAGGGTACGTCCTTATGGGAGGATGGCTATCATCAGCTGACGACCCATCCGCAGAACCGCTTCTTTCGCGCCCCCTAGCTTCCTTTATAACGGAGTCCAGTCTCATATGAGTACCGACTCCGCTGGAGTCCGTCGAATCGTCCATTGAGGGACTTTTGCAGCACTTTTCGCTGTCGCTGCTAAAGTCTAAAGGTCTTCTGCCCTCTGATCTTTCTGAGGCGGAGTTGGACTCCCAGAACAGTTCGGCGTGTCTTTCTGGGGAGGAGCGGTCGTCTTCTGCATCAGCCAAGGCTGGTAGACCTCCATCTCGCGAGTTGTCCTCTGCGACGGACATTTTGGCGTCATTGCCAGCTATAACATTGTCTGGTTCATCGAAGAACCCATCTCGTTTTTCCTCGTAGCACACTCGCCTTATAACCTGGGCAGCGTTGGAATGTACAATAGCTGAGGCGGTGTTAGACAAGTGAAGCTCTCTTGAATCTGTCAGTATGTTATCGTATCTTGTTAAGCCGTCCTCTTTGACGAGGACAGAGGTCATAAGGTTCTGGTTGGTGCCAGGCGGTAGGTGGCCTATAATGTTGTCGATGTCGGAGTATTTGACGCTGTTGGTCTCGGGCGCCCCCTGAGAGATGGCAGTTGGTTGTGCCGTCATTAGGACGGTCGGTGCCGTGTGGAATATTGTTGACGCGATGTGTGGTTTCAGACTGGTTGATATCGCGAATGGTTGCACCTGGAATATAAAGTGTTAGTAGTAAAACATCTTATATTAGTACTTATCCATGTAAAAGGACAGAATGGTGTCGGACTTATAAATTTCACAGAAAGCCGAATTTTATAATATGAGATCTCTCGCTCGACCCATGTTGTTTAGGCAAGTTGTTAAGTTTGGATAGCTAAAATACTACTTTTATTTATTCAAAAACAGCTGTTGTAATGACAATTAAAAAAAACACAAAAACTAAGTATTCAGGAAAAAAACCCAAACATACTGCTGACTGCTCCGTAGCTCAGTTGGCAGTGATGTGGACTGAGAAGCGTGTGCACCCGGGTTCGATTCCCGGGCGGGGCGAATATTGATATGATGAATATCGGTGTTTGTTTCCGGTCTGGGTGTGATGTTTGTCTCTGTGTGTGTTTCGGGCACCCTAGATACAGGTTCTTCCTAGTTAGGGGCTCTGAGTGTGATGTGTTATTATTATTATTATTATACCCGAACCGCAGCAGCATCTTCAGTGGGTGGTTCCTGGTGGAAAGTGGTATTGGGATGCGACCTCGCAAACTCCTCCTGGTCTATCTCTATTGTGGCGTTCCCGTCTTCACCCACTGAGACAATGCCAACGTCTGACAGGCCTTCCATGTTCACCGCTATGTTCGGCGCCATGTTGGTCGCCATGATTGGCGTTGGCGCTGGTTGGGGCTGGTGTTGGGAAGGTGTAAAGTTGTCTGATGCGATATGATCCTCCATGTCTGGCTGGGAGTGCTGTGCCAGCATCTGCTGTTGTTGTGCTGTAATAAGGAAAAAAAAAAATTATCCATAAGAATTATCTTTATTCACACAATATTATCTGGAGAAACAGTTTGATAGTTTTAAGTTAACTATTTTTCAAGATATAGTATAATAAAGGTATAGATTAGAGCCCCAATTCGAACGGTGGCCCGGTATTTTTTATAGGAATGGACTGGCTCAGGACCGTGGTTAAAAGACGCCAAGCGATGGGTTTTTCAGGTGCGATTTCGACAACGCGGCCCCTGGGAACAGCTCAACACCAATGGGACTGAGTAGGCATTCTAATGAGATGAATTCGTGGTAGTCTGTATGAGCTGACCTGGCGGGTGGGGCGCGTGGTCGTGGTCGTGCGCGGGCGACGCGGCGAACAGCAGCTCGGCCTCAGGGAACAGCTCGGAGGCGGAGGGCGAGTCCACGCCCAGGTCCTCGCACTCCTCCGATAGCGACTTCTGTTGACCAGCAACAGATTTCGTTAATAAACTCGAGTTACCGGCGCATTTTTGGCCCCCTATTATTGGCACGGTCCAGGGTGAATATAATGGATGGCATGCTACAGCATTAAAACACCATTAATACAATATTTTTGTTATTAGTGCTGCAAAATGCGCTTTTATTCTATGACATTTCTATTTGACGGAACTATATCCTTTGTGTTAATCTAATATTTAAGCTACTTCGATTTCAAATTTGAGCCTAATCCGTCGAGCCATGTAACCGTGAAAAGGATACAAACATATGGTGCGACACAAAAATCTAGAAATTAAAAGGTATCAAATACGCGGCAATTAGTCAGCAATATGAGTTTGTGCCGTTTGGGGTCGAAACTTTAGGTCCTTGGGGGCCAGGGGCGCGTCGACTATTTAAGGAATTATTGACGCGTCTGATCGACCATTCCGGTGACCGGCGGGCTGGCTCGTACCTTGGTTAGAGAATATTCAGAGAGGTAACGCAGCCAGCCTGCTAGGCACCGTACCTTCCGGTGGCAGCGATTTGGAGGCCATTTTTTATTTGTAAATATTTCTTTGTTTAGTTTATTTTAAAGTAATATTTAATAACATAATATCATGTACAAAGGTATCAATATATGGAAATATTCGAAAATTCGTCAATTTTCCATACAGTGTTGCCACTTTTTAATTTCTACATTTTTGTGTCGCACTATACACACTAAAGAAAGAAAGAAAGAAAGAAAAGATTTATTTACAGCAAAAAAAAAACACACATTACATATAATAATATACAATAGCACATACTTAAAACTTTTAACATAACAAAAAAAAAAACAATAAATAACTAATATAAAAACAAAATTTAAGAAGTTGTGTGTGTGTTGCAGTTGCCGTAAAATGGCACTGACTCAACATGTGCTGAAGGTTTTCACTGACAGCGCTGATTTTCAGTCAATTAGTATAATATTAGTTCTAGTGTAGTGTATAATACTGGCACTTAGTACTGCAATACAGAAACATTACAGTAAACTTCTGTTGGAAATAATCGACAATATCAACAAAAAAAAAAAAACAGACCTGCAGACGCAGCTCCTGCTCCAGAATGGCATACTTGTGCCTCAGCTGCGCCGCCGAGAAGACCCTGTGCAAGCCCGTCGTTGATCCGTCCTTCTTGTGAACCACCTGTGTCAATTTACAATTTTAGCAAGCTTTTACAATTTGCAGTTTACCGTCCCACTCAGCGCGGAGTCATAGGTAAGTAAGTTTAAAATAAAAAAACTAAAGAAACATCAAATTTGATAATGCTTTTTTAAATATTTTAGGTTTTTGATGACGTAAGTACATACAGCTAATTAATTATACCTTTAATGAAAGTATGGGTCATACAAATTAAAATAATATAATTAAATTACGAAGAAGCTTTAAACTAAAATGAATCATTGCGTTTCACTTTACTTCTCAAGTATTTCAAGTACTTATTTAAAATGTTACTAAAATTATTTTTTGCGCAGTTAAGTTTGCAAGCACTAAGCAAACTCACTAAAGAGTTTAATATGAGTAAGTAGTCTTAAAAATTAAAAAGTAAATCTATCGAAAACATTACTGCGGCGTGATATTACTGCAACAAAGGACAAGCCGCAGCTTACTAACCTAAACAACAACTTTAACCGTAACATGAAGTAATCCCAATAATAAGGTCTTCTGCAGACGAAGACATTCTGTCGAAATCAGCGAAAACAGATATCGTCTACAGAGGACCTAGCGTGTTTCCTCAAGAGGCGATATCGGTCGTGCGATAGGGGCTCGACAGCCAATAGAAATCGCTCGTACATCCACTAAGCCTGCCTGATTGGCTGTCGAACCCCTATCGCACGACCAATATCGCCTCTTGAGGAAACACGCTTAAAGTAATATAAAACGATACATGCCCAATGCACTGTCTAATACAACGGAGACTGACGTAACGTATTCATGCAAAAGAATATAAACATACTAGGACGCAACTCTAATACAAGGCGGGTTCTTGTATGGACAAAGAAACTTAAACGAACGATTAGTTAACTACGACGGATGGTTGAAGCCTCGTAAGAAGTGATTAGGGGAAGTAAAGGCGTGCGTTTCTAAAAAAAATAACCGATCGTCTACTAGTTCACCTGATAAGGTCTGTCGTCGCAATCCTGCGATTCTATATCGTAAGTTGTCGCGCGCGGGGACGCGTCGGTGGTAAACGACTTTTTAGCGTCAACCTCAAACATCTTATCGAATATCCTTTGAGCCTCCATATCGGGACTGTACCGATCTGGGATCGCATCCTGAAGGAAATTTGTCAAAAAATAACCACCAATGGCTCTACGAAATTTAAAATTTAAAACATTTTTATATATGGAAGAAATTTCGCTTTTGTAGACCGAGAATGTAAGCTAACATTATGTGTAAATCTATCTACATGTCTCCATATCTGTTTTACCACTTCCTGATTTCATTGACACATCTATAAAGAAATCAATCTCGATCAGAAAATAGCAAAACCGATTTTAGGAGACGTAAAACAACATTAAATAAACATCTATACTCACAAGAACAGTCCGATCAACGTTCTCAGGCCGCGAAGTAACCGCCTCTTCATAATTGAATTCGTGAGTCTCATTCGACGTCTGCAGATTCCAAGGGACGCTGCTCTTCGGAGACTCTTCAGGCTTGGCTTCCGTCTCCTCATTCCATGCAGAGCTAGAAGCTCTCGATTCCACCAGATCTGGAGTAGGGGCTTGGGCTGGAGAAGCAGTCGAGTCCGGGGTCTGCGCGGCCAGGTTTTGCGAAGCTGCAAGGTTGAACGCTTGCAAGTTGTGAAGCGCAGCTGTTGGAAGACGCACGTGCCTGATTCCAGGTCTCGCCAGCATCGGTTTTAATCCAGCTGGACCTATCAATCTTTGGAGAAGAAGTGCGTTCGTCGTCGCTCCGCCTTCTCCTGGCGCTCCACCCACAGTCAGCAGCTTAGGGCCCCGGTTCGTTACAATGGCGATCTGCTGACCTCCTTTGACCATGGACACTGGTAGAATGTAGTTAGCTGGCATTAGGACAGCTGTTGTTGGCTTTCCAGTTGAGCTTCTAGCTACTGTGATGGTCTGGCCATCGGCGACGATTACGTTCCTAGGTGGTAGAGTAGGTCGCGGCTGGGTGACTACAGGTGGTGTTGTTTCTGGCTCAAACGTCAGTTTTCTGACCACTTTTTGGGGACTACTTTGAGGGCTCTGGGCGTCGATGTTGCAGCTTTCAGAGCAGTCACCTTGGGAAGTACCGCAGCTGCTGTCCTCCGACCCCATTGTCCTGCAAGCGTCGTCACCCATTATCGGACTGTGGTCTCTGGTGCAGCCTGGGCGCCTTGAACCTGAGCTCTTCTTTCTTTTCGAGGAGCCACCTGGGTTAGCTGGCGGGTTTGAACGCCTTCGCGGCGCCGGTTTATCCTTGTCTGGTGAATTTTCGACTTGTTCCTTATATTCGGCGAGAATATAGAGAATCCTTTGAGTAGTCTGTTCGTCTTCTAAAGGTTTCTGTGTGGAAGTCTTCGGCGGTATGTTATGATTTACTTTTAATGCACTAGGTGTGTGTGATGACGATTTCGGTTTGGATTTCATAGATTTGGAGCTAATTTTGGGCTTCGGTTGACTGTTGTCTCCTGTGCTTTCCGTCACAGTTTGAGGTATAGAGGCAGATGAAGGGGAGTCGACAATTCCTGTAGAATCCGGGGACCGAACAAACGTAGATGTAGTTGGGGTGGTAACCGAAGATTTTCTCACAAATGTTACTGTCTGGTTGGCTCCTATTGAATACAGGTTTTCACTCTGACTGCTGTTGCTCGTGCTTTCAGAAGTTGAAGGTGTGTGAATCGAGTTCGGCGTTGAAGGTTGAATGCTTCGCTCTTTAACTTGCTCCAACACCATGTCGAATTCTCTGAGTTGTTCGAGCGTGGACGAGCTTAGCTCAGATTCGGATGGCGACGGGGTTTCGCTCATAGGCTTTGCAGGTCGCACTGGTGCCTGAGGAAGCCGTATCGTTTGCTGGCCAAGCGGTGGAGCCGCTGTCAAGACCAACTGCTGATAAACTGGCTGGTTTCCACCTCCTACCACGTTTCGTTGTATCTGGAAGAAGGATGGACGTACCACCCTCGTCCCGGGAACGATTTGGGGCGATTTACTCAGCATAGGCAGTTTTATCCTCATTTGGGTCAGCACTGGTTGCGGCTGCGGTTGCGCTGGGGTTTCATTAGAGCCACCTTCTTCCTGGTTCTCCGAGTTGTTTTGAGGGACGATCTTTATTATAGAAGGTTCAATATCCGAATGTTGTTTCTGACCGGATTCATCAACTAATTCCGTTGTAGGCACAGTGATAAGATTAATTGTTTGCCCTCCACCAATATTTACGGGAATCTGTCTAGTGTAGATCACACCTCCGTGCATGGTTTGGATATTCATTGGTGATATAGTATTCTTTATCTGCTGGATTATACTTTGAGGTGTTTGAGCATTTGTTGTAGTCTTTCTGAGTAGTAGCGGCGGGCTGCTTATCTGATTAATGTGGTCCATATTTATTGGATTTTCAGTAGGAGTACACAGCGTTCCATCTTCGTTCATCGGCAGATCGCTATTAAGTTCATCGTCTTTCTGATTACCTTCTTCGAAAACCGGCTTTCCAAAAGCCTGGTTAAATTTGGGAAGGCTGGTCGCTTTTTCTGCTGAAGGTGTAGTTGTACGCGTACCAGTTTGTATGAATTTCGCGTAGTTGTCTTCATAAATCGAACGTGATTTTATCGCTTCCTGGCTGCCATCCGGCTGGTCAGTAGGTTTCTGCGGTTGTTGGACTGGAGTCTCAATCGGCTGCAACCTCAGTACCATACTCCTTTGATGCGGCGCGTTCAGATGGATCGACTTGCCATCCGCTGATTTACAAACAAACTGTACCATTTTTTGTTCGTTGCCTTGAACATTCGCTAAGTTAGTTAGAAGGTTAACTCGCTTTAGGATTTGACCAGCTGCATTGGCTGCTTTTTGATTTCCAGTGTTAACAATATGTAGGAATTGGTTTCCTCCTTGCTGCAACCCGGTATCTACCAGCGACAATCCGCTATAGTTTTGGGTTGGTGTCCCATTCGAAGTCTGACCTTGATTATTGTTTTGCTGGACAATGTGTAGGACATTCTGGCCAAGTACAGATTGTTGTGAGCTATCAACTAATGTGATAGGATTTCCCGCTGCGTTCTTGCCTTGAACAATGTGCAACACAGGTGTATGTTGGTTGTGCCCTTCTTGGTTGTTCTCGTTGGAAACAGTTTGATTTAGCGGTGGCGGCAAAATTTGAGCCAAAGCTTGCTGAAGTGCCATTGCGTTTATGGACGTCGTGTTTTGCTTCTGCTGTACAAAGTTCTCTGTCGCATTTTGCTCGTTCATTTCGGAGCTCAGGATTGTTTTCGAAAATAACCCAATAAATTGTTGGGACCTGTTATTTTCTGCCTCAGAGATACCTGCAGCTGTCATCGCATGGGCGATTTGATCTGTTTTATCTTGACCGTTGGTTTTAGTTGGTGCAACTGTATGTTTGGACTCGAAACTTTTATTGCTTGAGTCGTGACTTGCTGTGTTGGTTTCATAATGATAGTCGATGTTATTGCCTTGGTTATGATGAGCATTCTTAGTCTCCTTTTCCGTGGCAATTTTATCGCTGCCAGAACCATTGACATCAGTTTGAGGCGTGGTTTGTTCATTAGAATTCGACACGGACCGTGATCCGCTGACTTGTGACTTTAAGTTCTGAAAGCTAAGGTCCGCAGTTGTTAGTTCAGTGTACTCGGCTTTGAGGTTGGTCTGGTTATTGTCGCCCCCGGGGCTGTTTTCCACCGAGCACTGAGAGGGACTGGCGTCAGAGACTTGCGTGACGCGAGGGTCGCAGGTGACAGGGTTCTGCGCGGCCGCGCTCACCGGCAGCTGGCCCACTTGCACCACGTTCACCAGTCTGATAAGAGGGGGAGGCGTTAAGAACTCAGCGCTGTGGAGCCCTGGGACTTGCCCCAGAACGCTCCAAGCGTCTCTCTCAGGTTTCTTTTCAACTGCCACACTGTTCGCCAGTTCGATCTTGCTCTTCTCGAAGAAAGAACGAACCTTCTCGCGTAACTTGACGTACGACAGATACCGCCGTACGCTAGCCACCTTGTCGTGGCTAGGCCTATCCTCGGGCAGAAGAAGCGGCTGAGCGTGTTTTACGTCCGACAGAGTCGCAGCCGAAATTTTCGAATCACCTCCCCCTATAAAATTTTGAATGACTCTGCCGGACCCCTCACCAAAACCCATATTGCAATTGGTTTCGGAGTCCTCGATACACTGGAACTCTGTTTCTAGATAGTCAGGCAATAATTCTTCATTTAACGGCATTTCTAATGGATTTTTACACTCCTCTACGTCTGCTTTTGTTTCAATAAAAAGTAGACTATCATCTCGTTCTAGTTCCGGTTGAATTACCTTTGTGGCGGCGCCCACAATAGGCCAGTCAGTTACAGCGTTATGAACGTCAATTGAGTTTGGTAGATAATATGTATTGAACGACATTTTAACACTTTTCATGTAATTCAACACTTTATTGTACTCTTCACTGAGCGACAAGTTTTTCTTGGTAATAATAGATAACTTGGGATTGTCTATGCTTTTACCTTTTCTGTATTTCTTGTTCGGTATCTTTACGTCGTGCATACCAATTTTCCGTTTCAGTAGGTTACGTCCGTACGTTCGGTTTGGTTTCACAAATGTGTACTCGAAATCACCCAACCCAGTATTCTCATCTTCATTGGCTTTTACCTCGACTATTTCACAATTTGTATTTTCCGGTTTAGATTCAGTTATACAATTTTTGTTTTCAGGTGCATCACTTGCTAAAGAGACATTTGCACTCTGTTCTAATGTATCATCATCGGTGAATTGAGATTCGAATACTTCTGCGCTGTCGTTCATACAATCACTGCCAATAACCGGACTGGCAACGCACGTTCTATAGGAATCTGTTTCTGACGAACTATCCGCAATCGGTTCAAATATATAGCAAGTGCCCGCTATTGGATCTTGGTATTCTATACCTTTAATGATTATCCCTGATTCTTCTGGTGTTGATGATCTTGTGTTTTGCATTTCGATTTCTGATTTTTGTAACGTTTCTATTACCGATGTATTTTCAGATTGTAAAATAATTTTTGTTTCGCTTTTCATAGGTTCTGTTAAAGGTGTTTCTTCCTCTTCATGCTCTATTTTATTAACTATATCAGTTGGGGCCGTTTTATCTACAACTAGGTTACTTTCGGGTAGATCATTTCTTTTATTAACTTCTGTTTGGGAAATTATATCTTCACGGACCACTTCATTTATATCATTGCTTGCAATTGCATGTATCACGTTGTTTTCGATCTCAGTTTGGTCTTCATTTATTTTAATTGTATGAGGTCCTATTGTTTTGTCAATACCGTCGGTGAGAGTTGTTTTAGTAGTAGTTACGTAATTATTTGGTAGATAAGAAACTATGCTGTCTTCAGTGTTATGTATTAAGTCTACGACATCTTCTTTAAAATTGGCAATTTTATCAAGAATATTATGTTCTTGTTCTGCTATGTTTGAAGCATAATTTTCGTCTAGTATTTGAACTTCTTCTGAATTCGTTATTTCGATAGGGACAGTGATTTCAGGACAACTGTCGGATTCCTCAGAATTGTTGTTTTCAGTCCTAATTTTTTCATTAAGTTGTAACTCTGATTTAAATTTAGTAATTTGATATTTGTTGACCAATGGTTCGTTCAGCGATATTTCAACTTGTGTAAGTTTATTGTCCATTTTGGATTCACTTAAATTGTCAGATACTGTCATGTTTCCACTGTTGTCGACGGGTAGAAGTTCTTCTTCAGCAGATATAATAGAGTCTGGTTGTAGATTTAAATCAGGAGATGAATGTATTTTCAAAGATTTATCTGTAACAATATTTGGTGTTGCAACTCTTTGTTTCTCATATTTTTTTGTAGTTTTATTATTTTTGGAAACCTTTTCGGAAATAACTTTCGAAACATGCGTATCTCTCTTCCTTTTGAGTGCGCGGCGTTTTGTTCTGACTATTGGTTGGCCTATCTGATTGATTTTACAGACTAAGTCACTATTTTCTTTAAAGAATCTCAGCATAATATTGACGAGCGTCGGCACTTCAAAAAAGGCATGACTAATACTAGATTTAGTATTTTTACACGTCTTACTATGGATTTTCTTCGTTTCAAACCATTCAGCGTCGCAGTTTTTAGGATATTGATCTTGTGGCAATTTCTCTTTTTTGTGTTTATTCATTAGAGAAGCAAAGCTCTCATACACAGAGATGACGGGCGAGGTCCTATCTTCATCTAAAAGGTCATTCTTCAACACTCCCTTATTAATGTGCTTGTTTATCAGCGAAATCATGGAGTCATAAACTTGTATCACAGGAGATGTTCTGCCTTCATCCATAATTTGATTCTGAGAAAACTTATTCATTTTCTCTTTGTTGATCAACGACGCAACAATTTCAAAAACTGTCATCACCGGTGAAGTTCTACCTACTTCGCTAGGTTCAGAATTTTGATTTAAAGGAACAACGTTCAAAATTGATGGCGACTCGCATCTTCCAGATAAATCCAACTCTTCAAAGTCTAATATGTCATCAGAAGAGTCAGTGCTGACTCCAAAATCTTCAAGAATATCTGCAGCTGAGCTATCACAAACATGTAAAGCTTCCGGTGTAATCATTCTTTCTAACTCCAAAGTCCTTTCTCTTGCAATTTTATATTTGTCTGCGAGCGCATCACACCGCTCTAGGCGAACAAAGCATTTCTTTGTAACTACTTTGTCTGGTTTATTCTCATCATCTGCTGTCAGGTCTTCGATTATTATAGGTTTTGGCAAAGTATTAACGCCCAGGTCGCTTAGGAGACGGTTGGTGACCTCAATAATGTTAGGCTCTGGTGTTTGAGTATTTGGTTTTGTAGCAATTACTGCAGCTGTCAGTATTTCGGGCAGTTCAGGGAGTAAGGACTCTATTCCCTCGTTTGAGGAGTCATCTAGCTCAATTACTTCTGGTATTACGATTTGGACTTGCTTTTCTGTTGATGCTTTCGTTAAATCAACCACTGGTTTATTTATTTTTGAAATTTCAGTCGGAAATATATCACTTACCAAAGCATTTACTAAATTGTCTAAATTTTTAGATTCTACGTTGTTATTTTTTACCATATTATCAGATGTATTTGGATCTCTTTGTTTAACAGGTGACGGACAGCGCGTCAATGGTATGAAACATTTTGATCTTAATTTCTTAGAATGTTTATCAAACGATTCCGCATCAGTTTGAGTGATATTGAAGCTGCCCTCTTCTGTTTGAAAGCACACAACCTTCACTAATTCTTCTTCATCATCGCTAATTAAGTTAATTGTTTCTTCAGCAGGTTTCTGAGGTATTAATTTAGGACTGGAAGTTTCTTTAATTTTGCCATCTACTGATTTGTTTGTTTGGTCTAAGTTTAGGCTTAGTTTAAACTTTTTATGAAATAAGTCTTCTTTCTTGCTGGTGTGGTTCAAAATTATACTACGGATTTGCTCATTGTAAAACATTGTGTTAATATCGACTTCAACATTCCCAAAAATAGTAATTTTGAACGTATTGTTTGTGGACACACGACGGATTTTCACAATTTTCTTCATAGGTTCACCATTACTAGCAGGAACGAGCAAAATTTTTTCTATTCTGATGTTTTTGATAAATTCTTGTAAAGAATCTGTTGTTTGTTCGATCTCTTCACTTTCAGAAGTTTTTACTGCTGCTACAGGTATCGGTGTAACTTGTTCGGTGGAAGTCGGTTGTATATTATCTTCGTCAATAACGACAACTTCATCATCGACTGGTGATGTATTCTTGGCATGTTTTACTGTATGTTTAGAAGCCATTTCCGTTGGACAAGATTTCGCAGATTTAGTTCCTTTATCTTTAGTGGTAGTTGGTTTAGTGAATATTTTTTTGTCTTTAGTTATTTTATTAAGTTGTGGTGTAACTTCAAGTGGTATGTCCTTTTCTAAGTTTAGCTTGGTCTTGCGTTTTGCCCTGACTGTTTCTTGTAAGTTTATCTTTAACATCGGTTCAGTTTCTTTAATTTCTAAATCGTTCTGGGCGTTGCTAAGAATTGGAACTGCAGATGGAATTCCTATTGCTTTTTGTACTTGTGAAACAGTTCCATTCATAGGATTCCGAACTTCTATAAGATTTGTTAGATCTATTGTGCTCGTTATTTCAATTGCCTTGATCGGAGAATCTTCTAAAGATACACTGGTATTTTTTTTATCCACCGCTCCTTCGTTTGTTTTTTCTATGCCTGTATTTTCTACAGGTTTATCGCCTACTAGTATTAATGCGTCATATTTTATTTCTACGTTTTCGGGAGCTTTAACTAGTTCATTTTTGATAATTTCAAAATCGTTCTGGGTGTTGCTAAGAACTGGTACTGCAGTTGGAATTTGTATTGCTTTTTGTACTTTTGGTATAGTTTCATTACTATAAGGAATCTTAACTTTCATGCCGTTATTCATAGTATTCAGGTCTACTGTAAGATTTGTTAGATCCTTTGTGCTTGTTATTTCACTTACAGTAATCGGAGACTCTTCTAAGGATACAACACTAGTCTTTTTAGTGTCTACCAATATCCCGTTAGGTTTTTCCTTTTCTGTATTTTCTTCAGGTTTGTGACCTAGTACTCTTATTGCTTCTATTTCTACACCATCCTGAGCTTTAACTGTTTCCGAGTTTTCTGAAGGCCTAACTATACATTCAGGGTTTTCATTCTTTGAATTTGATTCTTTCAATATCATTTCGTCGATTTTATCGCCTAGTACTATTATCGCGTCATCCATTTCTACGTTTTCTGGAGTTTTAATTATTTCCGATTTTGCTGAAGGCTTCATTATTTCTTCAGGTGTTTTATACTTTGAATTTGATTCTTCCGATATAATTTCTTCGATTTTATGATTTTCGACGACTATTGGGGCAGATTCAACCCCATTTTCAAGCGTCGACAGTTTAATTTGATCTTTACTGCTTTTTTCCTTAGTAGCTTCAATTTGTTTATTAGCATCAGGTGAATCTATAAATAGATCTTTAATAGATGATATTACAGGCGAACCAGGTTCAGATATCTTATTATATGTAAGGTTCACTACTGATATTTCTGACAAAGTTGGTTCTAATGTAATATCGTCAATAAACAGGTCTTTTATTGAAGTTATTTCGGGCGAAGTTGTTTCCTTTTGGGTTTCGCCAATTACAATACCTTCTTCTAATGTTATTGCAGGAGAGAACGGTTCAGTGAGCTCGTCATCAAAACGCAAGTCGCCTGTGCCCAATTCTAGGACTTCGTCATCGCTTGTATTTGTGTTTTCAATTTTATTGACAACTTTTGGTATTTTGGCTACTATTAGCTCTTCCTCAAAATCATCGCTTGTATTTGTGTTTTCAATTTCATTGACAACTTTTGGTATTTTGGCTCCTATTAGCTCTTCCTCAAAATCTACTATTCCTATCTCTGTTTTAGGAACTGAGTCAACCTGTTCCCTTTCGGACTCTATCTTTGCATTTTTCTCTGAAACTCGTTTGGAAGTTCTTTTGGGACTATCCTTAGATTCGGTATCAGTATTTTTATTTTTAGTTGTTTTAAGTTCGGTTTGCTCCTCTAGGGCTTTAGGATGTGTCTTTAATTTTAATTTTGTCTTTTTTAGTTGATCGGGAGCTTCTGGGCTCGAATTAGTTAATTTATTAGAAGACCTCAAGAGTATTCTTCGACATTTGTCTTTAGTCACATTTTGCTTAGCATTTTCTTTGATAATTGCATTTTTTTTATCTTGATCATCTTTTTTCTTTATAATCTCGTTGATAATCGTATCAAGGGAAGAGATAGTATCTTCTTTCTTTTGAACTACGGTTTCATTTGGTTTGGCAGAGATCATCATTTGGTTGACCTTGTTATCTGTTAAGAGCGACCCGTTGTTAGGTCTGGTTACCTTTGTTTCCTCATTTTGCAATGAATTATTATCTGATAGGCAATATTCATCGACTTTCCGGTTAGCAACAGTTTGATGTTTGATGCTAAACTTGTCATTTTCTTTCGATTCTTGCTTTAAAATATCATTCGATTTCTTCTCTAAATCATT
The DNA here is from genome assembly GCA_951802225.1 of Euspilapteryx auroguttella. Classification (NCBI taxonomy): domain Eukaryota; kingdom Metazoa; phylum Arthropoda; class Insecta; order Lepidoptera; family Gracillariidae; genus Euspilapteryx; species Euspilapteryx auroguttella. The sequence continues at coordinate 2,373,375 of OX637665.1, forward strand.
TCGCAAAGTATCTGGATTCGGTAAACTGACGATCGGCTCGTAGATCTTCTGGCTATTTATCGTTGCGACATTTTTTACTAATGGTATCTCAGCATTAATCTGTCCTTGATTCACCACTATTGCTTTCGTTGCATTCGGTTCGGGACGAGGGTTTGAGAGAACAATCTGAGCTAAATTTGGAGCAGCATCAGTTATTATAATCTGATTGGTATCTCTATACACTGGAGGGTTATAGAACATGTTTTGTGCACTATTTACAGAAATGAACTGGTTTGGTATTTCTGAGAAATCTGGTACTACTTGTGGCCTTATCACAACCAAGTTTGTAGGCGTGGGAGGAAGTAAAACTTGTGTAGTCGCAACAGAATGGTCATAAACTATGTTAGCGTTAAAATGACCAGTCGGTGGTTCAGGAATGCTCAGCATCACGTTAGTGTTTTCAACTGTTCTTTTTACGTGGGGACTTTGTTGCTGCAGTGTGTTGGCTAAGGTCTGAGGTTTTGGAGCTACTAAGCACTGCACTGATTTAGTTATACGTGTTTGCAAAACGGATGATTTTGTAGACATGTTCTTTACTCGAAGGCCGACGATGTTTGGCTTGGATAAGGAATTCTGACTCTGTATAGATTCCTCATCGGATAAAAGTTCGCCGATTTCTTCAAGCAACTCCTTGTCTAAGGAGTCGTCTAGTAGACCAAGTTCTTCGTTTAGTTTGGTGGATGACGGTAATTTTTTATTATGTGTTAGAGCAGAATTATTTGGAACTGTAGATGTTGAATTATTTGGAATAGTAGATGTTGAGGGTTTGATTTCAATGGAAGACCTCATCATACTTGCCGGGAAGTTTTGTATTTTCAGTATTTTAACTTTATTGTTCGACACTTGCGGTTCCGTTTTTGTAATTTTATCATTGATGCCATCGTTTATCTTTTTGGTTTCATTTTTAACTTTGCTGAGTTTGATTTCAGTTTGGAGTATTGAATTTTTGGGCCTTATTTCTGTTTGGAGTACATTTTTAGCAACTGTATTAGTCTCACCGGGTTTAGTATATTTTACAACAAGGCCCGGATTTTGGGTAATAATTGCACTGAGTTCAGCTTGTACTGGATTCTTATCAAGATTTCTTCCTAAGTACCCGACAGTTCTTGCGCAAGTCATATTCTTGCGAACATAAGACTTCTTTGGTTTGGGTTCTCCTCCGTCCTGTGATTTCGGAACTTTGGGTGTTTTTGGAACATTCGGTTCTTTGGGAACTTTCGGTTCTTTGGGAACTTTCGGTTCTTTTGGAACTTTCGGTTCTTTTGGAACTTTCGGTTCCTTTGGAACTTTTGGTTCCTTTGAATCTTTTGGTTCCTTTGGAACTCTTGGTACTTTTGGGACTTTTGGTTCTTTTGGAAGTCTTGGTTCTTTAGGAGTTTTTGGTGTTCTTTGTACTTTTATTTTCGTCATGTTTGGTGCAGTCATAGTCTGGTCCGGCGCACTAATGGTCATGTCCGGTGCACTCATGGTCACGTCCGGTGCACGCATGGTCATGTCCGGTGCACTCATTGTCATGTCCTGTGCGATCATGGCCTTCGTCATTGCCAATTTCAGGGCGTCTGGTCCTCGTGATGGTGTTTTGTAAGAGCGTATTGTGTCCAGCACCGTTTCCCAATCTTGCTGCTCTTGTGCCGAATGTGCACCAGTTGTTGGCAGGTTATCCTGGCCAGTCACGGTCTGGGTTACTTCTTGACTATTCGCTGTTACTTTACTACTATTACTTATGTTCATGTTATACGAGGAGCAGGAAAAAGGCGCCGTTATAATTTTGGACTGCGTCGCCTCACGCAAATACGAATCGTGGAAATTTGGCGATTTATTTATGACTGACACGTTCGCCGATTCCGGGACTATCGGGCTAACTGGATTTCCCGAGTAACTATTTACTGACAATTTATTTTTCTGCATCAGAAGATTAATGAGATCATTATGATCTGCCACAGAAAAGCTGCTTGTAGGAACGGGAGGGCACGGCGATTTTCCTCCTGTATTATCTAGCATACTCGCTATTCTAGGGTTAGCTTTAACAATGTCTGAAACTCCAACTGTTTTTATTGTTGTTGCTACGGACAACTTCTTAATTTTTTGCTCTAGTTCTTGCGAAATAGCTTCTTGTTGGCTAATTTTCTCATTACCATGCTTACTGCTTGCATCCATATTGTTTTTGTGCATATGCATGAGCCTCGAAAATGTATTATCGACCTTAATCTGTGGTTTGGCAGTATGTAAAACAGAAGTTTTCTGTGATGGTATTTTAATTTCACTAGATTTGCTTGTAGCTTTACCTGCTGCATTTTTGCACATTTTCAAGTCAAGATATTCCTTAATAATTTTCTCGTAATTTTGGATCTTTGTATGACTTGCGGGTTGCGTGCTGCTGCAGTTTGGTAGACTTTGAGAATTCGATTTTGTATTTTGACACGTCAAACGTTGTCTCATCTCATTCATTTTTATTACAGAAGACGTTTGCGAATCATTAGTGATTTTCGTTCTATTACTAACACTTGTGTCTGCGGTAGCATGCGATGCTTGAACATAGGTTTTTGTTATTTTCGTTCTATTAATTTCTAAATTTAAATCATGAGGATAAGAAGACAGTAAGCTTGTGTTTGTGTTTTGAACTTTAGTTCTAGCATCACTAACCTGTCCGTGGCTTAGAGTTTTATTGAGTTGCAAATGTGCCAAGTTAGAAATATAATCGAAGTTCTGGGCCGATTCTTGTGTCGGTGATGTCATCTTATTTGGACTAGTATCTGGAGTACGGAATTGCTTCCTATACTGTATTAACTTGGCTATTCTTTCCTTCACATCGCTTCCTGGCGAGCTCAGTGTTCTTTCTACATCATTTGGCACTTGATTCGGACTACTCGGCTTTGGAGGCGACATCATATCCTCAAGCGAATACAGTCCATCGTACTGAACGCTAGACTCTGATCTGACTGGGGATATGACTGAGACTTGTTGAGACGTTTGCGACGAAACTGAGGGTGTGGGCGACGGTGCGCCTAGCGGCGCGATGTTTGTGGGAACCACAGGTGGCGCCACGGCCGTGCTTAACCCGGCTTCAACTCTCTCTTTACTAGTTTTACACTTATCCTTTATAGTTTTTTCTTTACTGCACGCTTTCTGTTTATCCAGTACATCGGTGCTGAAAGAACTGACTTTCATACCGATCAAGCTCGTCAGCGAAGGGCCGCTCACCGGTTCAATCAGCGCTAACTCCGAACGTCGTCTCCTTACCTTCCTAATCGTACCATCTTTGTTTAGTCTGATCTTTACTTCTTTAGGTTTTTTACTTCTTTCTTTGCTATGTGGTCGCTCTTTCTTAGGTTTGTCTTTGTCTTTGCTTTGCGGTTTCTCTTTTTCTTTGTTTTGCGCTTTCTCCTTTTTCTTCTCCGCGTGTAGGCTTAGTGGATCGTCATCCTCGTCCTCGGTCTCTGGGGGTGGGAGTGGTGGTGGTTTCTTTTTCCTCCTCTCCGCTTCGTGATGGTGATCTCGGGTTCAGAGTCTGAAGTCATCTCAGACTCCGTGTAGTGCTTGAAGGCATCCGCCCAGATCTCCTCTGGCTCCGCTGGGATCTCCACTAGGTGCTCGTAACCTGAAGATGAAGAAAGTAAAGCTTAGCACCTACACTGTTTGGGCCATACGTTACATTCTACATTGAATGAGCAGAGCAGAGGCGAGCAGTTTCGTTGATTTAAGATTTTTAAATTTTATGTTTATTAAATTTGTTCCACCGTTACTCTGCTATTTCAATGCAGATTAGCCCTATAGGTACAAATGCTTTGTAAAACTAACACCAGGTTAACTACTCTTCGGGATGATAAGTAAGTAGGCGTGTCTGTAAGAGAGAGACAGAGTGAGGTTATGTATGAGTTCATTCGTATTTGAGAGGTTCCTGTTAACTAACCCTTCTCGATGCCGTAGTAGAGGTCGTCGGGGTCGTCCTCCTCGGGCAGGTGCGTGTACAGAGCGAGGTCCAGGTTCAGGTACTTGAGCTGTGTGTGTGTGTGTGTGTGTGTGTGTGTGTGTGTGTGTGTGTGTGTGTGTGACGCACCCTTCTCGATGCCGTAGTAGAGGTCGTCGGGGTCGTCCTCCTCGGGCAGGTGCGTGTACAGAGCGGGGTCCAGGTTCAGGTACTTGAGCTGTGTGTGTGTGTGTGTGTGTGTGTGTGTGACGCACCCTTCTCGATGCCGTAGTAGAGGTCGTCGGGGTCGTCCTCCTCGGGCAGGTGCGTGTACAGAGCGGGGTCCAGGTTCAGGTACTTGAGCTGTGTGTGTGTGTGTGTGTGTGTGTGTGTGTGTGACGCACCCTTCTCGATGCCGTAGTAGAGGTCGTCGGGGTCGTCCTCCTCGGGCAGGTGCGTGTACAGAGCGGGGTCCAGGTTCAGGTACTTGAGCTGTGTGTGTGTGTGTGTGTGTGTGACGCACCCTTCTTGATGCCGTAGTAGAGGTCGTCGGGGTCGTCCTCCTCGGGCAGGTGCGTGTACAGAGCGGGGTCCAGGTTCAGGCACTTGAGCTGTGTGTGTGTGTGTGTGTGTGTGTGTGTGTGTGTGTGTGTGATGCACCCTTCTCGATGCCGTAGTAGAGGTCGTCGGGGTCGTCCTCCTCGGGCAGGTGCGTGTACAGAGCGGGGTCCAGGTTCAGGTACTTGAGCTGTGTGTGTGTGTGTGTGTGTGTGTGACGCACCCTTCTCGATGCCGTAGTAGAGGTCGTCGGGGTCGTCCTCCTCGGGCAGGTGCGTGTACAGAGCGGGGTCCAGGTTCAGGTACTTAAGCTGTGTGTGTGTGTGTGTGTGTGTGTGTGACGCACCCTTCTCGATGCCGTAGTAGAGGTCGTCGGGGTCGTCCTCCTCGGGCAGGTGCGTGTACAGAGCGGGGTCCAGGTTCAGGTACTTGAGCTGTGTGTGTGTGTGTGTGTGTGTGTGTGACGCACCCTTCTCGATGCCGTAGTAGAGGTCGTCGGGGTCGTCCTCCTCGGGCAGGTGCGTGTACAGAGCGGGGTCCAGGTTCAGGTACTTGAGCTGTGTGTGTGTGTGTGTGTGACGCACCCTTCTCGATGCCGTAGTAGAGGTCGTCGGGGTCGTCCTCCTCGGGCAGGTGCGTGTACAGAGCGGGGTCCAGGTTCAGGTACTTGAGCTGTGTGTGTGTGTGTGTGTGACGCACCCTTCTCGATGCCGTAGTAGAGGTCGTCGGGGTCGTCCTCCTCGGGCAGGTGCGTGTACAGAGCGGGGTCCAGGTTCAGGTACTTGAGCTGTGTGTGTGTGTGTGTGTGTGTGACGCACCCTTCTCGATGCCGTAGTAGAGGTCGTCGGGGTCGTCCTCCTCGGGCAGGTGCGTGTACAGAGCGGGGTCCAGGTTCAGGTACTTGAGCTGTGTGTGTGTGTGTGTGTGTGTGTGTGACGCACCCTTCTCGATGCCGTAGTAGAGGTCGTCGGGGTCGTCCTCCTCGGGCAGGTGCGTGTACAGAGCGGGGTCCAGGTTCAGGTACTTGAGCTGTGTGTGTGTGTGTGTGTGTGTGACGCACCCTTCTCGATGCCGTAGTAGAGGTCGTCGGGGTCGTCCTCCTCGGGCAGGTGCGTGTACAGAGCGGGGTCCAGGTTCAGGTACTTGAGCTGTGTGTGTGTGTGTGTGTGTGTGTGTGTGACGCACCCTTCTCGATGCCGTAGTAGAGGTCGTCGGGGTCGTCCTCCTCGGGCAGGTGCGTGTACAGAGCGGGGTCCAGGTTCAGGTACTTGAGCTGTGTGTGTGTGTGTGTGTGTGTGTGTGTGACGCACCCTTCTCGATGCCGTAGTAGAGGTCGTCGGGGTCGTCCTCCTCGGGCAGGTGCGTGTACAGAGCGGGGTCCAGGTTCAGGTACTTGAGCTGTGTGTGTGTGTGTGTGTGTGTGTGTGTGTGTGTGACGCACCCTTCTCGATGCCGTAGTAGAGGTCGTCGGGGTCGTCCTCCTCGGGCAGGTGCGTGTACAGAGCGGGGTCCAGGTTCAGGTACTTGAGCTGTGTGTGTGTGTGTGTGTGTGTGTGACGCACCCTTCTCGATGCCGTAGTAGAGGTCGTCGGGGTCGTCCTCCTCGGGCAGGTGCGTGTACAGAGCGGGGTCCAGGTTCAGGTACTTGAGCTGTGTGTGTGTGTGTGTGTGTGTGTGACGCACCCTTCTCGATGCCGTAGTAGAGGTCGTCGGGGTCGTCCTCCTCGGGCAGGTGCGTGTACAGAGCGGGGTCCAGGTTCAGGTACTTGAGCTGTGTGTGTGTGTGTGTGTGTGACGCACCCTTCTCGATGCCGTAGTAGAGGTCGTCGGGGTCGTCCTCCTCGGGCAGGTGCGTGTACAGAGCGGGGTCCAGGTTCAGGTACTTGAGCTGTGTGTGTGTGTGTGTGTGTGTGTGTGTGACGCACCCTTCTCGATGCCGTAGTAGAGGTCGTCGGGGTCGTCCTCCTCGGGCAGGTGCGTGTACAGAGCGGGGTCCAGGTTCAGGTACTTGAGCTGTGTGTGTGTGTGTGTGTGACGCACCCTTCTCGATGCCGTAGTAGAGGTCGTCGGGGTCGTCCTCCTCGGGCAGGTGCGTGTACAGAGCGGGGTCCAGGTTCAGGTACTTGAGCTGTGTGTGTGTGTGTGTGTGTGTGTGTGTGTGTGACGCACCCTTCTCGATGCCGTAGTAGAGGTCGTCGGGGTCGTCCTCCTCGGGCAGGTGCGTGTACAGAGCGGGGTCCAGGTTCAGGTACTTGAGCTGTGCTGTGTGTGTGTGTGTGTGTGTGTGTGTGACGCACCCTTCTCGATGCCGTAGTAGAGGTCGTCGGGGTCGTCCTCCTCGGGCAGGTGCGTGTACAGAGCGGGGTCCAGGTTCAGGTACTTGAGCTGTGTGTGTGTGTGTGTGTGTGTGTGTGTGACGCACCCTTCTCGATGCCGTAGTAGAGGTCGTCGGGGTCGTCCTCCTCGGGCAGGTGCGTGTACAGAGCGGGGTCCAGGTTCAGGTACTTGAGCTGTGTGTGTGTGTGTGTGTGTGTGTGTGTGTGACGCACCCTTCTCGATGCCGTAGTAGAGGTCGTCGGGGTCGTCCTCCTCGGGCAGGTGCGTGTACAGAGCGGGGTCCAGGTTCAGGTACTTGAGCTGTGTGTGTGTGTGTGTGTGTGTGTGTGTGTGACGCACCCTTCTCGATGCCGTAGTAGAGGTCGTCGGGGTCGTCCTCCTCGGGCAGGTGCGTGTACAGAGCGGGGTCCAGGTTCAGGTACTTGAGCTGTGTGTGTGTGTGTGTGTGTGTGTGTGACGCACCCTTCTCGATGCCGTAGTAGAGGTCGTCGGGGTCGTCCTCCTCGGGCAGGTGCGTGTACAGAGCGGGGTCCAGGTTCAGGTACTTGAGCTGTGTGTGTGTGTGTGTGTGTGTGTGACGCACCCTTCTCGATGCCGTAGTAGAGGTCGTCGGGGTCGTCCTCCTCGGGCAGGTGCGTGTACAGAGCGGGGTCCAGGTTCAGGTACTTGAGCTGTGTGTGTGTGTGTGTGTGTGTGTGTGACGCACCCTTCTCGATGCCGTAGTAGAGGTCGTCGGGGTCGTCCTCCTCGGGCAGGTGCGTGTACAGAGCGGGGTCCAGGTTCAGGTACTTGAGCTGTGTGTGTGTGTGTGTGTGTGTGTGTGTGTGACGCACCCTTCTCGATGCCGTAGTAGAGGTCGTCGGGGTCGTCCTCCTCGGGCAGGTGCGTGTACAGAGCGGGGTCCAGGTTCAGGTACTTGAGCTGTGTGTGTGTGTGTGTGTGTGTGTGTGTGTGTGTGACGCACCCTTCTCGATGCCGTAGTAGAGGTCGTCGGGGTCGTCCTCCTCGGGCAGGTGCGTGTACAGAGCGGGGTCCAGGTTCAGGTACTTGAGCTGTGTGTGTGTGTGTGTGTGTGTGTGTGTGACGCACCCTTCTCGATGCCGTAGTAGAGGTCGTCGGGGTCGTCCTCCTCGGGCAGGTGCGTGTACAGAGCGGGGTCCAGGTTCAGGTACTTGAGCTGTGTGTGTGTGTGTGTGTGTGTGTGTGACGCACCCTTCTCGATGCCGTAGTAGAGGTCGTCGGGGTCGTCCTCCTCGGGCAGGTGCGTGTACAGAGCGGGGTCCAGGTTCAGGTACTTGAGCTGTGTGTGTGTGTGTGTGTGTGTGTGTGACGCACCCTTCTCGATGCCGTAGTAGAGGTCGTCGGGGTCGTCCTCCTCGGGCAGGTGCGTGTACAGAGCGGGGTCCAGGTTCAGGTACTTGAGCTCGGTGGGCGGCGGGCCGCGCGTGCCGCCGCCGCGCGACTCCATGTGCGCGCGGCAGTTTGATAGCAGCGAACATCTGACGAGACAGATTCACTTTTTAGATCAGGGGTTCCATTTCCCATCAATATATAAAATTCTTCCGTTACTGACTGACTGATTGACTGACTGACAAACAACGCAGAGCCAAAACTACTGGGCGTAGCAGGCTGAGATTTTGCACGTAAGTTTCTTGGGGACTGTAGGGGGGAAACTTAGGAATATTTTCTCGAAATTCCCATGGGACGTCAATTTAAACTCTACCAAGTATTCCGTTGACCGGCTAGGGGTTCATGTCGGCACGCCCTGCAGTACCGAGCCGTAGAATAAGACTGAAGTAACCCCTGTTTGTCGTAAGAGGCGACTAACAGGGGACCCCGGGTTCGTTAGCCAGGGTTTTAGTGAGTGCGAATCCCACATAACTCGACGGCTCCCCCTGGAGCCACAGGGTACATGTTAGAAGTTTCCCCGCCAAAAAAAATAATTAAAGAGGTTCATGTGGGCGCGGCAGTTAGCTAGCAGCGAGCAACTGCCGACGTTAAGTCACTGATCAGATTGTGGCACGACTGGACATGATTATCATTACTCAAAGTGTTGGTCCGTTGAACAGGATAGAGAATATCAAAGAAAATATTAAAAAAAAACATAAATGGAGTCCCACTTTATAGAGAAATTCAAATTATACTAACCGCGTAAGCAACTTTAATGGAATTTAGAACTAAAGTTGATCTCCAACGGAACATTAATCTAAACACTACAACAAAAGCAAGACTACCTGTCCATATCCCAGCTAAGAGTCTTGATCCTGGGTCCACTGAGCAAGGAAGCCAGGTCCTGGCACAGCTCCGGGCCGAGCCCCAGCCGCTCTCCCTCAGTCAGCACCCTGGTCGACAGCACGTTGCTCGTCTGCTGAGTACACTTCAGGTTCAACGTCTCCGAGGTTTTCACTAAATTCGTGTTTGTGCGACTGTCGCTCGCCCAACTGCCGAACTCGGATTTTATTGCTTCTTTGTCTTCTTCTTCTTCTTTAGGTTCCTGGAATGCGGAGGTCACTTTTAAAAATACGAACATTTTCTAGGTAACACTGAAAGCTGCACAACTGTGCCTTTTAAGCTACTTAGTTAAGAGTCATATCAAAGCTTAAGTAGCGTTATTCAAGAAAAAAACAAATATCTTCCAAAATAAAAAATCAAAAAAAATAAAAAAAAAAAAGTGAAAAAATGTAAATCAAAAATGTGAAACAGTATCCACTAGATAATGCAGCTTATTATTTTAAGCTTTTAGGTAAGAGACCAATTTTCCTTAGTTTAGAAGATATTAATTTTTTTCTCGGGTGGAGCTACTTTAGCTGTGCTATGGCTCTTAAATGTAAGTTTAAGCTTTCTGGGCTATCTGATAACCAGAGCTGGAAGTCGGGTACCAAGTTTCCACCTCCGGCACACCTCGGACACTTCAAAAAAAACGCGTTATCATGCTTGTGTGAGTGATAAGACGCGCTACTTGTACTGAGCGTCACTGAGAGGTGACCGAGCGCGGGGCCGCACTTGCTGAGGGAGGCAGGGAGTGTCCATACTTATTATGCAGTCAGAATCAGAATCAGAATAATTTATTTTGGTTACAATGTGCAGCTGCAGTCTATCAATACATAGTAAGTATAAAATAAAGTCGCTTCCCGCGTCTTTCCCTATGTATGCTTAAATCTTTAAAACTTCGCAACGGATTATAATGTGTTTTTTTTTTAATAGATATGTCGTGGCCAGATCGTTGAATTGGCCATTTCATGATGTGGCCGGCCATTTCATGAAAAGTGATTTTTTCATGAAATGGCCAATTTTCGTTGGCCGGATCGTTGAAATGTCTTTGAAATGACAACGTTCAACGATTTGGCCAACCACGTTTGGCCTAATCATGAATGTAGAGTGATATAAAGGTGAAATATTATACTTAATCATTTTTTATTTATTATAACGTTACTTACATAAAGAGATCTACTATGTATCTTAATTAAAATAGCACAAATAATGACTTAACATTAATTATAAAATGGCACAAATAATCACTTAACATTAATTATGTTTGTACTATGTAGGTACTTTAAAATTAATTATTTAAATTGGAAAATATAAGTATAATACTTATACAATAAATGCTAATATTGCTAAATTAGTGAATGTCTAAAGAATGAGGCCCTCTCTCATCCTCAATTTTGAAATCACTAAGTTACCCATCACTAATCAAAACACACAACACAAATGCAACAACAGCGCCACTAGCGGAGAATTTTTTAACTATTCAACGATATGATCGCTAATGTTTGGCCATTTCATGAAATAGTCATGCTTTTACTTGGCCAAATCGTTAAACGTTAACATTTCAACGATCTGGCCTACGAAAATCGGCCATTTCATGAAAAAAACACTTTTCATGAAATGGCCGGCCATATCATGAAGTGGCCAATTTAACGATCTGGCCACGACAGATATAGTGATTCACGAGGAAGGTTTATAAGTATAATAAATGGACAAAATAGTAATAGGTTAGGCGGTACGAAGTTCGCCGGGTCGACTAGTAAGGTATAAGTACCAGTCTAGAGTCCGTCACAGGCGCAGTCTCGGTCTCCGCCCGCAGCAGGTCCCAGGTGGCGCGCGCGGGGTGCAGGCTGAAGGCAGTGAGCAGGCACTCGCGCCGGAGACACGCGCTGCCCTTCAGACTGGCGCCGAGAGACTTGAACCACAGCGAGAGGGTCTGCTCGGCCGTGCGCGCTTCAGACTCCTGAACGAAAGGACGACTCTATTTAAATAAACTGTATCTAAGATAAATCAAATTTAAAAAAACCCTTTGACCCAGTCAGCTAGAGATAATCATCTTAAAAAGATCATGGTCACCTTACCATATACTTTCAATATCATTAAAGTAACACGGTACCAAATTTAAAATCGATAGGGACACATGGAAGGTAGTTAGATCCCCTCATCCAATATTTAAGAGCTGATCATCTTCAAACGGCATATCAGGTCATGGTTACCTTACCATATACTTTCAATATCATTGAAGTAACAGGGTACCAAATTTCAAATCATATCATAAGGAAAAGGTGTCATATCAACAAAGCGCTGAATATTGCTTATTATTTGTCCAGTCCAGAGTGAACGAATGAGTTAAGGCACGAAATAGCTCATATGCCCAGAAGATAATGGTTTTTGACTAAAATGATGACGCTGATGATAAAGGAAAATACTTAACTTCAATTACAAAATAATCAGTGACGAAAAAAACCTAAAGAATTCCGAATTTTAAGTAGCAATGGGCAGGGGGCAGGACGAGTAGTTTAAAAAACATGGTAGCAGAGGCCAAAAAGTTTTTGAGTAGCGAAACTGGCAGATCCCCCACAAGGTGGTTACACGACCTAGTAAAGCCTGCGGCGACTACAGTGGATAAAGATCGCTTAAGACGGTCGGTATGGGGATTTGTGGGAAGGCATATTATTAAGTCTAGCAGTGGAGGTCTTTCGGCTGACGTGATTATTGTACAGGATATACAGGTGCTTGGAGCCAGAGTCAAATTAACTGACTTTAATTTGCTTTTTACAGGCTTTTTGCTATTTAATTTACACAGCGGCGTTATCTCGCAACAAGATGGTCGTCGCATTGTTCTTGCAGTTCTAATCGCGGTTCCGGTGCATCCGTGTGTGTGTGTGCGTACGAGTGTTGCTGAAAGTTGCTTGTTTACGTATGCGTGAACAATTATGATGATGAATAATAATTACAACAAACCTTCTCCTTGTGGATCTTGAGTCGCTCCAGCTCGTTCATGCCGGCGGTGATGGCGCGCGCGTACAGCTCGCACACCAGCGGCTTCAGCTCCTCGCCCAGCTGGGGGCGGCCGACGAGACGTCAATCAATCAATCAATCAATCAATCAATCAGATACTTAGACAAATTAAATTACGAAATAATCAAGCTATACATAGTAATACACAACAGATCCGATTCAAAATAGCAATAGGAAAAAGTTACTTATTAGACAATAATATTTAAACAACACAAAAGTCACAAGCTTAAGGCGACGCATGACTAAATTTCCACAACCGCTCTTCCTGTACAGTGGCGGACACGTTCGGCGCAACACTTCCGGTTTTTATGTATTACAAATTAGCTCTTGTTCTTTGGTTATAGTCTAGGGCTGACGAAACCATAGACTGTCATAGTCCGCCACTGTACCTAGGCCTCGGCAGCAGCTGCTATGGTGTGTAAATGTCTAGCTGAGGCAGGAGTAGCCAGCTGGTGCCACCACCTGGTAGCAGGTCACCTACACAACAGATGGAGGGGAGAAGAACCTAGCTAGACCTAGTGTCACAGTACCTGGGCCTCTGCAGCAGCAGCCATAGTGTGCAGGTGCCTGGCGGAGGCCGCGCGGGCAGCGGGCGCGGCGCAGGAACAGAACTTTACCTCTTCCAATGAGATCATCATTGGGACAAACACACTAGCAGGAATAACACTGCTGCAGCATCAACACGGCTGTAGAATTAACCCAGGTGTAATACCAACACAGCTGCAGCATCGACCAAGATGCAGCACTATCCAGGGTGCAGCACTTACTTACCAAGACAGCTGAAGCCCCAAAACAGCAGCAGCAACACAGCTGTAGCACCATTAGAGCTGGCACTACCTGGTGTCAGGCCACATCATAGACACTACCTACACAGTTTGTGGTGGAGGAAGGTACCTGGGCCTCGGCAGCAGCAGCCATAGTGTGTAAATGTCTAGCTAAGACAGGAGCAGTCAGCCACCTGATTGCAGGTCACCTACACAGCAGATGGTGGGGAGAAAAACCTTTGCTAGACCTAGTGTCGCAGGTCGCCCTCGCATCACCTGGAGGAGATTGGTTAAGAAGGAGATCGCAACAACTGGTCTCAAATGGCAGGACCTGGAGAAGGCAGCCCAGGACCGTATAAAATGGAGAAATTGCTTCCGAGCCCTTTGCCCCTGATGAGGGGCTATAGGAAGAAATCATCATCATCATCATCATGAGCCCTAGTGTCACAGTACCTGAGCCTCGGCCGCAGCAGCCATGGTGTGCAGGTGGCGGGCGGAGGCCGCGCGGGCAGCGAGCGCGGCGCAGGCGGGCGGCAGCGCGGCGGCAGCCAGCAGGCGCACGAGCGCGCGCGTGCACAGGAACAGCGCGGCGCGAGTCTGCTGCGCGCAGACCGGCTGCACCATGCAGCGCGCTATCACCACCTGAATGTATTATACCATTTGGTTTACAATACGAGTAGACGTGACACAAATAAACATATTAACGTCTTAGGGTGTTTCCTCAAGAAGCGATATCGCTCGCTCGATAAAAGTTCGATAGCCAATATGAATCGCTCGTACGAGCGATACAATTCTGTATCGTTGCGATATCGAGCCCAGTCCCGTATGTAGTGGGGGCTGGGCAGGCCCGTGCCCCGGGCGCCAAGATCAGGGGGGCGCCAAATTCACACTACAGACGAATCAAATCACGTGTTTGATGTGTAAAATCAACGAGCGCTATTGCGCAGCGTAAGGTTAGCGCTCCAGCGCGACGCTATAGCGCCGTCTTTTTGACAATCCTGGGTGACAAAGCATTTGAGTAAATTCTCAGCGAAATACATCAAGTCAAAGAATATATTATCCTGGCCGGTTTCTTGGCACTAATGGATGGTCTGACATGACTGTTTTGACATATAAATGCGGAAAAATGTATTAAGATGATGTCAAAAGAGGTCAAAAGTAAAAAAAAAAATCGACAAATGGTCGGTCATGCTACGGCCGCTGATAGGTGAAATTATACACATAAAAAAGGTAAAATTTAATATAACTGGGCCCCTGCCCATTAATGGGGGCGCGCCATTTTGCAGTTTGGCCCGCCTAAAAAAAATTGGAGATCCGGGGCTGTATCGAGCGCGATGTTTGTCAGACGAAGACGTCAACATTTTCAAACATTTATCAGCTTAAGGCTCGCGAGTCCCTCAGAGAAAAATTCAAAGAAATTGATATTTTGACGCTTCCTTCCCAGTACATCTTCGAAATTATTATGTATACTCGTAGAAATATACATACGTTTGATAAAAAATGTGATAAAATTAAGGACCTTAGAACGCGTAGCAAAAACAAACTCAGTATTCCACAGAACAGACTAAAACGGACAAACAAAGGCTTTATAGGAAACGAAGTAAGATTCTATAACAAGATCTCAGAAGAGATTTTGATCCTGAATGATAATGAGTTTAAAACTCGTATCAAAAAAGTTCTGATTAAGAAAGCTTATTACAATATTGATGATTATGTAAACGACAAAGACGCATGGAAGTAGTCTAGCTCTGCACTTAAGATATTTTCATTATTTCATGTACTTTCATTTTTATTAATCTGTATAATGTTCATTGTAATATTCACGTTGGTAATAAAAAGCATAAACTTGGCTAAAAGTGGGTCCGGCTCTTGAGCTGGTACCTCTGCCTAACCCTTCGGGGAATAAAAGGCGTGAGATTATGTATGTATGTATGTATGTATGTTCATTGTATTGTCACCTTATTGTATTGTAATTGTAATATCACAAAAGCAAAAAAAAAAAAAAAGAGAGATAAATTGTAAAGTAGAGTTTGTTACCCCTTTCTTCTCTACGCTGTAAAATCATTGCGAAAGGGAGTAGAATCACTTGACAGAGGAGGGTTCGTTTGGGGGCCTCTCCAGGCGACTATTGTCGTAAGGAAAGCCAAACATTTGTTTGCCTGAGCCAATTGGTGGGCAACCTGAACTACCTCGCCTCTCACAGTATAGGATACTTTACCAAATAAGGTATCAATAGCGATTAGATTAGATGTAGTCTAATTGACTTTCAATAAGTGATATCTTGTATCCTATATTGAATAAAGATTTTTTGATTTTTGATTTTTTTTTGAACAAATACACTTGAGTACCTACATCCATACATAGAAAAAAAAAACCTAGACACAACATATAAATAGAAAAAAAAAAAAATTACCTTTGCATCGAATAGGCTCCAAAACTACTGAACCGATTTGAAAAATTATTTGACTGTTGGGAAGCTACATATTAAGTACATTTTTTTGAATGTGCGATACTAGCGCCACTTTGATAAATAATTAATGTCTTATAAACCATGGCCGAAAAAAATATGCGTCTTTGACTCCTCTTGCTAATGATCTTAGAAATATTATTTTATGAAACTAAAGTAGCCACTTTAGGCAATAAACGGTTTATTCCTTAGGTTATGAACCTGAAAGCTACACAACAGGGCCTTAAAAACCTCTAGCAAGACTATCTAGGGACTCAAAGACCCATATTTTGACTTTTGCCATGGTTTAGAAAATATACATTTTTTTCGGAAGTGGCGCTAGTTTCGCACCGTGTAAGCCCTTAAACTAAAAAAAATAACCCTAGGTGTAAAAAAATATCCTTACGTATTCTGTACATCGCGTGCGCTGCGAAAAGTATTGATCTTAGTAATCGAATGTAATACTACGATATGTAAGAATATCTTTACTAATATTATAAAGAGGAAAGATTTGTTTGTTTGTTTGTTTGTAACGAATAGGCTCCGGAAATACTGAACCGATTTGAAAAATTCTTTCACTGGTAGGAAGCTACATTAACCCCGAGTGTCATAGGCTATATTAGATTTTCAAAAAAAATAGGGATCCTTACCTAAACTCAAATAATGTAACCCAAGGTGCAATATCTTTTCCGTTGTTTACATATTTTGACAGGTGGTTTGTTGTGGTTGTTTGTTTTTTTTTATCAAGACCATTCTGGGCAGGCAAAAGAACATAGTCTATAGAGCCAAGTCTTTTGTAGTATCTTATATTCTCTGGCGTAACGAAGTAAGCCGGGACAGCTCGTGTAAAATAAGATTAGATAATGTAAAATAGGATATGGTAAAATAAGGTAGGTTATGATTATGAAGGCGCAGATGTTTTTAATCATCTTGAACAAATTTTTAAATTGTAATCAGCTTCTCCGTCAATCCAAAACTACATCCAAAATAAACATATTTGTTTACCCGGTAGGTACCACAAAGTTCGAGCAGGAGCAGGCAACTGAATTGCTTATCGATTTTTGCGTATATGACGTCGCTTGCAGGTCGAATCGATGCCGAGCGCTCGACCTGCCTTCATACTATTCAATCTGTATCGCGCGTCATGTGAATGTACGTGCGATTCGATATCGAGCGGTCGTGTGATCGATATCGTTCGCTCATGAGGACACACACGCGATTCTTCATATTATTTGTTAGGACTCGCGACGTTTTCGATATCGCACCGATATCGCCTATCGACGCAATTCTGTATCGAATCGCTGCATGAGGAAACACGCTTAAGCTGCATCTCCATCGACCGGCCAGCAAGGCATCGGACAGAATCGGCGAGACGTCCGATCCGCAACTCTAAAAAAAATCCCAACCGTCGAGCTGCTGTTATCTTTGCATATCCTGTACACAAGATTTATTTTCGTTTGAGAATAGTAAAATCCTTTTCTTTCCTATGCCGTGCCGGCTGGTCGATGGAGATGCAGCTTTAGCCAACATTATTTACAATAATAGAAATTAAACTGCAAACTAATGTATTATTTTCATTTGACAGAGGTGAGCTTAAAAAGGGGCGTTTCCAGACCATCATTGTCGTAAACTAAGCCTAAACGCCAGCAGCAGCATCATCCTTCGCACTGTCGCTGGCAAGTTTGACTGTCCAATTTTTAAGCACTGGGCGGTCAAGCATGCCAGTGTGTGCAAAACTTGTAAATAGTTTAGAATAGGATTATTTTAGTTATAGAGAAATGGATCTTTCTTATCTGAATAAAGAAAATTTATTTATTTATTTATTAAGCCGCTTGGTGAGCACCCTGAACTACCTCGCCTCTCACAGTATAAGATACGTTACTAAATAAGGTATCAATACTAATTAGAATAATTAGTCTAATGGACCTTCAAAAAGTAATCTTGTATCCTATAGGCTACAAGATTACTTTTGATAAGAGAAGATTAATTTTTTTTGACACGGTAAAGTGACGTCGCCATTGCATCCTGGGCCCTCAGTCTCATCGCGCAAAACGTAACTATCGAATAAAAGTAGAGTAGGAACAGTACGTTAATCGCAAGAATATACACATTTGGTAGTCGTAATGAATTTTGCTATAACTATAGCAGTAGTATCGCAGATGTTTTTAGCTAGGCTGTAAAAAAGGCACGCTAGGTGTAAAAAAATATCCTTACGTATTCTGTACATCGCGTGCGCTGCGAAAAGTATTGATCTTAGTAATCGAATGTAATACTACGATATGTAAGAATATCTATACTAATATTATAAAGAGGAAAGATTTGTTTGTTTGTTTGTTTGTAACGAATAGGCTCCGGAAATACTGAACCGATTTGAAAAATTCTTTCACTGGTAGGAAGCTACATTAACCCCGAGTGTCATAGGCTATATTAGATTTTCAAAAAAAATAGGGATCCTTACCTAAACTCAAATAATGTAACCCAAGGTGCAATATCTTTTCCGTTGTTTACATATTTTGACAGGTGGTTTGTTGTGGTTGTTTGTTTTTTTTTATCAAGACCATTCTGGGCAGGCAAAAGAACATAGTCTATAGAGCCAAGTCTTTTGTAGTATCTTATATTCTCTGGCGTAACGAAGTAAGCCGGGACAGCTCGTGTAAAATAAGATTAGATAATGTAAAATAGGATATGGTAAAATAAGGTAGGTTATGATTATGAAGGCGCAGATGTTTTTAATCATCTTGAACAAATTTTTAAATTGTAATCAGCTTCTCCGTCAATCCAAAACTACATCCAAAATAAACATATTTGTTTACCCGGTAGGTACCACAAAGTTCGAGCAGGAGCAGGCAACTGAATTGCTTATCGATTTTTGCGTATATGACGTCGCTTGCAGGTCGAATCGATGCCGAGCGCTCGACCTGCCTTCATACTATTCAATCTGTATCGCGCGTCATGTGAATGTACGTGCGATTCGATATCGAGCGGTCGTGTGATCGATATCGTTCGCTCATGAGGACACACACGCGATTCTTCATATTATTTGTTAGGACTCGCGACGTTTTCGATATCGCACCGATATCGCCTATCGACGCAATTCTGTATCGAATCGCTGCATGAGGAAACACGCTTAAGCTGCATCTCCATCGACCGGCCAGCAAGGCATCGGACAGAATCGGCGAGACGTCCGATCCGCAACTCTAAAAAAAATCCCAACCGTCGAGCTGCTGTTATCTTTGCATATCCTGTACACAAGATTTATTTTCGTTTGAGAATAGTAAAATCCTTTTCTTTCCTATGCCGTGCCGGCTGGTCGATGGAGATGCAGCTTTAGCCAACATTATTTACAATAATAGAAATTAAACTGCAAACTAATGTATTATTTTCATTTGACAGAGGTGAGCTTAAAAAGGGGCGTTTCCAGACCATCATTGTCGTAAACTAAGCCTAAACGCCAGCAGCAGCATCATCCTTCGCACTGTCGCTGGCAAGTTTGACTGTCCAATTTTTAAGCACTGGGCGGTCAAGCATGCCAGTGTGTGCAAAACTTGTAAATAGTTTAGAATAGGATTATTTTAGTTATAGAGAAATGGATCTTTCTTATCTGAATAAAGAAAATTTATTTATTTATTTATTAAGCCGCTTGGTGAGCACCCTGAACTACCTCGCCTCTCACAGTATAAGATACGTTACTAAATAAGGTATCAATACTAATTAGAATAATTAGTCTAATGGACCTTCAAAAAGTAATCTTGTATCCTATAGGCTACAAGATTACTTTTGATAAGAGAAGATTAATTTTTTTTGACACGGTAAAGTGACGTCGCCATTGCATCCTGGGCCCTCAGTCTCATCGCGCAAAACGTAACTATCGAATAAAAGTAGAGTAGGAACAGTACGTTAATCGCAAGAATATACACATTTGGTAGTCGTAATGAATTTTGCTATAACTATAGCAGTAGTATCGCAACAGATTGGAATTGACCAAAAAGGGTAGTCTGCTCCATAATAAGATAATGTTATATGATTACGTTCGACTGACATTATAAATGTCAATACTGATTGATATTAAGTGACAGTTGCACTACGCCCGGTCCAATTTCGTCTAATAAAACAGGATTAACTATTTAGGTAAAAAAACCCAGATTATTCTATAGCTTGCTATTCATATTCTATTGCTATACTATAATGATCGATCAAAGTTACCAGACTCGCAATTTTTGACCCCATCGTAGTAGAGTAATAGTAGAATAATACTGCCCTCCCGAGACTAAAGTGCAGTATCACCAAAATTGAGATTTCGAGAAAACGTCATTTAAAGTTTTTATTTAATCATTAAAAAAAATTAATACATGTAATTATAAAAATTTAAATGTAGAAATAAGGGGCAGTTATCGATGCACAAATTAAAAAAACAACGAAATCGATGTAATAAAAAATAAAGGATTAATTAATTAAAATAAAATATTTATCGATTTTGGCGCCTTTTACTGCTTCCCCCTTTTTTTATAAATATTACTGTAAAACTAAGTAAATTGCAGTAAAAAGGCCTGTTACTGCGTTTGATTTCAATTAACTTTGTGGAAAACTAATTAAATTGCAGTAAAATTGATATACTACTGCATTTTAACCAGTATCTGATGGAAAAAACATTCATATTTTGAAGGTAGTATGTAATTATATAAATAAAACATTTTAATTTTACAAAAATAACGTAATTGTTTCAATTCAAAATAGGTCTTCATTACTTTTAAAGTAAAATACTTACAAAAAAAAAACTAATACCTAATTAAATTATTATTATACCATATTAATTATAAAAAACTTGAATATCACAAAATTCATTAACAAAACAGCTCTTTCTAAGCAACCTTTTAAGGTTTATAACTGATAGTTTTAAGTTTATATTAGCACTGATTTCACATTGTACTCGAAAATCCGAAATCGATTACGTTAGGCTACGAACGCACAGGCGGTTTTTTGCCGCGCGGATTTTATGTAACATATTGAATCCTATGGAAGTGTGCGCACCAGCGGATAAAAAACCGTAACAACACGCTTGTGCGTTCGGGGCCTATGAATAAGGTTGAAAATTAAATAACAAACTTTGACACCGCGCGGAAATCAAACCGCCTGTGCGTTCGTAGCCTTAGAGCTCCACAATGGTGTCAGTGTTGCGAAAGCTGCTCGCGCTTTTTTGACACGGTTTCCAAAGTCCATTTTAGTTCCTCCTGTAGGGCTCACTCACCACTTCGCCAAAATGGGCAGGTAAACTTTGACACATGCTCCTGCTCTTCCTTCTCCCTTTATGTTCAGAGGGTCCTGTTATGTGTAGTGTAAGCGCATTTCCTTGGTCTTTGGCGTTTAAATACGAAGGTGTGAATAGGTAGGTCATCTGAAAAGTCGCATCCTTAAGAAACGTCTGAAAGTTATAGTGGATACTTTGCTTGCCCTTTCCGGTGACTACACAATATACTCGTCACTTGTCGTCTAGAACCAGTAAGAACAGCGCTAGTGATAATAAGCAACCCTTCCTTGCTATACTGTTCAGCAACATTTTGGTCAGGAGTTTAGTGCAGGCCGAGTGCAAGTTATTGCATCGCCACGTTGAACACCGCGAAATGTCCCTTTATTGCTTCTTTCCAAGCGTTAGCGAATGCTCTTTGTTTCCCAGAACGCTTAAAATTATAGTTTAAAAAGTCAAACACTGCAAAAAAACCTGACTCCATCGGTTTATGATCATAACGGTATCAATATTTAGTCCACTCACGTTATTCAGAAGTGGTGGCGCTGACCCGGTAGGGGTCACATTGATTTTCCACAATGTGAGTTCTTAAACCATATTAATTTTATGCCATTAATAAACATTACAAATAATTTACCGAGTAGTAAGTATATCCGTTGGCAAATTGGCCGCACACACTATAAATAATTATAAATACTAACTAAATGAAAGTAATTAATTCTAATACTCCATAAGTCTAGTTACCGATTTAATATTAACGTAAATTAAACTGAATAAAATGCAGTAATAAACCAGGATGCTCTGCGCTTTAGTTAGTTAAGCAAACTTTTCTTATTTAAATTAAAACCAATTAAAATGCAGTAAATCCAATTATACTGCATTTTAGTTGGTGACGGTACCACAAAAAGATAAAGTATTACAATCGCCACTGCAGTATAAAGAGATGATACTGCATTTTAATTGGTTATTATCGGTAAAAATTAAAGTGTAATAGTTTGCAGTAAAATTGATTGTATGGAGTTAGTTTTTACTGCACTTTAATTAGTTTTTTAACATGTCTAACTTAATAACGAAACTATGTAAAGTGCTGAAAAATTCAATGTCTTACTGCAGTTTACTTGGTTATCCTAAACATATGGGATGCAGTAAAATATAGAACTGCATTTTAGTTGGGAAGTCATGAAATATTTACTATTTTTGGCTTTGCAGTAAACTTTTTAAATTAAATAACTTAATTTCTAAATGTTGTACACAAAAATGGATTTTATTAGCAGAAAGAATAAAAATCAAATTTTCTGAATCACAAAAAAAAACGAAATTCGAAAAATTGCCCGATACTGCACTTTAGTCTCGGGAGGGCAGAATAATAAAATAGAAGTTTAATCGTAAGTTTAAGAGACTAGAGTCCCTGGTCAGTTAGCGCCCTTGCGAAGCGCCCGAACCGGAATAACTTTACACCCACGTTGTATTGTATACTGTACTTTTAATTCCGTCTGTCCTCTGTCTACCCACCTGCGCGACGAGCGTGGCCGCGTCGCCGGCGGCGCGCCACAGCCGGCGCTCGGCGTGCCCGGCGTGCGGCGCGTCCGGCCGCGCGCGTAGACGCTCTATTGTTGTATAGCTAGCGCGCAGGGGGATCTGCTTCGCCTGCGGGGAGGGGACTGGTTAGCCCACGGTTGGCTCTATGACGTCGCTTATACTTCAACACCGCGAACCCGCAAAAAAAAAAAACACCTCGCCTCGCCTAATAAAAACACTACCTTTTCAAGCAAAATGTAGCCAAAACGCGGTATCGAAAAATAAGCGACGATTTACCATCAGATATAGTAATATCACAGAACTAAAGGCTGCCCCGCGGTTAAACTCGCGCAGATATCACTCGTTCCCATGAGAATTTCGTAAAATTATTCCTTAGGAGAGCACTACACTCCCCAAGGAACCCACTGCCAAATTTCAGCCCGCTACGCCCAGTAGTTTCGGCTCTGCGTTGTCTGTCAGTAACGGACGAGTTTTATATTTATTGATTAAATCGCTGTTAAAATGAACAAAAAAAACAGCTGAGTTCACATAAAGCTGTTTTTTGTTTATGTCATAAAGCATCATCTAGCTCTAGCAAAAAAAAAACTATTTCTATCTTTCTTTTAGTTCGCTCCTGCCTGTTATACCTAGAACTATAATAACCCAAACTCAAAGCATTCATGCCTGCGTCAGATCAGAACACGCGAGCGCAAACACTCACCAGCTGGATGCAGCGCGCGGTGTCGCTCTGCTTGTGCAGCAGGACCAGCTCCAGGTCTGCCACCAGTTCCCAGATTTCCTGGGTAAAACCTGCCTCCTGCTTCAGGGTCTCCACGAAGGCTGATTCTTTTTGTGGGACATCTTTTTGTTCTGCTATAATATTTCAGTATTTTAATTATTACGAGCTGTCCCGGCTTACTTCGTTACGCCATAGAATATAAGATACTACTAAAGATTTGGCTCTATAGACTATGTTCTTTTGACTGCCCAGAATGGGCGAATAAAAAAACAAACAACAACAACAAACCACCTGTCAAAATATGTAAACAACGGAAAAAATATTGCACCTTGGGTTAATTATTTAAGTTTAAGTAAGGATCCCTAATTTTTTTGAAAATTTAATATAGCCTATGTCACTCGGGGATAGTGTAGCTTCGTACCAGTGAAAGAATTTTTTAAATCGGTTCAGTATTTCCGGAGACTATTCGTTACAAACAAACAAATCTTTCCTCTTAATAAAGGTGGTTGTAATTTCAGTGGCGACACAAAATTACAACCACCTCATCTCTTCTTGTGGGTATCGTAAAAGGCAACTAGGGGAATTTCCGAAGGACGTTTCAGCGTCGTTCTTTGAAAAATTTATACAGCTATACTGCGATCAACAACCCGCCTACCAAGCGTGGCTATTTAGGAAAATTCCCTCCACAATCCTCCTCCTTGAGGCAACGTATGTCCATTAGTGGAAGTCTAGATAGATAGATGGATTCTTTATTACAATCAATAGACTTAAAATATTACAATATTCCTACCCTGTTATTTATAAACACATAAAGGATGTTTTTAGTATTTTTACTGGAGGTATACTTCTCTGGTTGGTTGTATGGTAAATACGTGACATCCAGTCTAAATTGACATACGACAAATAACGAAAAATACTCTTTAACTTTTTACACAGAGTTTAATTCTATTGGTTGAAGAAGACTTCAAACCAAAATAACATCTATAAGGTGGCAACTCTCGATATAGCACGAATTTAAAATTTTTCGAGTTTTTTTATTATTCTGGCGAAAGTTTTAATTTTTGATAGTTTAAATGAATTTGCGTATGTAAAAAACCATTAACTCCCACATTGTTATACAAAGTTTTTGGAAGACAGACCTACTGATTCTGTTTCTAAGGACATAACTTGATTTTTGGCCTTTTAGTTAAAACTGATCAGTATTATAGATACATACCTGAGCCATCATCATCATCGTTGAGCACGCGGCCGGCGCGCGCGCGGCGCGTGACCGCGGAGACCAGCGCCAGGGCCAGGTCGGCGCAACCTTTGGACGAGGCCAGCTGCCGGAGCCTCGTGCCGAATATCACGCCGCGCTCCTCCTTCAGCCATTCGAGGACTGTTCGGAAATCATGAATGGTCAGTGTTGCTCGGGCTCGCACAACATACAAAGTATTTGGTTGAATTAGTTTTAACATTCACAGAGGAGAATGTAAGTAGAGTTTAGTTAAGTTTACAGGCCTATTTTGCGTAAAAAGGAGTAGTGCTACTCTAACCACCCCAGTTACTCCACGAAGCTCAGTCTAAATATGAATCAATTAGCAATTAGTTAAAAAAAGCAGGTGAAGTATACTATACGGTAGCGCCACCAGTCGTACGCAGTATTATCTGGCGCTTACTTTTGTTCATGGTGATGTTCTTTGAACTAGAGACTATTGCAATAGTACAAACCATTCCCATTGCAATTAAACTTTAGTGACTTTGATTATAAGCTGTATTGTATATTGTGATAGTGCAAACCTTCATCGTCAGTGGGCTGCAGCGACTCATCTTGTTGGATCAGCTGCTTCAGCACGGGGTGGCCCCATGGGTCTGGTAGGATCTGTCCAACGCATAATACAGTGTTGTGTTTTTTTAATACATTAAATAATTGAGTAAACCAACTAATGTAGAAATATCAAATACTGCTAGTGATCTCATGATAGGCCATAAAATAAAGACTATTTGAATTTTACAAGCCTTACAGAAGTTTCCAAATAACCCTTTAAAATTTGTCTTTGTAACATACGGCTACGTTAATCACCCCCCAGAAGTTCTAAGGAAACAATCAGTAGAAAAAAAAATGTTCCTCTTATGCAACTTGATGACGAGGGGTACCTAGACCTAGTTGTATAGCACATGACTTATTGAATACTATGGCATCCTTTACCTTTTTAATGAACTGCGCGCGCTGTTTCACCTGCGTCTCCCACTCAGCCCCTAGGAGCGAGTCCCGCGTGCCCTCGAGGAACGCGTCCAGGGCGTCCTCGCAGAGCGCCTATAATATCTTTTACCTTTTTGATGAATAGCAGAACACTATACGTAGACAGCGGTTATGCCACGCGACACAAGTGTGTAGGTGCAAAAGCCAACAATGGAGTCAACAGAAGATGCCCCTAAACGAGCTCACCTCTGTCAAATGATTCTACTCCTTTACCTTTTTAATGAACAGCGCACGCTGTCTCAGCTGCGTCTCCCACTCAGCCCCTAGGGGCGAGTCCCGAGTGCCCTCGAGGAACGCGTCCAGGGCTTTTTCGAGGCGAGCCCGCTCCGGCATGCTGCCCGGCAGCTGCCATTCCGTCTGGAATTAACAGGTTTATGAAAGAAACTCTCGAAAAAAAATTATGTATCCAGACGAGAAGAATCCTATTGCACCTGCCTGATCTACTTTTGAACAAAAATTAGCTAGTTACTGTATTGAATGCAATTTTAAGTTTAATTACTGTTATTTTATAATTTTATTGTATTGAGTACCTACTACAATCAGTTCAAAGTTATCGGTCAAATCAAAATTTTTATTTGGAAATCAATTTAATTAAATAGGTACCTACTTAACTTTATATAAAGACAGTCATAATTTATAAATATAACACAAGGACATACAAACTCAAATTTCATTAAGTCATGCCTTTAGTTTATTATTTCAAAAATGTTTTTGATTACTTAGCAAATACTTAGGTACAGTTATAGTATCAACTACCTATCTGACATTATAAACTCTTGATTGGTAATTTGAGCATCTTTATACTTATAGGAAACATATTTTGCATTCATTTAAAAACCTTCTGGTCTAATATTATTTCGCGAATAATAATTTTTTTAAATTAAATATGATTATAATTTGTACTTTTAAATTGCAGATAATTGGATAATTGATACAGTGGTGGACTAGGACAGGGTTAGACTTCGGGTTTTTCTGTATTACAAGCGCACGAGACCATAGACAAGTGTTACGCCGTCCTAGACCGCCACGTGCCCTAAGAACAGAAAAAATTAGTCATTCCATCCTATTTTACATTTTTTCTGGCTAAGATTATCATTCATACCTACCTACCTAAGAAACTAAATAAACATATCTTGTAACCTTATTTCTCCAAGTGAAAAGCTAAACAAGGCTTAGTTTGCAATAAAATTTATGATTTTAAACAGTAATGAAAATCAAGGTATTTTTTTAAGACACTCAAGCTTCCTGTTTTACTTGCAGGATTTAACTCTTGCAATATATTGTTCATATTTACCTGCAGCAGGGTTCTTACAGTGTGCCCCTGGATCCATGACAGGAGATGCAGATGTGTAGACGGAGCAGAGTGGAGGCAGAGGCTGTGCACGTGGCCCCACACGTCACACAATGCCTCTGTGCGTTCAGGGAGAGGTGACGACTTGTTTAGTGCCGCTTCCAGAGACTATTTGGAGAGTAAAATAATAATTAATTGATGACACGGCAACTTTGTAGTGCCCGAAAATTCTCTGCTATTGCTATTGTTCCCAATCATGGATGCAGGCAGATGACAAAATGGGTACATTTACTGAATAGCCATTCAAAATATAGTAATTTGAAATTAAGTTTCAGTCAGTATAATATTTAAAATTGTCTTCCCTAGACTAAACATAATAAAACTCCTTTATCAAGCTTCTCTCCTAACTTTAGGGCCATTCCATCGTTTCGGGTGTTACAGTTCAACTCATAAAATAAGATTTTTTTAGATGATATTCAAAGAAACTGTGCTGCTAAGACTGTTTAATCATGTTCTATTACAGTTATATTTTATTTCCATTAACTCCTATTATTAAAATTTGATACCAATTACGAGAAAAATATTCAAAAGTAGCCGTTTCGGGTGTTACACGAATTTGCCTGTTGCTTCTGACCGACGGAACAAAATACCATAATTCAGCGAATTTTCCAAAGCAATCTCAAGCCTTATTCAAACCACGTTGAACTAGATCTAGTATCATTCCATAAGTCTAAACTAGATATAAATATAGCTTTTTGTTATTTTTTTATGAATTAAACTACCTGTTTCGGGTGTTACACAGTGGTCGTTTCGGGTGCTACGAGTACGAAATTCAAACATATTTACATGAAAACTATATGTTATATTATTAGTTATTGCACATATAATTAAAATCATTACAATAATAATCTTCAAAACCCAAAAAAAATGTGTTTTAATGAAGAAAACCTACTTATTTCTCGAAGATGTTTATTTCTCTTGGAAATTCGTAGAAAGTGTGATTTTACTTTTCATATTCAAAGAAGCACTAGGTAATAAGATAAGTGAACAAATTATATCGTCAAAAAGCACATAGGACACATCATCTTCAGTTAGTAGCTTTATCCCCAACTACTTTTGAAAACAATACTAGGTACTCACATAGAAGTTCGTTTGGTATCATCATCATTTATTAAGCGGTAGAAAATTCACTGCATATCAATATTATCCCTTTCGGCCTTCTTGCTTACAATTCATCATCATCATTTCAGCCAAAAGACATCTACTGCTGGTCATAGGCCTCCCTACCGCAGTCACCACTTTGACTGGTCTTGTCCGGATTACTACTCATCCAGTGTAATCCCGCAGCGGTCACCACGTCATCTAACCATCAACCTTGAGGCGGATCTGCCTACACTGCTTCTTCCGGTTTGCGTTCGCCACTATAGAACATTTTGGTCCCAGCGACCATGCGTTCTCTAGCTATGTACCGATTGCCACAAGTTTCGTAATTCTTTGGGATATGTAGCCGACTTAGTTATAAAAGTTAATTGAAATTTCATGTTCTGCACTGTTCTCTAAGGATTAGTTAAATTCGGAAAAGGATGCTCTTCCGAATCTGATGATTTGTTTTTGGCTCCTAATAGCGTCTCTTTCCCAACGCAAATTCCCTCTTTTTACGCAAATGCTCAGCATATTTCTCAGGATATTTTTTTCTTTAGTTAATGAGGGCATGATGACATACTTTGAAATAATACAAACACCAGTAACACTCCCATGCAAGAAGAATCATAAAATGCAGCTCTAGAAGTCATAAAAGCATACAAAACCTTATCTCAAAAAATGTAACACCCGAAACGTTTCGGGTGTTACACAAAAGCAAACGCTTAAAACAGATGCTTGAACACACATATAACAATTATTGTTAGGGAATCGATAAGTTTATTAAAATATCCTTACTTTGGCAAAACGTGTTAGATTTAAATTAATTAGGCGAAAAATTAGACAAACAAATACCTACCTCTTTTTCGTTTCAGGTGTTACTTTGATGCCACACTTTAAAACTGTCTTGTTAAAACCACTAAATACAAGATTTTTAATAGATTTGAATGTTAATTAATGAAAAACAAAATCTAAACTCGAAAGTTAAGTAAACTTTATGGAAAAGGAACAGCTACTTTTAATTTTTTTTTGTGCTGTGAAAGTTGTTATCAACTACGGAAAAACATAGTAATTTGTAGTTTTTTTTAATTTAATTTTTTCTTATATAAAGGATGCGATTGTTTTCTTTGAAAAGAGCGTAGAATGGACTTCTAAAAACCATTTTAATTTTTGGGGTCCTGGTTACGTTTGTCATGGAATGGCCCTTTAGGTACTACTCTTAATAAAGCTTCAAAACTGTGTTCGTCTATTTGGAAGGTGAAATACCCGATAATTTAATTTTTGCAAAAAGAGACCCGCCTTCAACAAACTGACACATCCATAATCTGAGAACTTCCTCTTTTTCAAAGTCGGTTAAAATATGTACTAAAACTTTCTCCTGAATATAAACATAATATCACGCCTTTTATTCCCCGAAGGGTTAGGCAGAGGTACCAGCTCAAGAGCCGGACCCACGTTTAGCCGATTTTAATGCTTTATTACCAACGTGACAAGGGGCCAGCTTGTCGCCGCGGTTATAACGACCACTACTGCGGCCGGGACCAACGGCTTAACGTGCCTTCCGAAGCACGGAATCATCTTACTTTTCGGACAATCAGGTGATTCAAGCCTGCAATGTCCTATCCAACCGAAAACAACCACAACGTGATTTTTTTTCTCCTGAATGTAACAAATATATTTTTGAAAACCGCATCAAAATTGGTTCATCCAAACACGAGATAATTGTGGACAAACATACATACATACATACAGGTCAAACTGACAACCTCCTTTTTTTGAATTCGGATAACAAAAGACACACTCTGTTTTTATTGTTTAAATTTGAAATAAGTTTTTCTATAAATATGTTTCATAAACAAGTAATATATTAAAAACTATGTTATTATATAATAATTTTACATGGGCATTGAAAAAAACTAGTTGAGTACTTACTATAAAACAAAATGTTGGTCTGTAGATTATTTCTGGGAAATTATGTCTTTGATGATTCAATATAATTAGATTTTTGGAAAGACAATATTAGTATCTACAGCAGAAGTACTTAGTCTCTTTCATAAAAAACTTTTTCAGAGCAAATGGCACCTGAGGGCCTATTATGGCTGCATTTGCAATTGCTTTTCATCCTCCAAGTGTGAAAGTCAATACAAAAAAAATGTGAAGAGGACGCAAACCAATATTGCTAAAGCGGCCGTAATAGCCCCTTTGTATTTTACTGGAATGGCACCTACATTTAGATGATATGGTATTGAAAGTTTATAAATAGAGTAAAAATTCTGCTGCATTCTGGAGGCAAGAGGCTTTTGCCCAGCAGTGGGAAAGTTTAGGCTAGTAATAATAATAAAATTTACTGTAAAGGTAGGTAATAAGAATAAGAGCAAAGGGTTTTCATGTCTACCAACCATAAGCTGTAATAATATGTAATTCAGAAGGTGGTTAACTATCACACTACGTGACTTCACTATGATTTGCTATGGCTGCTTGTTTTCTTTGCAGATTGATGACTTCACAAAACTCATCACTGTAAATACTACCTACAACGAAAACAGCGAAACCGACAAATCTATCATTTTTGAAGCAAAAAAGAGTCAACTAGTGCCGATTCTAATAAAACAAGCAATAATTGAGGAATACAAGATTAATTCCGCGAATCCTTAGATCATCAGAAAATATCATCAACATGAAATGAATCAAAACAACGGGAAGTAAGTCAGACCAAGTTAGGAAATGAAACTACAAAGTAACTTTACAATATCTTGTGGGAATTAGTCAACATTTCACCGTTTATCTGCTGAAATAGCCCAAAATACACAAAAACAAGAATACATTGACAAAAATGGCGGCCATCTATTGAACTTTACGACCACAACGGCGTCACACAGTCCATCATGATTTTAGAGAATAAAGAATAAAACTCACCTTGTACAGATCGATATAATATTTCTTGCCTTTTTGGCCGCTAGTTTCATTACTTTTCACGTCTTTTCCATCATTTGTAGAAGTCATTTCTCAAGAAAATATCGCGGGGAGACATTGAAGCGCTTGTTTTTTCTGTACTGTCAAACTTTGTGTTGCTATGTTGATAAAAAAAAATAGGCTATAACTTTTTTTTGCGCTGCGTTCAATAAAGTTGGTTTGATATACCTACAACCTAAGGCTACGAACGCACAGGCGGTTTTTTGCCGCGCGGAGCGCGGATTTTATGTAACAGAATCCTATGGAAGTGTGCGCACCAGCAGATAAAAAACCGTAAAAACACGCTTGTGCGTTCGGGGCCTATGAATAAGGTTAAAATTAAATAACAAACTGAACCGCGCGGAAATAAAACCGCCTGTGCGTTCGTAGCCTAAGCCTACAACAAACATCGTCAGAATTTGAAACTGCCAATTTATCCCGCTAGTGTCGTTTGTACGGTCGACACATAAAAAACAAAGTTTTGTATGTGATTTGCATTGGTAGTCCAATTATTTATCAAAAGACTAGTAGCTGTTGGGTGTAAGGAAAATGAAAATCTTATGTTTCCTAACAATTCCCGGCTAGAAAGCTATGAGGTTAAAGAACTTTAAAGAAACCGAACGGATCGAGGTTATTTTTTCGTCATTTTGAACTACCGAAGTATAAGTTTTACTACAGGTTTGTTCCTAATTATATATTATTATCTTAATAGCTGTTTAGTGGGTCTGCAGTCCCTGCACAGGGTTTCTAACCCATCTTGAGATAACCTTTGATTGTTTTTAGTTTATAAAATTTGTTTTACTTGCAAAAGTCATTTAAAGTGGTTTATTCGTATGAATTTGTGTCCATACACCCTAGTAATTAAATGTGAACTTGAGATAATGATAAGCAAATTGTCCTAGCTAACATTAACTTAAGTTAATCCATTGTTTACTGCTCACGAAGTTCGCGTTTTTGCCACGTAAAAAGCCTTCTCATTCATTAATTTCTTATGAAAACTTCGTTTTCTTCTATCTACGTTTCATACGATACAATAGAAACAGTGTAAAATAACGTCAAAAAACAAAAAAATGCCTTGTTATTGTATTTCACTTGTTTGTTATGGGTCGAACATATAGAGCGTGTACAACTTCCGTATCCGTAACTTCCGTGTCTGCCTTCGTTGTAGGTCTGAGGTTGTAGGTATTTGAATAAAAGATTCGCACATCTATGGACTGCGAGTCTGGAGACTTCCAGCATGCAGCAGCAGCTGGCACAATTTTAGTTTGAGATCAGGGTAAGTAGGTACTTACGCAGTAATAGCTTCTAAAAAAATTTAAACAAGTTTCATCAAAATCGGTTTAGTAGTTTAGGATTCCTTACACAGAGAAAGTGCATGCGGTTGGAGTACACATGTCTTTATAGTATAGGCATGAGTACAGTATAGAATAAAGAATACTTTCACCTTGTTTCAAATTTTTCAATTATACGCTAGGTTTTTTTGCAAAAAAAACTGCTTTTGTCAGGATGATTGAAAAAAAAAGTAAGTAATCCTATTATCAAATTATACGAGTTTTCACAAAATCCCTAGTTTTTTTTGTAAAAATACTAATTATCAAAATTTCCTACGACGTATACCGTATACATGAAGTAGAGTGTATGTAGGTGGACCTGTGTCCTGTGCGTCAATGTAGCGCTATCTAGTGCTTTATTTTTGAACGTTGAAAGTTTGTCTATGAAAATTTGCTGTCGGTTGGTCGATGATTTTTTTTTTTATTATTCTGGCAACATTTATTTATATTAGTAATAAACTAAAGCAAAGCTGAGGTTGTGGCAAAATTATCGCAATTTCTTACTGTTTTTTACTATTTTTATCAAGTTTTTGACTAATGAAATGTAAATTTTAACATCATGACCAAGTGTTGTTATTCAACGGTACTGCTCAAATTATTTTTTATCAATTTAACCCGTGATAATGCGTTCTAAACCCATTCTAATTTGATATGTCAAGATGTGCTTTGTAAAGGAGAACTCGATAAAACTAGCACTTTATACCGTCATTTATCGAGCATTTATCCCTATTATCAGCCTAAACTTGTGTTAAACACTTTAATTTTTTGACCCAAAAGTTACCTATTAGCAACTATCCATAGCTTTGGATTTGGATGTGAAATGGTTGTCGGCAATCCTTCCTACCAAACTACTAAAAGTGTTACCTACCCCATTCTCTTCTGTTTTACTAAAGAATCTTGTAAATAGACGCAAGTTTTACATTACAGAGCCTTCATGCACAGTAACATCGCCAGTATTGTGTAGAAGTTGTTATAAGTAATGATTGGAAGGCAGTGTTTACGGCCGCAAAGCTAAAATCTCGCCATGGCGAAAAAATCGGAAGGCACGGGCGGGAAGCTGATAACCGTGTCAGTCGTGGGACTGTCTGGTATGTTTTATTCACACCTTTTTTATTTAGTATCAAGTAGCTACATAACATACATAATCTCAGGCCTTTTATTCCCCAAAGGGTTAACAGAGGCACCAGCTCAAGAGCTGGACCCATGTTTAGCTGAGTTTATGTTTTATTTATTACTGACGTGACAAGGGGCCAGCTTGTTGCTGTTTTTTGTTTGCTTGCTCTCTAGTATGATATTGTAACAACCTCTGTATGTAGGTACCATGTTTACGAATAAATTCTTTGACTTTGACTTTTGTTGCCACTAGATAATAAGGCAGACCTCCCCAAATGTGAGCTGTGGAGAAGGCCTATGTCCAGCTGTGGACATGTCTTGTGTTGACTGAGTTAAAGAAGCAGGGCTGTACTATAATTTTCAAATGAAGGTCCACCCATTCAATTTGACTGCTCTGTAGCTCAGTTGGAAGTGATGTGGACTGAGTAAATGTGCACACATTTACTCAGTCCTGGTGCACACCAGGGTTCTATTCCCGGCACGGGGCGAACATTGATATGATGCATATCGATGTTTGCTTCCAGTTTGGGTGTAATGTTTGTCTATGCATATGTTTCAGGCACCCTAGATACAGGTTCTTCCTGCATTATTATTATAATTTTAGCAGGCTTGGATTGCTTTAGTATTTACCCTGTTAAATTTTATTTCTATCATATTGTCCAGAAGGTCTACTCAGGAATTATGAAAGAATTGTTAAAATGAGATTGTAGTAGTTCCTTATTAGTGCCACAAGTCACAGGGTACACACTTGCATCAAGGGGTCAATAACATTTTTTTGTCCTCAAATGTGTTGAGCTAACTGCAAATTCATACAAACTATGCTCACCAGTTAGGCTATTGCCGTTCACAAAGCAAATAAGAATGAAAAACATTTTGACATGTGATAAGTATACATTGCGGGTTTACAGCTGAATCTCTTGTGTAGACAAAATTATTCACCTATATACCCGCAATGTATACTTATTTATTTATTTATTTATTCGTATGGCTGCACTGAATACGCTAGTACTATGCTAGTACTAGCATGTCAAAGGCAAATGTATACTTATCACATGTCAAAATGATTCACATACTTTTGACATGTGATAAGTATACACACTCAATGATTTAAACTAGTTGACTAGACAGATTAGTTCACATATATGTGTATAAGGATCACAACAGTACCCACCCTATGAAAAAGCACAATAGTTTTCAAATGCTTTAATTTTTAATGTTTATTTAGTATAGTGGTAACCCCCAGCCTGCATAGCATGATGACCATTTCTCTAATCTTCCTGTCATTTTTTACCATTTTTACTTTTAAATGCAGGAAAATGTATGGAGATGATTGACAAAGCGACAGATATATACGACAAATTGACCCGTCATGCTACCACCTCTGGTTTGTTAGTCTTTAAATAATGTACAATGTTCACCAGGTACGGAGAAGGAGAAGGGCCAGCTCGGAGTAGGCAAGTCTTGCTTTTGCAACAGATTCGTACGGAGCCACGCTGATGACTACAATGTGGACCACATCTCTGTACTCAGTCAGGTGAGAAAAACATTAGTTAAAGGGGAACATTAACACAACTTCAATAAATTAAACCAACAAATGCAATAAAAATAAAAATACAAGAAGTGTTTCAATATAATAAGGGTAAGAGTTTAGGGCTCTTGTTTTGTTGAGATTATATCCCACCAAGTATTGCGCCTGTGCCGTATCAATGCCACTTATCCTGTGTTAGGTTCTGCCCCAAATATGATTGTATGTCTAGTTCACGGCGCAGTAGCTCAAATTACTCCTTGCTCTGTGTTTTAGTTTATCATATTCGCCCATCATTAAACACCTCCCGTTATTTGTACTGACTGAGAGGTAACCGAGCGTGGGTGGGCCGCACTTGCTCAGGGAGGCAGGGAGTGGCCTTACTGTACACAGTACTAATTATTATGCTGTGGTAATACTGATCATCGCAAATAACAATTTGATGCTAAACGCGTTCTGTTTAGCAAAGCCTTTACACTAGTTTGAACTGACTGACTGAACCTGGCTTTATTTAACTGGGTGTTTTCCATGTTCTATAGTCGGACTTCAGCGGTCGTGTAGTGAACAACGAGCACTTCCTGTACTGGGGCAGCGTGAGCCGCGAGCACGACGACCAGGAGTGGCGCTTCGAGGTCGTCGAGCAGACAGAGTTCGTGGACGACGCTTGCTTTCAGCCATTTAAAGGTGATGCTTTTTTAGCAGTACTGTTTTGACTACACATCACTACCTGGGTAGGTGGCCTGGAAGAAATCTCTTTTAGCGATAAGGCCGCCTATGCAAATTCAAAAAGTCTTCTCCCTGAATTGAATAATGTACTTTTGTATATTACTATCAATGCAATGAAGTGTATTCTATTCTACAACTAGTCGACCCGGCGAACTTCGTACCGCATTACCTATGATTATTTTGTGCATGTATTATACTTATAAACCTTCCTCTTGAATCACTCTATCTATTGCGAAAAACCGCATCAAAATCCGTTGCATAGTTTTTAAGATATAAGCATACATAGGGACAGACGCGGGAAGCGACTTTTTTTTATACAATGTATTGATGACAGACAAAATGTTTTTTGCTGCTGCTGCTTAGAAATTTACATTTTTAAATATATGTTGTCAACACTGGCACTGGGGCGTTCAGACAGACTGTATTGATGTATTGCCACCACTGTAGTTCATTTGGCAGTAAATTTATCTGTGACTTTAATCCCCGATGGTTCTGGCATTTAGGTATTAAAAAAATAAATAAAGCCATTGTACTTTCCCCATGTTTATTGGAGTCATCCAAGCTCATCAGCAAACTGGCCTGGAGATGACCTGTTAATGGAAAACCTGGCTTGGGATTGTTACTCATTTTGAAGCAATACAAATTGATAGTAACAAACCCCTACACTCAATTATTATCATTACAACCAAATTATAACAATAAAACCCATTCCAGTTAGCAAAACGGACCCGTACGTGAAGCGATGCGTGGCCACCAAGCTCCAATCAGCAGAAAAGCTGATGTACGTCTGCAAGAACCAGCTGGGAATAGAGCAGGAGTACGAACAGAGAGTTCTGCCGGACGGACGACTGTCCGTGGACGGGTTCCTCTGCCTGTACGACGTGAGCGCCGTGCCCGGCCGCGCCTGGGCGCGCCAGGTGGGTCTAGAAACTGTTCCGTCTCTAGAAACTTACTAGAAAACTACTAAAGTCAAACTTCAGCTAAGATAGCCTGTGCACTAGAATAACTGGGAATCAGTCTAAAATCATTATTGTTTTATTTAAAGTCTATAAGTCAAATAACAAGCTGTGCCCGCCACTTTGTCCGCTTGGAATACGAGTGTGACTTTTCCATATTTTCTCACAGTGTTATTCATGAAGATACAGTACATTTTGAGTAGCTTTAGTTGAGTCTACTTCTCTGGTTTGTTGTATGGTAAATACGTGACATCCAGTCTAAATTGACATACGACAAATAACTAAAATGCTCTTTAACTTTTTATGAATAACAGGGTCACTGTTTAAACCTTCTTTAGACTACGACAAAAAATAATTTAAATTAGCTCAATCAGCCCTGCCTCTACCTATTTATTTATAGCAAAAAAATGGACAGCAATTCATATAATATAAGTGTACTACTAAAACAATGACAAACAAAATGTTGTCTTGCTTAGATATTTTAATTTGGATCAAGTTCTTTCAAAACACTTTATTTAGGTGGATTTAGAAGTATATTATTCTAAGTACTAACCTATAAAATCTAATCCAACAGAACGAAACAGTAGCAGCTATACTACAGAACATAATAAAACTGAAGAAGCCAGTGGTTTTGGTCACCTCTAAGAACGACGAAGCCTGCGCGGAGGGCGTCCGGCAAGCCGAGCGTCTGATTGCACGCAAGGTAACTGAAAATCTGCGCTATGAATACATATGATAACGGTTTGAAACTTGAACAAGCAAGGGTTGTAACGGAATAGCTTTAAACCAACAGTTTATTGTATACTATACTTTTTATTTTAATCAACTAGATTTTTTTTTAAATATTTCTTAGCACATTCTGAGTTTTTTACGGAAGATGCAACACACACAGCTTGGTTTGACTGCTCCGTAGCTCAGTTGGCAGTGATGTGGACTGAGTAAGCGTGTGCACCTGGTTCGATTCCCGGGCGGGGCGAATATTGATATGTTGAATATCGATGGTTGTTTCCGGACTGGGTGTCCTGTTCGTCTCTGTGTGTGTTTCGGGCTCCCTAGATACAGGTTCTTCCTAGTTAGGGGCTCTGAGTGTGATATGTTATTATTATTATGTTGTTTTTGTTTTTTTTTTTTAATTTTACACCTTTATTTTGTAAATATGTAATTGTATCAAAAAGGGCTGCATTTTTATATCTTTTCTGGGTTCGATTCCCGGCGGGCGAAGATAGATATGATGAGTATCGATGTTTGTTTCTGGTCTGGGTGTGATGTTTGTCTCTGTGTGTGTTTCGGGCACCCTAGATACAGGTTCTTCCTAGTTAGGGGCTCTGAGTGTGATGCGTTATTATTATTATTATTATATTCCTAAATTCTTTGACGAACCCAAGGAAAGGATCGATGTCGTGTCGTATCAAGAGGTCAAGCAGCTGGCAGGGAAACGGGAGGAATGGAAGTGGCTCTACCGAAGTGAAGGTCTAATATAGATTATGTTTGTTTGTTCAGGAGTTCCGCGGCTGCGTGCCTCTCGTGGAGACGAGCAGCCACGACCACGTGAACGTGGAGCCGGCCTTCGTGCTGCTGGCGCAGATGGTGGACAAGACCAAGGCCAGGATCAAGGTTGGTCTTCTTCTTCATCATAGATCGGCCTACTGACTAATGATGCCCATCAGATGTCACAATTGTTTTTCTCAGAGACTTAAGTCGTTAAGTCAGTTGTTGTCCAGAACTTCGTAGAGGATCTTCCAAAGTCTTCCGGCTCTACAAAAGGTTTCTGCGTACAAATTTATGATTTAGTCATGATTTAGTCTAACTTTTTTGTTGTAAGAGGGTGCAAGTTTAACAAAACAACTTATGTTTTTTTAAGATTCTATTTATTAACATAAAGAGGGTTACCAGTATAATGGTCTCAAAAATCAGATATAAATAAATAAAGTTAAATCTAGATAGTTACGATATTTTGGGGGTTAAGTTTATTAAATAAATCAATATATATAAAACTCTTCCGTTACTGACTGTCTGTCTGACTGACTCACTGACTGACTGACTGACTGACTGACTGACTGACTGACTGACTGACTGACTGACTGACTGACTGACTGACTGACTGACTGACTGACTGACAGACAACGCAGAGCCGAAACTACTGGGCGTAGCGGGCTGAAATTTTGCAAGTGGGTTCCTTGGGGAGTGTAGGGGAGCATTAAGATAGGATTTCCCGAAATTCCCTTGGGAACGGGAAAAAACGGGGGAGATTTTGGCGTTTATGAGAAATCTGCGCCGGTGAAACCGCGGGGCAGCCTCTAGTAACCAAATAAAATTTAATGGCAGCATTCGCATTGATTCTTTTTAAAGGCCATAAAAATTAATGCCTTATAAAAGCCCATTCGTCTCCCAACACAGTTTGTCACTGCGGGGGAGTATGACAATTACCCACACTTACACCAAAAGATTACCTTGATACAAAAAAACTTGAAGAAGATGTAAAGAGGAGGCCTCTGTCTATTGACACACTAAACCAATTTAAAGAAAAAAAGAAAAGAAAGAAAGCAAATGAGACGGTTTAGAAACAAAAGGCTATTCTATTCTATTCTAAAAGCCCATTCATGTGAGTAATGTATTGAAATGGATACAAATCTAAACCTAAACTTGAGCGAAGGAACTAAGAAAGAAAGGAACATTTTCATTTCAATAGTTGAATATGAATTACTTTTTTCTCCAGGTGGCAAACTACGCGGAAGCGCTGCGCATAAGACGAGAGACCCTGGACTTTGTCACGGAAGCCTTCACTCAGCTCATAAGGATACATGTGTTAGACCATAAGTGAGTATTTATTAATACTTAGTGAATGAATAATAGTTATGGAAGACTGGTTACTTGCAAGTCGACATTTATTGAACTGCCCGAGCTCCCCGCACGAGTGGCTGACGGCTGACGTAGATCAAATGTTAACGTATCGAATGTAGGAGGTTTTGGAGGAAAACAAAAAGAAGATGTCGGGCTTTTGTTTCTCAATTTGCTAAATTAGTTTATCGTGCCTATTACTGTGCTAGTGTGGTGGAATTAGTGTTATAATGTGCCCTTTATGGAATACTGTGTAGCGAAGTGAGAAATAAAGGAAGGCGCTCCCGAATAATTCTGGTCGATGTCCCTCGAAAACTTCCGTGTGAACATTGAAATGCAAGACCACCCTCGCATTTCAATGGGTTAGGTTAGGTTAGGTTAAGGAAAACAAATAATTAAACTACAGAAGACTTGATTAATAA
Source organism: Euspilapteryx auroguttella (assembly GCA_951802225.1). Classification (NCBI taxonomy): domain Eukaryota; kingdom Metazoa; phylum Arthropoda; class Insecta; order Lepidoptera; family Gracillariidae; genus Euspilapteryx; species Euspilapteryx auroguttella. The sequence continues at coordinate 2,412,750 of OX637665.1, forward strand.
GAAAAAAACTACTGAAGACTTAGCTGTATGGACTAAGTTCCTTTGCTTGCCCAGAATGGGCAAATACAACAACACCAACGCATCCAATGTAGGGCCTTTGTCTTCATAGTGCTCTCTCGCTCTCTCTCCCACGGATTGTAATTTATTTGAGTTGTGTTTTGTGAAATAAAAGTCTGATAAATATAATTCGGCATTTTAAACAAATACTACAGTATTACTTATTGAGAGTCTTCCATAATTACAATACCTTTGTTAAATTAATCCATACTTCCATACTTTATATTATAAATGCGAAATTAACTCTGTCTGTCGGTCTATCTGTTATCTGTCTGTCTTGCTTTCCTGAGAATACTACTAAACCGATTTGAGTGAAATTTGGTACATGGATAGTTTAGATCCTGACGAAAGACATCGGCTTCTATTAATCTCGAAATTCCGACGGGAAAATTGGGAATTTGATATTTTAAGAGAAAATGCGCTGGCAAAGCAGCGGGGCGCCTAATAGTCAAAAATATAAATGTCATTTATTCACAGGGAGATGTGGTCTGCCGCTAGCAAGAGGTTGTGCCACTACCCTGAATGGGTCAAGTTTGTTCAGCAATTCGGGAACGACGGGACACAGGTGAGTGATACTTGCTTCTTCTTCTTCAGTAGTGGGGTTAGAGTAGTGTCTTGCATATTTGGAGCCATTATACATTTTTCACATAATGTTGGAGACATCCGACCTCATTAGCAAACTGCAAGAATACCTGATCCTTTCTTTCTTCAACTTCCTGTATGTAACGCAATCACGCCTAAGGTATTGAACCGATATCACTTAAAATCAAATCAAATCAAATAAATCTTTATTCAATATAGGATCCAAGATATCACTTTTTTATTTCATTTTTTGTATGCCTATGTGTTTGTGAACCAAATAAATGTTTTCTTATTCTTATTCTTATTGAAAGTCAATTAGACTACATCTAATCTAATTGCTATTGATACCTTATTTGGTAAAGTATCCTATACTGTGAGAGGCGAGGTAGTTCAGGGTGCCCACCAATTGGCTCAGGCAAACAAATGTTTGGATTGCCTTACGACAATAGTCGCCTAAAATGGTAGCTTCATTACCGGTTACAGGATACTTACTTTTTTTTTTACAGAAAATCCCACTGTAACGGTAAATATGTAGATTTTTCAGTTTGGTGAAGATAAAAAACGTTTTATTGCCAAAATTATGACAAGTAAATAAAAAATACAAATACAGTAAACTTTCGAAAAGGAGAGAAAGATGGGCGGCCTTATCGAACTGAAATTTCTTTCATTAATAAAATAACAATTCATAGGTGGTGTACCGTCGTCACATAAGGCGACTAAAGGACGAGAAAACAGCGAAAAAACTGCGCAAGCAGCTGGCGAGGCTGCCGCAGATCCTCTCAAGGATGCAGCTGCCGATTGAAGATTTGAAGGAGAGGTAAGTGCCAAGTGTCGTAAGGGGTGTTTTTCGAAACTTCTTTTTTAATGCCATTATGCTCGGTTTTTTACGCTCTGTCGAATGGTATATTTGGAATCTCTCTGACTTTAAAAAATGTCCTTTCTGACTAACTTTTTTTTGGGTCTAGCTCAGTAATTTCTATTACCTATGTAAAAATTATAGTGTTTTCTAAATCACAAAAATTGTAGCGCCCATCAGGGTCCACAAATGTAGCCTAGCAAAATGTTTTAACCCTAGTGGCTAAGATTCGTCTAAGACTAGTGTAAAACTTGTATATGGTGATTTGTGGAAACAATAAAGTATTGAGTAATTTACTGAAAAAAAAAATAGCTTGTTAGAAAGAAAGAAAGAAAGAAATCATTTATTTACAGCAGCCTGTGTCACACAAACAAAACATAACATAACATAACAATGAGACATACATTCAAACATATTTACACACTAAAGGTAAAATAAACTAAAAAGTAAAAATAAACTAAAACTAAAAAAAGCTGTTTGTGTGTTGCAGCTGCCGTAAAATGGCACTGACTCAGCATGTGCTGTAGGTTTTCACCTACAGCGCTGATTTTCAGTCAATGCCAGCAAGTGACCCACAAGCGTTCTAAGAGTGCGTACAAAAAAACACGCAAAGCAGTGCAGATTACATAGACAAAACCTGGCATAAATAACTATATGCATATATATTTTAATTTATAATAGGTGATAAATAAATAAACCATATAAATATTACTTTGATGCGATACGGGTTGTCATATTTTAGTCTCAGTCATTGTGGTAGTCGCATAGGCATAGCATAGGAAACGGAGCAGGAGCGGCGGTAAGTTACGGAATTAGGAAGGAGTTGAAAGTCTCTGCTGATCAACCAAATGCACCCTGAGCTTACGCACAAAGGTGCATCTACTTGAGGCTTCACGGACTGGGGGAGGGATATTATTCCAGCACTTGGTCGCCGCGTAGGGAACATTAAATTTTTTCACAATGATGTGATAGCCAATAAAATTAAATAACTTTACTGAAAATTTTCCTGTTTTGTCTTTATGTCTGTTTGATTCGTGTTTGCTGAAGGCTTTGTTCTGTGTGACAGGGTAATACTGTCGTAGGACATGACAAGTCGACGCTGTAGCGCCTTCTGTTTGACAAAGCCTTAAAAATACTAGGCTACATTATCTAGTGTCATACTGTGCCACATTTTTGATATATGCCGTAGTTTAGAAGATATTAATTTTTTTCGCGATTGGCGCTAGCATCGCTGTAAACTGGCTCTTATAACAAAGTTGCCTTCCCTAGCGATTGGCCAATGGTGGTGCACCAGCTCCGCAGCCACCGCGACTTCGGGGTGTACTTCCTGTCGCGCGCCGCCTCGCCCGGCTCCGGCTCCGGCTCCGACTGCGCGCTCGCCGCGGACGGCACGCTGCCGGTGGGCGAGCGCGGGCGCCGCGTGCAGGTTGGTGGGGGGGGGGAATACACACACAAGCCCCGCACTCTCAAAAACACGTGCCAATGAGAGGGGGGCGGAGGGAGGATACATAACTACATATGAACGGCAACACGCACACATGTGCACACGCACGCTATCGCACACGCCCGCAGACACTGACGCAAACGCGAACACAAACATCTCACACTTACGCAAACTTAACCAAACTCCGTCCGAGGTCCAATCAACATCATGTTTTGAAGACCTCAATGTGCGGGAGAATTGCACGCGGCCACTGGTACAATGGCGGTCTGGGTCGCCGTAGCACTTCCGGTTTTACTGTATTGCAAAATATCTCTTGTTCTTTGGCAATACAGTCTAGGGCTGACGAAACCATAGACAAATCACGAGCAGAAATCTGCTACGGCCTCCTAGACTGCCACTGTACTACCGGTGCAAGATTCTGACTAGGGATAACTTCTCTATGTACATAGATACCTAACCTACATAGGTATTTTTTAATAAGAAAATCCCAGCTTTTAGGCATCTATGGAGCTACCGCCACTGGAAAAGACGCACTAACGGACGGCAACACGCTCATATGTACACACGCGCACTCTGAGCGTGTTTCCTCAAGAGGCGATATCGGTCGTGCGATAGGGGCTCGACAGCCAATAGAAATCGCTCGTACATCCACGAAGCCTGATTGGCTGTCGAACCCCTAACGCACGACCAATATCGCCTCTTGAGGACACATGCTAAGGCACTAGCGCGCAAACAATCACAAAAAAAACCAGCTATGCTATAAAATCTAGCTAGATAATACGATAAAAGAATTAAATCATACCGATTGGTAAACGTAAGAGCGTAGGTCGAAGTCTCAATTTATTTTGACAAAATATAAAGTTGTTTTCTTACTTGCAGACTTTGGATTCCCAGAAGATCCCCTACGAAATTCTGGAGACAAACGAAGCGGCAGCCATTTTCAAGACTTACCTACAAGAATCTCAGGAGGAGCAGAGGAACTATGAGTAAGATTTTCGTTTTATTTATTAGTAAATTGCTAAATCACGCCTATAATTTACGACGGATTTGTCAGAAATATTCTCTATTGTTATACCCTGTATACGGCGTACCGGTTAAATTATCTCAAAATCCCGTCTTAGTGGGTGCCTACGTCACATAAGGAAACTACTGTCCAAATTTCATCTTTCTATCTGATCAGTGGTATTTGGATTTTATATATATAGATATATACTCTGATCGTATCAAGATAAATTCAGTAGTAAAGTTCGCGCCCAATAAGTCTGCACACGATTAAAACATGAACCAATTAGCAATTTTTTTAATGGCGCGTAAACAGTCAAAGGAGTAAGGAAGGAACGTAGCCTAAGCTTGGCTTGTAAGGAGGTCACTAACTCGTGCCGTAATCTGTATGTATTCTTTCTCCGTTCACGCTGCAAGTTGCCAGTGGCCGTGTAGTGTATCGTTGCTGGGCCGTTGAATGAAGCTTAGTCTCTGTTCCTTTCTTACTGCTGTGGCGCCTCCAATCGCGCCCGCCCAGACTTATATGGCCCGCAATTTATTCTTTTTTCCCAGCTGGTGCCAGCAGTTCAAACGCCTGCTGGAGGAGACAGGCTACGTGACAGCTGGCAAGCAGCTGTCAGAAGTGCGCGTGCTGCTGATGGGCCGCGAGTGCTTCGAGGCTCTGGGGCCGGGGCAGCAGCAGCGCGTCTACGACCAGCACCAGCGCCAGCTGCAGCGCCAGGCGCGACACAAGTTCCAGGTGACTGCAGGACACAGAGAGTAGGCAGGCTGCGTGACAGCTGGCAAGCAGCTGTAAGAAGTGCGCGTGCTGCTGATGGGCCGCGAGTGCTTCGAGGCTCTGGGGCCGGAGCAGCAGCAGCGCGTCTACGACCAGCACCAGCGCCAGCTGCAGCGCCAGGCGCGACACAAGTTCCAGGTGACTGCAGGACACAGAGAGTAGGCAGGCTGCGTGACAGCTGGCAAGCAGCTGTCAGAAGTGCGCGTGCTGCTGATGGGCCGCGAGTGCTTCGAGGCTCTGGGGCCGGAGCAGCAGCAGCGCGTCTACGACCAGCACCAGCGCCAGCTGCAGCGCCAGGCGCGACACAAGTTCCAGGTGACTGCAGGACACAGAGAGTAGGCAGGCTGCGTGACAGCTGGCAAGCAGCTGTAAGAAGTGCGCGTGCTGCTGATGGGCCGCGAGTGCTTCGAGGCTCTGGGGCCGGAGCAGCAGCAGCGCGTCTACGACCAGCACCAGCGCCAGCTGCAGCGCCAGGCGCGACACAAGTTCCAGGTGACTGCAGGACACAGAGAGTAGGCAGGCTGCGTGACAGCTGGCAAGCAGCTGTCAGAAGTGCGCGTGCTGCTGATGGGCCGCGAGTGCTTCGAGGCTCTGGGGCCGGAGCAGCAGCAGCGCGTCTACGACCAGCACCAGCTGCAGCGCCAGGCGCGACACAAGTTCCAGGTGACTGCAGGACAAAGAGAGTAGGCAGGCTGCGTGACAGCTGGCAAGTCTGATACGGTGGCTCCCACCGGGGCCGCAGAGTACTAGTTTGGAGTTTTTCCGCCTTTAAAAAAAGGACAGTTGCCTCCAGCCCCCGCAGCATGACGAACCATTTGTCGAATTTTTCTGTCACTTTAAATCGCTTTTGACATTTCAATGCGGGAAAATGTATGGAGACGATCGACAAAAGTGACAGATAGATTCGACAAATTCGACAAATTGTCCGCCATGCTACCGCCGCAGGTGTCTGTTGGCTGCAATGGTTTTCAGATGGAGTTTAATCAGAATAGAAAATTGGTGAATGATGCTGGGTCCGTTTGGCTTTGCAGGTTTCTGCAGAGTTTCTTCAATAATGAAACGCGTTAAAAATTTTACAACCAATTCCTTTATGTTTGGGGTTCTTTATGATTTTTTTTCTTTGTAAAAAAGTATTAAATAGTGATCTGGATCTTAGAGGCTTCCTATTCCAACACAATCTCAATCTAGCGTTAGTTCATTCTATCAGTCCAGATTGATACCCAACTCTTACAAGTTTGCTATGACAGCTTGTAGTTTATAAGACAAAACGATTTACTTGTATTAAATGCATGAACTTGATGCAGGAACTTCTCTTGGAGCACGCAGACCTGTTCTACCACTTCAAGAGCATATCGCCCACCGGCACCATCACGCAAGAAGACATCAAGGAGATCACCGATGTTTTGCAAGATGACTTTAGGTAAGGTTTAAACTATCGTAGAGCTTGTTCAAAATAACACATTTGTCTTTGCAGAAACTATCAACATTTAGTGCGTCGTGAACTTGTTTATAATTTTTTGGATTCCCTCGAAGTACCAAATACGTATTTATTCGTTTCTCTCAATAAAAATGTTTCTGACCCCTGAAAAATTGTTGCCGATCTTTATCTCGTCTAAGAGGACTTACTTTATATAGCGTAAGTCCCATTCTTGGCCTTTCTACCTATAATGAGTATATTTCAAAACACTACACATACCATCATTGTTTCGAATTCAGTAATATAAAATGCAAAAAAATCCTATATTCAGCCTCTAAATGAACCGTGCCAATAATAGAGACGGGGGCTTAGAATGGAAGAATCTGCCACATACTGGTACTTTCTGACGAAAGGACTGTAAATTATGTGAGCGATTAAGTTCATCATACATACTTAACACTTCGCCCCAAGTAACATGTAACGAAATCTTAAAAAAGAAGCAACTGTTTTATACATTGGTTCGATCAGCTGATTGGATGTTGCATTGTGAAGTTATTAGGTACGATGATTTGAATCTCTTCTTTTATTTATTACCGCCATTTGTTAAAAACATCCTGTATGTATAGATAACAAGATAATAAAACGTTAGGCGAAGTTCGCCGGGTCAACTAGTTGTAGGATTGGCGGACAAGAAAACTTGGTGATAAAAAAAAAATATGATTATTGAACGACTGCTCGGTTAGTTCTATTCTACAGTATTGTAAATGGTATGAGGGGTTAACATAATATACTAGCGACATTCTCTTGACATAATGAATTATTAGATCGATACAATACAAACATACATATAAATAAAGTAGGGTGAGTAAGTGCAGTGAGCAGGTTACCAAGCTTTGTAAAAGTAACAAACAAGATGGTGCTTGCTAACACTAGTAGATTATACACTGTTCCTTCCACCCACCCAGGTACAAAATGCTAGATCGCATGGAGCAGGACAGGAAGCTGCTGCTGTTCCAGCACCTGGGCTTCATCCACTGCCCCATGCGCGAGCACTGCCCGGCCGGCGGGAACTGCCTGGACGCGAGCCTGCCGCTGCTGCTGAGCTCCAGGCCGGGGTGAGTGACTTCATCACTGCCCCATGCGCGAGCACTGCCCGGCCGGCGGGAACTGCCTGGACGCGAGCCTGCCGCTGCTGCTGAGCTCCAGGCCGGGGTGAGTGACTTCATCACTGCCCCATGCGCGAGCACTGCCCGGCCGGCGGGAACTGCCTGGACGCGAGCCTGCCGCTGCTGCTGAGCTCCAGGCCGGGGTGAGTGACTTCATCACTGCCCCATGCGCGAGCACTGCCCGGCCGGCGGGAACTGCCTGGACGCGAGCCTGCCGCTGCTGCTGAGCTCCAGGCCGGGGTGAGTGACTTCATCACTGCCCCATGCGCGAGCACTGCCCGGCCGGCGGGAACTGCCTGGACGCGAGCCTGCCGCTGCTGCTGAGCTCCAGGCCGGGGTGAGTGACTTCATCACTGCCCCATGCGCGAGCACTGCCCGGCCGGCGGGAACTGCCTGGACGCGAGCCTGCCGCTGCTGCTGAGCTCCAGGCCGGGGTGAGTGACTTCATCACTGCCCCATGCGCGAGCACTGCCCGGCCGGCGGGAACTGCCTGGACGCGAGCCTGCCGCTGCTGCTGAGCTCCAGGCCGGGGTGAGTGACTTCATCACTGCCCCATGCGCGAGCACTGCCCGGCCGGCGGGAACTGCCTGGACGCGAGCCTGCCGCTGCTGCTGAGCTCCAGGCCGGGGTGAGTGACTTCATCACTGCCCCATGCGCGAGCACTGCCCGGCCGGCGGGAACTGCCTGGACGCGAGCCTGCCGCTGCTGCTGAGCTCCAGGCCGGGGTGAGTGACCTCTCATATGGTGCGCCATCTTGGCCGCCATCTTGTAATGGCCGCCCCGTCGGTGGACACCGTAACTTCTGTCGCACGCCATGCATCACGGATTTTTTTATTATTAAAAATACATAATATGCTTATCTGAACAGGTCGCTGACGTCGGCGGGCGACTCGCAGGGCCCCGGCGCGCCGGCCGCGCGCTGGGCCATCACTAGTGACACCACTGAACTGAACGTCATTGTGCTTGGTGTAAGTTTTTTATGGATTTTTTATTCCACTTGCTCGAAAAGTACGTTTTGGTAAAAAAAGGTTAAACTGTCAACATAAAATTGAGGACAATTATTGCTTATGTCTTTTTTGATTACTATGTATTGTACTGTTATTTTGTGATTTATCGTTACACAAATCAGTGAGTATTAAACATTACATATTGTAGTGCCTATTCATAACGAATTCATATATTACATACTTTATTTATTCATAGTACTTACTAAACATTTACAATATTACATACACACCTTACTTATATTTCATAATATGTATTTTATTTATGTATATAAACTTACTAACATAACACAAAAATATATATATATATATATACATGGTTCCAGCAGAATCATCAGCGCTTTAGACCTCTGGTCTGGAGCACGAGCTGAGTTGGGACCCTTTTGCAGTGTTGATATACGAACTCATAATGTGCCATTTACTGTTTGTTTTATTTCGTTTATTTATATGTATCTGGTGTATACATTATTCTTTGTGTGTATGTATATCATTACATTGGAAATAAATTTATTATCTATCTATCTATCTATCTATCTAGTATGGATAATCAATATGAAAAAGATTAAACTAGTCGATTAAGTCAAAAAACCTTGGTAAAGTAGAACATACAACGTGGTGGGTGTAAAGCTATTCCGCTTCGGGTGCTGTTACAACCAACTGTTTGATTTGAAGTTTCAAGACATTATTTCCGGATCTCATGACGTCACAAGAGTAAGGCGCCACCTCGCACCCGTTTCTGGAATCTTCTTCTCGTCGTCATTTCTTTCCTTCGAGATTTTTTTTAACAGATTTCTTTATAGCTCAGGTCTATATTAAGCTGCAAACTTGGTTCACTGCTTAAATAAATTCTCCTTGTCCAGATGGAGGAGCTGGCAAGGCAAACAGCAGCTGACCTGTCGGCGGGCGCGGAGGGGGGCGGGGGGCGGCGCCTGCGGCCGCGCGCCGCCGCCGACCTCACCGCCGCCCTGCCCGACGAACAGTTCAATCCTCACGGTATGTACTTAATATAATAATAATAACGCATTACACTTAGAGCCCCTAACTAGGAAGAACCTGTATCTAGGGTGCCCGAAACATATACAGAGACGAACATTACACCCAGATCGGAAACTAAACATCGATATTCATCATTCATAACAATCCGCTTGGAATCGAACCCAGTGCACCCTGTGTCTCGGTCCTCAGTACTGACCACTAAGCTACAAAGCACTTTTTTTTATTGTTTTTTTCGTTTGGAAATTCGAATTATAGTACAGGATACCTAATATTACTAAGTGCAGAAGGCTCAATTCTTAGTCGAAAAATGTAGCTGCGTTCACATATAGCTCATTCTAGCTCGTTCGTGTTTATATACCCACACCGATATTAGCCTGAACCCAATTCCGCAGTACTTTCATTCGATAATAAAGCGTTATAGTAGGCCAGCTGCTTTCCCAATATAATAGAAAAAAAAATAAAGAAAGAAAAGATTTATTTACAGCAAAAAAACACACATTACATAATAATATACAATAGCCTTTGGACAACAACAATAGCACATACTTCAAAACATTTTAAAATAACAACAAAATTTAACAAGTTGTGTGTGTGTTACAGTTGCCGTAAAATGGCACCGACTCAGCATGTGCTGAAGGTTTTCACCGACAGCGCTGATTTTAATAAAGTTCATGTAACTCATAAATAAGTTCATTGTTTGCCTTTGTGAATACGTCGGATAGTATAATTTTAATAAAATTTCTTGCAGGTATCTTCTGCGTGTTCCAAGATCAAGAGTCTTTCGAGTTCATAAGGAACTGCGCGGAGAAAACACTCCTCTCTAGTTTAGAGCAGGAGGACAAGCTGCCGTTCCAGGTAAATCCCTCTTTAGAGTTGCGAGCTCAGTGACATCTCAAACTGCGTGGTGACGTCATAGTAAACCACAATGACTTTTCTATCTCGGGCTGTGTGGTGGCCGCATAAAATATCACCACCCCATCTCGCCTAAGGCCTCATTTACGGGGACAATGTTTGTCTTTTTGAGGGAGACCTATGCCCAACAGTGGACGTTATGCGGTCGAGATGCTGACCTTTCTATGGGTTGGATTTTGAATTCTTAGTTTGGAAGACGAAGATTGGATTTAATAATTAATGTTAGCTGATTTCTAAGTTATACTAACGATGCTTCAGTATTAGCTAATCATACCTTACAACTTTTCGAACGGATCGCGGGTCGAATTCTGTCAAAAAACACTAACATTTGTAGGATTGACCGAAAAGAAAGGGGCATGGCATGATGATTACCTATTTTAAGTGATATTTCCCGTCTCTCAGGGTCTGCCGCTAGTGGTGGTGTTCGTCCAGGACGAGACCATGGACAAGAAGGAGCTGCTGCGGCTGCAGGAGGAGGGACAGAACCTGGCCGACAAGTTAGTTCTATGCATTACTAGCTGACCCGGCAAACTACGTATCGCTTTAAATTATAAGTTGACACGTTTATTATTATTCAATCCACTAAAACTTGGCTGTATGGACTTTGTTACTTTGCCCACCCAGGATTGGAGAATTAAAAAACAACAACGTCAAATCTATCTTAGACAAAAAAAAATATAAAACAGTTATGGAATGTTTTGTATGGTTTTTTTTTTTAACTTCCCATCCGTTTTTTAAATTTTTTCACCTTTAAACCTTTCCTGGACTACTATGAACATCCCCAAACCAAAATCGGCTAAATCGGCCCCGCCGTTGTCGAGTTTTAGCGAGATTACAAACCACGATTAATTTTTATATATTTACCGTGTTATTCATAAAAAGTAAAAGAGCATTTTAGTTATTTGGCGTATGTCAATTTAGACTGGATGTCACGTATTTACCATACAACAAACCAGAGAAGTAGACCTCTAGTAAAGCTCATTAAAACCTACTGTATCTTTATAAATAATACGGATAGTAGATAAATAATAAAAAAAATAAAAAAATAGCCTTTATTTGCCAAAATTAGTAATAACAATTCAGGTAAGTATATATCAGTTTCATTATTTACAAGTGAACATGCAATAGACTAAAAAAATCTAAAATCTTTAAAGACATTTCAATTCATTTTCATTTAACTCTAGATTTGATTTAACTATTTACATATAACTTTATTATTATTATTTTTTTTACGGATAGTGATATAATTAAATGAATGACACGTGTTTGTGTCCATAGCCTGCACTGCTCTTACCTGGAATGTTCTATGGGAGCGTTGACCGCGGCGGGCACGGCGCGGGCGGCGGCCCAGGAGCTGCTGCGAGCCAGCCAGGACAAGGCGGCTCCGCTGCCGGGCCGGGACCTCATCGCCTGCTTCGATGCTGATATCAGGTACTTACTGACAAACAAACAACTGACATACGTTCTTAATATACATACAACAGGGTGTAAAGTGACGTTTATTTGTGAGGGTTGTGGTATAACCCGAAGCGGAATAACTTTATACCCGCGTTGTATTTTATACTTTTTAGCAGCAGCGGGTCTTCAGGTGCATGAATGGTATACAGCAGGATGAAGGGCGTGAAGCTTCCGCCTATGGCCCTGGCGGCAACTGTCATGGGAAAAAACCTTCCCTCGGTCCGTGGACTCACCCACTCACTTATTTTTTACAAAAAAGGAACCTGCCGTCAATAAACTAACTCATACATCTACTGAGCTCTTCCTCTTTTTCAAAATTGGTAAAAATATGTACTTAAAAACTAGTACTGTTAAACCTTCTCCTGAATGTAACAAATACTTATCTGAAAACCGCATCAAAATTGGTTCAGCCAAACGCGAGATAATTGCGGACAAACATACATATTGATAACCTCCTTTTTGGAAGCCGGTTAAAAATGCCTTTATATCAATTCAAAAAATTAAGATACCTATAGACTTACCTAATGACTTGATCGATTTGTTTTTAAATCCTCATCAGCAAATATCTTAATCTAATAGGTAATGTTTTTTTTTAAAAAACAGAATAATGGTCTGCATGTTCTGCGACGACCCGTACTCACCTGAAAGCGTACTCAGTCCGCTCCTGTCCCACCGAGCCTGCTTCCTGACCGGGGAGCGGTCAGTGCTCATAGAGACCTTCCTCGGAGACTCTAAGCGGAAGGTCGAGGTATGTGACCAGGTCCACTGACACAGGTGCCTGTCAATCATCGACTCAATCAGTGGTGAAGACGATTACCACAGACTTTGTCAATTTCTTCTGTTTAAATTTGATAAATGGATAGATTTGACAATTCATGGCAATCAAACTTACAGCTTGGCAATGGTGCTTTGAAAGGGAACCATTTTTACTTCGAGTTAAAAACCAAAAAAAAAAACTTGTAAAGAAACAGGGGGCCAAGTTTCTTAACTAAAAACGAGTGACTCGTAATTGTCCTGTTAGCTATTTCTTTAACCATTGCCGCTTTAACAAAGGTAATTTATGTTGCACGCTCAAAAAAAACAGCAATGGTTAACTAAGTCGCTAACAAGACAATTACGAGTCACTCGTTTTTAGTTAAGAAACTTGGCCCCCAGATTATGAATTTTTTGAGTTTTCATTTTGACTTTTGGTTTAAATTGTGTTTTATTTAGGGAGCAAGTGAATAAAATTTACTAAGTCCACATGCAAAGCGGCGCCACCATAATTTTCTATTTATCTGTGCCAAGCTGTAACGAAAATTTGCTTAAATTAATAATTTGATTACAATACGTGGTATTATTGCTTGAAACGATAAAATCGATTTAGTACTTCAAGCAGCAAAACGCATGTAACTATTGTACCTTTTAAATTGTTTTGAATAAATAAATAATAAAAAAACCGAGTTTTTCTATACATATACTTACTTAGAGATTTAAATCTTGTCACAGGTAATAATAACAAGTTTCCATGGAGCCAATCAGTTTCGCGAGGAGCTGATACACGGATTCATACTGATCTACTCTGCTAAGCGGAAAGCGAGCTTAGCTACACTCAAGTAAGTTAATTATAAGCTTATTGGTATCTGCAACTTTTTATCAATCTTCTTGTAATTAAAGAGCTAGGCTCTCGTCGGAGGGGCGTCTTCCACATCTACCGTTTCCCCGCCAGCTGCTTCACCTCTTGATACGACACGACCACGACCCCTATCTTTTTCTTTATTTGATCAAAGTAACTCCGTCATGGTCATCCCCTCTCTTTTCACTTCAATCTTGCCTTTAATAATGTTGGTGATGAAGGTGATATAACAACAACAACACATTACACTCAGAGCTCCTAACTAGGAAGAACCTGTATCTAGGGCGGCCGAAACACACACAGAGACGAACATCACACCCAGACCGGAAACAAACATCGATAGTCATCATATCAATATTGGCCCCGCCCAGGAATCGAATCCGGGTGCTCACGCTTACTCAGTCCACATCACTGCCAACTGAGCCACGGAGCAGTCAACATATCAATACATAGTATAAAATAAAGTCGCTTCCCGCGTCTGACTCTATGTATGCTTAAATCTTTAAAATTATGCAAAACGGATTTTGATGCGTTTTTTTTAATAGATAGAGTGATTCAAGATGAAGGTTTATAAGTATAATACGTGGACAAGATCGTAATCGGTTAGGCGGTAAGAAATTGACCGGGTCGACAAGTACAAAATAATGTCACTTCCCGCGTCTGTGCCTATGTACTTAAATCTTTAAAATTATGCAACGGATTTTGATGCGTTTTTTTTATTAATAGATACAGTGATTCAAGAGAAAGGTTTATAAGTTCATTACGTGCACAATATAATTAAAGGCAAGATTATTCTGACGCCGCGCTATAGCGTGTTCTGTTTGGCAATAGCTTAAGACGCTATATGAGTTTTGAAGGTTTTTTTAAATCAAGTAATTCTCTTAATCTATAAGAGGTAAAGATCTGGATTATCAATATAACCTTTTTGAGGACATAACAAAGTATTTTTTTTTATAATTGAGAAACACTAGTGGAATCAAAAAAAAAAGATACTTACATTATTTCGTCAAAGATAACCTTATAAATAAAAAACAGGAATAGCTTGTTCTTCGAAATTACGAACTAGTTTTTGTTAAAACTTCCTAGGAATAATCATAATAAACAAAATCAAATTCTGGTAATTCAGATTTGATTTAAAAGTAATAATTTAAAAGATATTCAATATTTATTACTTTTTCCAATAAAATGTAGTAACCAATGTGGGCGACTGACATATGACTGTCCCTATCCCTCAGTATGCTATATCAAAGAGATAGACTCTGTTCATTCGGTCGTTTGATTTTTTTGTCGTATATCGTCTTAACACTAAAGGCCTGTATTAACTTTGATTAGTGCAGAGGTTTGCAGAAAACACCGTGTGGACAGCTCACTCGCACTAATCTATACCAATATTATAAAGAGGAAAGATTTGTTTGTGTGTAACGAATAGGCTCCGGAAATACTGAACCAATTTGAAAAATTCTTTCACTGGTAGGAAGCTACACTATATCCGAGTGACATAGGCTATATTAAATTTTCAAAAAAATTAGGGATCCTTACCTAAACTCAAATAATGTAACCCAAGGTGCAATATTTTTCCGTTGTTTACATATTTTGACAGGTGGTTTGTTGTTGTTGTTTGTTTTTTTATTCGCCCATTCTGGGCAGTCAAAAGAACATAGTCTATAGAGCCAAGTCTATGGAAGTATTTATATTCTATGGCGTAACGAAGTAAGCCGGGATAGCTCGTAATATAATATAACTGAATGTGAGTACAGGCTCCAATACTAAGTGAGTGTGTTATATTCGCAGCGCGTTCTCAATGAACGTCCCCCACCTCCCCATCCAAGTGGTGGCGGTGACGGAGGGCGGCGCGGGCACGCAGCTCGCCGCGGAGGGCGGGCTGGCGCTGCTGTCCGAGGGGAACTCCCTCGCGGACCGCCTCGCCGCGCACTTCACCACCTTCACCCGCAGCCAGCACGCCAACTGTGAGTGTCAGTCAGTCAGTCAGTCAGTCAGTCAGTCAGTCAGGCACGCAGCTCGCCGCGGAGGGCGGGCTGGCGCTGCTGTCCGAGGGGAACTCCCTCGCGGACCGCCTCGCCGCGCACTTCACCACCTTCACCCGCAGCCAGCACGCCAACTGTGAGTGTCAGTCAGTCAGTCAGTCAGTCAGTCAGTCAGGCACGCAGCTCGCCGCGGAGGGCGGGCTGGCGCTGCTGTCCGAGGGGAACTCCCTCGCGGACCGCCTCGCCGCGCACTTCACCACCTTCACCCGCAGCCAGCACGCCAACTGTGAGTGTCAGTCAGTCAGTCAGTCAGTCAGGCACGCAGCTCGCCGCGGAGGGCGGGCTGGCGCTGCTGTCCGAGGGGAACTCCCTCGCGGACCGCCTCGCCGCGCACTTCACCACCTTCACCCGCAGCCAGCACGCCAACTGTGAGTGTCAGTCAGTCAGTCAGTCAGTCAGTCAGTCAGGCACGCAGCTCGCCGCGGAGGGCGGGCTGGCGCTGCTGTCCGAGGGGAACTCCCTCGCGGACCGCCTCGCCGCGCACTTCACCACCTTCACCCGCAGCCAGCACGCCAACTGTGAGTGTCAGTCAGTCAGTCAGTCAGTCAGTCAGGCACGCAGCTCGCCGCGGAGGGCGGGCTGGCGCTGCTGTCCGAGGGGAACTCCCTCGCGGACCGCCTCGCCGCGCACTTCACCACCTTCACCCGCAGCCAGCACGCCAACTGTGAGTGTCAGTCAGTCAGTCAGTCAGTCAGTCAGTCAGGCACGCAGCTCGCCGCGGAGGGCGGGCTGGCGCTGCTGTCCGAGGGGAACTCCCTCGCGGACCGCCTCGCCGCGCACTTCACCACCTTCACCCGCAGCCAGCACGCCAACTGTGAGTGTCAGTCAGTCAGTCAGTCAGTCAGTCAGTCAGTCAGTCAGTCAGTCAGTCAGTCAGTCAGTCAGTCAGTCAGTCAGTCAGGCACGCAGCTCGCCGCGGAGGGCGGGCTGGCGCTGCTGTCCGAGGGGAACTCCCTCGCGGACCGCCTCGCCGCGCACTTCACCACCTTCACCCGCAGCCAGCACGCCAACTGTGAGTGTCAGTCAGTCAGTCAGTCAGTCAGTCAGTCAGGCACGCAGCTCGCCGCGGAGGGCGGGCTGGCGCTGCTGTCCGAGGGGAACTCCCTCGCGGACCGCCTCGCCGCGCACTTCACCACCTTCACCCGCAGCCAGCACGCCAACTGTGAGTGTCAGTCAGTCAGTCAGTCAGTCAGTCAGGCACGCAGCTCGCCGCGGAGGGCGGGCTGGCGCTGCTGTCCGAGGGGAACTCCCTCGCGGACCGCCTCGCCGCGCACTTCACCACCTTCACCCGCAGCCAGCACGCCAACTGTGAGTGTCAGTCAGTCAGTCAGTCAGTCAGTCAGTCAGGCACGCAGCTCGCCGCGGAGGGCGGGCTGGCGCTGCTGTCCGAGGGGAACTCCCTCGCGGACCGCCTCGCCGCGCACTTCACCACCTTCACCCGCAGCCAGCACGCCAACTGTGAGTGTCAGTCAGTCAGTCAGTCAGTCAGTCAGTCAGGCACGCAGCTCGCCGCGGAGGGCGGGCTGGCGCTGCTGTCCGAGGGGAACTCCCTCGCGGACCGCCTCGCCGCGCACTTCACCACCTTCACCCGCAGCCAGCACGCCAACTGTGAGTGTCAGTCAGTCAGTCAGTCAGTCAGTCAGGCACGCAGCTCGCCGCGGAGGGCGGGCTGGCGCTGCTGTCCGAGGGGAACTCCCTCGCGGACCGCCTCGCCGCGCACTTCACCACCTTCACCCGCAGCCAGCACGCCAACTGTGAGTGTCAGTCAGTCAGTCAGTCAGTCAGTCAGGCACGCAGCTCGCCGCGGAGGGCGGGCTGGCGCTGCTGTCCGAGGGGAACTCCCTCGCGGACCGCCTCGCCGCGCACTTCACCACCTTCACCCGCAGCCAGCACGCCAACTGTGAGTGTCAGTCAGTCAGTCAGTCAGTCAGTCAGGCACGCAGCTCGCCGCGGAGGGCGGGCTGGCGCTGCTGTCCGAGGGGAACTCCCTCGCGGACCGCCTCGCCGCGCACTTCACCACCTTCACCCGCAGCCAGCACGCCAACTGTGAGTGTCAGTCAGTCAGTCAGTCAGTCAGTCAGTCAGGCACGCAGCTCGCCGCGGAGGGCGGGCTGGCGCTGCTGTCCGAGGGGAACTCCCTCGCGGACCGCCTCGCCGCGCACTTCACCACCTTCACCCGCAGCCAGCACGCCAACTGTGAGTGTCAGTCAGTCAGTCAGTCAGTCAGGCACGCAGCTCGCCGCGGAGGGCGGGCTGGCGCTGCTGTCCGAGGGGAATTCCCTCGCGGACCGCCTCGCCGCGCACTTCACCACCTTCACCCGCAGCCAGCACGCCAACTGTGAGTGTCAGTCAGTCAGTCAGTCAGTCAGTCAGGCACGCAGCTCGCCGCGGAGGGCGGGCTGGCGCTGCTGTCCGAGGGGAACTCCCTCGCGGACCGCCTCGCCGCGCACTTCACCACCTTCACCCGCAGCCAGCACGCCAACTGTGAGTGTCAGTCAGTCAGTCAGTCAGTCAGGCACGCAGCTCGCCGCGGAGGGCGGGCTGGCGCTGCTGTCCGAGGGGAACTCCCTCGCGGACCGCCTCGCCGCGCACTTCACCACCTTCACCCGCAGCCAGCACGCCAACTGTGAGTGTCAGTCAGTCAGTCAGTCAGTCAGTCAGTCAGTCAGTCAGTCAGTCAGTCAGTCAGTCAGTCAGTCAGTCAGTCAGGCACGCAGCTCGCCGCGGAGGGCGGGCTGGCGCTGCTGTCCGAGGGGAACTCCCTCGCGGACCGCCTCGCCGCGCACTTCACCACCTTCACCCGCAGCCAGCACGCCAACTGTGAGTGTCAGTCAGTCAGTCAGTCAGTCAGTCAGTCAGGCACGCAGCTCGCCGCGGAGGGCGGGCTGGCGCTGCTGTCCGAGGGGAACTCCCTCGCGGACCGCCTCGCCGCGCACTTCACCACCTTCACCCGCAGCCAGCACGCCAACTGTGAGTGTCAGTCAGTCAGTCAGTCAGTCAGTCAGGCACGCAGCTCGCCGCGGAGGGCGGGCTGGCGCTGCTGTCCGAGGGGAACTCCCTCGCGGACCGCCTCGCCGCGCACTTCACCACCTTCACCCGCAGCCAGCACGCCAACTGTGAGTGTCAGTCAGTCAGTCAGTCAGTCAGTCAGTCAGGCACGCAGCTCGCCGCGGAGGGCGGGCTGGCGCTGCTGTCCGAGGGGAACTCCCTCGCGGACCGCCTCGCCGCGCACTTCACCACCTTCACCCGCAGCCAGCACGCCAACTGTGAGTGTCAGTCAGTCAGTCAGTCAGTCAGTCAGTCAGGCACGCAGCTCGCCGCGGAGGGCGGGCTGGCGCTGCTGTCCGAGGGGAACTCCCTCGCGGACCGCCTCGCCGCGCACTTCACCACCTTCACCCGCAGCCAGCACGCCAACTGTGAGTGTCAGTCAGTCAGTCAGTCAGTCAGTCAGTCAGGCACGCAGCTCGCCGCGGAGGGCGGGCTGGCGCTGCTGTCCGAGGGGAATTCCCTCGCGGACCGCCTCGCCGCGCACTTCACCACCTTCACCCGCAGCCAGCACGCCAACTGTGAGTGTCAGTCAGTCAGTCAGTCAGTCAGTCAGGCACGCAGCTCGCCGCGGAGGGCGGGCTGGCGCTGCTGTCCGAGGGGAACTCCCTCGCGGACCGCCTCGCCGCGCACTTCACCACCTTCACCCGCAGCCAGCACGCCAACTGTGAGTGTCAGTCAGTCAGTCAGTCAGTCAGTCAGTCAGGCACGCAGCTCGCCGCGGAGGGCGGGCTGGCGCTGCTGTCCGAGGGGAACTCCCTCGCGGACCGCCTCGCCGCGCACTTCACCACCTTCACCCGCAGCCAGCACGCCAACTGTGAGTGTCAGTCAGTCAGTCAGTCAGTCAGTCAGGCACGCAGCTCGCCGCGGAGGGCGGGCTGGCGCTGCTGTCCGAGGGGAACTCCCTCGCGGACCGCCTCGCCGCGCACTTCACCACCTTCACCCGCAGCCAGCACGCCAACTGTGAGTGTCAGTCAGTCAGTCAGTCAGTCAGGCACGCAGCTCGCCGCGGAGGGCGGGCTGGCGCTGCTGTCCGAGGGGAACTCCCTCGCGGACCGCCTCGCCGCGCACTTCACCACCTTCACCCGCAGCCAGCACGCCAACTGTGAGTGTCAGTCAGTCAGTCAGTCAGTCAGGCACGCAGCTCGCCGCGGAGGGCGGGCTGGCGCTGCTGTCCGAGGGGAACTCCCTCGCGGACCGCCTCGCCGCGCACTTCACCACCTTCACCCGCAGCCAGCACGCCAACTGTGAGTGTCAGTCAGTCAGTCAGTCAGTCAGTCAGGCACGCAGCTCGCCGCGGAGGGCGGGCTGGCGCTGCTGTCCGAGGGGAACTCCCTCGCGGACCGCCTCGCCGCGCACTTCACCACCTTCACCCGCAGCCAGCACGCCAACTGTGAGTGTCAGTCAGTCAGTCAGTCAGTCAGTCAGTCAGTCAGTCAGTCAGTCAGTCAGGCACGCAGCTCGCCGCGGAGGGCGGGCTGGCGCTGCTGTCCGAGGGGAACTCCCTCGCGGACCGCCTCGCCGCGCACTTCACCACCTTCACCCGCAGCCAGCACGCCAACTGTGAGTGTCAGTCAGTCAGTCAGTCAGTCAGGCACGCAGCTCGCCGCGGAGGGCGGGCTGGCGCTGCTGTCCGAGGGGAACTCCCTCGCGGACCGCCTCGCCGCGCACTTCACCACCTTCACCCGCAGCCAGCAAGCCAACTGTGAGTGTCAGTCAGTCAGTCAGTCAGTCAGTCAGTCAGTCAGTCAGTCAGTCAGGCACGCAGCTCGCCGCGGAGGGCGGGCTGGCGCTGCTGTCCGAGGGGAACTCCCTCGCGGACCGCCTCGCCGCGCACTTCACCACCTTCACCCGCAGCCAGCACGCCAACTGTGAGTGTCAGTCAGTCACTCAGTCAGTCAGTCAGTCAGTCAGTCAGTCAGGCACGCAGCTCGCCGCGGAGGGCGGGCTGGCGCTGCTGTCCGAGGGGAACTCCCTCGCGGACCGCCTCGCCGCGCACTTCACCACCTTCACCCGCAGCCAGCACGCCAACTGTGAGTGTCAGTCAGTCAGTCAGTCAGTCAGGCACGCAGCTCGCCGCGGAGGGCGGGCTGGCGCTGCTGTCCGAGGGGAACTCCCTCGCGGACCGCCTCGCCGCGCACTTCACCACCTTCACCCGCAGCCAGCAAGCCAACTGTGAGTGTCAGTCAGTCAGTCAGTCAGTCAGTCAGTCAGTCAGTCAGTCAGGCACGCAGCTCGCCGCGGAGGGCGGGCTGGCGCTGCTGTCCGAGGGGAACTCCCTCGCGGACCGCCTCGCCGCGCACTTCACCACCTTCACCCGCAGCCAGCACGCCAACTGTGAGTGTCAGTCAGTCACTCAGTCAGTCAGTCAGTCAGTCAGTCAGTCAGTCAGTCAGGCACGCAGCTCGCCGCGGAGGGCGGGCTGGCGCTGCTGTCCGAGGGGAACTCCCTCGCGGACCGCCTCGCCGCGCACTTCACCACCTTCACGCGCAGCCAGCAAGCCAACTGTGAGTGTCAGTCAGTCAGTCAGTCAGTCAGTCAGTCAGTCAGTCAGTCAGTCAGTCAGGCACGCAGCTCGCCGCGGAGGGCGGGCTGGCGCTGCTGTCCGAGGGGAACTCCCTCGCGGACCGCCTCGCCGCGCACTTCACCACCTTCACCCGCAGCCAGCAAGCCAACTGTGAGTGTCAGTCAGTCAGTCAGTCAGTCAGTCAGTCAGTCAGTCAGTCAGGCACGCAGCTCGCCGCGGAGGGCGGGCTGGCGCTGCTGTCCGAGGGGAACTCCCTCGCGGACCGCCTCGCCGCGCACTTCACCACCTTCACCCGCAGCCAGCACGCCAACTGTGAGTGTCAGTCAGTCAGTCAGTCAGTCAGTCAGTCAGTCAGTCAGTCAGTCAGTCAGTAAGTCAGTCAGTCAGTCAGTCAGGCACGCAGCTCGCCGCGGAGGGCGGGCTGGCGCTGCTGTCCGAGGGGAACTCCCTCGCGGACCGCCTCGCCGCGCACTTCACCACCTTCACCCGCAGCCAGCAAGCCAACTGTGAGTGTCAGTCAGTCAGTCAGTCAGTCAGTCAGTCAGGCACGCAGCTCGCCGCGGAGGGCGGGCTGGCGCTGCTGTCCGAGGGGAACTCCCTCGCGGACCGCCTCGCCGCGCACTTCACCACCTTCACCCGCAGCCAGCACGCCAACTGTGAGTGTCAGTCAGTCAGTCAGTCAGTCAGTCAGGCACGCAGCTCGCCGCGGAGGGCGGGCTGGCGCTGCTGTCCGAGGGGAACTCCCTCGCGGACCACGGCAAAGGTTTTCAATAGAAAAACAGGTTTTCAATACAAAATAATTGTAGTGGGGTACCCACCTGCCTCCCACCAATGTACACTTAGATTAAGGGCAGAATCAAAGTATTATTCAACAAGTAAAGACGTCTTTGACTAATACAAGAGTGTCACATCCTTACACTAAGTTACCATAATGAACAGCACTTAATTGGTTATGAAACCTAAACATTGCGAATATTTAAGCCAAGTTACCATTACTAAATAATCTGTATCTCTCCAGCGGCGTTCTACACGCCATTCTTCAAGGAGGTGTGGGAGAAGAAGGGCGAGATTGAGCGCGCCTTCCGTATGGAGCAGCCGCCTAACCTGCCGGACGTGGCCGCCGCGCGCCCGCAGCCGCCGCCCCGGCACCCGCACTACAGGTATTTACTAGGAGAATCGGCCAACCTTGTGGTCCTCTCTCTCTCTATTCCTTTTGCTCCTCCGTGAAGCCTGGGGCCGTCATATAGACAGTAGAGACCGACCAAAGGTTCGGTTTCGGCCATATTCGGCCAACAAATCAAGTTTCGGCCACAGTTTCGGTTTCGGCTAAAAATGGCCGAACCTTGTGCAAAAACCGAAACTCGATGTTCGGGCGTCACTTGGCTCATCTCGGAAGAATTCGGGGATACGAGCGCGGAGCTCGCTCGCACGAGCTGCCCCGCGCTCCTAATTTTTTCAAGGACACGTGAGTTTCGGTTTCGGTTTCGGCCGAACCTGAGACCTAGGCTGAAGGTTCGTATAGGAAACGAAGTAAGATTCTATAACAAGATCCCAGAAGAAATTTTGATCCTGAATGATAATGAGTTTAAAACTCGTATCAAAAAAGTTCTGATTAAGAAAGCTTATTACAATATTGATGATTTTGTAAACGACAAAGACGCATGGAAGTAGTCTAGCTCTGCACTTAAGATATTTTTCATTATTTCATGTAATTTTTATTTTTATTTATCTGTATAATGTTCATAGTATTGTCACTTAATTGTAGTGTAAATATTGTAATATCACAAAACAAAAAAAAAAGAAAAAAAAAAGAGATAAATTGTAGAGTTTGTTACCCCTTTCTTCTCTACGCTGTAAAATCATTGCGAAAGGGAGTAGAATTATTTGACAGAGGAGGGCTCGTTTGGGGGCCTCTCCAGGCGACTATTGTCGTAAGGCAAGGCAAACATTTGTTTACCTGAGCCAATTGGTGGGCACCCTGAACTACCTCGCCTCTCACAGTATAGGATACTTTACCAAATAAGGTATCAATAGCGATTAGATTAGATGTATAGTCTAATTGACTTTCAATAAGTGATATCTTGTATCCTATATTGAATAAAGAATTTGACTTGACTTGACTTGACTTGACTTCGTTTTCGGTTTCGGCTGTAATTCATGTTTCGGTCGGTCAGTTACTAATAGACAGAGAGAGAGCAAGCTAGAGATCAGACTACAACAGATTTAGATCTAAACCCTCCGCGTAAATAGTGCAGCGCTTGGTACACCAGCTCGCGCTATGAAAGTTTTGTATAATAGTCTTTTCGTCTAAAACTAATAAGAAGATTGGTAAATAACAAATTTAATTCTTTCTTATTGATCACAATGAAAAAAAATATCGAATACCCAACAAATTTTGATTGTATTCTATGCCGCCACTACACGGCGTTATTGTTTTTGTATAAATCTGGTATACGGTACTAAATAATTAAATTGTCCACAGAATGGAGCACAAGCTGACGAACTCGCTAGATCTGCTGATTGGGCCTGATTCTAGACCCGACATCGACTGCGACTACAGCGACACGCTCAACAACTCCAAGAATAGGGGCTTCTTGAAAGGTATTGTAAAAGTTTTATAAATTTGATTGTATCTGTGTAGCGCAAAGTCTACTGATCTGTATCAAATATCGTAGTAAACACACGTTAATAGGGTAATTATTCGAACACACTAAACGGCCGTGCTATACGTGACGAAAGGCCGTTGAGTTTATTGAAAATATGACCTTATTACAGTGTGTTTAGTACAGTATTTGAATTAAACAGATTGCTGTTCTGATCAGTGGGCTCTGCGCCTTGTGTTGGGATTGGCTGGTAACTTAAACGGTAATTAATATTGGTATTGGGTAGTTTATACAATAACTTCATTTTGTCAAGAGGTAACTCCAAGAAATTACAAAAAATAACAACAACAATAAAAATGTGTGTGTATTGTGAATGTGAAAGAGCCTTCCTTGACTCGACATGTGTTGCAGTTATTCAGCTAAGCTGAAATGCCACATAATTTATTATCAAGTCAGGCTAAGTTTAACTCCTAATATCAAACAATCTTGCATGATAACATAAGTTTGCTTAGTGGTGTTGGGGTAAGAATGAGTATTGTTTTATAGGTTTTAGCGTTTACCCTCCGCCGAGCACGCCGCCCGAGCCGGCGCCGCCCGACCACAGGATGCACCCGGACTTGTCACGTTAGTACCTCTCATCATCATCATCATCATCATCATTATTACAAATTATATACGTCCATTTGTTGGTCATAGGCCTCTCCCACAGATTGCCACAAGTACAAACATCAGCCCCGGATCTTCAATTTTTTTTAAGGCGGGGCAAAACTGAAAAATGGCGCCCCCCCCCTGCCCAGTTATATTGAATTTTAATTTTTTTAATGCCTATAATTTCAACTATAAGCGGCCGTAGCATGACCGACCATTTGTCGACTTTTTCTGTCACTTTTGACCTCTTTTGACATTATCTCAATACATTTTATATGTCAAAAGTGACAAGGATTGGACATTGGACAAATGGTCGGTCATGCTCAAAGATTCTGAGTAGCAATCTCCCATCTCTCTGGTCATGCTACGGCCGCAGATGTCCACTTATTGATCGACATTTGAACATGCCTACCTGTAGGATAGTATTTGAACATACCTAATCCTGGAAATAATGTTATAAACACAGCAGAACAGGATAGGAAACCACATTTTTTTGGCAGCTGCTCCATCCTCTTTTAAACAATATTCCATTGGATTTTGTCTAATTTTTTGCAACTTTTAGAGTGAGATTAGTGCCAAGAAATGGGCATGGATATTATTTAACTCGATTGATTTCGCGTAGAATTCACCCAAATGCTTTGTCACCCAGGCTTTGTCAATCAGATGACGCTATAGCGTCGCGCTGGGGCGCCGGCGTTACGCGGCGCTAGAGCGCTCTTTGATATCACACACATTCCTTTATGCAACGTACCGACGCATTTAACACGCAGTGAGTGCACCAGATCGCTTAGTCTTTGGAAAGTTCATTCGATATTGAGATTTCGAGTAAGTTAGATGTGGAGGAATTGTTACCTACCTACTTTTATACGCTTTATCACGATCACAGAGAAAAAGAGTATGGGTTCACGACATCAATAAACGGAGAAAGCAATAAGAAGAATATCAACGTTCAGTCTAACTGAAATAGCATTACATTATGAGCCATTTTAAATAGAATCTTAAAAAGGAAATAAACAAAGTGCCATAAGAAGGTTTATTTCCACTTTAATTGTTTGTCTCACTCACGAAATAGTTCAGCGTATAGCTTAAATTCCAAGAATTACAAAAATTTTGGTAGTAAACGGCAAGACCAACATAAGTGGGAGTAAGAAATGGACCACTTTTTGCATGTTGGTTTCTCTTGAAGTAGTCAAGTAAGTATCGTGAGTTTCAGGCCCACGCTAAAACAAATTCTGTACGCAAAGGCAAAAGAGCGTCCTAGCGAAGAATTACGCGGTGCTCTAGCGCGCATCGCTCCGGTCGCTCTGTGTGACAGAGTAAAACTATCATAGTACCTACATTACAAGTCAACGCTCTAGCGCCGCGTAAGACTCTAGCGCGATGATAGCACTGCGCAAGGCTGGCGCCCTAGCGCGACACTACAGCCACTTCAGCGCCGTCTGTTTGACAAAGGTTCCTTAAGGTTCCTGGCATGATGAGGCAGAATGACCTGGATTAGAACAAACCGACGCGTGCTGCTGCGATCTGCGATTCCTGCGCGCGAGTGGCGCGTAAATTTAACTTTGCGTACGCGCCCTGCGAAAAAAAGTTTGTGCAGAATGTCGTCAGCTCCGCGCCCTTTGGGTATCGATCGAGTTGATAAGGCCATAATATTACTTAATCCGTGTTTGGTCAAGTTTAAGTAAATGATGTGTTGAATGATGAACCATTATTACGTCTCCAGGCGACTATTGTCGTAAGGCATGGCAAACATTTGTTTGCCTGAGCCTCTAGGTGGGCGCCCTTGAACAACCTCGCCTCACACAGTATAGAATACTTTACTAAATAAGGTATCAATACCAATTAGAATAATTATTCTTATTAACCTTCATTAAGTAATATGCTGCAAAAACTAAATTTTTACCGCTAGAGCGTGCTCAAAGAGCTGTGTTAAAAGTAATGAATAGAAAACCAGTTAGATATCCGACAAAGAATTTATACCAGGAAAATAAGGTCCTTACAGTAAGACAATTTTTCATACTGAAAACTATTGTCAGACAACATCAGAACGTTCCAGCGACTGTAGAAAGCAGTCCCAAACGTCGTGAAAAACCTGTTTTTGAGACAGGTATTTGCAAAGCGACATAATACATTTCTTAGTTCGCATTTATATAATAAACTTAATATTAACGTAAAATTTCGAAATCTTAATAAGCATGAATGTGTCAAAAAATTAACAGAATATTTATTAACTCTGGATTATGAAGAAACAGAAAAATATATTTTTGAGTAGGTAGTATCTCCTGGCTTTCCGCTTTAATTGTCCGGGTTATAATAATAATAATAATATATTTATTTCAGATGATACATCCATAGATTGTTAGTGACTATACAATTACTTAACCTATGTTAATTCTTATGCACTAACAATACAGTGCTAATTAATTAAATTAAAATTATTTTAAATACATAAATAAGTAACAACGGTCATCTGTTAGGCCGGACCAGCAGCTGTGTGCATTGTCGTATCAGGTAAGGCTCACCACACGAAACACACACACATAAACTCACACAAACACACACACAACAAAAAGTCTCTTAGTTATGAATAACTCATTATTGTTTACCTCGTCTTACATTCAGCTAGATACATTAAATTTGTGATTACTGTCCGAGTACCTAGGGTACTAATAAAATCCGAAAGATCACTGGCTTTCAAAATACAGGTTTTTACCTAGTTTGAAAGCTATATTGACACTAATTTTATGCAAAATTTAAGCCTCGCATTTATGTCACTAAAATAAAATTAATGTAAGTAATATAAGATGAACTTGTATTATGATATGGCTTTTTGAAATAAACATTATTATTATTATTATTATTATTTCATCCTATATCGATTAAATAATTTTTGACCTTTTGACATTCGTCGGAATTTGGCGCCCCCCTGATCTTGGCGCCCGGGGCACGGGCCCTTAGCAGCCCCCCCCTAGATCCGGGGCTGACAAACATTATGAGGGGGTTTATTTGCCGTAATCGCTACGCTTGGCAGGCGGGCGCAGTTTGGCTGAGTAAGTTTTTTATAGAAGGACGCTGTTGCTCGTTCTTTGAGGGTTCCCGTAGTAGCCCTTTTTAACACCCACGGGATGAAATGGAGTGGTGGTATTCTATGTCGCCACCACAAGGCTAAGCGTTTGGCAATGTACCTCGTACGAATAAAGTAAAAATTTGAAAAACCATGACAATCATAATGCTATCTCACTCAGATATATTCATTTTGATTGAGAACTCATGCAGCTGTTATGTCGTTTCAAAACTTTTCTTCAAAAACGAGAGTTATATCGTGTTTAGCGATTTTTGTCACTTCTACTTTGGTGAACGAAAATTCACAAGTATCCCTGTTAGAATTTTATAGTTTCCCACAGGAAGTTGTACTCATCATTTGTACGGTTTTTTTCCGACAGTCAACGAGAGATGGGATCTTATTGAAAAGTCGACGTCATAATTTACTCTCCAATAAAGCTCTCGCTTATATTGATGATTAGATCAAACATGTTTTGTTTATGTAGACTTTTGGTGGTGACACTTTCAAACATACACTTACATAACTTCTTTATGTTTACCAAGCAGCGGATCTGAACTGCTCAGAGGACTCACTGAGCACTCACGAATCAGGTGATTGGCATGGCTTTCCTCTTATCTGATTGATTGAGTGGACGATTGATGAGTTTATGATTGAATGAGTGATTCGATTAAATCATCTATTACCTTCCTGATTGTAGTTAATAGTTTAAATGTGATTATTTTGTGTGTTCTTGTTGGTTTATTTGTAGATTTTATTGTTTGTTTACTCGCGTGGTTTTTAAAAGCATGGGTGGTAGTTAAATTATTGTTTTCTGGTTTCTGTACATTATATGATTTTAATTTACGACATATTTTGGTTTTTGTACAGGGTGTTGGTGACAAGGGGGTTATAAATTTAAGAATTGATGAAACTCACCCACCATACCTAACATAAATGCCATTGAAAAATATTAGCTATAGTATACTTTGCATGGTTTCAATCTGCTGACCGTGACAATGTATGAAACACGTCCAGTTTTGTTAACATTCAATAATAAGGAATGCATTTAGATTTTTATGTAGAACATTTCTCGAGCGATTTTTGACAGCAAAGTTTGTGGAAAAGTCTACCTGAATTTTTAAAATCTTTATTTTTCAAATGAGGATGTTACAATTTACTGTTTCTTTATATTACTGTACTGTATTGTACTGTTTAATTAAATAATAAGGTGATACCATTTGTTTGATGTGTTAGACGGCGGAGGCGGAGGGGGCGGAGGGGGCGGCTGGCCGCGCGGCTACGGGCAGCGCGCGTTCACGACCGGGCGCGCGCGGCCCGCGCCGCCGCCGCCGCGCCCCCGGCACTCGCACACCATGAAGGTAACTTAGTACACTCATCATCTTCATCACCAACTTGTTGAACACATGGGTAACTTATTAATTAATATTAATATTCTGACGATTATGGCCTCTACTAAACAGACACAATTTCGATTTAGAAGCAGATAATTAATGGCCTGGGCCTTTTCTCTCGTACGCCATACTGCACGAGTCTGTGCTACAACATCAGCTACTATAGTTTCTTTTTTTTAAACCAATTTGATAATATTCACTTTCACGACACCCGTGGGAGGAGACCGGTTTTTGTTATATATTTGCCTTTCAATACTCTTCCTTTTTTGTAACAGCAACCTGGCAAACTGGACATGAATAACTTCTCAATGGTCAGCGACGCGCTCCAGCACATCACTATTGGACCATCCCACGGAAGGGAGAGAAAGGTAATACAAAAAACCAACAACCTTCGCTCGTATCATATAAATAACTAGCCGACCCTGCGAACTTCGTATCGCCTAACCTATTAGTATTTTGAGCATGTATTATTCTTATAAACCTTCATCTTGAATCACTTTATTTATTAAAAAAAACCTCATCAAAATCCGTTGCGTAGTTTTTAAGATTTAAGCATACATAGAGACA